>JAJHZJ010000227.1:0-600000 GCA_023548195.1 Bettongia penicillata ogilbyi
GGTCAGCTTTCCAGGGCTCTCTGGAATGGAAATCTTTTCCACTGTGTTTCTGTGCACCTTGCAGTGCTCCAGAATTCGTGGGGAGTTCTTCTCACAGGAAATTTATGGGCTGTGGGTTTGGAGCTAGCATACATGAGTCTTGCTACTCCGCCATCTTGGCTCCACCCCTCCTATTATAATTGTTTATATCCAATGTGGTAAATGAAAACATATATCCCAAACTGATAACTTAGTTCTGTCATATGTGCCATTTTATAGTGTATCTTATTTCCTAGATATTTATGAGCTTATGTTGCATTATTATGAAATTCAAATTATTTACACATCCAAGACTCTGAATGTACAGAGTATTCATTCATTTATTCATCATTAATTTGATAATTATTAAATGCCTATTATGAATAGTCAATACCAGTTTGTGGAAGAAGTCCTAGCATAATCATCCAGGTTCCTAAAAGGTTGGGACCTTTAGGGAGAAATATCATGTATGCAGATATATGTGTGAGATACATACAAAATAAACTTCAAGTAATTTTCCAAAGCATCAATACCTGGGAGGTATCTCTCCAGTTTCCAACAGCAATTCTGCTTTATTTGAACCCCAAGGATAAAATGATCACCTAAAATTTCATTATTGTGTTGATTAACTCAGTTTTGTGCACTCAAACCTCAATTTTCTGAGACTCCCCTCCCTTATAATAGAGGGCCAGAGAACAGAGCACTCAGCTCTTCTAAGAGCTTTTCTTTATAGAGGGCTTAGATTTGAACTTTCCAGATAACTCTCCACTTCAGAAACAATTGGTTTGAACTCCATGGAATATCATGCCCCTATGGTTGATTACTCTCTAGTGCCTCCTCCCATTTCAGCTTTTTTTCTGTATTTTCTTACCTCATTAGATTGTAAGCTCCTTGAAAACAGGGACTGTCCTTTCTTATTTGTGTGCTTAGCCCAACGTCTGAGACATAGTAGGTATTTAATAAATGTTTATTGAATTGTATTATTGTATTAAAATAGAAAAAGTGTCCTATAAGAGGTGACAACTATACTTATCCATGAATGGAGCTATGGATTATGAAAGTCAGAGAAGAGAAAAAAATAATATTCTAGGCATGGGAGAGAGCACATGTACAAAGGTATGGGTTGGTTGTTGTCCATTGTGGAAGAAGACCAAATGATATCACCATGATAAAGTGAAGTTTCAGTGGGTATAACTGTGGTTGATCAAACCAATATGAGCTTGGAATGCTCTACCCCAGATTGGACAAAGAAAGGCCATGTGAACATTTGAGGTGGTTACTCCAAATTTGCACATCCTACATTTCCTTTGTACTATTTCATTTCTGCTTTGCTCATAGAGCACAGCACCTTTTCTGATGTGGGCACACCAAGCTGAGTGGTGCTGTGCCAGTGTCTCCTATGTCCCACAATCAAATCCAAAGTGCTTGAGAGAGACCTTGAGCAAGTCCTTGTATCACTTCTTCTGACCACCATGTGATCTCCTGCGTCATGTGAGTTCTTCATAAAATAGTCTGTTTGGCAAGCATATTTTTGCATTTGAACAATGTGGTCAGTCCATCCAAATTACACTCTCTTAAGCAGAGTTTGAATAATTGGCAGTTTAGTTCAAGTAAGGACTTCAGTGTCTGATACCTTATCCTGCCAGGTGATCCTCAGAATCTTTCTAAGAGAGTCCAAAGGGAAGCAATTCAGTTTCCTGGCATGGCACTACTAGACTGTCCATGTTTTGCAGGCATACAGCAGTGAGGTCAGCACAATGGCTCTGTAGACCTTCAGTCTGATAATCAGTCTAAATGCCTCTTATCTCTCAAACTTTTCTTTGGAGCCTCCCAAACACTGAGTTAGCTCTGGCAACCTGTGCCTCAACCTCAGTGTCAATGTGTACATCCCTGGAAAGTACACTACCAAGGTA
This sequence comes from Bettongia penicillata ogilbyi, assembly GCA_023548195.1. Taxonomy (NCBI): domain Eukaryota; kingdom Metazoa; phylum Chordata; class Mammalia; order Diprotodontia; family Potoroidae; genus Bettongia; species Bettongia penicillata. The sequence continues at coordinate 1,932 of JAJHZJ010000227.1, forward strand.
AGTGAACTTCTCCACAGCATTCAAAACTTCTCCATTTGTTGTAATCGATGGTTCCATGGATGGATGGTGTGATGGTGGTTTGATGGAGCACCTGTATTTTCTTGGTGTCAATTATTATGTCAAAATTAGCACAAGCAGCAGAGAATTGATTCATACTTTGTCACATCTCAGCTTCAGAGGCTACAGTGAGTGCACAATCATCTGCACCAACGCTTCCTCCACCTTGGTCTTGGCTTGTAACCATTTCAAATTAAAGAGCTTACCAGCAGTATGGTAGTAGATCTTGATGTCATGCTTATTCCCACTGAAAGCATTTGACAACATGGCTGAAAACATCATGCTAAAAGCATGGGAGCAAACACACAGCCTTGTTTCACTCCACTGCTGGCTGGGAAGGCATGAGACCTTTGTCCGTTATCCAGAACCTGGGCAAACATACCACCATAAAATTGACATACAATGCTGATGAACATCTCTGGGCAATCAAATTTTGACATAATTTTCCATAAGTCCTCATGACTTACAGTGTCAAAAGCCTTAGTCAGATCTACAAACATTGTGTACAGACTTCTCTGTCCTGCTCCTGGCATTTGTCCTGGAGTTTGTCGGGCAGCAAACACCATATCAACTGTTCCTCAGTCCTTTCTAAAGCCACACTGACTCTCAGTTATATGACCATCTTCCAGGTGAAGGATCAGTCTATTAAAGTGGACTCTAGCAAAAATTTTGCCAGCAATGACTAAGAGAGAGATACACATGCCCCCTCCCCCATGACTGTCACAAGACAATCTATTCCCTTTACTTTTATAGAAATGGACAATGGAGGCATCCTTGAACTCCTGGGGCATAATCTCCTTTTGCCATATAACTTGGAAAATTTCAGTCAACTTTTGTATGAGCAATGGTCCCCCTACCTTGTAAATCTCAGGGGGAACAGAATCAACACCAGGTGTTTTGCCACATGAAAGAAGCCCAATGGCCCTCAAAACCTCTTCTTCAGTTGGAAGTTCAGCTAAGGAGGGATTGACTTCAACCTGAGGTAAAAGGTCAATGACCTCAGCATTGATTGATGATGGTCTGTTGAAAACACTATGGAAGTGTTCAGCCCTTCTCTCTAGGATCATGCACTTATCACTAATCAGTGTGACTCCATCAGCACTGAATAGTTGTGATGTACCATAGGATTTTGGAATTATACAAGTGCTTTGGATTGCTACTATCAGCATGAAACTGGATTTCATCTACCTTCTTATTGAGCCAGGAATCCTGCATCTCTCTAAGCTTTGCTTATACTTTACTGTTGATAGAATTAAATGCTGCCTTCTTAGAGGTGGATGAACTATCCTGCTGGTAAATCCTGTGGAGTTCTCACTTTTCATTTAGCAGTTTCTAGATTTCCCCATCATTTTCATGAAACCAGTCTTGGTGTTTGTGAGTGTTCTGACCAAGATAAGCAAATGCAGTGCTGTACCCCAAATCTCTGAAAATTGCCCACTCCTTGTCTGCTCCACTGTTGCCAACTGTGTGTTGGCTCAACTTTCCTTTCAAGTTAGCAATACACTATTCACACTCAGGGAAAGCTCTAATTTATTGACATTAATTCTTCTGGTAGTCATTTTTCCTTGGTGGCGGTACTTTGATGCATGGGAATATTTAGCTAGGAAAGGATCTATGATCAGTCCAGCACTCTGCACCACACATTGCCTTAGTCACTCTCACATCTTGTCTGTCTCTTCTCCTTACAATTACATAGTCTATTAGATGTCAATGTTTGCTGCGAGGGTGCATCCATGAAGTTTTATTGTGTTTAGGTAAACGGAAAACATTGTTGTTGATGAGGTCATATAGTGCACAAGTCCTTCAGCAGTAAATGACCATTGCTGTTGCTGTTTCCAACTCCATTCTTCCCTAGGACTCCCTGCAAAATCTAGTAGTCTGCGCCTACTCTAGCATTAAAGTCACCCAGAATTATAAGCTCATCCTTTTTTGGCACATTAATGATAAGAGTCTCTAGGTCTTCATAAAGTTTTTCTTTGACCTCATAAGAGTTCATCATGGTGGGAGCATAGGCACCAATGATGGTGGCACGAAGTTTTCCTTTAAGTTGTAATAACATTGTCATGAGGCTGTCATTCACTCCTTTTGTCAGGCATACCATCTTGCTGACTAGATTAGTTTTGATTGCAAAACCTATGCCAGCTTCACAGCGCTCCCCTTCACTTCATTCCCCTATTTCGATGCAATACCTGTTGAGTTCTCTTATAACAGGAGCAGTTTGTCTTTCAGCTCTACTGGATTTTGTGCTGTCTATAAATGTGTGAATGTTTCATGTGCTGATGGTGAGTGGAATCATCTTTGCAGATGTTTTTGTACATTTTCTTCATTTCTTTGTATTTCAACACTAGTATGGGAGTTGGAAATGGAATGATGTGGATGAGAAATAGCATATTGTCTGTCCAGTTTAACTGGAACATAGACTATATTAGGAATAGTAATGTAAAATCAGTTTGCAAACATGGATTGAAGAATGTAAAGATTTTTAAATGCTGAAAGAATAGTTCATGTTTCATATTATAAGCAATAGAGAAACAATGGAGCTTTTTGAAAAAGGAAGTGATATCATCAAATCTGTGCTTCAATATTATCAATGGTAGAGAATGTTTTAGAAAAGAGAGGGAATGGAAAATAGGAGATCAATTTGGAGACTATTTCAATAGTCCATGTGAAAGATCATGTAATCCTGAACCAGGATGATGGCCTTTCAAATGGAGAAGAAACCAATGAGAAAAATGTCACAGAGATAAGGTATTAAAGACTTGGCAACTAAAAAGATATGAGCTGTGAGGAGGAACTGGAGCTCAAGAGACAGGGAAATTTAATATGCATTTTTGAGGTATCTGCTTAAGAATGAAAATTGAATCCACTGGAGCTTATGAGATTATGAGAAGATAGTAAAGAAATAAAGAAAGAGACCTGGACAGAACCTTAGGGTAACTCATAGGTAGAGGGAAGGAGGACATGGTTAATTGTTCATCAAAGAACTTACAAAAAGAATGGACAGAGTCATTGGTAAAAGAAAGTCACAAAAACCCAAGGAAGATAGTGTTCAAGAGAAAGGAAACTTGATAGTGTCAGCTACTTCAGAGAAATCAGAAAGGATGAGAACTAAGACATTTACCAATTAAAAATTGTTGGTGTCCTAGAAGAGAGTGGCTTGAGTGGAACGATGTATTCAGAAGCCAATGTGCAAGGATTGAGAAGTGAGCAGAGGAAGAGAACCTCTAGGTAGCAAATATAGATAAGGAGAACTTTTTGGAATAATAATAATTAATAATCATTCATATTGATATCACTCTAAAGATTATAGAACCAAATGTTTTTTTTAAAGTACCTACTATGTGTAATATGCTTCTATGATTCCTCAATGAGGGCAGATCCATGAAGTGTCCTTACAATGACTGTCACAAAATCATGACATTTACACAGGCTCAAGTTTTAGATTCAGACAGTTAGATAGAGCATTGGACCTAGAGTCAGGAAGTCCTGAGTTCCTGTCTCCAGTCATCTTGATTTTTTGTCTTGCCACTGGACTTGGATTACTCCGGAAGGGAGAATGAGGCTGATGACTTTATGCAAGTCTGACTCACTTCAACATCACTCAGTGATGCTGAAAATGAAGAAACAGCACCAACAATGAGTAAGGTACGGAGGCTAAAAGATCAATAAAGAAAAAAAATCAAAAAAATGAAAAGTGCCTATTGTCCCAATTCATATTCAGTAGGCTATATATCCCTTTCCATTAGTTACCTAAAAATTGATGATGTAGTCATCTAAGATCTCTCCCATCCCTGACAGTCTACTGTCCTATGATCCTAAATCTATCATTCCACTACCTCATGTTTTGCCTATTAATCATCTCTTATTCTTAAAATCAAAGAAATGGTAGAATTAAAAGATTTCTTAACAATCACCTAATTCAACACATTCATTTTACATTTTAAAAAATTGGGCCTGAGATGTTAAGTTATTTATAATATTCTATATTTAATAGGGGCAGAGCCAGGCCCAAAACCCTGCAGGTTCCTGATTCATAGTCCAGAGCTACTTCCAATACATCATCCTTTCTGCTAATTGTGTTCCTTCTTTTGATATCCTCCAATTTATAATGATCAGAATTAGTCAGTAGGCATAAATGAACTCATTTTCAAAGCATTTGGGGTCTTACTATGTGGCAAACACTGTGCTAAGTTTTAGGTTTACAAATAAAACATAATATAGTCCCCAGAAATTATTTCCTAGTAAGAGTGTAGCACCAATGCAATATTCACAACACCTACGACGACCATGAATCTGTTGAAACACAACAGATTCTCCTCTTGGAAGGAAGACAGAACCTAAACACTTATTCAGACACCAGAAAGTCAAATCCATCATAGTAACAAAAATTCATACACATAACAATGCAGAGGACGATACCATCCCCAAGCCTTCCCCCTGCTAGGCTTCCCATAAACCAGCTCCATTAAACAAATCACAAGCATGATCTCTTAAAGAAAATCACAAACAAGCCCTTTCACACTAGCCAGCAGCCTGTATCCTTCCTAATTCTGATGCTCTCATGACTCATTTCCCCTCAGCTGTGCTCTAGCTTCACCTCTTCCTATTCTACCCTTCCTCTTCTACCCATTCAGCAAACTCTTCCCGCCACAGGCCCATGGGACACAGGCTTCCATGTGACTTAAGCAGGTCATATGGGTCTATTAATGGATGGGAAAGATCTTCCCTTAAGCAAAAATACATTAACAATACAGATAGATACATATAGAGGGTGGGTATTCAGAAAAGGATATTGGTTGGCCTAAGAAGGGTTGATGAGTGGCAGTCAGGTGGCATATCATTTCTGGAAGCAATGTTAGTATTAATTTGATAGTACTGTTCAGCAAGATGGAAAGGCAGCACAGAATGAGGAATATGTGTGGTAGTGTGGTAGAAAAACGCCTAGGTGAAGCTGAGGATGGATGCTGTCATGGAAGTCAGAGTTGTATAGCTTGACTTCTCTGATCAAGTCTTTGGAGATCTGGTTAGAGAACAGAGCAGCAGCAGGACAGACTTCTTACTATTTCATTGAAAAAAATCTAGTTACTTTTAAAAATAAAAACATTGAATTGGTTAAAATTCAACAAGGCAAACTTTAAGTTCATTTAATTTATTCAGCATGTTAAATAACTACTGTTAATAGTTTTTTAAAGGAGAAAAATATAGAAACTATTTAACTTTTAAGTCATATTCCTATCAGCCATAGAATACTATTTAAACAGCAAAGGCTTAATTTTTTATACATTAAATATACACAATATCTTCTGCAGCTGAAAGGATGTGGATTTTACTTTTGATTTCTAAGGAAATTAAATATGTAGTCAGAAAGCATAGCAGGATATAGTGGGTGCTAGTGAAAACCAATTTAAGCAATTCATGCAAGCACTTAAAAGTTTTGTAAATTAAACTCCAGTCAAATGTGTTCTGACAAGCCAGCTTTTTCAAAAACAGAGCACCCCCTCATTTTGATGCATATATCAGAAATTAAAATATAAATTAGCAAATTAACCAGCTAATATCCAGAGACTTAAGCATCTGTTGATTGTATTATTTCTTTATTTCTTTTGAATTGTCCTATGGATCAAAATGCCGCAAATTTACAAGTTTTCCTATATTTTTTCCATTATTTACTAACAATCAGTCCATTTCTATTCAATCTATATTCTTTTTTTTCTGAAGCAGATAAACATCTATACGGTTATTCCCACTTATAGTGAAAATATGTTTTAACTTTAACCAAAAATCAGCATTCCCTTTAATTTGTACTTATAATACATACATAATAATGGCATCAAAGTCATCTACAATGAAAAGGTTTCAAAATACAGGAACCTGATGGAAAAAACCAAAATCATGCGGGATACAGGTTAGAATAGACATCGTTCCCTATTACTCTACCTGCCATTAGAGCAGTCCTGAATTTTTTTTCAGTGAGTCTGTAGAACAGAAGTTTATCACCAATAAAAAATTATTCAGTTACAAAAAAAGCATTCATTTTAATCTACCTGAATAACATTCCGCAGATTATTAAACATAAAAAGAATAGTAAAAGTGTCCTCAAACTAATATGAGGAGAGTGATATAATGGTAATAATCCTTACATATTTATAGCATTTAAATATTTACAAAGTGCTTTTCTCCCAACTCCAGGAAAGAGGTCGTATGACTATTACGATCTCCATTTAAAAGATGATGAAACTGAAGATATAAATGGTTATGTAACTTACATGTGTACACGTTACAAGTGTCAGGACTTAAACCAGGTCTCCTGTGGTTTGAATGTAGTACTCTTCGTGCTAAATTAGACTGCCTCTCTTCTACAAATGGCGATCTAAAATATTTTCTGAAAATATCCTTCAATACCTCCTGAAAGGTAGACTACGTAATGTGTTGTTTTAATTTATATGTGAGAAATCTACTAAGAACATGCATTTGGAAAGAATTAAAACATTTGCCTAGCTAATATTTTAACTTGTAAAAGGCAGTTAGTGTTGTGAAATTCAACTGTGAAACCAATTATTACACAATTAGAAAACCTCCCCAATTACAGAAAGATTAGGTCATGTTTTTCAAACACTCACCAATATTTTCTGGCAGCCCCATCTGTGATATAAATTGCTGAGACCCCAGTGTGAAGTTGGGTAGGCTATTTTTCCAACACTGGCATCTGTCTCCTTAGAGACTTTCATCAGACACTTGTGTTAGCATCTTTCAAGTTACATCTGGATGGAACGACCATGTGACTGGTCTATTGATGAATTCTCTTGACAAGCAACATAGCATTGGCTTTTGATGGTTTCCCTGAGCTTGTTTGTAATAAATACTGACTGCTTCATGAGATAGCTGCTTTGCTTTTTTATGATTTTTAACCCAAAGATGGACTGTGCATCTTGATTTCTTTAAATTCATCCATCAAGGAAAGAAAATACTATTTCATTTAGTGTCTTAGAAATGGGCAGAATAATTAGTGATGATTTTAAAGACCTACAGTGAGCACAGTGAACAATGTGTTGGAACTTTTTATATATGTAAAGTGAAATAAACAATGAGATGATGTTCTATGACAATCTTCCTTTGGGTAGTCCCATTTGGTAAATAAAGTATTTAATTAGATCTTATTCAAAATTAATGTCTCTTTTTAATTAATCATTTCATCCATTCTTTAAAGAAACCTCCATTAATGCGTACTCTGTATGGTTCAATTCATTGTGCTAGGCACCAGGGGAGATTAAATATATATTACACAGTCTATAAACAAGGTGTATATAGTCTTTTGGAAATATCAATTTCACAAAATTCTGAAGTTCAGATAAAAAAAATGAACATCATGTGAGAAAATGTAGTTTCCAGCCTGGAGGATTCTATGCTATTTCTTCTATGAAATAGAAATTTAAAAAGCCATTATTTCATTTCTAATATGTTTTACATTTCAAAATAAGTGAGCATGGAAAGGGTTAAATGGGAAAAAATGTAGTACAAAAGAAACAACCCTGTATTGTAAAAAAGAGTTTGTTAGGATCAATTTCTGAGTCTTAAATGTAATTATAGATGAGTAGATTGATGCTGAAAATAATAGGACCTTTTATTTAGTATATTTAAGGGCACTCCTCATGGCTTAACTAGATATACCTAATAGATCAATGAATGAGACCATAAAGTAATAAGGTATCACATAGAACCTCTGACTGGTTTAGCAGCAAGACCCTTTCATACTAGGGTATCCCAGCAATCCACTGCTCTGGGGATAAGTCAAATACTTTTAAAGCAGAATAGCAAGATCAAGAAATATATGCTAGCAAGTATGTAATCAAGAGAGTTTAGGCATTATGGTTTTCAGAAATGAGGAGTCCATAATACACAGTGATCTTGGAGCATCTTTACCTTAGACTTTCACCAGTTCTATGGGTAGGAACATGGATGTATCTTCTCTATTCTTCAGAGAATCTTTGAGGTCCAAGAAATGTTGTTATAAAGAGATATATGATCTTCTTCAGTTCTTAAAGATTCTAGATAGCTGGTTTCAATGCAAGTGACTCCATGAAGGAATTAGCTACTAGAAAGGAAGAGAAAATAAGAATATCACAGATGGATGGAGAAGGACTAGGCAAAGTAGATTTGTAAATTGGCAGAGTTTAAAATTTTTTAATATTAAAGGAGAGTATGTAGTATACATCTTAAGTGTGATCTGCAAATGGAAAATTGCTATCTCTTAGAGATACAATAGAAATTATTCTATCTAAAAAGAGATTAGATGAGATGACTCCTTAGTCTTGTGTAGTCCCCAAAACACAAGAAAAGTCCTATCTGCTTTACCTTTGGTTTTTGTCTTTCACCTTTGTTAATGATAATTTCACACCTAGCAAGAACATGAAATTGCTAAATTTCTAAACTCACTTTTATCATTCAAGCTAAGAATAATTCTCTGTTGTAAGAATCTTACATTCATAAAGTATTTTAACATCTAATAAGAATAAAAGGATGATAATCAGTAATACTTAAAAGAAACACTAAAGAACATTGCACTAATAAAACATTATGATTAATAGATATTTTGAATTCATAAATACAATAATGCTAGATTGGCCCCCTTCATCTCAGTACTTCACGGCACTTCATAAACATTAAATTAGTGCCTAGCTCAGCATGGATACTCAGTAAATGTTAAATAATAATAAAAATAATCAAAACACCGCTGTGAAGTCAAAAGAATATTTCTTTTTGCTACGTTTTTTTTTCCATTTGCAACTCTAATAAGCTTTTAAAACCATTTACTATGCACACCAAGTATTTGAAGAAATTTGGTTGATGTTTTTCATCTCAATAAAATTTGCATTTCACTTTCCTTGAAAAACTGCAAAAATTTTATATAGACAATATTGTAAAAAAGTTTTCACAGTTAAATAATTGGTATTTTCAAAGGCATGCTGAACTATAGATTAGTAAACAGCTTATCAATACACATAATTTTTATTTTATTTTAATGGCCTATATAATTGAATCTTATCTTTTTTTAAGTTCAATTAATGGGTTATTTTATGTGGGCTTCAAAAACATGAATGTGACTAAAAGGTGAAAAAACTTAATACATGCTAGTTGTATTTCCACTACCACATCCTCTGCTTCTGTTTAAGTCATCTAATGATAAGGAACACTGACTTCTACTTGAAGTCCTCCTTTGATGGGGAAATCATAACTCCTCTGAGACACCTGATTCACTTTGAGAGCAATTTAATTTTTAGGCTGTTTTTTCCCCTACATATGTTGAGAATCTCTGACGTTTAAAATGAGAATTATTGCTGCTTGCAACCATTGGCTTTAGTTATGCATCATGGAAGCAAGTTGAAAAAAAAACTGTTGGCAATGTTGTGAGCAGAAAAGTTTAGCACCATGGCCATCATTTTTTTTAAGATCCACTGTCTGGTTAGGTGATAAAGTAATGGACCCTTCCCAGTTGTTCACAGCTGAATAACATTATTTCACTGGTGTTTAATTAGTGTGTGGAGTAGAGGGGGATAATGGAAATGAGAATGGTGTTAATGGGGATATATGATTTTTTTATAAAAGAGCTACAATAGGAGCTGTTATATGTGATTACCTACATCCACTTTTGCAATTGTTAATGCTATTGTCTGAAGCCTTCATTAGACCATGAATAAGACCGAGATGAGCTCCTAAGATGTGAGAAATTTTTTTCTATAGTGACTTGGTTTTCTAAGAAGCTTCTTGATGTACATATGTCTTTGTGTCTCTACCCAAGTGTTCAAAACTTCGGGAAAAAAGCCCGGAAAGTATGTGTACTTGTAGGTTCTTCTACCATATGTCTGTACCTTGTTGTAGTACTTAGTAATGAATCAATCAATGAGCCTTTTAAAGTTCATTCTAGGTGCCAGCCACTGTTAGTCACTGGGAATAGTGGCACAAAGAATGAATTAATCCTTATTTATGAAGAATTCACATTCTAATGGGAAAAGTAATGAGTACCTATAAAATTGTGCTATTTTGTGTTTGTCCTTCCTTCTTGAAGAGGACCATGACATTAGGGAGATGATAACATGACCTGTAATTGACTTTGATTTGAGTGAGGGAGGGCTGTGCAAGGTCACCAACCTCACCTTCTCCTCCAGAGCCATCTGGGTCTAGTGGCCAGCTATTCATCAGAATGCCCAGAGATGACCTAGGATGCAGTGGGAGAGAGACCTTGGCCCTTTTAGGCTAAGGTTTTTTCAGGTTCTCATTTTGAGTGAGGTAACATCCATTCAGTGAAGAGGCCTCTTGAAGATGTGAGTTAAGGGATGGCCCCTTTAATTAAAGAAAAAATCAAACAGTTACTATTGATATTCACTCTGAGTCAGGGGGACCCAAAAAATAACCAGTAAGTGGTGCTTGGGCAGGGACCTATAAAATATACACATCATGAATATACAGCTAATAAGTTCAAATACATAGTAGAAATTAAATATAAGGTAATTTGGGAGGAAGAGCATAAAATTAGGTAAGATTAGGAAAGTCTTCATGCAGAAAATGGTGCTTGAATATGTAAATTAGGACCTTATGAAGCAGATGTAAGCATAGAACACTACAGGAATGTAGGAGAGTGAAAAGCCACAGAAAGCAGGACACAGAGGATCTTGTGTAAGGAACAGAAAATCAAAGAAATTTGATTAGTTGTCAGAGTACGGTAGGTGTAATAACCAATGAGCCTGAAAAGAGAGATAGGGTTCAATTTGTGTTGGGCTAATAGAGGATTTTATGTTTGGTCATAGAAATAATAGAATGCTACTGGAGTTGATTGAGGAGAGAAATCACATGGCCATTTTTTGGTTTAAGAAATATTGTTTTGAGAGTACGATGTAGGATAAAGTGAAGAGAAACTTGAGGCCTGGAGACAGATCAGAAAGTGGATGCCATAACCTGGGCAGGAGATGATGAAGTGACAAGAATGTAAGTAGAAGAAACGAGTCAGATGCAAGTGATGTTATAAAGTAGAAATGACAAGATTTTGCCATGTGAAATGTTGAATTTGGTTTTGAAATGTTTGCCATGTGAAGTGATAAAGAATGAAGGGTTAGGGATGATGCTAAAATTATGAGCCTGAGAGAATGAAAAAAGAGCAGTGACTTCAATACAGATGTTCAAAAGAAGGTACAGTTTAATGAAAGGGAAGCTCAATTTAAGCTTGACCCAGATGGCTAGTTCGGAGTGACCTAGAGGCAATTGTTGATGTGAGCCTCAAAGTCAGGGAATAGATTGAGACTGGATAGAGAGATCTGAGAATCGTTGGCATAGAGATGATTGGGAAACCTTTGCATATCAAGCAATCCATATTCTATTCATTCTTGGTGAAAATATCTTTGAGAGAAAGCTCTCTTCCTGATATAGAATTAATTCAGTCATCTCTCATCGCCTTGTGGTTGTGTTAGGAGTTCAAAAATAACAAATTTGTTCCCTCTTCCAAGAAGCAACTCTTCAGGTACTTGCAGAAAAACATAACAAAAAGAACCATAAATAGTATTTAAGTAATGCAAAGCACTTTATGAACATTATCTCATTTTAAGTTAGCAACAATCCTGAGAAATAATTATTTTATATTTCCCATTGTGCCTAGTAGGAAACTAAGGAAGAGAGAAGCTAAATGCCTTGCTCAAAGGCACAGAGCTATTAAACTGAGAATGAACTTGAACTCAGATCTTCATTTTAGTTCCAACCCACATCTGAAATACCAGATAACTACCTTAACCGCCTCTAACTCTCAAGTCAACTTTCTTAATCAGCAAGCTTCCATGAAGGACCTGTTATGATTTAGGTATGGAAGATACAAAGCAACAAAAAATATTTCATGCATTCAAAGGGAAGGGAGAACTTGGCAGATAAACTGTTTTATTATATATTGGATATTCCTTTTAGATTTTGTGCTCCTTAATGGAAGGGACTGTCTCATTTTTCAATTTGTAACCCCAGTGCTTACCTAAGTGTTTGGCTCATAGTAAACACTAAATAAATATTTTTTTTCTATTCATTCATCCAAAGAGGTAACTTTATGGTAAGGAGGCACAACACATATGAATATATATGAATTTAAGTGAAAGCATTTAGCTTCTTGGGGACATCAGGAAAGGTTTTTTTGTATGCTATGGCACAAGGTGAGTGGGCAAGTTCGTGCAAAATCCCAGAGGCAGGGATGGAATACCAAGTGTGGGTGCAATATAAAGGTTGTTTCTGCATCTGTGTTTGAAGTCAGTACAACCTGATGTCATCCATCAAACCATCAGAAGTTTTGCTTTATTTATTTATAACTTAAAATAATAATGTACAATAACCCCATGTTCCGATGAGTCACCAGAGAAAGACTTTAATAGAAGATTAAGTGGTTCAGTTTTCTAAATGTCATATTAACTTAATTGACTGCAGTTTGACTAAAGATAAATTAATATGAACTTATTTTGGTTATTAAAACTGAAAACCTGTGCAAACTCATAATGCAAGTTTTCTTCCCTTTTTCTCATTATTGGGATTGATAAAACATAAGCTCAGCCTTTTCATCCTTCCCCTTCTTAAATTATACTTATGTTCCAAATTATGAGGACTGAGTATGTATCATCTCTCTATGTGATATATTGCTATCCGATGAGATTTCCACCATGTGCCACATTTGAAGGTGTCTACGCTTAGATGTATTATATAATAACAACTGAGATCAGTGATATTAATATAGGGCTTATGTGCAATGGAATAAATGCTTATAATATGGTTTTCAGGATAAACTTTCATTTTTCAGCCACACAAATACTAAATGGAATGACATGAAAACAGTTCTATGAATTTTGCCATGAGATTCGATCCAAGGCTGTATTCCCTTAAGAAATGTATAAATTTGATTCATCGTTAATGACAAAGCATACAATAATGGCATATTGTATAATATCACAGAAACTTCTTTGATTCATTGTTAATGACAAGGCATACAATAATGGCATATTATATAATATCACAGAAATAGATTATTGATACCTTGTCTTTTCTTCAGCTTAATCTAATTTTATATGTATGATTGAAAGAAGTTATATATATATATATATATATATGTACACGTACATGCAAGTATGTTTATGCATGTGTGTATTTATTAAAAACTCTGTTACTTTGTCAGGAATAGGAAGCTGATGCTCTTTGTGACATCTGAGACCATCAGCCAGTGTCTAGCCCACAGATGCTCTGGCAGTTCCAGTAGCCTCTGACTGTATTCTAACCCAGATGAATCATTTCCATCTATTCCACGCTAGAGACTGAACTACAGCCTCTGACATCTCTTGGATCTACTCTAATGGATTCATATTCTCTCTCTTTTCCTATATATTGACCTCCTGTTTCCTAGAATGATTTGACTCAGTTGTTTCCACATGCCTAAATGCACATACCACTCTATGGTAACAACTACAGTTATCCCTTCCATGTCACTGCTTTCCTCATCACAGTTTTGATATATCACAGGTTAGTACAGAAATTAATTAGAAATATTTTGGTAGTTTTTCAGAATCCATAGATGCCATGGAAAGACCAGTAGTTGACACAACTTGAATGATTTAGAAACTCAGAAATGTATAATATATATATATGTATGTATGTATATATAGTATTGTATAACATCAACTTATTTCATCTTTTAATGCCATAATAATTCAGACTTCTACAGTATGAAGGAAAGGCCAGTTAATTTTACATGGATTTTCCAGATCATGGAGTCACCACTTCCCTAACCCCTGTGATAAGGAAGGAGTAACTGTACTTTAAAACAACCTTCAATCCTAGCCCCACCCTGTGAAAGAACTTACCATGAGAATTTGCCAATTACAGCTCTTTACTGACCCATAGTGACCGAGGATGGTAGCATATTTTCCCTAAAAGGTGCAATGTCTTGCTAATACCACAAACCCCAAGAAAGTTCAACATTCATTATCTGTTTTTTCATTTATCCTTTTTTAAAGGGTAAATTAGACATGTTGTATAAAGGAGAAAATGCTGATGAATATTACAGATTCTGAAATATAGGGAGGGGGGCAAGGGCTATATGAACTAAGGGGACAAAATACTTTTTATTGTCATCCAAGACAATACAATGGATATCAGCATTAACGAAAATAGATATAAAATTCCTTAATCTTTCTGAGTGTTAGTTTTTTTATCTACAAAATGTAAATTGAAGGAAATTAACTGCACTGACTTTTCTAGTTCTAACATACTAAAGATCCTAAGTGTCTAAAGTATCCAATTTCATTTGACACAGTTATAGGCTTTATGCAAAAAGAACTTCATCAACCTGGTCCCTGATCTCTTATAGTTTACAGTCAGAGATGACACATATGTAGAGGAGTTCAAAGATAGCAAATTGTAAATATTAACATGGGGATGAATGGACAAATAATAATATCATTCCTTATATTCCATGTTTAGTGTTCATTGACTCCCAAGGGAAGTACTTAATTTTAGTGGAGAAAAGGGAAGTACAACTTCAATAATAGAGGAATCACATACAATAAAGGAAGAGAAGAATTTTCTAGATGAAAGAATCATTAGAAGACAATCCTATGAGAGACTGTGAATTTTCTAGAATAGGAAATTTTGACAAATAAGATACACACTGTCAGCTGGATAGAAGGATGATTAAAATTTCATCCCATCTAAAAGTTGTAGAATAAGGTAATTTTCAGATTTGATGGGAGGGTCAAATGAAAAAAAAGAATAAAGGCAATGCCAGTAATCTATCTTGGCATGTGGAGAGTGGAGGAACTAATTATTTAGCTTCACTGAGGGAATAAATATAGATAACTATGCTAAGTTTGATGTGGTAGCAACTAGGTATGGCTTATAGGCATGCCAAGGCATAAGACAAAGTTGAAGGATAGTGACTCCTTGGAAGAGAAAGTGCTGTAATAGAATATCTTATCTCAAAAAGATAAGTATATGAATCACCATAGGAGAGAGAATAACTGAAGCCAAGAGAATCAGTTCATTTGAATTTAACAAATATTTAGAAAGCATTTCTTCTGTGCAAGGTACTCTACTAGGTACTGGGGATGTAACCCTAACTATGACATTCTTTGCTTTCAAAGAGTATACAATCTATTGGATGGGGGAGGGAGAGAGAGAGACAGACAGAGAGAGAGAGAGAGAGAGGAGAAAATGAGGAAAGGAGAGGACAGGAGAGGAGAGAGAGTATACGGAGGGAGAGGGAGGAGAGGAGATGACTGATTGATACAACAAATGAAAATCTGTCCCTGGAAAAGTGATTTTTCTAAACGTAAGTCTGACAATGTCACTCAGCCTACTCAATAAATTTGAATGTTCCTGTTACTTCTGGAATCAAATATAAGGTGCTTTGTTTGTCATTCAAAGACCTTCACAATATGACCCATTCCTATTTTTCAAATGTTCTTGTGAACTCTGTTCTACACACTCCACTTTGCAGCCTTACCAAACTACTTACTGTTCTTCACATACCACTCTCAGATCTCCCATTTCTGTGCCTTTACATTGTCTATCTCCTCTGCCTAGAATTCTTTTCTTTCTCACATCTATTTCTTTAATTCCCTGTCTGTGAAACTTCAACTCAAACGCTGCCTTCTAAGAGGCCTATCCAAGTTCTCCTGACTGTGAACACCTTCCCCACCAAAGTGTTTTTGTATCTACTTTGTATGAATTTTATATGTTTATACTTGTTTCCTTCATCAAGATGTAAGCTTCTTCATAGTGGAGACCATTTTCTCTTTTCTTCTTTATACTCCCAGCACTTAGGTCCTTGGCATATAGTAAATGATTCAAAAAATGATTGGTGATTGATTTATTGGAAGATTTTATGTGTGTATCCTATCCAAAAGAAAAAAAACTGAAGGACTAAAAATCTTTTAAAAATCAATTTTAAAGTGAATATTTGAGCACTGTTTTGGTGTAGGTTTTTGCTGCTAATTTGCTCTTATTCATAGGTAGTATTCAGCTTTCTCTAAAATATGAAAGACATCTGAAGAAGAATTTCACAAAATATTCTAATATTATATTTTCAAACTGTGGTTCTGGAGAAGACTTTTGAGAGTCTCTTGGACAGCAAGGAGATCAAGTCAGTTAATACTTAAAGAAATTACTTCAATTGACACTAAGAAAAAAAGAAATCAATTCAAGCTGTTCACTGGAAGGTCAAATATGAAGCTAAAGCTTAAATACTTTGACCACATCATGAGAAGATGGAACTCATTACAAAAGACCCTAATGTTGGGAAAGATTGAAGAAGAGAGAAAAAGGGGCCAGCAGAGGATAAGATGGTAAGATAGTATCATGGGAACAATGAACATGAACTTGGACAGACTTTGAGAGATAATGGAAGATCGAAGGGCATGACTTACTATGGTCCATGAAGTCATGGAGAGTCACACATCACTGAACAACTGAAAAACAAGCAATAACAAGAGGAAACTGTAGAATCCCTTTTTCAGTAGGGACTCTAGAACAGAAATTTTTAGACACAGAAAATTCTAGGGCATAAAGTAACTGTCATCTCCAAATGGCTCAAAAGGAAATCTGCATGCGTAACTAGCCACCAATAGACTAAATACAATTCTCCATATGGGCAGGGAATAAGCTAGCTATCCTGTCAAGGTTCCTTCTATATATATGATTCTTTCATTCTATCTTTGATTACTCCTGAAGCCTCAAAACATGAAACTTTCCTTTCCCAGTGGGTAAGTCAGACAAATTCTTTCTCCAACATGTCTAAGTAGATTTTCAATGGAGAGGCAATGTGTTATAGAAAACGGACTTCCAGGGAGTCAGAAGTCCTAGATTAAATTTCCACTTCCACTTGCAAGCAATGTGACATTACATATCAATCACATCAATTCTCTAAGCCTCATTTTCCTAATTTGTAAAATGGGACCTAAGGACTACCTACCTCACAGACTTCTTATAGACTATACAAAACTCTAAATATAGAATACTACATAGGGTTTTGTGGGTGATAAGGCATTATCAAAAGATAAGAATGTTGATTGTGTGTATTTATGAAAATTTGAACCCCAAGTTGTGATACTCGTTTCTTCCTTAACAGAGAAATCTCTGGAAAAGAAATTGGTTTAAAACCAAATAACTAAAAAACACAAGGAGGTTTTGCATTGCATATTGAGGGATATAAGGGAATATATAGGGAAAATAGGGAAATAAGAATGGTTATCAGCTACAAATGAATTTGGGGAAAACTAGACTTCCTCAATATTAGAGCCAACATAGCATAACATGCTAAAATACATTTTTTCTTACAAAATAAAATGAGATTTTGTGTGTTACTAAAAGCCTGTAATTATAAACTGTTGAAATAAAGTCAAAGACAAGTATTTGGTTGCCTGTGTGATAAATCCATGAAATACATGCAAGTTAAAGAAGTAATATGGAGGTATTCAGGATACCTAAATTATGTTTTTTGGTAATATTTTAGATACTAATGACATTAACAGGATTTGACTATTCGATTACAAAGACAAAAATTACTCTTAAGTGTTGAACATTACAAAACAATTATCCTTCATATTTACTCAGTGAACAGCTTAAAAACAAGCCAGTTTTAGAACAGCTGGAAACCTGAAGCCCACTCTGTTACAACTCTATCATATTATTTTCTATGTTTTTGGTTATATTTGGAATATATAGTTCCCTAGAGACCAGTTACATAATTTTCTTTAACTTAGTAATAGGAAAAATGTTATCAATTTAATTTATTCAAGGCCAGTTAGCTCAGCTGTTCAGACTCAGGTGCTAAAAGGTTTCACATCTGTCTCTTTCCATTCTCACTGATACCATTCTTATTCAGGCCCTAATGAGAGCTCATGTACCTTTTAACTGGACTCCTTGATTGTCATTTTGTACTGTTCCAATCCTTTCCCACACCTCTGTCAGAGTGATCTTTCTTAACATATTTTGATTTTGTATTACCATTATTTTAAAAAGTTCACTGTTTCTCCATTGCTACCACCCAATGTAGGTTAGACAGCTGTTAAACTTTTTAGTCTGAAGACCCCTTTACACTCTTAAAATTATTGAAATCCCCCAAAAGCTTCTGGTTATGTGGGTTATAGCTATCAATATTTACCATGTTAGTTATTAAAACTGATGAATTTTAAATATCAATTTGAATAATTCATTTTAAAATAAAATAAGCTCATTTCATGTTAAAATAAATGAGATTTTATAAAAATAACTATATTTTCCCAAAAAAGTTAATGAAAAGAATGGAATTATTTTGTATATTTTCCCAAATCTTTTTAATGTCTAACTTAATAGAAGACAGCTGTATACTCATCTCTGCTTGTGCATTTAAGTTGATCACATGGTTTTTTGTTGAATAATAGTAAGATAATCCAGTCTCAAATACACATGGAATCGAAAAAAAATGGAGTTACTTAAATAGGCAAATAACCTTTTAGTCTTATTAGAAAAATTGTTTTGAACTTATGTACCCTTTGAAAGGACTCTAACAATCTATGGGCCATGTTTTGAGACCTCTTGGTCTAGACTTCAAATTTCCTTACAGTTTGGATCAAACCTCCTTTTTTTATTCTCATTTCCCACTACTCTTCTAACTGGATGGTGCATATCAGACACACCGGACAACTTAGCCCTCCTCAAATATGCCTTGTATCTCCACATTTATTGGCTTGACTGTACTCAGTGGAGGTCCTTTACCACCTATTGAAATTTTGTCCATATTTTAGTGCAGGGTTTCTTACTCTTTTTTGTGTTATACATTCTTCTGGAAGTCGAATGAACTCTTCTTATGAGAAGTGTTTTTAATTGAACAAAGCAAAATATAGATGATTATAGAAAAACAATTATATTGAAATACAGTAATCAAAATATAAAGTTGAAAAAAGTTCATAGACATCATGTTAAGAATTTCTATAATGTTTACATTTTTATAAAAAATCTTTTATGATCCACTCATATAAAAGTAACTTCTCTGGACATTGATCACTCATAGTGCTTTGTTTCTACCACACATATCATGTTTTATCTCATACTATAGGTATTTGAGCCTGTGTCCAATTTCCTCTACTAAATAGAAATTTTGTGAGGAAGGCCTCTCCAGTGTCTATGTGATGAGCATTGTCTATATAAAATTTATGGAAGGATGCAGACAAGAACGTGAAGGCATGCTTCATTTGCAATGTGAACCAGTTAAGAGTATACCAGCATAAAGGAGATCATGGAACCTTGAAGTATCAAAACACTATGGCAAGAAGGTGGAGCTGAGAATAATTTTCTCACTGCTCAATGATCATGTATCCAGAGTTGTGGGATCCCATGACACATATATCTGTCCATCTAAATACTTAACAGTGAGGAGAAGTGCAGGTACCAGAGAATTAAAAATTCACATCTTTAGGAGTTCTTGTGAACTAATTACTGACAGGAGAGAGATTTAACATTTGCTAAAACCTGAGCTAGTAGAAAATAAAGATTCCCAGTTCTCATTTCCCCTAAATACCAGAAAAACAAGCTTTCCTAATGTGTATGGCACAGTTTTTTGTTCTCTAAATGGTTCATTACAAATACACATTAGATGTAGGTAGGCATATTTAGAAAACATTTTTTTTAAATCTATCTTATGGTGACTAAAGGTGACTGTCTTTCTTTTTGGATTTCTCTGTGTCTCACTCTCGTCATAATTTGAAAATGGTTTCAGTTTAGTAGAGGAGTATGATTACAGAGTGATAAAGGAAGAAAAAGTCAGGAGAAATAAATTCTATATATACATGATGTTATGCAAATATTATTTAATTTATTCATTTATCACCTGAATTATCACCATTTTTCCCTTCACAATTGACAAACATGCATTAGACGTTATCTACGTAAATATGACTCTTTCCTCTAGTTTTCTTTATCTCAACTTCTTGGTATTACTACAGTAGAAAGACCACTGACTTCCAAGTCAGTGAACTTTATTTAAACACTGCCTCTTTCACAGTAAGGAGCTTGTATAACTTCTAACTTTCTGAATCTCAGTTGCTTCATAGATAAAAATGAAATAGTTGGACTAGATTCTCTAAGGTATCCAACTCAGAATCTATGATCTTACGTTTCTAATCACAGTCTGATCTTGTATTATGTCTGCTCATGATATACTTCCTTGAGAAAAAAAGGCTTTCACTTTTCTTCTCATTAATTCCAGAGCCTAGCTCTGTATACTTTGCACATTGGAAGAACATATTTTAATTTTTCATCAACAGCATATTGACTCCTATGTGCTTTTATATGAGTTATTATTGACTTGCCAAATTTCCCCAAGTCAGAAATAGCTGAGGCAGAATTTGAACCTAAGTTCTTTGCTGTAAATCCAGTACTTTTCCACTGTAATACACTGTTTAAAAGGATTTTTAAAACATTTTTCCTTTTTTCATTCTTTAACATTTTTATTTAACATTTTGAGTTCTGAATCCGATCATTCCCTCTCTTTTTCTCCTCTCTACTCCCTGAGATAGTAAGTAATCAGTTATAGGTTATACATGTGCAATTATGTAAAACATTTCCATATTAGTCATTTTGTATAAGAAGACTTGAATAAAAGAAAAAAATGAAAAAACAGCATGCTTCAGTATGTATTCAAGCAATATCAGTTTTTTCTCTGGAGGTGAATAGTATGCTTTATCATTAGTGTTTTGAAATGATCTAAGATCATTAAATTCCTGGGAATAAGTTATTCACAGTTCTTAATTGAATAATATTTCTGGTACTGTATACCACATTCTTCTGGATCTGTTCATTTTACAATGCATCAGTTCCTGTAAGTCCTTCCAGGTTTTTCTGAAATCATCCTGCTTGTCATTTTCTATAGCATAATAATATACCATTGCAATCATATATGACAGCTTGTTTAACCATTCCCTAACTAATCAGTATCCTTTCATTTTCTAACTCTTACCCACCACAAAAAGAGCCACTATAAATTTTATAAAATTAGGAACTTTTCTCTTTTTGAGGATGTCTTTGGGATATTGATCTAACAGTCATATTGCTGAATCAAAGGGTATGCATAGTTTTATAGCCCACAGTTTTATTGGGTATAGTTCTAAATTGTTCTTCAGAATGGTTGGATCAATTCACAGCTCCACCAACGGTGCATCAGTGTTTCAGTTTTCCCACATCCCCTTCAGCATCCAACTGTTTCCAATCTGATAAGTGTGAAGCTGTACCTTATAGTTGTTTTAATTTGCATTTCTCTAATCAATAGTGATTTAGATCATTTTTTCACATGATTAAAGATAGCTTTGACTTCTTTGTCTGAAAACTGCCTGTTCATATCTGTAATGTTAATTAGAGAGTTAAATATCTTTCTCACCCATTGATAAGCCTGCCTATTATGGGAAGCTTCATTAGGGGAGGCCCACACTTTTTGCT
Organism: Bettongia penicillata ogilbyi; assembly: GCA_023548195.1. Lineage (NCBI taxonomy): Eukaryota > Metazoa > Chordata > Mammalia > Diprotodontia > Potoroidae > Bettongia > Bettongia penicillata. Next base: position 23,463 of record JAJHZJ010000227.1, read on the forward strand.
AATTTCTATTGAGGCAGTGGGTTCCGGAGGGTCCTGTCCTCTAACTTAAAAGTGTATAAATACTCTGAAGTGAGGTTGTGTTTTGGGACTTACTCACTTGAAGTGTTTATTTGGCCAGATAAGACTCTGGACAGCTGCTAAGGAGCCTCTTCCACCCCCTTACCTCTCCCCCCCCCACCTCCCACCCCACCCCTGCCTCAACTTTGAAAACCCAGATGTTGGTGCTTCTCTCTCGGTAGCTATGTATGTATGTAATGGTCAGACAATTGGAAACCCCTGTCTGTTGATCTTTGTTTCTCTGTTTCTTTACTTCTCTTTTCTCTGAAATTCAGGGTATTGACTTGTTCCCCTGATCTAAGTGAATGATTCATGTGCTTGATTAAAGTAATTGTTGACCCCTTTCTTTTAAGTTGCCTTTCCTTTAAGAAAAGCAGATCAAAGAACTTGTGACAGCAGACCATCAAGGTGCTTGCTTTTACAATATCATTGGACCATTTGTCAATTGGGAATGACTTATTCATTTATGAATTTTACTTAGTTCACTATATACTTGAGAAATATATTACATATATATTTATATATAGATATTATATAATATATCAATATCAGAGATACTTGTTGCAAAAAAAAAATGATATTCCCAGTTTTCTGCGTTCCTTACTGTTTTGGTTGCATTCATTTTGTTTGTGTAAAAACGTTTTTAACTTTATATAATCAAAATTATCTAAAAATAGGTTATTCTTAATATGTTTTACTTAGCAAAAGTGCAACTCAAGTTCCAAGTTGCAGCATCTAATGAGTGCAGAAAGTGAAAATGTCAGATGGAGTATAGAGACTACTCACCACCAAAAACAGGGATCATATTATCAATATTCTTTCTCAACCATCCCCCCTTCTGTCTCTCTATCTCTCTCCCTTTCCTTCTCCATCTCCTTCCCCCATCTCTCTTCAACCCCTTTCCCCCCAACCTCCTCCTTATATCTCCTGTCCTCCGGGCACCTCATCCTGTGAACATCCTACTCTCTACCCCACTTCTCTCATGATCTTCCTTCCTGTGTTCTTCCCTGTCTTATTGCATTAAGACCAGAGTTCAGAAGATTATTGTACTATTTCTTGAGTAGATAAAACAAAGGGAAAAATGGAAATTTCAATGACAAACTCAACCCTATTTTTATTGGTGATAAGCTTGGAGGGTCTTTGCAGGCCTACACAAGACCAGCAGAATAGCAAAGCTAAGAACCACTATTTTTGCACCATTGCCAGTTTTTCATGCAAAATCGTATCCTCTGTCCCAATCAAGGTCATGTAAATGAAGCCAGAAAAGTAAAAATAAAACCTATTCCAGAGGAGACTACATTAACTCATCAGAAAGCAAATAGATGAGGAGGATGTGGTTTAATTTTCTACTGGTCAGAAATATTCCTTTATGAGAGGAGTTTGGCCACCTTTGATTTTTTGGCTGAGCTCCACCTTCTAAAAATAGTCTAGCCATTATGCAAGGAAGCACTAATGATAATTCCCTCTGGTTAGGAAACTTAGTATCTAGTTGAAAATTATTGAAAGAAATGAAAGTTGCTTCATACAAAGAATTGTGTTTCCTCATTCTCTATTCCGTTTGATTGTGTTGTGACCTATTGAGGGTGAACTCTAAATGTCACATCCTGACAAGAGACTACAGCCAAGCAAAGGTTAATGTCCTTCATAGAGAGAATCTGAGTTAAATCAATGATACAGCCCCATATTGCCTTCTCTCTAAAATAAGGGGCTTGGACTAAAATGTCTTTAAATTAGTTCTGACTCAAATATGAAATCCTATAGTCCAAACATAATCCTTTCATAGACTCTATTGAAATGCTGTTAATTTAAACAATATCATCAACTGAAGGACTTAAGGGAAGACAAACATGTTCATGAAAAATGTGAACAAGATCACCCACTTCAAGATAAGGATTCTGGCTTGTGAGAGTTCTGCCCCTTTAAGAGTACATTGGGATAAGGTCAATACATGCCACCCCTAAAAGGATACTAGCTTCAGTTTCTTGTTGGGATGTGACATTCAGTTTCTATTATAGGACTTTATAATCTGTATTTCAATAAAATGTGAACATGGCACTTTCATCAAGCACAGCAAATATACCAGGAATGAGATTCATGATGGCAAACAAACCAGGACTATTTTGTCTTAGTCATCTTACGAATTTAGGTATGAATATAAATATGAACAAACTTCAAGGTCTTTCGGATTAGGTATTCCTTCTTTCAATAGTTTCATGACCTGACCATGGTAAATATGAAGATACTCATTTCTCCATGCAATTTTTTTCACCAAATTCAGATATTTTGACCCCTGAGTAGAACAGGACAACATATCTGACAAGTAAAAGGGAATTACGAGTAACAACTCATCTAACTGGGTGCCAGGTTGTGATACTGCTTTCTACCTTTCAGAGCATTGGAGAAAGAGTTACAAGTAGAAATGACCTTACAGATGTTGTATCACAATTCTCTTCATTTTAAGCATTTGACCAAGGCCACAAAGTTAATTAAAGATAGAACCTGGAATGTGCTGGGTAGGGGGTGGGAGTGGCAGGGCAATTACTACCTTGAAGTAAAAACCAACAAAATATAAAGTCCTGTGGGAAAGAGTTTGGAATTGGTATTCAATGTCCACAAAAAGAAAATGAACATTTCCAAAAAGCAGGAGATATTTCCTTGAGCAATTAGAGTTTGACTCTCATATAAATTGCCTCTTCTGACTTATTTAAAATTTTTTAGTGTGTTTGTGAACTAGAAAATTTTCTTCTTTGAGTTGATGGGTAGCCAGCCCTTCAGTGACTTAATAATCCCTGTATGGGCCAGGTCTCTAATAAGTGATGAGAAGCCCCAATATAAGGGCATTCATGTGGAAGGATGGAGTAATCAACAACATTAATATTGAATATTTATTTTTTCTTGGAGTCTATGAAGGTCCCTCTGTGATCTAAGGATCCATATCCTTAATTTCTTTACCTTTGATATAAACCTGCCTTATCTGAGTGAACCATTGACATATGATTTATATAGCCTTCCCCTGAAGAAAACTAGGAGCTTTGAGCATTTTATACTTTTGTGGAAATAAAAGAAATTTTCCTTTATGTAAATACTATTTCTCACTTCTGTTAGTAGTCTATCACCTTAGAAATATAGTAGTGTTACCTTACAGGGCAAAAACTTCCTTTGAAAAACTAAAGACTTACGATCTTAACAAAGATGATTGAGTTTCATCTTCATTAGTCACTTGTGTAATTGTTTAAATAATTCACTGCTTTTATGTTTTTTTTAAGAATTTCTTAAATTATTTGTATTAATTTCATTAAATATTTCCAAATTACATCTAAAAAAATTATCTTTTTTTATTTTGAATTCCAAATTCTTTCCTTCCTTCCTGCCCCGCTTCCTTGAGAAGATAAGCAACTGGATATCAAATATACATGTAAAATCAAGCAAAACATATTTCCACATTGATCATTTTCCAAAAGCAGAAAAATCTGCTTCACTCTGTATTTAGAGTTCATCAGTTCTCTCTCTGGAAGTGGATAGCATTTTTCATCATGAGTCCTTTAGATTTCTTTTGGAACATTGTTTTGATCACAGTAGCTAAGTCTTTTACAGTTGATCATCACTTACACTATTGCTATTACTGCATATAATGTTCTCCTAATTCTGCTCAATTCACTTTCATGAATTCATATAAATCTTCCCACTTCTTTTTCTGAAAACATCCTGCTTATCATTTCTTATAGCACAATCATATTCCAACCCCATCATATAACTCAATTTGTTTAGCCATTCCCCAATTGATGGATATACTCTCGATTTCCAATTTTTTGTCACCAAAACATTTAAAAGAGCTCCTATACGAAGAATCATTTCTGAAGCTATTGTGAAGACTTCATATTTATTCCCATTACAAATCATACTTGGTCTTGATTTTAGAGATATGCCTTATCATTTCAACAAAGGTTCCATTGATTATTGTGTTTCCTAGTACTTTTAATAGGAATGAATAGTTTATATTGTCAAAGATTTCTTTTCTACATCTGCTATTATGACCATGTGATTTTTGTGGTTTTTATTATTGATATGGTCAATTATGCTGATAGTTTTCCTAATATTGAACCAGCACTGTATTACTGGTATAAATCTCACCTGATCAAAGTATTGATCTTTGTGATGTGTTGCTATCTTCTCCTTGCTAGTACTTTCTTTAAAAAATTTTGCACTGATATTCATTAAGGAAACTGGTCTATAGTTTTCTTTCTCTGTTTTTGTTCTCCATAATTGAGGTATCACAGCCATATTTGTGTTATAAAAGGAATTGGGTAGGAGTACTAGTTGAATTATTAGTTCAAATAGTTTATATATTATTGGGATTAATTGAATTTTTGGTAGAATTCATTTGTAAATCCATTTGATTTTGAGGATGTTTTCTTGGGGAGCTTGCTGGTGACTTGTCAATTTCCTTTTCTAAGATAAAGTTATTTAAGGATTCTGTTTCTTTTATTAATCTAGGCAATTTGTATTTTTTTTGTAAATATGCATCCATTTTCACTTAGATTGTCAGTTTTACTGGCATATAATTGGACAAAATAGGTCATAATAATTGTTTTACTTTACTCTTCATTAGTGGGACATTCACTCCTTTACCTTTTTGATACTAGTAATCTGCTTTTCTTCATTTTTTGTATCACATTGACCCATGGTTTTCTTTGATTTTTTTCAATAAAACCAACTCCTAGTTTCATTTATTAGTTTAATTTTTTTTTACTTTCAATTTTATTAATCTTTCTGAATTTCAGGGTTTCCATTTTGGTGTTTCATTGGGCATTTTAAATTCATTCTCTTTCAAGATTTTTTTTTAGTTGCACACCCATTTCATTGATCTGCTCTTTCTCTCATTTATTGATGTACCCATTTAGAGGTAAAAATTTCACCAAAGCACTGTTTTGACTGCATCCCACAAATTTTGGAATATCATTTTTTCTGTGATTCTTTCTAATGAAATTATTGTTTCTATTACTTATTCTGTCACCAACTCATTCTTTAGGACTACATTATTTAGTTTCCAATTTACTTTTAATCTTTGCTTCCACAGACTTTTGTTAAATGTGAATTTTATTTTATTATGGTTTATAAAGGATGTATTTAATATTTTTGCTTTTCTGTATTTCTTTTTGAGGGTTTTATGCCCTGATATATGGTCAGTTTTTATGAAAGTGTCATATATAGCTGAGAAAAAGGTATACTTCTTTCTATTCTTATTTAGTTTTCTCTAAAGGTCTGTCGTATCTAACTTTTCTAAGACATAAATCATATCCTGGACTTCTTTCTCATTTATTTTATGGTTAGATTTATCCAGCTCTGCGAGAGAAAAGTTGAATTCTCCCATTATTATAGTTTTAATGTCTATTTCCTACTATAATTAATTTAACATTTCCTTTAAAAATGTATATAATGTTCCATCTGATGCACATATATTTAGTATGGCTAACCCTTCATTATCTATGGTATCCTTTATCAAGATGTAATTTCCCTGCTTATCTCTTTTCATTAGGTCTGATTTTCCTTTTGCTTTGTCTGAGATCATGATTGCTACCCCTGCCTTTTTTACTTCAGCAAAAGAGTAATAGATTGTGCTCAAGCACCTTATTGTAATTCTTTGAATGTTTCTGTTTCATGTGTGTTTCTTATAAACAATATTTTTTGAATTCAGTTATCTATTTCCATTTTATGAGTGACTTCATTCCATTCACATTCACAGATATTGGAAATAACTCCATCCTTTTTCCTTCTGTTTATCTTCTCTCCTTATCCTGTCCTTCCTCTAAAGTGTTTTACTTCTGACCATTGTCCTCTTTTATCTGCACTTCCTTTTATCACTCTTCCCTTTCTCTAATTCCCTTACTCTCCTATTTCTCTGTTGAATAAGATTGATTTCTATTACCAACTGAAAATGTGTATATGTGTGTATTCCCTTTTTTAACCTACTTACATATGTGAGGTTCAAGCGTTGCTCGGTCCCCTTTCCATTTTCCCCTTCACTATAAAAGGTCTTCCTTGTGTATCTCTTTTCTAAAAGATAATTTCCCCTATTCTTCCTCTCCCTTCCTCATTTTCCCAGGGTATCTCTCTTTCTCACCTATCCATTTTTTAACAGTCTCGACATAATCACTTCCCTTCCAGACCCTCCTTCTGTATAGATTGTTTCTAACTGCACTAATAATGATAAAGATCTTACAAGATAAGGTAATATTTTCCCATATAGAAAGCGAAACAGTTCCTTATGCTTTTTTTCGTATTTACCTTTTCTTCTTTTGAGTCTCGTATTTGAAAGTCACATTTTCTATTCAGCTTTTTTTAATCAGAAATTCTTGGAAATCCTCTATTTCATTAAAAATCTTTTTTTTCCAATGAAGATTTATACTCAGTTTTGCTGGGTAGGTTATTCGTGGTTGCAATCCCAACTCTTTTGCCATCCAGAATGTCATAAGCCAAGTGCTCTTCTCCTTTGATGTGGTAGTTGCTAAATCTTCTGTAATGCTGACTGTGGCTCTATAATAGTTGGATTTTTTTTCTTTCTGGCTGCCTGCAATGCTAATGAGATTAAAGATGTTTCCCACTCGCTAATGGGTCTGCACATTAAGGTGAATTTGATTAGGGGAGATTTGTAGAAAGGCCCATACCTTTTGTTAATGAGATACTGGTTCTCAAGGACTGTGATGCCCTCTGGCTCTGAAAAGTGCATAAATACTCTGAGGTGAGGTTTTACCTTGGGGCTTACTGATTAGAAGTGTTTGTTTGGCCAGATGAGACTCTGGGCAGATGCTAAGGAGCTCCCCTGGCTTTGAAAATCCAGATGTTGGTGCTTCTTTCTCTGGTAACTACGTATGTAATGGTCAGACATTGGATCTGTCTGTTGATCTATAATGTATGCATTTCTTATGTCAGGCTATTGGAAGCCCTGTCTCTTGATCTCTATTTCTCTGTATTTTTTCTGAAGTTCAGGGTGCTGACATTTTCCCCTGAATGAAATCAATAATATATGTACTTGATTAAAGTGATTGCTGACCCCTCAAAAGTTACCTTTCCTTTCAGAAAAGCAGATCAAAGCCTGTACAGCAGGCCCTCCTGTGTATGTTGGGGTCCTTACTTTTACCCTGCCTGAAATGTTATTTTCTTTTAACTGGGAACTCTGAAATTTGGCTATAATATTCCTGCAAATTTTCATTTTGGGGTCTCTTCCATGAGGTGATCAGTAGATTCTCTCCATTTCTATATTACCCTCTGGTTCTAGGATATCAGAGCACTTTTCCTTGATAATTTCTTGAAATATGATGTCTAGGTTATTTTTTATCATGACTTTCAGGTAATGCAATAATTCTTAAATTATCTTTTCACAATCTGTTTTCAAGGTCAATTGTTTTTCCAATAAAATATTTCACATTTCCTTCTATTTTTTTCATTATTTTTGTCTTTGTTTCAATGCTTCTTCATGTTACATGAAGTCATCAACTTCCACTTGCCCAATTCTAATTTTCAAAGTTTTATTTTCCTAAGGGAGTCTTTTTACCTTTTTTTCTACTTGACCTATTCTCCCTTTTAAGGAATCCTTTTCATCATTGAATTTTTGAACCTCTTTTTTCATTTGGTCAATTTTTTAAGGTGTTATTACTCTTCAGGATTTTTTTGTCTGATTCTTTTTACCAAGTTTTTAGTTGTCTTCTCTAATTTTCTTCCTTTGATTTCATTTATTTACCTGAATTTCCCTCTACCACTCTTATTTGATTTTGAAAAAAATTTTTAGCTCTCCTCAGAACTCTTGTTGGACTTGTGTCCAATTTATGGTATTTTCTTTGAGATTTTGCTTGTAGCTCTTTTGACTTCATCGTCTTCCGAGTTTGTGTTTTTATCTTTCTTGTCACCAAAGTAATTTTTAATGGTCAAGTTCTTTTTGTGTTGTTGTTTGTTCATTTTGCAGCTATATTTCTTGATTTGTATCCCCCAGAATGGGGGTGGAAAGGGGCACTTTGTCTAGCTTCAGGTTTTTTTTGCACTGCTGTTTTCAGAGCTAGTTTTGGTAGTTTGGAAGTTTTCAGTGCTTCCAAAGTGTTGTGATCTGGGTAGAGTTTTGGTCATTGCTATCTTGTTCTGCAGTCTAATTCTTACTCAAGAAGAGCCCTGATTCTTAGAGATTGAAATCAGGGGTTTGTCAGGGGCTCTCTTCCCTCAGGACTGGAACAACACTGTTTCTCATGTCTCTGATCCCTCTTGAGCAGAAGTGCTCCTCTCTGCCCTTTAAGTGGGTTTAGATAAACAATGGAATTGCCAAACAGTATCTGATCCTACGATCATTGCTACCATAGGAATACTCGATAATCTCTTTCTGACAAGTTGCCAGGTCTCCTTACTGTCTCTGACTTGAGAGTTCCTAAAGCTGCTACTGCTTTCATCACCACCACCTGGTCCCAATACTAGTGTTTCATTCACCTGGACTCTAAGTCAGGCTCCTCCCCCATGTCTCATCTCTCTCTGTGACCTCCTATATTGTCTTGGGCTGGAAAAAAATGTCTCACTCTATTTGTTGACCATAACACTCCAGAATTTGATTTGAGGCATTATTTTAAATTTGTTTGAAGAGAAATATTTAGAGCTCAGGTGAGTGCTTTCTCAATGCCACCACCTTGACTCCACCACCCTCCACTGCCGCAGTCTCAGACTGTCTTATTAAATGAAAGTGCCTGCCATAAACTCCTCCCAAAAAGTCAGTGAAATGGTACTGTGTAAGATTCTCCTCCTCTCTTTTAAAATTATAGTCTTAGCATGAGAAATGTCTCTTTAGGCTAGGATTACGCAAGTGAATACAGATATTTAAACCCCAACTTGGAATTCACGTATGACCTGTTCACCCACATGAGGCAGGGAGGGTAATTAGGAATATTTTGCTTTTTAATTCTAGAAGAATAGTTGTTGTGTATGGTTCTGACTTCCACATTGTGTTAACTTATTCTCAGATGACTTCAGATAACAATTGGACTCTTTTGTGACTGCCTAATTTTCTCAAAGCAAGAGGAAGGTACCAGGAATAAAGCATTTAAAAACATCTTTCTAAGAAGAGGTCAGTAGGTTTTGCCAGACTATCAATGGAGTCTTTGGCAGACACACACAAAAATTAAGAATACATTAATTGAATGATACTGAAGGCAACTTTCAGCCATAAATTCTTTGAACCTATTCTATTTAAATAGCACAGGCTATTAGGGGGACTCTTGCCCCTGATGATGCTTATAGACCCTAGAGAACTAACAAAATGAGAAGAGAAAAATTTTTTAAATGGTTTGACTATGCTAATTAATGCAATGCTAATTACAGTCATTTATGTGAACAGCTTACCATTTATGCCTAATTATCATGCAGCACAATAATGATTATTCATGTTATTAAATTTGAGTCAGATTGACTTTGTTGTTTTATTTCATTAGAAACTAAACCTTATACTGGTATACTCAGTCTTCCTAGTCAGTTGCTTTTCCAGTGTGGATGCTGATTCCCAGCTTAAAAGAGTTACAGGGAACAATGATGCTCTCTCTTCCAGATTTTGCTTTTTATTTGAATATGAAAATTCAACTGTGTGACAAGTATATTTCTTCACAAGGATCATTGAAAGTAAGTGGCTTAAGGGAGGGGACTAGGCTGGACTAAACCAGACATTCTGAACTCACAGTCCCCATTGAATGTCTGATTAGGCCTGTGTAGCCCTTGTTAAAATAAAGTTTTGTAAATGGACAAAATAAATTATATAGGATTACAAAGGAAATCAGGTATATGATTTTTAAATTTCAAAAACCTCATGCTAATATAATCTCAAAGTCCTCCTCTAGTTTTAACATTCTCCGTGAGAGAGTACTGTAGGGAAAAGAATATTGGATTTGTTTGGAGACAAAAGAACTATATTCACAGCCTGGCTGTGCTACTTACCATGACCTTTGTCAAGACATTCAGCCTCCATAGGTCTCAGTTTCCTTATTTGTAAAGTAATAGTGTTCGACTATGTGACCTGTGAAGTACCTTCCAGCTTATGATCTATGATGTTATGACTCAATCCAGTTTGAAATCTATGAGTCTGTGACTCCATCTAATTTGATTTTGCTTCATGAACCAATTTTCAGAACTATGAATATGATTAAGGACAGGTAATAGGAGTGTGACCTAATGGCACTTTAGACCTGGTGTGTGATTTGGATCCTAGGACCTTAAGGGCAGAAAATTCCTGTGATCATCCAAAGGAAGTTTTGATGTGAGTACAGCTCTTGCTGAGGAACATAACGATGAGATGCCAGGCAATGATTCCCAGGGAAAGCACTAAGCAAAAGAAAGCCCCACTTGTGTATTGCCACATGCCCTCCCCCAAAGCAGGTGCACTGAATACTGCAAAAAGGAATAAGGACACCTTAGAATCCAGTAAGCTTGGCATCAAGAAATCTTTTTCAGTCCAAGGCAGTAAGTGAAATAATCACTCTCCTAGGTTTCCTTCAAATAGTTTTGCCAACATATCTCCATAGCACGTATAAATATCGTCTCCCCATTTATCATCGCATCCTCATGACATCTGCAATCTCACATTCTACACAGCCATCTAATGTGTCGTACCTGGCCAATTTTGCACTTGGGCTGCATTATGAAGTGCCATAACTTTTGATAGAATGGCAAGAATATGACAATCTCCATTGTGACTTGTAGTCTAGTCTGCAGCTAGAGGCTAGCAAACACACACAAAATTTACATTGGCTTTGGCTGCTTGGCTGCCTTGCTATTGTGGTTAGGTCTCTTGGGGATATGTCAGTACCAACTGGTCTGACTCGCTATATAAAGTACCTCTTTTGCGGGTACAAGGGGGTCAGGCATTTTATGCTCTTGTCTATTTTCTCCTCTATCCATTTCGAGGCAGAAATGTGAAAAAAAAAGCCATTTCACCTTATTGCAGGAGCTATTAGGAACCATTGTTGTTAATTCCACAACTGAAAACCTACTATAAGGATAACAAAATCATATTTTCTAGCACTTTAATATGACAAAGCATTTTATATTCATAGTCTCCGTTTTTCCTCAGACAGCACTGTGACATAGTATGAGACAGAAATATTAACCCATTTTGTAGATGAGGAGACCAATGCTCAGAAAAGGTACCAGAGGCTTTTTCAAAGACACCCAGCTATTCTGAACCTAAACCTGAAATTTCCCCAATGTCATGCTACCTCTTAGGGTACAAAGTAAACTACCATAACTGGTAGGTGAGTACTTTGCCATAATTTTCCCTTTCTCTATTTTTATGGCAAAGGTAGCAGGATAGATTTCTACAAGTAAATATGACATTTTTTATTGTCCATTTAAATGATTCCCTTTTTAGGGAGCAAAAGTATGGCTTAAATACGACATATTTATGTCTTAAGCAAGAAGACTCAAAAGCTGCCTTTCTCTTACTGCCTTTCAGTAAAAGTACTGCAGTGAATTCAGTACAATTCTAAGCAGTACAAGATATGCACTGCTTCTCAGTGAGGTGTCTGGGTACGATAGTGGGCAAGGGGAAATCCGTGTATTGAGGAACATATCATGACTTACATATATATATATATATATATATATAGTTGTGTCATACACTTGGGGTGCAGGTACAAGTCATTCACTTTTCACAGGATTTTAGATCTTGGTCTTAAAGGAACCTCAGAAGTCAAGCCAGCTATTCTAAATCCTTCATTTGACAAATGAGGAAACTGAAGCCCAGAAATTTTAAATGACTTGTCCAAGAATAGAAGAGGTAGAATTTGAATGTAGGTTCTCAAAATGTCAACATAAATTCTTTTAAATTTCTGAATATGGGGATACATGTAGGGATATGTTCATGTATAAATCTATGTCATGCTGTGAATGAATGAAGAAAATGAATGAATTAAAAGATGTTTTAACAACTTACTGCCAAGAAGTGCTGAGCTCTAGGAATACAAAGAAAAAAAAGTTAAATGATTCCTCCCCCTATTGAGTTTATAGTATATATTAGGGAAAATAGTGCTGGATGTGCTATGTGATAAAAAATAGAAACATACCATCCTTGCTAGAGGGAAAGGATCTTTTTATTCAAACTGTTGCTATTGAGACACTCTCATCCAGGTACAACATAAAGTATAAACTTTACAGCTCCTTCAGGCCATCCTTGAACCATACTGTCAGCTAACTAGAATTAGAGTCTAATTATTTTCAGTTGTTTAATTTTGTTTCAGATAATAGGAATGCACCAAGTAACTTATAAGCTACTTCAGGATGTATTTCAATGCATTCAGTTCAATTCTGCAAGTAGTTCTGGATTCTGGGATGATTTGTGGTTATATGTAACATACTTTTGAAATATCTCTCAGCGCCCTCAGAACTGAATGATCGCCACTAGCTCTAATCAAATACTTCAAAATGTTTTGCTTTCAGAGGAACACTTTTATCCAAGGTGTAATTTTGCTTGTGCATCTCATTCTATTTCACTGAAACAGGCTTCACTCTGTTCCTGGTTGATCAAAAATCCTTTCCTTCAGTCATTTACACTGCCCTAGGTACTCCTCCATGCCCCTGATGACTTTCTCAAACAAACAGAATGGAGATTAAACCCCAACCACACCATGAATTAGCATCTGACCCAGATAACTTCAGATAACTTCCTTGTTTTTCAGTTATATTGCCTCTAAAATAAAGAGGCTGGGTTATGTGATCTCTAAATCTTGCACTGTTCTAGCATTCTGTTAGGCTATACTGCCCAGCAAGTACCTCCCCTTCAACAAATCTAAAATGAACATCATGTTCCTGTACTTCTCCCCACCTCCCCCAAAAAAACCCAGTAATAACTAATTCTTCCTCCTAATTTCATCTTTTCTGGTATTGTGGTATTTTTTAAAAAGTTTCAAAAGATATAATTTCTGGGTAATTTTATCATTTTACTAATAATGCTAGCATTAATAAAAGGATGATCATTTGACTATCTTTCTCTTCGACTAAAGACAATCTTGGTAGCAGGTTCACTGCTTAAATGCCCTTTTGGAAAAGAAGTGTTACTGAGGGTGGCCATTAACTTTGGTTAACAATTAAGGAGAAAATGAATATTTTAATGATGGGCTGGACCTGAACTTTGATTCTGTCATTTACTTCTAAGTTAACCCCAGCCTTGGGCAATCTATTCAAAGAATTTATCCCCATCCATACCTGAGTGGAACACAATGACTGCCCACCTAGGTCGGATCTGGACAGAGGAGAAGGTTGGCTCAACCTTCAGACACTGAGATCTTGAAATAAGGATAAAAGAAAAAGAAGGGAAACTGAGTCTCCCCAAATCATTGGTTACTAATCATCATTTCAATCTGTATTGTCGTTGTCCCAGTCTTTCAGGCTAGAAATTCCAGTCACCTTAATACATCTCTTCCTCTAGACCACAAAGACACCGAGTCATTTATTTATTTATGTGATTTATTTCATATAATTTCAGCTTCCTTCTCTTTATTTCTCTTCCCAATGGCAACACTGCATTTTAGATTCTTGTTTCTTGCCTGTACTGTTGTATATCTCCATTTTCTTCCCACTCAAAGCCTTTGTGTATTTGCATGACCCCTTCCAGTTTAATCTTCCTCTGATTTGTCTGTGATTGTGTCATTTCTCTCGTAAAGAATCCGGACTACTGTCTGATAGAAGACTACAAAAAATCATATCTCCTTAGTCTGACATTCAAAGTCCTGCAAGCTCTGTTTTCCATTTTATCTTTCATTAATCCCCTACTCTATGCTTTAGCCAAGCTAGTTTTCTCACAATTTTCTGTATAGCACTCATGGGTTTCTTGTTGTTGTTGTAGTACCTTGTCATCTCCAGCAAATATCTGCTTTTTAAATTTAATTTTAAAACTCAAATGTATATAGGCTTTAAGATCCATAAGGTACTTACCTATTTTATAATTATGATTATAGCTATTATTTAATGTTTTATAATTGTCAATCCCTTAGCATGTATTCTATATCACTTGATCCTTACAATAAGCTTGGTGTTATTGATACTCTTTTACAAATAGGGAAACTGAGACCAAGATATGTTAAATGATTTGCTTAGAATTATACAGTTAGTGTGAGAGGTTGGGATTTGAATCTATGGCTCTTTTGTTACAAGTACAATGCTTCTTAAATTAAAACCATAATACTGTTGATATACCATCCACCCTTCAAGAACCAGCGAAATGTTTTTCATCTTTATGAAATTTTCCCATATTCCCTCATCAAGAGACAATATTCCTTTTCTCTTTCATTTGGTTATACTGCTCCTCTTATAAATAACCCCATATATTATATTGATTTAGGTAAATGCACTTTTCCCTCCTGCATTTTTACTTCCTCAAGGGTCAGGATCATGTCTTTTCATGGGTGTAAGCCTTTCACATTGTTGGCACTTCGATAATTATTGAATGCATAAAATAGAAGCAGTATTGGAAATGATACAAATGTTCTATTTCCATAGGATACTTCCTAAAATCAGCAGTTGCTGGCATTTACTATTTAGATATTCTCTCACAGGTAAATTGTAAATGTATTCAAAATGTCTCTGAGCATCAAAAATCTTCATTATTTCTTATTGAACTGAATAAAGCGGAGTCTGAAAATCTTGGCTTTAGTCCTGCTAAATACTATTTTAATAGTTTTAATTTATCTTAATAGTTTAATGTAAGCTACACTCAAATCTTCAAGATTCTCATTTTTAAACTTGTTTTTTAATAAAGAAAAAATAATTTTATCTCCCATCTACCCACACATTCAAAAGAAGAAAATGACAAAAAAAATTCCTCTTGACAAATATGTGAAATCAATCTTCAGTAAACATTTAAGTACATACTATGTGCCAGGGACTTTACTAAGTACTAGGGATACCTTGACATACACAGGAGGACTTGTGTATTTTGTATATTTTGATCTGCTTTTCTAAAAGGAAAGGCAGCTTTTGGGAGGTCAACAATGACTTTAATCACACACATATATCATTCACTTAGTTCAAAGGAAAAAGTCAGCACCCTGAACTTCAGAGAAAATACGGAGAAATACAAATCAATAGACAGGCCTTCCAGCCTCCTGACATAAGCAATACATACTTCATAGATCAACAGACATATCCAACTATCTCACCATTACATACATAATTATCAGAGAAAGAAGCACCACATCTGGGTTTTCAAAGCCAAGGGCTCCTTAGCATCTGCCCAGAATCTCATCTGGCCAAACTAAACACTTCCAATCACTAAGCTCCCAAAGTAAAACCTCACCTCAGAGTATTTATACACTTTTCAGAGCCACAGGGCATCATAACCCTTGAGAATCAATGCCTCATTAACAAAAAGTGTGGGCCTTCGTACAAACCTCCCCTAATCAAACTCCCCTTAATGGGCAAGCCCATTAATGGATGAGGAAGATCTTTAATCTCATTAATTACCATTATAGATACAAAAAGAGACAAAAGACAGTTCTTTCTTTGAAGGAATTAACAATCTAATGAGGGGGAAATAATAAGCAAAGGAATATATGCAAACAAGCTATATATATAGATATATATATGTATGTATGTCTGTATACATACACACCCCTTTATATGTATATATATATATATATAAAATACATGTATATATACATATATATGATAAATAGGAAATAATTAAAAGAGAGAAAAGCACTAGGATTAAGAAAAGTTGGAAAGGTTTCCTTTAGCAGTTGGAATTTTGTTTTTAACTTAAATGACCCAGGGAAGCAAGTAAATAGAGATAGGGAAGGAAGAATAGTCCGAGGAGATAGTCATTAAAAAAAATGCCAGGAGCAGAAAGAGTATTTTGTTCATACAACAACAAGGCCAGTGTCATTGGATTGAATAATGCCTGGCAGGGAGAAAGGTACAAGAAGACCAGAAAGGTGAGGGCTAGGGTAGAGCTAGGTTACGAAAGCTTTGAACATCAAACAAGATTTTGTATTTGATCCTGAAGGCAAAAGAGAGGCTGTTAAGTTCATTTAGTAAGGGGTGGGATGGAGGTTCACTTGGTCTGCCCTGTGCTTTAGAAAAATCACTTTAGTGGTTGAACAAGTATGGATTGGAATATTATAGACTTGAGGCAAGCAGAGAGACCTGCAGGCCATTGTAATATCTAGGATGTGGGGACCTGCACCGGTGGTGGCAGTGTCAAAGGAGAAAATGGTCAAAGGTAAAACTGACAGGCCTTGGCATCAGCTTACATATGGAGGGTGAGAGATAGTAAGGAGTTGAGGATGACACTTGTCTTGTGAACTCGAAAGGACTGGGAGTATTTTACCCTCAACAGCAACAAAAAAGATATGAGGTAGGGAAGGTTTAGGGGGAGAATAATGAATTTGATTTTGACTTGGTATAGCAAAAGAAATTTCCACACTGACCATATCCAAAAACATATGTCTCACAAATGTAAACATTCAGACTAGACCCTGGTGAATTCTGTCCCATCTGCCTGTAAAGCATCAATAGTCAGTGAACCAACTCTCTCCCCATTCCATGTTTCCCTTTTAACTGAAGGGCAACTGAGTTTCTAGTGATGTTGCTTCTTCCTGAATAGTTAAGCTGTATAATACAACATTATTGTATCTCAGATTCATGGAAACCAGAACTTTATTGCGGTTCTCTTTAAAAATTCTGTTCGAAGATATTAAACTTTTTGTTTCTTTATGAAACTTTAAAATCATTTGCACATAACAAAAAATATCAAGTTAGGAAACCACTGTGTATCAAAAGGAAGTGTGGGTTTGTGTGTTTATGAATTGAATTCATATATACGTATGTATGCGTATGTGTACATACATACATACATGTATGTATAGGGGTGTGTGTGTGTATTCACAAGTGCATTTGATTTTCACTGGTGAACATAAATGCAACTCCAAACACCCTGCGAATATTAAAAGACAAGTGGCATCAATCACTCTTTGTAGAATCACTTATTTAACAAGGAAAAACAAAAAAGACTGAATTTAGATCCTAGTAACTTGGATTTTGACTCTGACACTTAATAGCTGTTTGACTAGAAAAGCCGCTTACCCTAAGTGAGATTGAATTTCTTCATCTGTAAAATGGGAATAACATTCCTGTAGGAACTGCCTCACAAGGTTGTTGTGAAGGACGAAGGATAATGAATACAAACCATTCTGTCAACCTTGAAGGACTGCATAAATGAATGTCAGTTATAATAAACATGAATACTAAAAACTGGTACTTATAAGTTATGAAGTTCTTTCTTTACAACTCTGAAGTACATAGTTTTATAGATAGGAAAACTGAGATTCAATGGCAGTAATGCCAAAGATCAGTTAGCCAGTAAATGGCAGTGTCTGAATCTGAACTCTGGAAGTCTGACAAATTTATCATTCATCTGACTACATCATAACCACTTTTAAAATTATATAAAAGAATTTCCTTCCAGATTTCTACCCACTTCCATCATGTTTTAAATACTGTCTCTTCAACATTTCAACAAATTGTCTCATTTCCTTTTCTGAAGGTTGTGTGTGTGTGTATGTGTGTGTGTGTGTCTTTTCAGAATCCAGTTCATACTGTATTTCTGTTTACTTCAGTGTATTCCAATAGATGATAATTTCCTGGAGGTCAAAGACCACATCTATTTTATTAGTGATGCAAAGTGTCTAAGAATGTGATAAAAGAGGGAGATTCCTAGCCTGAGTAACCAGGAAATATTGATTATAATCTCTGCTTTACTAGCATGGACTATAACCTGGCATGGCCATGTATCCTCTTTGGAACTGTTTTTTTTGTTGTTTTTTTTTTTTAAATTGAAGTATTTTATTTGTTTTCAGTGTTTGACAATCATTTCCATATATCTTAGATTTTATTTCATTCCCTCCCTGTCATTCCCCCTTCCCTCTCCTCTCCCTCTCTGAGACAGTGTACAATCTTACATTGGTTATACACGTGCATTCCTATTAAATGTATGTTGCATAGAAAAATTAAAATGAATGAGAGAAACCACAAAGCAAAACAAAACATAATACAAAAGAAAATAGACATTTCTATCTGCAATCAAATTCCATAGTTCTTTCTCTGGATGTGGAAGACATTTTGCCTCAAGAGTCCGTTGGAAATTTTTTAAGCCCTTGCATTTCAATGAAGTGCTAAGTCTACCAGAAAAATTCCTTGCACACTGTGGTTGTTCCTGTGTACAAATTTCTCCTGGTTCTGCTCCTTTCACTCAGCACCAGTTTCTACAAGTCTTTCTAGGCTTCTGTGAAGTCTTCCTGCTCATCATTTCTTATAACACAATAGTATTCCTTTACATTCATATACCACAACTTGTTCCGTCATTCCCCATTTGATGGGCTCCCTCTCAATTTCCAGTTCTTGGCCACCACAAAGAGAGCTGCTATAAATATTTTTGTACATGTGGGATCCTTTCCCATTTCTATGATCTCTTGGGGATAGAGTCCCAGAAGCAATATTGCTGGGTCAGAAGGTATGCACATTTTTGTAGCCCTTTGGGCATAGATCCAAATTGCTCTCCAGAATGGTTGGATTAGCTCACAACTCCACAAACAATGAATTAGTGTTCCAACTCTCCCACATCTTCAACATTTATCATCATTCTGTTTTGTCATGTTAGTCAATCTGATGGGTGTGATATGGTACCTCAGAGTTGTTTTGATTTATATCTCTCTAATGAACAGTGATTTAGAGCATTTTTCATATGATTATAGATAGCTTTAATTTCTTCCTCTGAAAATTCCTTGTTCATATCCTTTGACTATTTATCAGTTGGGGAATGACTTATATTCTTGTACATTTGACTCAGTTCTCTATATATTTTAGAAATGAGACCTTTATCATAGACACTAGTTGCAAAAATTCATTCCTAGTTTTCTGCTTCCCTTCTAATCTTGGTTGCATTGGGTTTGTTTGTGCAAAAACTTTTCAGCTTAGTGTAATCAAAATTATCCCTTTTGTAATTCATAATGTTCTCTATCTCATTTGGTCATAAATTTCTCCATTCTCCATAAATCTGGCAAATATACTATTCCTTGCTCATGTAATTTTTTTATTACATCAATCTTTATACTTAGATCATGTATCCATTTGGACTTTATTCTTGTGTACAGTGTCAGGCATCGGTCTATGCCCAGTTTCCACCACACTGTTATCCAGTTTTCCCAGCAATTTTTGTCAAATATTGAGTTCTTATCCCAGAAGCTGGGGTCTTTGAGTATATCAAATAGTAGATTGCTATATTCATTAACTACTGTGTCTTGAGTACCTTACATATTTCACTGATCTCCCCCTCTGTTTCTTAGCCAGTATCAAGTGGTTTTGATGCTTGCTGCTTTGTAATACAATTTGAGATCTGGTAGGGCTAGGCTACCTTCCCTAGCATTTCTTTTCATTGGTTCCCTTGATATTCTGGAACTTTTGCTCTTCCAGATGAATTTTGACATTGTTTTTCTAGCTCAAGAAAATAATTATCTGGTAGTATGATTGGTATGGCACTGAATAAGTAAGTTAGTTTAGGTAGAATTGTCATTTTTATTATATTGGTTCAGCCTATCCACGAGCAACTGATGTTTTTCACTTATTTGTATCTGACTTTATTTGCAAGAGAAGTGTTTTTTAACTGTGTTCATATAGTCCCTGAGTTTGTTTTGGCAGGTAGACTCTCAGATAGTTTGTAGTGTCTACTATAGCTTTAAATGGATTTTTCTTTCTATCTTTTGCTTTTGGGTTTTGTTAGTAATATATAGAAGTGCAAATGATTTATATGGGTTTGTTTTGTAACCTGAAAGTACCAAAGTTGAATTGTTTCAAGTAGTTTTTTACTTGATTCTCTAAGTATATCATCTGCAAAAAGTGATGACTTAGTTTCTTCTGTCCCTATTCTAATTTCTTCAATTTCTTTTTCTTCTCTTATTGCTATAACTGGCATTTCTAATATAATCTTGAATAACAGTGGTGATAATGGACATCCTCGTTTCACCCTTGATCTTATTGGAAATATATCTATCTTGTGGCCTTTCAATAGAATGCTTGCTGGTGGTTTTAGGTAGATACTGCTTATTATTTTATGGAAAGTTCCATTTATTCTTATGTTTTCCAATGTTCTCAATAAGGATGGGTGTTGTATTTTGTCAAAAGCTTTTTTTGCATCTGTTGAGATAATCATGTGGTTTCTGCTAGTTTTGTTGTTGATATGATCAATAAGACTTACTTTTCCTAATATTGAACCAGCCCTGCATTCCTGGTATGAATCCTACCTGACCATAGTTATTATTCTTGTGATAAGTTGCTGTATTCTCTTTGCTAATATCTTATTTAAAATTTTTGCATCTATATTCATTAGAGAAATTGGTCTATAATTTTCTTTCTCTGTTTTGGCTCTTCCTGGTTTAGGTATCAAAACCATATTTGTATCATAAAAAGAATTTGGTAGGACTCCAGCAGTTTTCCCAAGTGGTCTACATAGTATTGGAATTAACTGTTCTTTAAATGTTTGATAGAATTCATTTGTAAATCCATCTGGCCCTGGAGATTTTTTTCCTAGGGAGTTGATTGATGGCTTGTTCAATTTCCTTTCCTGAGATAGGGTTATTTAAGTACTCAACTTCCTCTTCTGTTAATCTGGACAAGTTATATTTTTTTATAATAATCATCCATCTCATGTAGATTGTCAAATTTATGGGCATACAGTTGGACAAAGTAATTTCTAATTGTTTTAATTTCATGCTCATTGGAGGTGAGATCACTCTTTTCAGTTTTGATATTGGTAATTTGGTTTTTTTTCTTTTTTTAAATCAAATTGACCAAAGCTTTATCCATTTTATTGGTTTTTTCATAAAACCAACTCTTAGTTTTATTTATTAGTTCAATACTTTTCTTAACTTCCATTTTATTAATCTCTCCTGTGATGTTCAGAATTTCTAATTTAGTATTTACTTGGGGATTTCCAATTTGTTCTTTTTCTAGCTTTTTCAGCTGCATGCCAAATTCATTGATCTCCTCTTTCTCTATTTTATTCATGTAGGCTTTCAAAGATATAAAACTTCCCCTAAGAACTGCTTTTTCAGTATACCATAAGATTTGGTAGGTTGTCTCATTATTGTCATTCTCTTGAATGAAGTTGTTGATTGTTTCTATAATTTGTTGTTTAGCCCACTCATTCCTTAGGACTAGATTGCTTATTTTCCAATTAGTTTTTGGTTTATATTTCCATGGCCTTTGATTACATATAATTTTTATTGCATTATTATCTGAGAAGGATGCACTAACCATCTCTGCCTATCCCACTTGATTGTGAGGTTTTTATGGCCTAGCACATGGTCAATTTTTGTATATGTGCCATGTACCACTGAGAAAAAGTATATTCCTTTCTATCCCCATTCTGTTTTCTCCAGAAATCTATCATATCTACTTTATTCAGAGTTTTATTCACCTCCTTCTTTCTTGTTTATTTTGAGGTTAGATTTATCAAGTTCAGAGAGGGGAAAGTTGAGGTCCCCCACTAGTATAGTTTTACTGTCTATTTCTTCCTGTAACTCCCCCAACCTCTCCTCTAAGAATTTGGATGCTATACTACTTGGAGTGTGCATGTTTAGTAATGATATTGCTTCATTGTCTATGGTGCCTTTAGCAGGATATAGTTTCCTTCCTTATCTCTTTTGATTAGATCGATTTCTGCTTTTGCTTTGTCTGAGATTAAGATTGCTACCTATGCTTTTTTTTACATCAGCTGAAGCACAAAATATTCTGCTCCAATCTTTTACCTTTGCCTTGTGTGTATGCCCACATTTCAGAGGTATTTCTTGTAAACATCATGTTGTTGGATTAAGGTTTTTAATCCATTCTACTGTCTCTGTTTTATGGGAGGGTTCATCCCATACACACTCACAGTTATGATTACTATCCCTGTCTTTCCTTCCATCCTCTTTCCTCTTGTTTACGCTTTTAGTTCTTCCTTCTCCCTTTCCCTCCACAATAGAATGTTCATTTTCAACCATTTTCTCTCCCTTAGTCTTCCCTCCTTTCAGCCCCCCTCCCTTTTAATCCCCTTTTTCCTTACTACTTCTTCCCTCCCTTTTAGCCTCCTCTCCCTTTTCTTTCCCCCTTCCCTTCCTACTGCCCATAGAGTTAGTTGTATTTCTATACTTAACTGAGTTTGTTGTTCCTTCCTTAAATCCAATCAGATGAGAGTACCTCTCAACCAATGCTCATGTCCCTCTCCTCTTTCAGTGTACTGTAATATATTTTTGTACTTCTTCCTGTGATGGAATTTATTTTTTTCTGCCTCCTCCTTTTTACATTTCCCATTACAATCCCTTCACACCCTTAAATCACATTTGTTATCATCACATCATTTAATTTATACCCACTCCCTCTATCTATATATATCCCCTTTATATTTCATAATAAATATACAGTTCTCAAGATTAACAAGTACCATCTCCCCTTTTAGGGATGTAAACCATTTGCCCATATTGAGTAACAAGTTTTTTTCCCCCTGTTTACCTTTTTATTCCTCTCTTGAGACCTACATTTGAAGATTGAAGTTTATATTGAGCTCTGGTCTTTTCATCATGAAGGTCTGGAAATCCCTTATTTCATTGAATGTCCATCTCCTTGTCTGAAATATTATGCTCAACTTTGCTGGGTAATTAATCCTTGGTTGTAGTCTCAGCTCCTTTGCCTTACAGAATGTCATATTCCAATTCCTTTGATCTTTTAATGTAGAAGCTGCAAGGTCCTATGGGATCCTGAATAGCTCTTCGATATTTGAATTGTTCCTTTCTGACTGTCTGCAGTATTTTCTCCTTCACTTGATAGTCCTGGAATTTGGCAATGATATTCCTTGGTGTTTTCAGTTGGGGATCCCTTTCCAGAAGTGAATGGTGGTTTCTTTCAATGACTATTTTGCCCTCTGGATTTAGGATTTCTGGGCAATTTTCCTTGATGATTTCTTGGATGATATTGTACAGCCTCTTTTCTCATCATGGCTTTCTGGTAGACCAATAATCCTTAGACTTTTCTCTCCTGAATCTATTTTCCAGGTCAGTTGTTTTTCAAATTAGATATTTTACATTTTCTTCTATCTTTTCATTCTTTAGATTCTGTTTGACTGATTCTTGATGTCTCATAGATTCATTAGCTCCTACTTGCCTGATTATAATTTTAGTCAAATTGTTTTCTTCAGTTAACTTTTACATCTCCTTTTCCATCTGTCCAATTGTTCCTTTTAAGGAGTTATTTTCTCCAGTTAGGTTTTGTGCTTCCTTTTCCATTTGTCCAATTGTCCAGAGGAATGTTTGAGGTCCTGTTGGTGGTGGTTGCTGGCTTCACCCCCCTGGGGCTCAGGAACTTCTCCCAGTTTGTTGAAATGGAGCTGTCTGGGACAGCTCTGGTCCTGCACTGGTCCCCTTCAGTCACAACAAGAGGGACCTTCCTTAGTGATCTTCCTATCCTCACGGGCTAAAAGACTGTTTACCCCTTCTACTGCTCCCACTGTTTCAGGGAGATAGTCTCTGGGCTCGTCAAGGTCAACAAGGGGAGAGAGATAGCACTTACCAATCATTCCACCATCATGCCTCCCCAAGGCTAAGTTTTCTTATCTGTAAAATTAAAATATATATAAAAAATAATAATGATGATGATGATGATAACTGATATTTCTGTAGAGTTTTAATCAATTAAAAACCTAGTGTGTTCCAGGTATCACAAAGTGCCTGACAAACTGTGTTTGAAAAATACTTTACAAACATGAGGTAGGTACTACAGGTATTATTACTCTCCTTCATAGTTGAGAAGCCATAGGTTCCATGATCTGACTATAGTGACATAGTTACTGTTTGCAGCAGTCACTTTGGCAGAGCACTGGTGAAGTGCATCAGGTGCTGAACTTTGAGTCAGAAGGAAGTAGGTTTTTAAAGCCAGCTTTAGACATGCTCTAGTTGTATGACCCTGGGAGAGTCACTTAAGCTCTCTCTGCCTCAGTTTCCTCAATTGTAAAATTGAGATAATGATAGCATGTATGTCCCAGGGTTATTATGAGAATCAAATGAGATAATATTTAAGAGTACTTTGAAAACATTAAAACTATATAAACATTAGCTATAGGTATGTATTATGATTAGTAATATTATAAATATATTTATATACTAAATATATGGTATATTTTAAATACTATTGTATATTATGTATAATTATATATGTAATTGATGATGATTAAAATTAACACTTAAATAATACTATGTGCTAGGCATTGTGTTAAGCACTTTGCAATTATTATATTATTTGATCTCCCTTGGAATCGGTGCTATTATTGTTCCTATTTTACAAATGAGGACACTGAGACAAACCAAGGTTAAGTGACTTGCCCAGGGTCACCCAGCTAGTAAGTAGCTGAGATCCAATTTGAACTCTGGTCTTCCTGACTCCAAGACTAGCACTCTATCCATTGTACCACCACCACCACCATCAATATCATCATTATTAAATAATGGAAATCAAAGGCACATTTGTCCTGAATCCAAATCTAGCACTCTTTGCCAATATACTATTTTCCCTCAATCATCTCTAAGATAGGACATCTCACAAAAAGCCAAGTTATCAGTGAAAAATGTATTGAACTTCTAAAATTGTTTTTGCAAGATTTAATGTTTTGAGAATAATTCTGCTACTTTGTTTTTGAATAGGTATATCAGGATTTTAAAAGTCTATACTGCTCTACTCTATGGTTCTACTATTGTAGCAGCAGCAGCATAATTATACTCACATTTATATATCTGTTTGTTTGCAAAGTTCTTTATAAATATCATCTCATTTTATCCTGACAACAACCCAGGGAAATAGTTGCTATTATCATCCCCATTTTAAATATAGTGGAAATGAGTCAGAGATTATTTGACATTCTCAGAGTCGTTTAACTACTAGTACCTAAGACCGCATTTGAACTCAGGGTTCCCTGACTCAGGTCCAGTGTTCTATACTCCCTGCCACCTGTGTGCCTCATGAAAAATTATTTTTAGTTTCTTAAAATTGTTATAATGATACACATATGTAGTCATGTGAATGAATGATATGAAATAGTCATTTTTTTCTCTGTTGTTATATCACTAGGTCTCACACAAAAATTCTGGCGTTATAAAGCATTTGTTTTTATTTTAAAAATATAAAAATTTTTTTTTTAGTGAAGAAAATTATGTTTTCACTAACACATTTTTGATACAAAAAAATTGAACTGATCATATGGTATAATAGGAAGAGTGTTTGACCTGAAGTCAGAGAACCTAGGCATTTGGAATCAGATTTGCTAATTACTACCTGACTTTACTTGGACAAATTACTTCACCTCCTTCAGACTCAGTGTCCTCATCTGTAGAATGAAGGTGGTGCACTTTCTGGCCTCTGCAGGTCCTTGTAGACCTGTATCTGTTGTAATTATTGAATGGCATCACTCCTTTCTTATCAGACATTACTGAAAAGTACCATTAAGGGAAAAGACTAGTGTTTTCATCTGAGTCACTATGGAGGTACTCTGTCATGTCAATGAATAATAGGTTTCTGAACAGAAAATCTTTTTGTTTCAGAAGTCAGTTTATCAAATGAAATGTACTATTAATAGTATCTAAAAACAACTGCATAGTCTCTAGTAAGTAACTTGGAGTTTTGGAGCTATACCTACAACTCAAGAAGATGAACTCAGGGATATATAGAAACCCTGTCAATTTGGGATGATAATGGAAGTTTGTAGTTCTATTACATATATTACCTACTGTCCAGTATGTTCCCCTAGACAAAATCTCCTATGAAATGTCTTTAGGGACCATGGAGAGATTGACCATTTATCTAAAATAATATTATCTGATTTAATCTATTTGTTCAATCACTCTGAAATGCTTTTAATCATGACTAATTATACATTACTGGACAGAGCCTAATACAATGTCCTTTGCATTTGGCACATTTATATTGTAGGAGAGATCTTATTGCTCTTCTTTAACATATTAAAGTTATGAAATGTAGTCATCATTAATTCACTCATCAAGCATTTGTTAAATAACTTTTATGCCAGGTATTGGATTAGAATCTGAAAATACAATGATCAAAAATGAAACTGTCCTTGCCCTCAAGAAATTTACATCCTGCTGATTTTCTTTTTATTATTTAACATAGCTCTTTGGAGGACTATGTTTAGAGCTGGAAAAGAACTTATATAAACCATCTTTTTACAGATGAGGAAAGTAAAGCCCATAAAGACTTTAAAGCACTTGTCCAAGTGCTCGAAGGTAGAAACTGACAGAGCTGGGTTTCAAATCTAGGTCCTTTGACTCACAAACCATTACTTACCCACTGTCTTATCTTTGTAGCATATATGGAATTTAGGAACAGAGTGAAAGAGACGGTGAACTCTTTAGACAGAGAAATATGAATTTTCCCTGGTAAGCATACCCTAATAATCTTTTATAAAACAATATGAAAGCAGCCAGAATATTGCATCTGCAGGATTCCACCAGGTTATAGTGTTTTACATAATGTATTCTGTTATCTTTTTGCAAATGTTGCAACTTCAGTTTATATTTATGTATGCTTCTTTTATCTAGCATCATCAAGGATGGGAGAATTGTACATATGTCAACTTTCCAAATATCCCAAGGATGCATTGTTTTACCATTTTAATAGAAATAATGTGAACTATGTTACAAACATCCTAGATGAGGATATGAAAATAATTTAAACTTTAGATTGATGAGTCAGGGTCATCATCATGAAGGTGCATTCTTATATAATGCTGTAATGTACAACACAATTCTATCTTTGCCTTTGTTTTTCAGTATCCTTCTTTGTTCTCAGGATTATTAATAGCTAATTTTGCCCTTACTCATCATTTACATGGCCAAGGTACATGGATGTAAATAGAAAGTCAGTTGTTTAGTCCAAAGAAGTAAGCTACTTTCAGACAATGCCTTGATCCCCACTGCCTCACTAACTCCACTCCTCCCAAGTATATCTGCTACCTTCTCCTATAAATTCTTATCCATCCATACCTTGAGTCCAATTCTCCTTCTGGGAAGGGAGTATATAGGAGGTCTGGGCCTTACTCTCAATACACCTGGATCAGTATTTCTGCTAGTATCCTGTTCCTCTTACTCATAACTTTTTGTGTCATATCCAAAATGGAACTGAGGATTCAAGTATAACTCTGTCTTTAGGGGCAGAAAATCAGATGTTAGCTGGCATAATTCAGAAAGGTGCAATTGCCTAGATCTGCAGGCTTGATCATTGTTTCCTATCTTAATTCTGGCTTACATTCTATTTGAAGCAACATGAGCTATGACCTCCATGCTGGGGCACATACCTGTGAACAATTCCAATACCCTACAATGATGACAACAATAACAAAAGGAGCCTAGGAAAAAACAATGAATGCAATCACTGTAATATACTTCACAGCCTCAATGACTCCTTTTCTGTATTCAACCTTACCATACACTTTCCTCACTACTATATATAAGCCAGTTAGTTTTTACATAAGGTCCATCAATGGGACCCTTTCCTATAAACTTAGTCTTCTATTTGCTCCATGAATCATTAATTCACTCAATAAATACTTATTAAAAGTCTACTATGTGCCAGGCACTATGCTAAATGCTGTGGATTAAAAAAGAGGCAAAAGACAATCCCTGCCCTCAAGGACAATCCCTAATCTAATGAGGGAGACAACAAGGAAACATACACCAAGTAAGCACCAATGCGATATTCACAGCTCCTACAGGGGCCATTATTATTCCCACTCAATTCTGAATCACAAATTTCAATAGGATATCTACATGGAAGACAGAACCAAAACATTTATTCAGACAACAGAAAACCAAATCCATCATAGTAACAATCTATACACAGTAATGATGCAGGGGGCAACACCTTCCCCAAGCCTTCCATCTGTTAGGCTTCCCACAAACCAATTCCCTTAAACCAATCACAAACAGACTCCCTTAAACAAAAAACAAACAGTCTCTCCACTCACACTGGGTGCTGCCTTTCCCAGCTCTGAATGCTCTCTGACTAACATCCTCTCAGCTCTGCTCTAGCTCCACCTCTTCCTATTTCACCCTTTCTGCTCCATCCCTCTCTGTTCCATGTGACTTAGACTCACATGACTCATGCTTCTATGTAACTTAATGTAAGCATTAAGCATGTAACCTTCCTTAATGGATGGGAAAGATCTTCCCATTAAGAAGCAAAATTATATTAACAATAAGCAATAATGCATTATCAATATAGCTATATACATGATCAATCGGAAATGATTAAAAGTGAGAAAACACTGGAACTCAGAGAGGTTATGGAAGCCTTTCTATAGAAGGTAGAATTTTACTTATGATTAAATAAGACTTCTCTGTTTGACATTTAAAGTCTATAACAACTTTGCTTCAGACTACCTTTCTAGGCTTATGGCATATTTTTTTCACATACTCTAGAATCCAGTCAAATTGTCCTTCATCTTCTTCCTTGTTCATGAAATTCCTTCTTCTCCTCTGTGTATTTGAACAAGTTCACCCTTTCTCCCCCTTCTCTAACATGCCTTTCCTCCTACCCTCTGACACTGAGTCCCTAGCATCCTAGTTCAAGTACTACTTTTAACAAAACTTTCCTGAAATCCTTAGATTCTAGTTCTTGATCCTTAAAGTACATTGTTTTAATTTGCACATATGCATATGAGTACATATTGAGACTTCCAATAAATATAAGCTGCTTGGAGTGAGAACTGTTTTCATTTTTGTCTTACATCCCCTGGAATAGAGCCTTCCAAGTAGTAAGTGCTTAGGAAATGCTTATCAATTGATGGACCAATACTGATACAATGTCACTACTCATTTTAGCTGTTTTCCAGAGAGTTGTTATGCAGGGAACTTTCTAGGAAAATCTCTATGTATACTGGATACATCATCATTTTTACCACCTTATATCCTGCAAGCCCCACAAACTCCATTTTTCCTAATATCTAATACCAAGAGATCAAGAGAGGGTCCTAAAAGTCTGTTACTGCAAGAGAGATAATGACAAGCAACATAATGACAGAGGGAATCCCACTTAAGGCTCTAGTCACTCTCAGCCTAGGGAAGTCCAGGGAATTATTATCTACCAAGAGAATAACCTACTACTTGTAAGAAAGAAATTAATTACCCCCAACTTTAAGTAGAGGGTAACCAGAATCAGTCTGAATGTTTTGTTATTCTAAAAGGAATAAGGTCAATGAGTTCAAAAAAAGGAGTGAGGCAGAAAATATAGAAGGTAGGAAACAATGCTAAGAATGGTAAGGTAAACCAGGCACACGAAAACCATTACATAAAGTCATTGAGCTGTAGGCCAAATAAATTCATAAGGAAATCCAGGAAGAAAACCGCCCTCAAAGGACTGCATTTCACATTTAACTCCATCCCTCTCATTCTTAAAGTTGGTAGGAACTAGAAAAGACAATTGCTCAATATTGATAATAGCACTTCGTCCAGATTTGGAATTTTCTTTGCCTTGATTCAGAATCATAAGACTGTGTTTTCTAAATACTGTGATAGGCGCAGGAAGAAAAATAAAGTTGATGTCAGAAACAATCCTTGCCCTCATGAAGCTTGTAGCTAGGAGAATGGATATGATACCTATACAAATAACTACAAAAAATATAGAGAGAATTTAAAACAAAGCGTTCTGTAAGATTCAAGAAGAAAAAAGTTTACCAACTAGAAGAAAAAGTTTCTTGGAGAAAGAAGCTTGTATGTATTTAGAGGATAGAGAAGAATTTTCCATAATCAATAAGATGGTCTTTCAACTATAGTGAAAGACTGGAACTCACTGTTGGAAGAACCAAATTGATTGTTATAGTATTGTTAGGATAACATGATATAGTCTTATATATTGTTTATAGACTCTGTGAAAAACTGAGATGTAAAGAGATTAGCTGTATCACTCAAAGAATAAGTGAGTCATCTGAGATATCACATCATACCTATCAGACTGACTGGTATGACAAAACAGGAAAATGATAAATGCTGGAGAAGATGTGGGAGAATTGGAACACTAATTCATTGTGGGTGGACCCATGAGTTCATCCAACCATTCTGAAGAGCAGTTTGGAGTTATGTCCAAAGGGCTATGAAAGCATGTATATCCTTTGGGCCAGCAGCATTACTTCTGGGGCTGTATACCAAAGAGATCATAAAGATGGGAAAAGGAACCATATGTACAAAAATATTTATAACAGCTTACTTTGTGGTGGCCAAGCACTGGAAATCAAGGGGATGCCCATCAATTTGGGAATGGCTGAACAAGTGGTGGTATAATGAATATAATGGAATACTCTTGTGCTATAAGAAAGGATGAGCAGATAGACTTTGGGAAAACCTGGAAAGACTTATATGAAGTGATGCTGAGTGAAGGAAGAAGAACCAGGAGAACATTATACCTAGTAACAGCCACAGTGTATAAGGACTGATTTTTATAGACTTATCCCTTCTCATCAATGCAAGGATCTAAAACATTTCCAAAGGACTCCTGATGGAAAATGCCATCCACATGGAGAGAAAGAACGATGGAGTTGGAATGCAGAATGAAGGAGACTATTTTCTTTTGTGTTATGTTTCATTGGGTTTTGTTTTGTTTTGTTTTTCTCGAGGTTTCTCCCATTCATGCCACATATCTGGTATGTAAATGTATTTGAGGGGAATATATATGTAGAGACCATATAGGATTGCATGCCGTCTTGGGAAGAGAGTGGAGAGAGAGAGGGAGAAAATTAAAAACTTCTGGAAGGGATTGTTGAAAACTGAAAACAAATTAATAAATGGGGGGAGGGAAGAATAAGTGAATCACTCAGTAGAGTCACAGAATCAAGAAGAGAGTTTGGACATCAGTTGTCTGGGTGGAGTTAGTATTTTACCAAATTGGACAAAGAAACAGTGGAGCAAAAATGCCAGAGGTTGAACGTTAGCTCAATACGGCAAGAAATGGAAAAGCTAACAATTTCCTTTCCGTTGGTAACCCTTTTGACATTTGTCCATCAGTAATCCATGCTGCATTATCTCTGAGTAAGAGAAACTGAAGGTCAGAAGGAAAAAGGAGCTATAAAGGTTTTCAGTAATTATACTAAAAGCTAACCCACCTGTCAAATGATCATGAGTGTCTTTCATGAAGTATTAACTGCATTTCAACAAAATCACTGTATTGAAAGAGATAGAACTGAAAAGAAGCTTTAAATTTTGGTTATTTGTTTTTAAGGTATACCTTGAGCTGTCAGTGGATTTCATTTAATGTTCTTTCTTGATTCTGAGTTAGAAAAGTACCTTGCATTTGGAAATACTTTACATGAATTGTAAGAGCTGTCAGCCTCTAAACAAGAGTGCGTGAAGGACTGACTTGAGTTTAGTGACTAAAACTCCTAGCCTCACCTTCAAATTCTAAGAATAATAAAAAAAAAATGGAGATTAGGGGAGGGAATAATTTGTCTTATCAAAAATGTACTTTAAATTCATTTTCTATGTAGTTCTAACCTCCCTGTTTTTGTTGTCATTGCTGTTCGGTCATTTTTCAGTCACATCTGACTCTTTGTGATCCCATTTGGGGTTTTCTTGGCAAAGATACTGAAGTGGTTGCCATTTCCTATTCTAGATCGTTGTATAGATGAGGAAAGTGAGGCCAATAGGTTTAAGGGACTTACCCAGGGTCACACAGCCAGTAAGTGTGTAAGGTCAGATTTGAACTCAGGAAGATGAGTCTTCCTGAGTCTAAGTCTGGTACTCTACCTACTATGCCACATAGCTCCCCTGTAATTTCCCTACATATTATGAAAGAATTTCATTAACTTTAATAGAAATAATTTTGTGATGTAAGTTGCTTATAAAGTTACTATCAGGATTTCAAAAATAATAAGCTACAATCAACTTGATTTTCCTATTTGGGGCACGTGAGGTCTATTTCACAGGTGTATGTGGGATACATGCACTATAGCTTTGTACACAACAGTAATTCGTGCTCTGGCCCCCATACAATGCAATACAGCTGAACTTAGATGTCCATCTCTGTATGATATCCATCTCTGTTTGGTATCCAGCATGCTTCTTTTCAGATAGCCATTAGCCCTTTCCTCAAGGTGCTTCAGAATTCATTGATTCACTCATTGATTTAACAAATACCTATTGAGTACCTATTACGTACTTAAGACCCTTAAGATTCTAGAATTATAGATTCAAAGCTGAGCCTTAGTTGTCAGCTAGTATAAGTCCTTCATCTTACAGATAAGGAAACTGACACCAAAAGAAGTTAAATGGCTTCTAAAACTCACACAGGTAAGTGGAAAAGCAGGATTTGAGTGTAGGTCTCTGACTTAAAAAAAAACAGCATTTATTTGCCTATAAAAAAGAATAAGGCAAAGAAAAAAGAAGACTAATTTCATTTATTTCCTGTTGTTAGGAGAGTAGATTAATAAACTGTAGTCATTTGACTTATTGTACTATAGTTCAAATGACCTTTAAAAAACACATTTGTGTATGACAAGCAAGTCTACATATAAAAGTTATAGTGTTCTTTGCTTTTCTGCCTACTGAATGACCTTAGAGTTCACTTGAATCAAATTTGCTCTTGGGATATTCAATGAAAAGAATTCTAGTTTTAAGGAAAAAAAGTTTTATTCAGATAAGCCTTCAGTTCTTTTACCTGCCATCTAATAAAACAGAACATTTAAGTGTTCCTATCAGAAAGGAAATAAGTACTCTGTGAAGGAAAACTTTTTTAGGCCTGTCAAATAATCATTCTTCCTTCTTCTTATGGAGCTGCCTGACCATTTTTCCCATTTCCAGAAAGTTTCAGATATAAGCTCACATGTGAAAAGTACCTATATTTAGTGGCATCTTGCTTGAAAACTAACTCAAATGAACTACAATTAGAAGCTATTTTAAATACTATATTTCCAAGGGAAAGTAGCTATGGATTTTGTTAGCTTGAATTATTTAGAGATTATTTGTTTTAAAATATATTTTAATTTGGCAATTGGACATCTTTACTCTAAGTACTTAATAAGGAAATGGAAACATGAAACGTATTATTGGTTGCATCCTGATGAAGAAAATATGTCAGCTCTAAATGATTCAATTCATTCCTTGATATCTACAAACATATTTAGAACATATTAGATTAATAACTTTTTCCTTTAGAGTCTCTTTCTTCCAAATTCTTTCTTTAATGATCTTTTGTTGATTTCTGAATACAATGTTGTAGAGTCCTTGAAAGCAGGGACAATTTTTTGTTTTGCCTTTTTAACCCCAGTGCCTTATACATAGTAAAGACTTGATTAATGTGTGTGTGGTTTTGTGTGGAGTAAACCCTATTTAAGACAGAATATTCTTCATGAGTAAGGGACAGAGACTAAGAAAACAACTGTAATAAATTAAGATTTCACTTTTAAAGGTTCCTGGATTCTTTGATTTTTGAATACCAAGTTAGAAGACTTGGAATAGGATAGATGGTGAAGCATACCTCCTACCTCTTAACTGAGAAATAGCAGACTATAGATGTAGAATATGGCAAATATTGTTAGAAATAGTCATTGTGTTGGGTTTTGTGGTGCTTAGCTGTACTTCGTTATGTAGGAGGGTTCTATTTGGGTGGAGCTGCCATCACTGGAATGTGATAGTAATGTAAAAATAGAATGCGGTAATCCTTGGAATCATTTCCATTAGTGGGCTGGGTCCCAAAGTTCAGCTTAATACTTCTCTCCAGTGGGTTCTAATAATCTTGAAGATCTTTGCTGTCTCTGAGGAGGTTTCTTCTGGTGTGTTATACTCAGTACCAATTAACCAGTTGATATCAATTAGCATTTACAGAGATATTTTACTGAGCAACTATAGAAAAAACAGAGGTCTTAAAAAATATCCCCAATAACAGGGCATAATACCTTCTCTATAAACACTTAGTTCCAAGGACAGGTGATCTCAAACTTGAAGCCCAAAGGTACACATATGGGAAATACACATGGCTGAAATGTACCCTTCTGGTCCTCTGATTCCTTTGTGACCCTTGCAAGAATCCCTACCTACTTCTCAGTGGGGCAGTGCCAGTGGATAAGTATTCTCTTGCTTAGGCTAGCTATTACGTTATAGGATGAAACATCTCACCTAATGGATCAATTCACTGCTGAATGTTGTCAAGTATATCACAATTCAGGACTGACTCCTCACCAGACACAGCTACCATATCCATTGATATCTTGTTACCATGTGCAATCAAAGGGACCTCTTATGACTCTAATGTACTTTTGAATCTCACAAGGTCTTACCTGTACTTGTTCTGTATCCATTTACCTAAGATCAGAAAAGAATAAATACAAAGACACCAAAGTACCAATGGTGCCATGAATTCACAACTTAATGCTGGGTACATGGGAAATAGGACTAATCATTGCTTTACCATCACTAGGATCACATAAATCCTCCTTCATCAAGAGCTACCAGGGATGAAAGAAATACAAAGAAAACTTGAGAGGGGAGCCTATTCATCCTTTTGCATGCAAAATTAGTTCTAGCTGTATTATCAGTCCTGACTCTGAAGTCAGTTAAGAAAACTCTTCCTCACCACATAGCATCAGACCCTCAGTCACTCTTGACCAGGACAAGGTTCACCAAGCTTCTGCATTTTGGATTGATCAGCAGATGATGTTATGTGTACTCTGAGGACTGAACCCTTACTTACTCATCCTCCATTATAAGAGTACTGACTTTTTTAAAGGAAGAAGTTTTATTGTGTAGCCTCTAAGGTGCTTTTTAGCTCAAATACTCTCTTATTCAATGAATAGCTTAAAAAATGAGTTACAGTATGTCAAGCAGTATTCTTTTTGTAGCCAAAAACTGGTAAAAGAGACCCAGCAGTGAATGACATAGCGCATCTATCCCTCTTTTTCCATTAGCCCTGCATGACCAAGGATGATAAGTGACATATTTGGGTTTTGATAAGAGATCAAAAGATGCAGGAATATTTGAGGAGCATTCTGTGTTTGTGATAAGACTCTTTCTAAATGCAGAATTTTAGCTCAGATTGGCTGGGATCAAATAGACTCTCTAGGTGCCTGGCAGTGTACCTTCACAAAATCATACAATTTAAGGATTCTAAGGTAGCAGAGTGGATTTAATTGCTTTGGGAAAAGGTATGTAGGCATTTGAAAGTAAGCCACTACTTGAAGATGAACTGTGTTTAACGGAATCCAGAATGAGGGCAATGGACATGAAAAAATACTATTTAAATATTTAGTTATTATGGACAGTTATCTTCAAATCCAGCAGCCATGTCCATAAGAGTAGGTCTTCCTTAAGTTTAAGCTGTTATAAAGCAGGGACCAGATCTGTGTAATTTCTTTTTTAGCACATCTGAAAAGGAACCATAGAATTAACTAATTACTGAAACACACCATTTTTTGACAATCTTGACTTCTTGTGATGCTCTTCCCTATGGAAATTGCCATTGTGTACTTTGTGCAGATGTCATCTAAAATGGACCTCAGTGAAGTTATTCAGTGAATAGTTAGAAAAATTTTAGTAGAGGTTAATAGCTCCTATCCTTTGTGAGAGGCTTGCTTTATCTGAAAATACCCAATAGCAATAATAATAATAGTAAACAGTAAGTAAACATTTATTAATCACTTATTATGTACCAGGCACTATGCTAAGTGCTTTACAAGTAGTATCCCATTTGATCCTAATAATAACCCTAGAAGTAGGCACTATTATTATCCACATTTTACAGTTGAGGAAATTGAGTCAAATAGGGGTTAACTGACTTGCCCAAGGTCAATGAGGGATGAATACAAATAATTCTAGCCTGAATGATGATAGTGGAAGTTGCTACTGTGTGTCAGTATAATTCTTAACACACAAATCAACATGCGACTATATGTTGTTTTATATTATTCTACATGTCTCCCTAATGATATCATTAGATCCTGGATGGTAGGACTATATTGTGTACTTCTTTTGCATGATCAATAGTATCTAGTTTAGCATTAGTTGCATTTGGTAGTGACATGGGGAATTCATCTAGCCTCTCTGTACTTTATTTCATAAGATCACAGTTTAAGAGATAAAAGAAATTTAAAGTTCATATAATCCACCTCACTCATTTTACTGAGGAGTGAACAGACCAAGAGAGGTTAAAATCAGCTGCTCAAAACTGAACAGGTAGTAAATGCAGACCTAGAATCTTGTGACTCTGGATTCAATTTTTTCCCTTCAACTCTTAAGATAAAAATGTTGTATCAGATTACTTCCAGTTTCTCTTCTATATAATTCTATCTATGATATGAACAATATGGTTAAATGATGAAACTATGAGAGAATCAGGTTTATTAACTACATTTGTTATTGGGAGGTCTGGTTAAATATAAGGAAGAAAGAAAAACTAGATGTCAGAGGAGAACAGGTGGATGCAAAACCAAATATAAGATTTCAGGTCCTGTCAACTATAGTTTAACACTGAAAAAAAGGAAATCTGAAACTAAACGTAAATTAGAAAATTATTGCAGAATTTAAAACATAAAATTTTGTTATATGATTAAAGAAGACAAAATTGAACTGTTAGGGTCACTCACTAATAAGAAACATTATCAAGTGACAAGGTCAAGTGTGTTATCAATTATGAAATCTTAAAGAGGCCTTAGATCCTAACAATTTTAGAAGCATTTTTCTACCTTTTCAAGATGGCATTGTGTAAAGACATTTAGAATACAAGCATTCCCTTCAGGCAACCAACCAGCTGCTTATGAGTTGCTAATATCATTGCAGTAATGGGTATTGTTTATAGTGGGATGTTACAAGTGACTGCTTATGGGTACCCACAGATAAATTGAACATTTAAAGGTTAACATCTGGGTAGATCTTAAATGCCCTCCTAAAATGTACATTTTTCAAGTGGAAACAACTTTATGTTTTATGAGAGCTCATAAAAACATCTGAAACTAACATTATTTCTATGCTCTTAGAATATAAAATAATCAGATTGAAACCAAATTTGATATTTTAATGACCAAATTTCAAATATTGTATACAAAAACTTTTATTTGATAATACATTTCCCTAAATGCTCAAAAAAATTTTTGTTTGGGCATTCATACTTGCAATTTAACTTTACTGTTTTAATTTCGCACGTCTAATTCCCCTAAAAGAATTAGTCTCAAAGTCACTTGAAGGGTTGAGGGCTGATAGATATTTTGGGAGTAATAAATATGATCTAAAAGCATTAAGCTTCTTTAATATTTTTCCTTAAATAATTTGCTATATAATTCAGTTATTTGAACAAGATAATTGATATGGAATTTATCATCAAATAATTTAATTGATCTTCTTTAATTTGCCACATAGGTATGTTCTGTAAGTCATAGAAACTGCAAGTTAATTATACTTATTTTCAAGTAGCATTGGATGATGCCAATTCATTACTAGATAAAAACAAATTGCTGGTATTCACTCTCTTCTACCCAAGTTAATTCTTTGATATAGTCATGATGTAGTAAAAAAAAAAAACCAAACAAACAAAGGCCTTGCACAAAGTCAGTTCTAGATAAATGTAGGGAATGAACAAATATTACAAGATCCCTTAACGGAATAATCCAAGTAATGTGTAATTGAATGTTTTGCCTAATAATGTAAATCACAACCCATTTATGTCGGCCGATTTTGAGTGGAGTGTTCTTGTCCTCCCACGAGTTTACCGTGATGGGACTCTCCACTGCCCTATGCGTTTTGTTTATTTCCAGTTCTTTTATGCCTTAAAGTCATACTAGATGATAGAGTCTGATAAACATCCCGAAAGAGGTGACCTACTGAAGGTTGATTCCATTTAGAAGTGATATTGAAGTTCTGTTTGAATTTCTAAATCATTTGCACAGAGGTAGAATGTTTAATGTAGTGCTCAGTACAAAGAGGAAGGAAGGACTGGATTTTTGTGACCATAATCAATTCAAGCTGTATGCATATTGCTTTGTCAATAGAATCACAGCAAGGTAGCTGTTGTTGGATAGTATCCCTTCCATTTCCAAAAGGTCACATAGCATGTTAGCTACATGGTGTCCATTAAAGTTAATGGGAATTGTAGCATTAAAATGTATTGGGAAGAAAGTCCCCAAATGCTCTGGCTTTGACTTTTTGAACCTAACCTCATGTACCTATTTTTACGTAAAACATCCATCCATAGCACTTATGGGACTTCCAGTATTCTCGTTGTTCATTCATTTCAATCGTGTCCAATTTTTCAGGACCCCATTTGGGGTTTTCTTAGCAAAGACACTGGAATGGTTTGTTGTTTCATTTTCCAGCTCATTTGATAGATGTGAAAACTGAGGCAAATAAAGTTAAGAGACTTGTCCAGGGTCACACAGCTAGTAAGTGTCTGAGGCTGGATTTGAATTCATGAAGAGGAGTCCTCCTGATTCCAAAGCTCAAGTATTCTAATCCAATAGGACTCCTAGCTGTCATTTTATAGGACTTGCCATAGATAGACCTTTAAAGAAGATTACTTAAAGAAGGAAGTAAGCTCCCTCTTAGAATTAACTTGTTGAAACAAATGTGATTTGTAAATGACAGCCCAATTTAAGACTTCTCAAATAAAATTAAACAAAATAAGTGTGTAGGTAGGTAGATATCAATTAAGTAACCCCAAAAACCACAAGAGTAATAGGAATTCGAATAACTAGAGCAAAAGCCTAAGTCCTGGTTTTAATAAACTTGGGAGAGTAAACAGTGGTTTTAGAAGTTAGAAAAGAAGCCAAAAGGTATAGGGACTGACTACTAAAGAATAACTGAAGGTATAATGAATGAGTGGAATTGGTGCTGACTTTTTTTTCTTTATGTCTATCTCTATTGCTTTCTTCAGCACTACCAGGTAAAAATGTGTTTGGCTGCACAAGGCTTATAGAAAACACCGACAACAATAGCTAGCATTTTATATAGCACTTTAAAGTTTGCAAAGCACTTTACAAATATTGTCTCATTCTATCCTCAAAACAACTATGAGAGGTAGGTTAGGTAGGTTGAGGAGAGGTAGGTGCTATTATTATCCTTATTTCACAGATGAGGGACTGAAGTAAATAGAAATATCTGATACCCTATAATTTTCACTTAGGCATAAAGAGAAGCTTGAGAGTTATAAGGGAAGAAATTCTAGGTTATAAAATTGATAGAAGCAGAATTCTATACGAAGTCATCCCTACAGCTGGTGATTTCCCTTCAAAAAATTACCTGGTCTTTATGCCAGCAATACATACATATATATCTACATATGTGTGTGTTGTATATGCCTATATGTGTGTGTGTGTGTGTGTGTATAAAAGCTTCTTGAGGGCAAAGACTACTTTTTGTCTTTATGTCCCTTGGACCTTTATGTCCTCTTGTACTTCCTGCGACAGAATAAGTGCCTAATGAGAAGATATTGATTGGTTGAATATATTTTTAAATACCATAATAGAAATTATATGATTTTTAACTGGAGTTAAATGATTTTTACTGCATTTACTCACCTATCTACTGGGTGTGTTGATAAGATTGATACATTTCAATAACTAAGGTACCTTTTGCAATGGATAGCTTGATGTACATAATTTAAGAATATAATTCTTCACCTTCAGCTTCTCTGTAGTTTTGGCAACGATGCTGTTCAGATTAACATTCACTTTTATTAGTGCTACTTCATCCTATTAATCTTCCAAAGAAGTAAATGTTTAGATAATTTTTGCCTCAAACATAATTTCATTACAGTTACATATGTTGGTTCAGTTGCTAATTCAGGTTTTTAGTGTGAAGCATCCGTGCAGGAATGATGGCTGAAGAATGACTGTCTAGTTTCTCTCACATTCTACTTATAAATTTGATCTTTTGAGCCTAGGTCTGAAACTTACAATTATTCGTAATAAATTTCATCTCAGCTGACTCAGTTTAATGCTCTGGACTTTAAAGCTTGAATCTGTCACAATGCATTAGTTATATCTCTAAACTTTATTTCATGCACAAACTTTGTAACTAGGATGTCTATGCTTTAAAACAACCAATGATTTAAAATATTAAGTATAGGGACAAGAACAATTCTTTGGGCATCCTAGTAGGTTCAGTTTATATTGAACCATTGATAACTATTCTTCAGATTCAACTACTGAAAGTACTTTTAATCTTATCTAATTGTGCTATCATTTAGCCTAAATTGCTCCATATTTTTCACAATGATATTTTGAGATGTTATCAAATATGTTGTGGTTTTCTAAATGGGTGTATAGTCTAAAATGTTGTCCTCAACTGCTGCATCTCTCTACCTGGTGAGGAGACCAAATGTTTTCTGGCTAGGGTCATTTATAATTCCTTTGACCCTGGAAACATGGCAGTTATTTTATTTTGATTCAGCACTTTTTTTTTAGGAAGTGATCCTTGCTATCTCTGGGGGTTTCTTGTATCAAACTAATCAGAAGACAAGATTGAGAACTGCAAAGATAGCTTAAAATCTGCATCATTTGTGGGAATACTTACATTGTAGAGATAATATAATTCAGTGTTAAGCTATTTATTTAAGTAACCGTAATTAATTGGGAATTTCTACATAAAATACACTCATTGTTCTGGGTACTCTAGGGGTCAAAATATGAAAAAAAAATACTGTGTCTCTTCCAAGGAACAAATATCTTATGGAGGAATGATAAGAAAAATGCTTAACTACAACACAAGCAAAACATGGTATATTACATGAGGCCAACAGTGAAAGATGGATTCAAAAGAGAGTGTTCACATTCTATTGGGAACAGAAGAGTGATCATGAAAGAGGTATCTTTCCACCTGAGTCTTGAAATATAGGTTGCATTTTGACATAGAGTTATGAGGGTGGAAACATACAAAGTGTAGCATAAGCAAAGGCAAAAAGATAGGAAATTGGGGTACATCTAGTAATTGTGCAGGAATTGAATCTGGCTTGTACAAAATGACCTTATAGGTGGATAACGGAAGATAAAGCTGAAAGGGCAACTTGGAGTAAGAGAACTGAAAACTCCAGAATATCTGGCTGCCATTGCTCCCCAAAACTCAAAGCCTTCCTGTTGTCTGATGGCTTTCTTTTACTTGTATGTGTGACTGTTAGTAACATTTTCCTCTTTTCCCCTTCTTTGGTAGATGTTTAAACATGACAACTAGTTCTTTCAACAGAGTTGCTATGCCAATAAGGCATAGGGCAGTAAGTGGCCTTAGATGTCCATTTTTTTCTTTGAAATCTGTTTTATTAGTATAAAGCAATGAGAATTCTATTACACAACTTTCCTAGGAGGATCTCTCCAAGGTCTTTACAAGAAAAGAGTTTCAGCTTTGGGAAAGATTTTTCAAAACATTTCCTTAGTGAGGTTTTATTTTGAAGTTTAAATTGGGAATTTTTCTATATTTCAGTTTAATACATTTTTAAAATTTTCATTTGGTTCCTTTTTTTTAAAAAACCCTCCCAAAGTTGCAGCACTTTTTCTACTTCCTCTAACTCTATATTTATCAATATTCTATTCCAGAAAATTCTTTCATCTCAAAGGAAAGTAGAGAGCATCCTGGGGTCAGCTTTTCTCAGGATGCTCTTTACTTTAAAAAAAAAAATACATGCCAACCACAGTTTCAGTTTTCAAGACAGCTCTCCTTTTAGGTATGGAAAAAAAACAAGAAGAAAAAAAGTGACTAAGTTAATTTTTTTTCCTATTTGTTCTTTGCATCATTTAGTAATATCTCAGTCCTCCAGTTCTCAGAGGGAGACTTTTTAGACCTAATGCTATTAAAGTATATTT
This sequence comes from Bettongia penicillata ogilbyi, assembly GCA_023548195.1. Taxonomy (NCBI): domain Eukaryota; kingdom Metazoa; phylum Chordata; class Mammalia; order Diprotodontia; family Potoroidae; genus Bettongia; species Bettongia penicillata. Next base: position 65,383 of record JAJHZJ010000227.1, read on the forward strand.
CCCCCTGTGTATTAAAATAACCAGATTAAGGGTCAAGGGTCACTATGTTTTTAGTATCACTGTAAATGTGGGAATGAGAAGAGGAAAGGAAAAAGAGGGAGAGGAACTGGAATCTGGGAGTAAGAGAAAAAGAAGAAAGAGAATGTTGATTCCTAGGGAGAAAATGATGGTGTTTTATCCTCATTAAATAATGTCCAATCTAATGCATTGGCTGAGTAAACCTGAAGCCCCTGCCAGGTGGGTGGCTCCATATTATCACTCCAGTTCTTGGCATGGCTATTTGGAGGGGAGAACAGGGGGAAATTGCATGCTTATCATTTTGCAGAAATTTCAAAAGAACACAACGATTGGTTTGGTGGGCTTTGATACAACAGTTGGCCTACATGAATGGGAAATTAATAATAATTTCTTGTGCTATTAAGCAGATGACACTAAGGTCATTTGTCAATGTGAGCAGGAATGCACTGTAGGAAGTAGACGGGCATGGGAAAGGTGTATGGAGACAGGGCTGAGGGTAAGGGAGAGGATAGTAATAGTCCAGTGAACTTGAAGTATCTGCTGGGGAATAACAATTCAAAGGAACATGCAATTGAGAAGAAGACAGGAAGTTATACTCAGAAGTACTGAAAAACAGTGTTGAATTTATAGGGAAAAAAATCTAGCCAAATCCCAGGATAATTCTACCAGTTTTTCTAGAGATACTAAATTCTAACCATTATAATGATTATAAAGCCTAATCACACCAGGTCCTATAATTCATAATTTAGTGAAGCCCTGTTGGATGCAAGACTTTTTTCTATTACATTCCATTTAAATTTAAAGAATATTTGTCTTTCTAATGAAAAAAAACTTTTCTGTATTTTCCTTTGAGATAACAGGTTGATCTTTCTCTCTAAGAGAACAAATCACAGAAAACACTACCTATATGATTACTTGCACACATGGAAATGTTTTCATTTGTCTTATGTCTAAAAATGAAATTTATGTTGCCATTTCTCAGCTTCCCCAGTTCTTAGCTCATCATCCCTTGATATAAGAGTCCTTGTTGAGGTTGTATAACTATTCTTTCCGTTTTCATCCTTTAATATAAAGACAATAATCAGTTTGATTTTTTGAGAGGAGCCGTCTGATCTGGGAGACAACACTGAGGTGCAAAAAACTAGACAATACGTTTTGAGCAGGCCCAAGGCTTAGGCAATATTTTTGAGTCACAAGGAAGAGTCTTTCTTGGAATACAGGAAAAAGAGGCAACCATTTCTGAAAATCATTGAAAAGATACCATTTCCCTTTTGTCATATCAAGTGCCTTCCTGCCCATTGAGAACTTTTGCTTCATCCTACCCCTAGTGAAGGCAAGATGCATTCATTACCTGGTGTACCCAAAACATCAGAAATTACTTTACTGGTCTCTCTGTCCTGGGCTCAGAGGAAAATAATACTTCAAACAGACAAGATGATATGTTTAAGGAGGAAGCCCTTCCTTTTCTTGCCCATATAATAGGAATATCTGAACGTTTAAGCAGGTCATCTCTGTTTAGAGTGGTTCATGAGGAATGAGAGAGGATTGCCCAATTCAGAAATATATTTTCCTTCCAGCCCTCTCTACACCAGTGCTACTATTACAAGTGCCTATGTATGATTCCAGCATTATTTTTTTGGTTTAAAATTACTTTATATTCCATGCGTTTTCATATAGAATTATTTTATGTTCTTTTTACATATTGCATGTATTGCTTCCTTAGTAAAATGCAAACTCTCCGAGGGTAATGATTCTTTCACTTTGCCTTTATATTCCAAGTACCTAGGACAGTGCCCAGAACATAGAAGAAATTAAAAATACATGTTGATTTACTGATTGATCAGTTGAGCCTTAGTGTCAGCTAGAGAATCAATTGGTCAATCAGGCATTGAGAATATGAAGACAAAATTAAGACATCCTTTGCCCTCAAGATGTTCAAATTTTGCCTAGCACTACCAGATGTCAAATTGCATTGTAAAGCAGCAATTATCAAAACCTCTTGGTACTGGCTAAGAAACAGAAGGGTAGAAAAGTGGAATATGCTAGGTACTCAAGACACAGTGGTCAGTGAATATAGCAATGTATTGTTTGATAAACCCAATGACCCCAGCTTCTCAGATGAGAACTCACTGTTTGACAAAAATTGTGGGAAAACTGGACAAAAGTGTGGCGGAAACTAGACATAGACCATTGCCTGACACCATACACAAGAATAAAGTCCAAATAGGTATACAATCTAGGTAAAAGATTGACACTATGTACAAATTGGTGGAACAAGGAATAGTGTATTTATCAGATTTATAGAGAAGAGAAGAATTTTTGACTAAAGAAGCGATAGAAAACATTATGAAGTGCAAGACATAATTTTGATTACATTAAACTGAAAAGTTTTTGCACAACCAAACTCAATGCAAGCAAGATATGTAGGGATGCAGAAAACTGGGAAAGAATTTTTGCAGCTAGTATCTGTGATAAAGACCTCATTTCTAGAATGTATAGAGAACTGAGTCAAATGTGCAAAAATACACATCATTCTCCAATTGACAAATGGTCAAAGGATATGAACAGGCAGTATTCAGAGGACGAAATTAAAGATATCTATAATCATATGAAAAATGCTCTAAATCACTATTGATTAGAGAGATGAAAATGAAAACAACTCTGAGGTACCACAACATACCTATCAGATTGGCTAACATGACAGAACAGGAAGATGACAAATATTGGAGAGGATGTGTGGGAGAGTTGGAACACTAATTCATTACTGGTGGAACTGTGAGCTGATCCAACCATTCTGGAGAGCAATTTGGAACGATGCCCAAAGGGCTACAAAAATATGTATATCTTTTGACCCAGCAATATCACTTGTAGAACTATATCCCCAAGAGATCATAAAAATGGGAAAGGATTCCACATGTACAAAAATATTTATAGCAGCCCTCTTTTTGGTGACCAAAAATTTGAAATCAAGGGGATGGGAATGACAATAAATTATGGTATGTGAATGTAATGGAATTCTATTGTGCTATAAGAAATGATGACAAGGAAGACTTCAGAGAGGTCTGGAAAGACTTATATGATCTGATGTTAAATGAAAGGAGCAGAACCAGGAGAACTTTGGGCACAGAAACAACCAGAGTGTGTGTTTTTTTCTAGTAGACTCAGAACTTCATTGCAATGCAAGGACTTTAAAAAAATTCCCAAAGGTCTTTTAAGACAAAATGCCTTCCACATCCAGAGAAATAACTCTGGAATTCAATGGCAGAATGTAGCAGATCATTTGTGTGTGTGTGTGTGTGTGTGTATTATGTTTTGGTTGTTATATGATTTCTCCCATTCATTTTATTTCTTCTATACAGCATGACTATAGTGAAAATCTATTTAATAGGAATGTATATGTAGAACCTATATAAAATTGTATGCTGTCTCAGGGAGGGAGGGGGAGGAGGGTGAAAAAATCTAAGCTGCATGGTTGTGATTGTAGAACACTAAAAATAAATAAAATTATTTTTTAAAAAGAATAAAGACAGAAGAAGGCTGTTTTGATGCAAAAAAAAAGAAGTTTCCATTTTGTTGCAGGAAATGTACACACATAAATTCATGCAAAGTAAAACCAAGGTAAATTGGGGAGGAGGAACTAGTAGCTGGAGAAAATAAGGAAAGGCTTCATGTAGAAAGTGACTGTTGGACTTTGTCTTAAAGCAATCTAGGGATTATAAAAGTAAAAAGGCATGCCATTCATGAGGGAGAGCCAGTGTTGAGATATAGAAATGGAAGAAGATGAAGCATCTTATATATGGTACAGTGACCAGTTTGGCTGGATTGATGAGTATATGGCATCTTTTGAAGAAAGTAAGTGTGCCAGCGGAAATTGTGTGTCCCTAACTGTTTGAGACTTTACTCCTCTATTATCATTGTGGGGCTTGGGGGAAAAGTCAATGCTTTGAACTATTTGCTTGTGGCTTTGTAACCTGGACTCAGAATGCTACCAGTTTCAGTAAATGTAGGTGATTGTTCAGTTAAAAGAGATATGGATAATGTAATAAGCAAAAATGTCACCTCTCATTCTAGTTGTCTGGAACATAATATCCCTGGTGCTATGATGATCCTTTCTTGTCTGGATTTAATATTTTAGTGGGAACAAGAAGTGCAGCTTCTCCTAATTCAAGGGGCAAAAATTATATGATGAAGACCTGTTAGTATCATCTTCAGGAAAAGAATAAAGGCAGCCAACAAAGGAGCTAAATAACACTGAGGCTAAAGTTGTTTTTCTTATTCTTGGGTCATTCAACATAGCTCAGTTATGAGCTATAGAGGAAGGAAAACAGAGTGTGGTGAAGAGAAAGAAGGTTCTCCAACAGTCTACAATGTGCTTTCATTTGGAGTAATAAGGCTTCTAAGTAAAGACTAACATGGAATTTTTGTATTCTACTAAATCAATATCAATTTTTCCTGAAGCCTTAGTATTTTTTTCAACCTTAGTCTATTTTTTAGTAAATGTCCCTAAATAACCCATTAGAACTCCTTGAGGGGAGGTCTGACTGGCTGGTGCTTTTCTTTGTGTCCCCAGTGTTTAGTACAGTGCCTGGCACATAGTAGGTACTTAATAAATGCTGCCACAAGTCTCTTAATTATTTTCCTTCTCAACTACCATCTTCAAGTTCAGCCACCAGAAGTGAATAGAACAGACCCTGAGGAAAGAGAGAATTAATGAAGCAAGAAGCATTTATTAAGCACCTACTATGACTACATACATGGGGTTTTAATAAGAACTCTCAGGCCTATAAATTATAGGGGGAAATTCCAATTTCAGGACAAATATACAAGTGACTTATTGATACTGAAAAGTAGAATTCTTAACAATAGTATGGATGACCTCTGTGGTGTGAGAGAAAGAGTAGGAAGTAGAAGATCTGAGTTCTAATTAAATTCTGTCACTCAACTGTGTAAACTTACACAACTCAGGTCAGGTGACATTTCTTGCCTTCATATTTCTCATTTGGAAAATGAGAGGGTTTTACCAGATGATTTTAAAGCTTCTTTCTACCTCAAATATGTGTGTGCATGTGTGTGTGTGTGTGTATACATATATACACACACATGCACATATGTGTGTATGTATATGCTTATACATACATATGTGTGTTATATATTCATATAGTATATATGTTTACATGTGCACAAATGTATACATATGTATAGATACATATATAGTACAGAATTTATATCTATGCATATACACATAATATATCTATATATACACATGAATATCTATATATCTATCTCTAGATAGATATACATCTAGAGATAGAAGAGATAACTCTCAAGGAGCCCAATATTTAAGCATAAAATTGCCTCCCAAAAATGACAGTGGTGAAATGTCACAGCTTCTCTCATTTCCACCACAATCTTACACATACACCCATTATTAAATACATCACACTGTACTCTATTAAGCTCATGAGAGCGTAGTGCTTGAAGTTTAGTGTACTAAATAGAGTACAAGAGGATCATTAGGTCTTTGTCTCACAAAGAAAATATCACTTTGTCTCACAGTACATGTTCAGATAGGAAGCAGATAATGACCTTACACAGACTCTCTCCCATGAGAGCAACAAATTCAACATTTCACTCTATGAAATATAAAGTGTATAAAACTTCCAGTTACCATCTTCCCAATGCAGAAGATTATACTATCTCATCCTGTTTAATGAAGTATCCCTATTCATTGACAGAAATTCACAATACATTATGAGGTTACTGAAGTTCTATTAGAAACATGTGCTTTATCAGTGACCTATTATGAGAACTGTGGTGGGGCCTTCTGAGGATGAATTGGTCTGATCAGCCATAGTTGAACACACTGTACCTTGACTCAAACATAGTGATGTCATCTTGGTCCTCTTCGAGCATGAAGGGCAACAACCATTTTAAGAACTGCAAATGAAAAAGACCAAATTTTTTCATCACTATTAAATTCTGAATTCCCACTTCAGTTTCATTGGATGGTTCCTATCACAATGTAACACTTTCTCTTTAATTTTGAACTTTTGTTCCTTACCTTTTCATGATGAGATTAAGGAATTGGAAAGGCATGACGGTAAAAAAACAGAAGTATATATATTTCAGGAAAGGGGACTGTCATGCAGGCAATAGTATTTGAGTATATGAGGGTTGGTGGTCAACATTTTCAATGTACAACACAAAAGAAAACAAGGAGTTAAATTCATTAGCATCCTATTATCAAATTAGCTGAATGATTTCAGAACAAACCAGAATCTCCTTCCCTAGAGATTTCCAATAAAAGAGTCCTTTACCTGGAATGGTTTATTTATAACCCTTCCTACAAGCACAGGATTGGACTAGATAAGTTGATAACCTCTCAAGGGATGTTGGCATCCTCTCATTGGGTATAGAGGATTGGAATGATCTCTGTATGTTAGTAGCAAGTAAACAGTAAGGCATAAATTCTTTCCTTTTATCATATAAAATACTAAAGTTTGTGTATGCAGTGTTGGGTTTCAATCTCACTTGAAGATGAAGAAGCAGGTAGGTGATATTTTCCACTGGTTTTTCAATTTCCTCTTTTTCATTCCCAAGTACCAATCTTCTGCAAAAATGTATATGGCAAGTATTTGTTGTATTTTAGGGGAAGTTATATTCACACATTTAGTTTCCTCTGTCTGTCTCTCTCTTCCCCCAACCCATGTACGTGATTGGACAGAGGAGGTATAATTTGGTTTTAATACTTTCATTTTAGTACTTACCCTCTCACATATATAAAATAAAGTTTTTTGTCTGGAATCCCATAGGAAAACAGCTCAATACAGATGCCAAAACACTTTCCAATATGTAAGGCAGGGAAAATATAATCCTTTTCTGTTGTTCTTGGTGAAGTTGTTTTCAGTACTACATTTAAAGTCAGGAATCTAATATCTCGACACTGTTTATAGAAATGGAGTCAGTGACACACTAAATGGAGAAAATTCATAGATCACATAGATATATTATTTTGGTCTATCACTTCCATCACTCCCATCTTACCAGGGATAATAACAGATGGTGAAACCAACTGTCCAGTGTTGCTTCTTTTCTTTTTTTAATCCTGTGGCAGAAGTTCTAAATACCCAGGAATTAAGTATCCAAGAAGCAAAGCATATAGAAGGAAAAGAAGCATGTTTGTAGGGTAATGCAGATGATGAAATATTAACTTGAGATAAACAATGAAATATAATAGGAAGCTCTTTGATCTACAAGTTAGGGACTTTAATGTCATCTCTTCTCTGACACTAAACAGTTTATAAACCGTGGACAAATCATGTTCATTTGTCATAGCTTTAGTTTCCTGATATGTAAAATGAGAGGGTGGGAATAATTCAGTCCTTCTCTAACATTTGGGGATAAATCCTTCCATTTCTAAATGATCTTGGCAGGACCCTTTAAATGTTAGCTTTTAAACTGATTTTAAACTAATTACTCATCACACCAAATAGCATAATCTTGATCTACTGTATATGCATATAAAAGATACTATTGATGACCAGAATTCATTTGACCTGATTACAAAAATGACAAGCTGCAGAAGAATGAGTCCCACCCTCATTTCTTTTAACCCCACTTTTTAATATAAAATACAATGAGTAGGACATAAAAAGGATCTCTTTAAGGATCATGATTCTTATCTGCCCCAAACAGACTTTCCTAAGGGATATTTCTAGATGTGGTAGTTCATGCTAAACCACTGACAGATTAAAGGTAGAAAGAAATTTTGTTTTCTCTAGATTCCATAATAGGAGAATTATATCAACTAAAGATATAAATATGAGAGATGTGTTTTCCTATATTCTCCTGTATTTTCTTCCCATGTGGGCAGCTAGGTGGTACAGTGGATAGAGCACCAGTGCAGAAGTCAGGAGGACCTGAGTTCAAATCTCACCTCAGACACTTGACACTCACTAACTGTGTGACCTTGGGCAAGTCACTTAACCCCAATTGCCTCATCCTGGGTCATCTCCAGTCATCCTGATGAATATCTGGACACTAGATTCAGGTGGCTCTGGAGGAGAAGTGAGGCTGGTGACCTGCACAGCCCTCCCTCACTCAAAACAAAGTCAAGTGCAAGTCGTGTCATCATTTCTCTGATGGCATGGTCTTCTTCAGCAAAGAAGGATGAACACACACATTTTATTCCCATGCCACTTAAGGGGACCATAATTTCTAAATACACATAAATCATAATTTCCAAATACACACACAAATTATAGGTAGATATAGATACAGACACATATGTGTGTTATGTATGTATGTATATATTGGACCCCATAACTTAACAACAAATTTTTTCCCTGATTTATGAATTAAAAATATTTGTGATGTATAGTATAGTACATTGAGAGTGCAGATCTTCTAGTCTTAGTTCCCCTTCTGACATATGCTAGCTGTGTAACTCTAGGAAAGTCACTTGCCATCTCCCAGGCAACTTGAGAAGACTTACATGCAGAAGAGTGGCCCATCTGCACCAGAAGAAGAAATTTCCTTACTAAGCATTCTTTACTGCATTGAAATCACAGATGTTGAGTTAGTCAAAAAGGATATTGGAAATTAGAGCTATCCTGCAAACCATTATTATTCTCTTACTCGTATTGCATTTTGTTGTTTGTCCATCTTTTTTGAAGAGGGCCAGTGACACCACCTGGAAATTACACGTCATACATGTGAATTCGATTTGTGAGACAGAGTTGCAGAAAGTCATCAGCCTTTCTCTCTCTCTCTCTCTCTCTCTCTCTCTCTCTCTCTCTCTCTCTCTCTCTCTCTCTCTCTCTCTCTCTCTCTCTCTTCCTAAGTCATAGAAGTCCAGTGACAGGAGAAAAATTGAGATGACAGAAGATGGCTTGGGATGCATCTTTGATGCTTAACCAAGCACTAAGTGCTCCACAGAGCCTGAGGCTTCAGCCATCTTCATATCTGTTGGAAAAAATTGTTCTCATCTGTCCATTCAACTGGAGGATTTCTTCAGGTACTTGGGGTAAACATCCCTTTAACTAACCAAAAAAGGTTTGAGGTATTGGTTTCCCTCAACCTGCCTTAGCCCATCTGCCAAGACAGTTTCACCAGGATATGGCCACTGCACATGCTACAGCTTCTTGTTGTCACAAACGAGAGTTGGATGAAGGTAGACACCAAAAGTGGATAAATACCCCTAAGAAGAGAACAGCAAGCCCTCCCAAAAGAAGATTTCATCCTCCCTGGACAGCCTATATATGTTACATATAACTCCTGTTATATATACAGGGTGTAAAAGCAATGACCCTGTCATACACAGGAGGGCCTGCTATACAGGTTCTTTTATCTGTTTTCCTAAAAGTAAAGCAACTTTTGAGGGATCAACAATCACTTTAATCAAGCACATGTATCAAGCACGGGGGAAAAGTCAGCACTCTGAACTTCAGAGAAAATACAGAGAAATCAAAATCAACAGGCATGGCTTCCAACTGTCTGACATAAGCAATACACACATCATAGATCAACAGACAGATCCAACTGTCTGACCATTACAAACATACATTGTTACCAGAGAGAGAAGCACCAACATCTGAGTTTTCAAAGCTGGGGTCTCCTCAGTGATTGCCCAGAGTCTTGTCTGGTCAAACACACACTTCCAAAGAGTAAGCCCTAAAGTAAAGCCTCACCTCAGAGTATGTATACATCTTTCAGAGCCAGAGAGCATCACAACCCTTGAGAACCAGTGCCTCGTTAGAAAATTAACAAAAGGTGTGGGCCTTCCTAAAAATCTTCCCTAATCAAACACCCCTTAATGGGCAGGTCCATTAATGGGTGGGGAAGATCTTCCCATTAAGAAGCAAAATTATATTAATAATGAGCAAAAAGGTATCATGAATACACAGGGTTAAGAATTTACTCTTCTGGATCCCCTTGTTGCTAGAATCCCTCACTGACTCCAGAAAAATTGTTTCTATTTAGGCCCTTGCTTCAGATCCATCTTTAGATCTGACAGTAGCTTTTACTTAAATAACCTACAAAGTCTAGAGAAGAATAATGCTAGATATCATCATATCCATACCTACCACTGCCCTTCAGATGTGAAAACTTTGGAACATTTGCTATGAGTTCTCCCTATTCAAAAGCTTTTTATTAAGCATATTATGAGGGTTTTTTTGCACAATCCCTTGGAGATTCAGGTCCTTATTTCTTACCTGGACGCACACTTAGGAACTTCTCTGACTAGCATCCACCACGTGCTTCCATTTCCTTTTTTCTCTCCCTGCCCCCTCTTGCTTTTCAAGTTCTTTCAGTGTTTTGTATTCTCCCATTAGATTTTAAGCTCCTTGGGGACAAGGAATGTCTTTTTTTGCATTGATATCCCCAATATGTAACAAAGTGCCTAGCACATAAAAGATGATCAAAAATGTTTATTGACTATGAAACAAAGAAAAATGAGCAATAGAGACCCCTTCTATTTCATTAGAGACAGTAAAAAGAATCAGAAAGGTGAGAGGATACAAAACAGGGCTAAGAATCATAAAATTTTAGATAACCTATAAATATGCACTTCACTATTAATACTCTAAATGTGAGCTCCTTGCTCAATGATGAGTGAATTGACATACTACTGAAGTAACTGAATCATATTAATCTTGACATGTGAGTGAAACCAGAAGACAAAATGATGTTGCAGCTAGAGGGCAGGATGCATTGTAGATTCTCCTTGGAGGAGAAAATAAGGTTTGGCAAAGCTGATTTTATTGTGTTTTCAAGGGTAATAAGAAACATCATTTCATGGGACATTTAACCATCTCACCTTGCAGAACTCATGAGAAGCATAAGCAAAAAGAACACCATGAAAATAATTACAAATATTGCAATGACATCTATTGCAGAAGCTGTAGAGAAATTTTTTTAATAATTTATCAAGATCCTACAAACCGAGTCAACAAAAAATGCATTACTTATCTTTTAATTTTAACAATGGGTTGGTGGGGTGACTAAAAAGAAAATGTTAGAAAATGAAAGAAGTGAAATTTATTTAAGTCTGATAGTCAGATGCCACACACTGCTACAACATAATTGCTTTCTTTAAGATGAAAGTCAGAAGGTACTGTACATGGAAAGTATCTAGCAACACTGGGGGCCAAGGAGAGGAGGAATGAAACTGATTATTCTATAAGCTACAACTTAATAAAATAAATCACTAAGCCAAAAGTGGCAAAAAAGACATAGAATCTGTCACCATTTTTTGCAGAAGTTTAAGCAACTTCATCCACTAAAACAAGCAAACACTCTTTGAAGAGGGAAGAGACTAGGCAGCCAAGTAAAATTGTGATTTAAAAGATAAATTATCTAATAGCTTCACTTCATAAAATAATAGAGTTGAAGGGTAAAAAATGAGTTTTCACAAAGCTTAGAATTAGAACCACCTGTGCCAGATCATAACAAGAGTATACAGATAAAATTAATAGAAGGCCAACAATCAGAAGAGAAGTGAAACAGATCTGCCAATATTTCTATTACAATTCTATTTTTTACATGGACTATGACATGTGAGTTCTTATTGAGTTATGTGTATGTTCATCCTTCGTTGCTGAAGAAGACCATGCCATCAGAGAAATGATGACATGATTTGCACTTGATTTTGTTTTGAGTGAGGGAGTTCTGTGCAGGTCACCAGCCTCACTTCTCCTCCAGAGCCACCTGAATCTAGTGTCCAGATATTCATCAGGATGACTGGAGATGACCCAGGATGAGGCAATTGGGGTTAAGTGACTTGCCCAAGGTCACACAGCTAGTGAGTGTCAAGTGTCTGAGGTGAGATTTGAACTCAGGTCCTCCTGACTTCTGCACTGGTGCTCTATCCACTGTACCACCTAGCTGCCCCATAATATTTAACTATTATATATAATATATAATTATTATATATAATATATAACTATTATATATAATATATAACTATCATATTATAACTCAATATAACTATTGAGTTATATTATAAAAAGAAAGATGGCAGGAAACATGGCTGGACAGAACTATTTTTAACATAAATATTTTAATGATGATGGATGTTTATGGATTATGGAACAGTAAACATTTAAAAGCTCCAAAAAAATCAAAGTGGTGGGTTACTCAAAAGAGAAATGGAAAGATACATGGGATGTCTTATTTTTTTTTTGTCAAGAAGTGACATAAAGTACATTATCAAGGAAATGCATAGTAAGAAGAGGATGCATAGGGATTAGAAGGGGTTACAGATAAAGAATCTTAGAGTTATACTACTAGTTCTCAAATGTTAAAAATATAAGAGAATTCCAGAACATTAAACAGATGTTCCATGAAGAATTTGGGAAGACGTAGAAAAGAATAATTCAAAATGAGAAGACATGGATGGATTATGATCTGTATCAATACAGGAAATACACACATCAGTGAGATCCTCATAGAATGGTCACAAACAAATACAGTTCAGCAAGAATACTTAGAATTCCTGATGTACAGTCAGTGGTTACATGCCTGATTATCTTCGGGCTACTGGAATGTCCCAGACAAATCCCTTATTGACCACCTTTCTTTCTTCCCCCTCCTGAAATAACCTAATTAAGACAAAATAGAAAAAATATTGTTTGAAACTAGGATGGTTAGAAACCTTTTTTCTAAAATAGGATGTTCATATAGACAGTAATCCTAATAGGACACCATTGTCTTAAACAGCATTCATCTGGGGGGAAAGTTTACTGAGCAGCCATATTATCCATAAAGATATTCAAGAATTGGAGCTTCTCTGTATTCATATTGTCTGTAAAAATTCAAATGACCAGTCAAATGCAGACACCTAAACTGCTAAACTCTTACTAGAATTTGGACCTGCATAAGAAACAAGTGATGAGATGGAACTATTTTGATTTGTGATTTGGGTATATAGAAGAAGTAAAATAAAGTGTTTCCTCTTTTAAGTCAGAAAGAGAGCTTCCACTTAGGAACAAATATTTTACTCTGACTTTAATAAAAATAAGATGAGTACGGATCTGCTCATGTAAATTAAATAGTGCATGTTTTAAATACTATACAATTCCATTCTATTCAACAAATGTCATTTTAATTAACAGCATTATTTTTCCTTGGTTTGTTGTGGCTAATTCTGTAAACATTGTTGTAATATATGCATAATATATGCATATACATAGATGTATATATGTGTGTATGTATATGTAAATGTATATATATATGTGTGTGTGTGTGTGTGTGTGTGTATGTATATTATTTCCCCCTCATTCTGCTTAGTTCATATAATACTTCCCATTGGAAAGTGTGGGTTCTAAGTGACAATGTCAGAGGGGAGTGTATTCTAAACACAGAATTTATCTTTGGAAAGGGCACAGAGATGAGAGAATATTCCATTTGGGGGAATAGCTTGTAAACCAGTTTGGCTAAAATGCAAGGAGTATGTAGGGAGTAATATGAAATAAGTCTAAAAAATGTACATCTGAGCCAGAGGGTAGAGGGCTTTAAATGTCAGGGTTATTTGTACCTGTTTATTCATTATTTTCATATTGGTTTTGAAATGTAGAAGAAAGAAAGCTGACATTCCCACTCTTCCTTTTCTCAGCATTTTCTAATATTCATGTTAATAGAATCAAGAGTTCTTGACTATAACTTCTATTTTATGTGGATATTCTCTGAAATAAGAAAATGCACAATACACCTTAATTTTTCTTAAAGACCAAGTTGATCTCTGAAAATAATAAATAAATCTGAAATTCTTCTAATAAAACAGTAGGAATCCGAGCAAAGTGTTGTGGTTGGGTGAGGAACAGATTTGTGTAGTATTCCATTCCCTCAATGTGAAAGAAGCGTGGAAGAATTCACTGATATCAGTAGATTGTACTGAGAATGAAGTTTATTCAAAATGACTGAATACTCACTGAAAGTGAAAGATGAAGGCACAGAAGTTGTCTGCATGTAGTGTTTAGAAGTCATTGCTGCAGTATCATTTTGTGTTTCAAGGAGAAAATTTACTCTAGGTAGCCAATGGAGTTTAGGTTATGACTGCCTGCTGTGCCAGCTGGTTCCATTTAAAAGTGCCTTTCAAGCAAGACATGCATGTCCTCTGTGCATGTTTAAAATAAGAATCCATTATTTCTAAAGTCTCTTTAAAAATTAGGCAAACTGCCTCCACTCCCATGAATACCTGGAACAGGTTCCCCTACAATCATCATATTTTGAAGAAGAGAATTTCATTGTGTAATTAGAACATGAGCACCACATTATTACCAGCCTTTTGATTAACTACCTGAAAACCAGGGGTACACAAGGGATACACAGTCCCATAAATGAGCTTTTTTTTCCTCCTTGAGCTCTTAAAAGCCTCAGCACACAGTCTTCAAAAATAACATTGTTACATCATAATTATTAGAATCACTTTCAGTACCAGAAGCTGGATAGCTCCATCTGGACTAGTGAAAGGTCTCTGACTTAAGACAAAGGACCACTCTTTTATATAATACATACCTGAAGTAAGTACCTCATTTTTCTCTTAGGAAACTGGAAGCACAATAATTAATAATAATAATAAATTTGATTTGAATAGTATGACCTCATAATTGAAAATAAATCTTAAGGTCTATAATAAACTTTCCTTGCCTCTTTAGAGGGAAAATATATTTTGGAAAGTGACCAAGTAAAAAATATATTAATCCAAGGAGATGCTTCAATATCAAACTCTAAGCCTGACAAATAAGTCAGAAAATGACATAACTATAGAAGTCACACCAGCATTTTGGGATGTCAGTTTTCTGCATTGAATTGTGCTGTCTGAGCAGTTGATGCTTTGAAAGATATGAAAGAATTGGCAGGAGGAGAAAAGAGTCTTTCATTGGCTAACACCTATCTACTGAATCACATCAAAAGAAACATTCTCTTCCTCTCAGCTGAAAAATACTATATGTTTAAAGTGAACACACAGTAAAATCTCATATATGGATAGTCTAGTCCCTTTAGGAAAATCTCATAGAATCTCTGACTTAAAATAATTGTGGACAAATTTAGTTTTTCAAACTTATCTCAAGACTAAACAACAAATATAAAATCAAAGCAAAAAAGAAATCATAACAGGCTAAGATAAAATCTTTTCACTTTCAATGATTTGATTTCTACTTTGCTTTGATTCTCCTTGCAAAGTATGTTCTCCTGATCCTTTACAGTTCCTTTAGTACTTAGCACCCATTCAACATCCATCTTGATCTTAGTAGTCCCATATGACAGAAATAGAATTGTATGATTTTGGAGGTTATCATATAACAGGTCTTGGTCTCAACTTTCTTATCTATAAAATGAGAGTTTTACTGGGTAATCTTTAAAGTCCCTTCTAAAGCAAAAGTTACATGACACTGAGATGACCCCAAAACTAATTATTTTTTAAATGTCTCTTATGTGAAATACGGGAGGTATCTAGCTTAGGGATAGTATGCTGGGTTAAGAGTCAGGAAGATAGGTTTTTAAATCCAGCTTCTTATATTTGGGAGGTGTGTGATCGTAGGTAAGTAAATTAATGTCTGTGTGCTATAGCAACAACCTAGGATTTAGCTACTAAATCATAGATAAATATTATGATCTAAGTGGGAGGAAGTTCCTCACATTAAGAAAATATTTTTCGGTGTTATTCTCCCTTCTTCAGAGCATTGTGCTGGGTACTAGTAGATAAAGGTTAAATGAGCTACTTTAATGTGGGTACTGAATATGCAGTGGTATGTGACACATACACAGAAAATTATAATACCAAACAATCTATGATAAGTTCACCAGAGATGCAGAAAATCAGGCACTATATAAGGTCTGAGGGAGGAAAGTCATTACCAAATAGGGATTGAAGAAAGGCTTAGTGAAGTGGTATTTGAATTGAACTTTAAAGAAATAGTAAGAAGGGCCAAGATGGTGGAGGAGAAGCAGGGATCTGCTAGAGCTTTTCCCCAAAATCCCTCAAAAAACCTGTAAAAAATGACTGAACAAATTCTAGAGAAGCGGAAGTCACAAAATGACAGACTGAAGAAAATTCCAGTCCAAGACAATCTGGAAAATCAACATGAAGCTTCTATCACACCCATCTGGGAGCAGAGGGAAGTTTGGTATGGGCTGCACTGTGGCAACAGAGCTGGAGCAGATCTTATGAGACTGAAGCACTGGCCAGCAGACTTCTAAACCCAGAAACACCAAAAACAGCTTCAAAGGTCAGTGAGAAGAGTCTCTCACCTGAGTGAGAGGGGAGTGTGGTCTGGCCCCAGCTCCAGCTCCAGTGCTGTGGTAGCCACTACTAAAGCAGAGGCTGATTCCAGAGCACTCCACTTAACAAAGAGCTCAAAAGGCAAGTAATTGGCTGGGAAAATGAGCAAATGGATGGAAAAGAAACAGATTATAGATTCTGACTTTCTTGGTGACAAGGTATTTTCGTACATCATTAGTGATGAGGAAAATCAAAACATACAATCAGAAAAACACAACAATGCCAAAACTCCTGCATCCAAAGTTTCCAAGAAAATCTATGGATTGATCTGAGGCCATGGAAGAGCTCAAAAAGGATTTTGAAAATCAAGAGAAGTACAGGAAAAATTGGAAAGAGAAATGAGAGTGATGCAAGGAAATCATGAAAAAATGAGTCAACTGCTTGCTAATGGAAACTGAAAAATAATGCTGAAGAAAATAACAGCTTTAAAATTAGACTAACTCAGATGACAAAAGAGGTCCAAAAAGCCAATGAGGAGAAAAATACCGTAAGAAGCAGACTGGCCCAAGTGGAAAAAGAGGTCCAAAAGTTCACTTGAGAAAATAATTCAAAATTAGAATGGAGCAAATGTAAGCTAACAACTTTATGAGAAATCAAGAAATTTTAAAAAGAAACCAAAAGAATGAAAAAATAGAAGACAATGTGAAGTATATCACTGGAAAAACAACTGACATGGAAAATGGACCTAGGACAGATAATTTAAAAATTAATGGACTACCTGAAAGGCATAATCAAAAAAAGAACCTAGGCATTATCTTTCAAGAAATTATCAAAGAAAACTGCCCTGATATTCTAGAATAAGAGAGTAAAATAGAAATGAAAAGAATCCACTGATCACCTCCTGAAAGGGGTCCCTAAAGGACAACCCCTAGGAATACTGTAGCCAAATTCCAGAGTTCCCAGATGACGTAGAAAATATTACAAACAGTCAGAAAGAAACAGTTCAAGTGTTATGGAAACACAATCAGCATAAGACAAGATTTAGCACATTCTACATTAAGGAATCAGAGAGCTTGGAATATGATATTCCAGAGGTCAAAAGAGATAGGATTAAAACCAAGAATCACCTACCCAGCAAAACAGTATAACACTTTGGGGAGTGGGGGGTGGGGTGGGAAATGGTACTTCAATGAAATAGAGAACTTCTAAGCATTGTTGTTGAAAAGAGCAGAGCTGAATAGAAATTTTTACTTTCAAATATAAGAATCAAAAGAAACATGACAAGGTAAACAGGAAAGAGAACCTTTAATAAGGGACTTATTAAAATTGAACTATTTACACTCCCTTATGAAAAGATGATATTTGTAGCTCATGAGACCTTTCTCAATGTTAGGGTAGTTGGAGGGAACTTACGTATGGATATATGTATATGTGCGTGTATATACATGTGGAGAGAGAGAGAGAGTGAACACAAGGTGGGCTGAATATGAAGGGATGATATGTTAAAAAGAAAATTAAGTGTTGAGAGGAATGTACTAGAAGAAAGAGAAAGAGAAAGGTAGAATGTAGTAAATCATTTCACATAAAAGAGGGAAGAAAGAGCTTTTACAATGGAGGGGAAGAAGAGGAAGATGAGAGAGAATAATTGAGCCTTCCTTTCAATCAGATTCAGGAAGGAATAACATACATACTCAGATGGGGATGGAAGTCTATCTTACATACAGGAAAGTAGGGAAGAAGGGGAAAAAAGAAGGGGAATAATAGAAGTGACTGCAGATTTGGGGACGGTGATAATCTAGGAGCAAACATTTTTGTAGAGGAATAGATCAAAGGAAAGAATAGAATAAATGGAGGGCAGAACAGAATAGAGAGAAATATGGTTCCTCTCACAACATGACTTTTTGGAAGTGTTTTGCGTGACTTCACATGTGTAATCTATATCAAATTGCTTTCTCAATGAGGGGGTATGGGAAAGGGAGAAGGTAGAGAATGTGGAACTCAGAACTTCAAAAATGAATAGTAAAAATTGTTATTACATGAAATAAGATATATAGGCAATGGAGTATAGAAATCTTTCTTGCCTTGTAGGAAAATAGAAGGAAAAAGGATAAGATGGTGCGGAGGGGGTGGGGCAGGGCATGATGAAACAGAGGGCAGATTGGAGGAAAGGGCAATCAGAATACATACTGCCCTGGGTTGGGGAGGGGGAATATGGGGATAAAACTTAATATTCAAAATTTTGTGGAGCTGAATGTTGAAAACTGGAAATAAATAATTTTTTAAAAAAATAAATAGTAAAAATCCAACAGTTGCAGGGACAGGGGTTTGAAGGAGGAAAATCTAGGCACAGAATTTCATGAACAAAGACTGAGAGGCAGGAAAACTCAGGATGTATTCAGAGAAAAGACAGTTGTCCAATAGGTTCAGTGTAGAATACATGGAAGGAGCTACGTGAAATAAGGCAGTCTTCATATTTCAACCCAGGAAATTTGTACCTTACTTCATAAGGAAGAAAGAACCCCTGAAGCACTTGGGCACAAAAGTGACATTACTTAGTTATTTATGGCAAATAACAATGGGTAACCCCAGGCAAACCATGGAAACTCTTGGCCTCAGTTTCCCCATCTGTAAAATGGGGATGAAGTCTATCATGACCCAGGACACAGATTTTAGGATGAATGTTTCAACAATATTTTTTTAATATTTTAAAATTTTCTCTCATCCACTTGGTAAAACTCATATGTCAGGCTAATGCCTTGCACCCTTATTCCCTAGGATCAATTTTAAGAGGATTTGACTGTTAGACACATGGACATATACAGGCTGTTGCCTAAGAATTGAAATTTTCATCTCGTTTAGCACAAGGATGTTGGTATAATGTTAATAACTTTCCAAGGCTAAGCTTAAGGGCTTAACTAGCACAGAAAACTTGCCTTGCTCATATGGAACTCAAAGCCTTTTAGCAGTGTATATGTTTGGCCACCTCAAATTCATTAGTCTCTCATAAAAACTTGGGTTCAAAGCTTGAAGGAGGTTTCACTGAACAAAATTAATGAGAATAGTCTCCTGAAGCTAGAAAGATATAAATTTAACTCCTAAAAAGAAAATCAACAGTATTCCAAGGGAGAATTAAAACGAGGTTAGAAGCAGTCTTCACAGCAACGGAGAATTTCAGGAGCTTGATACAACAGATAGTAAATGTTTAGATTAGCTATTTATGGAGGGCAAACACTCCTTTTTACTGTACCTAAGCTTCAAGGACTTTACTGTAAGAATGGAATCAAGGAATCTTAATATTTGCATCTAAATAGAGATGTCTATCTATATCTATATAGAGATCTATATATCCGTATCTGGCTACAGATATAAATATATAAATATGAAATCTCCAATATTTAGCAACATTATCCTGGTTCTGAGATAAAAAAAATTTTTGAATTGGGGGCAACAACTTATGTATAATATCTATGTGCCCAACAAAAACTCTTTTAAAAAGAATGTAAGAGATTAACCACTACAGCTGAATCTAGGGAATCATGCTGCCAAACATTAGCCTAACATCTGAATTTTACCAAGCAGACTAGAGAAGTAAAGTTATTTTCTAAACACTGGTGAAACATTTGTTCTAAAACTTGTGTTCTGGGTCATGAAATATTCAGTGTTACTTTCCGTGAATAACTATTTATGTGTATGTACATATATGCAAAGTTTTTATCTATAAGATTTTAGAAATAATAAAATGTCAGGAATTTGAAATAAAAGGGATATTGACTTAGTTCACATAGAAATTTTACTCCTTGTGTTTTGTTCTAGGTCAAAACACTTTCTAACAGTAGGTAGCTAATTGGTACAGAGAATAGAATGCCTGAACTTGAGAATGCCTGAATTCAAATATAGGCTGAGAAATTTGCTAGCAGTGTGACCCTGGGCAAGTCATACAACCCCAGTTTGCCTCAGTTTGAAGTCAGGTCCTCCTGACTCCAGAACCAATGCTCTATCCACTGAAATACCTAGCTGCCTGGGAATGGTATTATATGCTCATAATCTCCACTGCTAGGGGTGGATGAGGCTCTTTCATCATTTGAGTTTAAGAGTTTTGAGTTACAATAGGACTAAAGCTGATCACCAGTCAGTGAGTTCTGTTTATAATTGACAGTACAAGTGAATGTGATTGTTAATAATAATGGGAAAATTAACATGTGAAGCAGTGTAAAGAGATGAAAATGGGACAGAGGGACTTAAGAGGCAAGGTTAATTTCTGAAGCAAGAACATTAGCTCTTGATTAATGACTAAAGTAGAACAAGAGATAACACAGAAATTCTGCCCCTCATGATATGACTTAGGCAAAACCTTTGATCTCTCTTGACTTCAATTACTAGATCTGCAAAAGTGTAAGAGTTGGTCTAGGCTGGCTCTAAGGTGTCTTCCAACTCTAGAATTTGACGATTATACTAGTTGTATAAGGAGATCCATGGAAGCTCATTTCCAGTACCCCCTGGCTTCAATTTATCTTACCATGGGATGACCAGATATGCTCAAGTTATTGGACACAGTGTTAAGCAATGGTTATTTCCAAAGATAAATTACTTAACAGCTTCATTTGCCAAAGTCACAACTATGAAAGGCACTTAATAAATGTGTTCAATGGACTTAACCCATAGAGCTGAACCATGGAAGGAATATTCCCCATCATAACAATTTAGTAGTACAATATTTTCAATCCAAAGATGGTATGAATAATGCTTATATTTAGGCATAGCTAAAATAGATTCTAGGAATAGCTGTGAAGCACATAGAGTGCTGGGCCTGGAGTTAGGAAAATCTGAGTTCAAATCCAGCCTCACTTACTATCAGTGTGACTCTGAGCAAGTCATTTAACTCTGTTTGCCTCTGTTCCTCATTTGAAAAAATTAGGTGGAAAAGAAAATGGCAAACCAGTCCAGTATCTTTGCCAAGAAAACCCCAAATGGGCTCATGAAGAATCAGATACCACTGAACAAACACAGCAATAACAACAAAAGAGATGCTAGGTTCATGAGTTAGGGAAACAGAGAGTCGTAAAAGGGCTACAAAAATCATACAACCCAAATAGTGTATCTCAGAAGGAATTACTATTTTACATAAATTTAAAATATAGTATGAAGTGGCAGGTGGCGTACCAGTTGTAAAACAGGTATATTTTAGCTTCAGTCAACATGCCATGATATTTACTATTTTCTATAAATGCCTAAAATGAATGTTAGGCATTCTACTAACAATTATAATACTTTAAAAAATTCTTTCAAAATGAATATCATCTGCAAAGTAATGTAAATAGAACCAGGAAAAAGAATATTACATAACAAACACAATATGAAGGGGAAAAAACTACAAGAAGAAAACTAAAACTGAGCACCGTGTCATTACAGTGACTAAACAAGTCCATTGTGAAAAAAATTTAAAATATACTCCCTTCCTTCATTGCAGAGGTAAAGGTCCATGGGTGTGGAATGCTATATGTGCTATACATATGCTATATGTACATTCAGGCTTAGTTGGTGTGTTACTTTTGCTTAACTACTTGTTCCCTTCCCCTCTGTTCTCTCACTCCATTTTCTCTCTCCTCCCTCTCTCTCTCCCCAAGCTATGGGATCACTGGGCAGGGGAAAAGAAGGGAGATATTCAGAAATGAAAATGTTGTAAATCAAAATATATCAATAAGTTTTACAATGGCATTTTTGCCTGTAATCACAAAATCTTGAGCCAGAGGAAGGTATCCAACACACTGGGTAGATCTTTGGAAAACTTACAGAAAGGCATCAGCAAGAAATGCTTAATGTTGAAAAGGTTCAAAATGGTTCCAATCTGGAAGATGGAAGAAGGAAATGTTCAAATCAATGAAATAATAACATTGATGTAATATTGGAGTATAGTAGCCATTAGCACTCTGAATTTTTAATACCTACTTTCAAAATTGAAATTATGTCATTGTTTTTATGGTTCTTGTCATGATAGTTTAGAATGTGTAAGCATGATTCAGTGTTTTTATTTTCTAATTTTAAACCTCTGCCCTCACTTAAGTTCTAGTCTTGATTTCATTGTCACTTGGTAGACTCACACAGAACCATGACAAAAACTGAATCACAGCCTTGTCCAACATTCTGGTCAATTTCCTAAGAATGCTCTGGAGACCAATGTCCTAATCTCTTGGATGACAGGGAAATCTTATGATGGTATTAAAATGTCCTTGTGTTTGCAAAGATCATGTCCATGGAGATCACACTGTAACAGATCTTATCAAGTTGGAATCCTGTTAAGCAACAACAGTGCCCAGAATAGGTAAAGCCAAGGGACAGTTGTGTCAGTTAGCTGAGGAGAGACAATTTGTCTCTCATTTGATTACCAATCTAGTTAAATATGAAGAGGTTCATCAGCAGGAGGTTGGGCAAATTCATGATCAGAATTATTTTGACAACAGCAAACCATGAAACAATGTACCAAGGCAGGGAGGGGTTTGAATTAGCATCGGTTGAGAAAGTTTAAATACTGATGAAATTACAGACTTTTGCAAAACTAGTGATTCAGAAAATCATTTTAATCAAGTAATTATTAGTTCATTTACCTTTTCTTAAAGCACATCATGAAATTTTTCCACTGGTCCATTGCATAAAAAATCTTTTATAAATGACACTCAGGATATGATTAAGTAACACCATTAATTTACTGTATTTCAAAGAATTTTTTTAGGTGCATTTTATCTTAATCAGTATTTTACAAATCAGTTTTAAGATAACTATTTTTTTCTGCACTAAGGGCATCAAATTCCTAACACTCAAACTTTACAACTTTTGGCAATGTTTAGAATATTGAAAGAGAAGGACAAATTTTAACCTTCCTTATCATGTTCTCTGTTCATCCACAAAAAAAAGCCTTAATAATATTGTGATTTTCTTTCTCCAGAATTTCCCTTAATCTTCATTAACTCTAAAAACAAGCAACAAAAAAAACTAGACTATAAAGGCCCCGGACACAATTTAATATGGTTTCTTTATTTGCCTAAGACAAATTCTCCCTTGAGAACTTCATTTTATAAGCCAACAAAGACACTGCCATGAAAACTACAGAGTTTACTGTCTGTCCAATTCTTACATGAAACTTCAATCACTAGAGCATAGTGCTGTGAAAAGATGCAGTGGATATTAAATTTGCTAAAAATCACAATTTCTAACAGTTAGGGATTCAAAAATGTAAATTCATAGTTTTGAGTGTCTGTTTTAAGACAAGGGAACTGAACAAATGATGCCATATTAGGAAATCATTTTATATTAGAATCTCTCTTACAGGCCAAATACACTATTACCCCCCACCCCAAAAAGGAGTAAGGGATTTATGCAGTTTCATATATATGAAATATCTATGTTATACCTCCCAAACTAGGAATCCTAGGGAAAATCCTTTATATTGAGCCTAGCTTCTTTTTTGTAAATAGTATTTTATTTTTTCCAATTACACATAAAGACAATTTTTAGCATTCATTTTTTATAAAATTTTGAGTTCCAAATTATCTCCCTTTCTCCTTCCCTGGTCCCTTCCCTAAGGCTAAGCAATTTGATGTAGGTTATATAGGTACAATTATGTAAGACATATTTCCATATTATTCATGTTATGAAAGAAGAAACAGAACAAAAGAAAAAACAGTGAGAAAAGGAAAGTGAAAATAGTATGCTTCAATCTGTATTCAGACACCATCAGTTCTTTTTCTGGATGCAGATAGAATTTTCCATCAGGTGTTTAGGTAATGTCTCAGATCATGATATTGTTGAGAAAAGTTAAGTCAATCATAGCTGATCATCACATAATGTTGCTGTTACTGTGTCTAATGTTCTCCTCATTCTTGAGCCTAGCTTCTGACTAGCAAGCACACTGTTCACCATATTAAAAAGAAAATTTTTATTACACAGGAGAAACAAACCAAGTAGTTCCTCCTATCCTAAGGAACTACGAGTTCCAAAGATGCAACAGTCAGTTATTTACAAGCTTCCTTGGGGCAGCTAAGTGGTTCTGTGAATAGAGTACCAGTACAGAAGTCAGGAGGACCTGAGTTTAAATCTCACCTCAAACACTTGACACTCACTAGCTGTGTGACCTTGAGCGAGTCATTTAACCCCAGTTGCCTCATCCTGGGTCATCTGCAGTCATCTTGATGACTATCTGGTCACTGGGTTCAGATGGCTCTGGAGGAGAAGTGAGGCTGGTGACTTGCACAGCCCTCCCTCACTCAAAACAAAGCCAAGTGCAAGTCATGTCATTATTTCTCTGATGGCATGATCTTCTTCAGCAACAAAGGATGAACTTACACACACAAGCTTCCTTAGTGAGCACTGCATAAGCACCTTTTCTCCCTTGTACCACACTGACTATTTCTTCCTGAATTGAAGGGAATGGGAAAATGGCTGGCTTTAACTTTTTATTGAGAGTTATCTATACTGTAATGGACACAAAACCAAACTTGGAATCAGGAATACCTGAATTCTTGTCCTCCCTCTGCCATATACTGAATGTGTGATCTTGGACAGGTCATTGAATGGCCGACTCAGTGGCCCAGACAATCCTCTAAGGACATAAGTTTCTCTAGAATAGAAGGGGCGTACCCCTCACAAGAGTTCCCTGAGTCAATGAAATCAGAATCCTGGCTAACAAAACTCTTTTGATTATCTTCATGGTTCTGTAAAGAGCTATGTACCAGTTTCTCAGGTAAGGCTTCTAAATATCGATAAGGTATTTTCATTTTTTTGAAGTTCATCATCCCAAGGCAAGAGGAGAACAGTCACGACAAAAATTTAGTCTATCTCTTCTCCTATTTTTGCCACCACTCTGGCATAGCAGGCTATTTCTTTTCTCTTCTTTTTGTTCTGTCTTTTTTCAGGATACTTGTCCCACACAATACACCATAGGGTTATCACTTCTACATTGCAGGGGTTGAGGTGTGGTGCCCCATGATCTGGAAAACATGCATGAAATGTTTTAGCCCTCCCTTTGTACCAGAGAAATCTGATTTTTTTTCTTTTATGGAGTATTTAAAATACAGTACTGTAAAATTGGATTATATAATTGATCATAGGGTCTGTGTCATCTTCTGACCTTCACTTGTTGTCTACAGCTTCCAGAAAATTCCCAAAATAGCCCATTTAATTTCATAGTTGACCCCCAATATACCAAAACCACATTGAGGAAAGTCTCTGTAAAAGGGATAACTATCTCTTAGGGAGGATATATTTGATTTTATCCAGTTATTCAGTCACAAAGAACAAGATTATACAACCTGGTTCTCAATCCACAGAATGTGTGCTGGATTCCTATAAACAAAGAAGGTGGTTAAAAGTCACAAACATAAAAACTAGCAGAACAAAAACAAATCACTCTCCATCAGGAAAACCATAAAATGTTTCATAGAGGTATTTTCTAATCTAGATGAATGATCATTTAAATTGTATGAGTGATAAATATTTTAATCCCTTAAAATTCAAGTTTTCACAAAAAATAATCCAAAAAATTGTAATAAAAATAAATGACAAGCAAACTTGGTCCTAGGATTCTATATTTAAAGTCAGAATGGAAATCAGATATCAAGTCTAACATTCTTTTTACAGAGGAGAAAATTGATTCCTTGAGAATGTAGGTGACATTTCCACAGTCACACAGCTAATAAGAATCAGATATGAATCCGGGTCATCTTGACTCCAAATCCAACTCTCCATCTACTATGCCATCTGACTTCTTTTTTCAAGGAATACTTGAAAATACAGATATTACTTCAGAAAATATTTCATGTCTCATTCGGAATGAATCTATTGGTAGCTTTCATAGTGTGATGCAGAGCCTTCCTTTGGACTACGCTTTTCCGCCTTTTCTCCTTTGTTTCTGCAGTCTATACCTATATCTAAATCCTTTTCTTCCTTTAAAATCTGTCTAAGAGTGCCATAGTGGATGCAATGCTACAGTTGGAGTCAGAAACATATGGATTCAAATCCCACCTCAGACATCATCTGTATGTCTCTGGGCAAGTTGCTTAAGTCCTATGGCCTCAGTTTTCCTACCTGTAAAATGAGAAGGGTAGACTGAACAACCTCTAAGATCTCATCCACATCTATCCATCCCCTGAAATACATTCCCTTTTTATCAACCCTCCTTTGATCTACCCAGGGATGGGGAACTTGTAGCCTCAAGGTCACACGTAGCCTTCCAGATCCTCAAGGGTGGCCCTTTTACTAAATGGGCCAAGAGAGCCATATGTGGCCTTGAGGCCATCAGTTCCCCACCCCTACAAAACAATCTTTCTCTCCTTTGAACATCCAGCGCATAACCCCCTTATGGAACTAACCACATTATATTTTGCATAATAGTTATTTGAGTCCTTGTTTTTATCCTCCTGCCAAATTACCAGCTGTTTTAGGGCAAGAATCAGGACAACACTTTTGAATCCCTAATATTGTCTAACAGCGCTGTGAGCATAAATATTCAATAAAGATATGTTAAATTCAATCAATAAACGATTAGTTATTCCAACTCTAGGAGGCATTCTAATTTATTTTCTCTTTCCCTAACCTTATCTCAATGTTGATTTTCAAGCATTTGGTCCAGGCACTATTATTGGTATTACATTCAGCATCCGGACATGAACCTGCGCATCAGTCTTCCATAGAATACCTAATTAGAATGAAGAAAACAACTCCACAAAATGCTAAATAAGAATGTAAAAATCTAGGTCAATTCCCCAGGGTATAAGTAAGGTACTTTAGAGTTATTTGTTTTGTTCCTTTGGGAAAAGTAATTTAACTGTCTTTCCACAGTCAGTCAGTCCATGTGAAGTTAATAGATGGAAAATATTATTCTCTCCATTTTTTAAATGGAGTTACTAAGGACTCCAGGGATTTATGCGAAGTAAGGGTCAACTGGCACAGTGAATAGAGAGCCAACTCAGGAACCAGGAAGACCTACGTTTTAAGTCCTGCCTTTAAGATATAAGATCTGTGGGACCCTGGGCAAGAGACTTAACATCAAGATGCCCCCCAGGAACACTTTAACCCTGTGAGTTACAAGTCACCTGAATTGGTAAAAGGAAATTCCTCACTGGGGATTGTGTAAACCAATACATCTTTTGTCCCAAGAGAAAAAAAATAAAGACTATGCTTATTTGGTACTTCTCACCAAAATGGAACCAAAGCTTCTGATTCAATTTAATCTGTGTATTGTGTATCTACAGTCCTGACATAAATCAGAATTTCCACTGGTCCACACTTATACATATTGCATCTTCCCAGAAGTTAATGTAAATTTTTAAAAAATCATTTAAGATGCTCCAATATGGGCTTGACTCCTGGCTGTATTCATTGGCAAACTTGGACAGCTCACTTAATTTCTTTATGTTTCAGGTTTCTCACTTATAAATTGGAGAGGTTAGATGACATTATTGTCAAGGTTCCATCTTTCTATATATCCATTATCCTTCTTAGTCAAACACAACAGAAAATAGACATGAAAACCTAGAAATTTCAAGAAAGAGAAAGAAAAAAAAAGAATGATGGAAATTTCATTTAAGTTCCACCTAAATCAAGAATATGATCACCTGTCGTTTGGTATTTAGTGAATTCAGGCGGGTTCTGATCTCTTTTGTGTGGAGACATTTAGCATAGAGTGAACAAGAGAGAAATGAAATTATGGTGTTAATAAAACCTCAGCTTCATTTGTTTGCTAAGTGAAAATGTATCACCAGGGGAAATAGAGCACTCTCCTTACCTGTGAATTAATTACTGTATATAGAGCAAAATGCATTAGATATGCCTGGTCTCTATTTAGCCTTAGGAACTAAGTTAAACTTCACTTTCTTTCTCCCCTGAATGATTGAAAAAGCAAAGTTGATCAAAATCACATAGCTAAAATACATAGTTATAGCATTCTTCTCCCTACCCCACCCCCCAACTATTAAAAAAATGTTTTTTTTAAAGTGCTTGAGTTTTTGTAGAAATCTTTTAGTTTTAGTAAATAAATTCAAGTAACTCCCTTTGATATGATTCTGAACAATCACTGGTGAAGAAAGAATTATGAAAATTGCTCCCTTTCACCAGTGTTTAAGTGATTTTTGATACTCTTAAGGAGATTTGCTAAATGCCCTGATGCTGTGAATTTATATATAATCTTCTCCAAATACCATTTTTATTGAAGCAGTATATACAGTATTAAAAAGCTACAAGGAATAGTTGACTGTATGGGCATGTTATTATTTTCTAGGCCTAAGAGATCCATTTGTGGACATTTTATGACATACATTTCTAAATTAATTCAGTCATTTTATCTAGTAGGTTAGAAATACTGGTAAATCACTGGAAGGTCAGGTTTCCTTGTCCATTATGCAGATAATAAATAGTCTTCAGAAGTGGAAAGAGCATCTAATATAACTAATAACCAATCTTCTTCCACTATTTTGGGGCATCCCATTGGTAGAATGTAAAAGATTTCAGACATCATGTCATTCCATTTAGCTTGTTGCTGCCAAAGAAATGGTGCAGAAAGTCAGTTGATGTTTATTTCCTTTCCCCTCTGGCATCATCTAAACAGAAGCCATCCATAACTTTTTTAACTATGATGATCCTGTGTTCTATTTCCAACCCAAAAATTATATTCTCCTGTGTTTGTAATTCTTTTCAATTATCATAGCTTACACCAGTTGTACTAAGTTGGTCAGGCAGACAAGCAAGGAGGAACTAAGCAAGAAATGAAGGAAAAAAGGAGAGAAGAATTTATTAAGCCCTTTCTATATGCCAGATACTG
This sequence comes from Bettongia penicillata ogilbyi, assembly GCA_023548195.1. Lineage (NCBI taxonomy): Eukaryota > Metazoa > Chordata > Mammalia > Diprotodontia > Potoroidae > Bettongia > Bettongia penicillata. The sequence goes on from JAJHZJ010000227.1 coordinate 94,434, forward strand.
TATTAAGCCTTTTGTAAATATTATCTCATTTGATCTTGACAACAACCTTGTAAGGTAGATGCTATCATGTCCGTTTTACAATTGAGGACACTGACGTAGGCAAAGGTTAAGTGACTTTCCCAGGGTCACACAGATCATAAAGTGTTTGAGGCCAAATTTGAGGCCAATCTTGACTGCAGACCCAGCACTCTATCCATTGCATCACCTAGGAGAAAATAATAATAGTAATAAACTCACATTCATATAGCTGTACCATTAAGAAATGTTTTATATAAAGCACCTCATTTGATTCTGATAATCATACTGAGAAGTAAGAACTATTATTTAAAATTTTTAGATTACAAAATCACAATTCCAAAAGACTAACTAGCTTGCCCATCATTGTATAGATAATTAGGTATGGAACCAGGATTCAAGCCCATGAGGAGGCTGGTATTGTAGTAAATAGAGCTCCAGATCCTTCATACAATTGTATGAGGTCAAACACTATTTGTGTGACCCTGGATAAGTCACTGGACCTCTTTTTGCCTCAGTTTTCCTCAATTATAAAATAGAGATAATAGTAACTATTTCCCATGGTTGTTATGAGAATTAAATGAGTTAATAATTATAAAGTGATTAATACAGTTCCTAGCACATGGTAAGCATTGCATCAATGTTAGTTATCATTATCATCATTATTGGTCAGAGCTAATTCCAGCTATAGTATGCTGCATCTCACTTCTTTAATTAACCTTGCTTCCCTAAAGAGTATATGAAGTAAGGAATGTATCTAGAAGAAAATGTTTGAAGTGAGGATGGGGTAATATTAGACTTTATACAGTTGACAATAGTAGCTGTTTCTCTTGAGTAAAGCATCTTTCTTCTCAGTCTCATGGCTACTGTAAAGGCCATGGCATTTTTTTCGTTTTGTGAGTAGGATCTGTTTGATTCTTTTTCATCTCCATCCCCAAATCCTTGCCCAGTGCCTTAGACATAGTAGAAACTTATAAGTGTGTATTGATTGATTTCTTAGAAGAGGAAATGCAAAGAGTATTGAATGTAAAGCCAAAGGATTTGAGTGCTTCGTATTGCTGTCTACATCTTCTTGGGCAAATGATTTAACTTAGATAGACCTCACTTTCCACATCTACACCAAGAGGAATTTGAAGTTGATAACCTCTAACATTCCCTTCCATCTACCCATCCTCTACTGGTCTGAGTTGTCCCTCAGAGATGTAGCTCCCATTTATTCCCTTAGGTTCAATCTCACATTTGGGCTCCTAGTTCCTGTTTCTACTATCCTGCTCTTTCATCAGATCATGCTTATTTCCTGTGTCTAAACAGAGACTAAGGAGATAAGTGCTCTATAAATATAAAAAAAGATGATGGATGTTGTTTCTTTGCCTTCTTAATGTTTTCTTCTAGACATTGACCTTTCCACTAGTAGCCCTCCGCCCTTATATGTTATAAGAGGTGCACACAGCACTTTGGAAACAGTCCAAATGAAATAGGTCCATATGCTTAACAATGTTTTATTTAGACTTAGGGGGCTATTTATATTTGTCTCCATAAATTCTAAGAAGTATTGATCTACATATTTGCCAGAATAAACCAAGACAAGAGACAAATCTTACCACTTAAAAAATGAATACCACCTATCATAAGAATAAAGTAAAAATAAAACCTTAAAAACCACTTTTCATCCAGCTCATACCAAGCAAAATTGTACTATAAACTAGTGGTCTCATGTATTTAAATAATAAAAAACTATCATTATTGAATCATCATTGTTATGAATAGTTAGCTTTTATATACAGCTTAATACAGAGTAAATCACTTAATCCTCATGACAATCCCTTTGAGGTAGATGCCATTTTATAAATGAGGAAACTGAGACTGAAAGAGTTTCAGGCACTTGTCCTGGATCACATAGCTCATGCCTGAGACAGGATTTGTACTCGGGCCTTCCTGACTCAAAATCTAGCATTCTATTCACTATATTGCCTTGGATTAAATGGTAAATTGCCAACAGAAAGATCTCAAAAGCTTTTATTCTTTGGTGGATATATATGCACATATATATTTGTATAGGGCTTAGCACAGTGATTCCAGTGCTTCATACACAGTGCCTGGCACATAATAGATAAATAACGTTGCTTGATTGATTGATATATGAAAAGTATTCAGAAAACCTTAAATACATTTAGTAAACTTGTTCATCTCTTTCCATCTTGTTGCCACCTGCCTATCTTAAAATCAAACTTTTCAGAGCCTAAGAATTAGAGGTGTGTTAGAAAAGAAGTTCAAGAGTTTCCTTTATTACTTGCATGACAGAATGGCACAACACCCTTCCCACTTGTTTCTTTCTCTCTTCCCCTCCATGAGAATCTGAAAAATTGAAACCAGGAATGGTCAACCAGCAGTCATTGTCTCTTCTTTCATTATTTCTCACTTGACAGCCCCTGCAGATCTATATTATTATTTCTTGAAGGATAAGCAGCTGATTTGTATTCAATTCAGCTACTTCCTCTTTGGGAATGTAAATTCTATTTATTGTGAACAAGAATGAAAAGAATATCTGTTTCAGTTCCAGAAGGTAGAAGTGATAGTAGTAAGTTGAAGTTGTTGAGAAGCAAACCTGGACTGATATAAGTAGTAGCTTCCTTCCTAACTTGTAGAGGTATCCAAGAGTAGAATGAGCTGCCTTAGTAGGTGCTGTTTTCATGTTTACAAAGTGTCTTAAACCCTGAGTGACCGCTTGTCAGATATACCATGGAAGGAATTCTTTTTTCAGGCAAGGTTTGGACTGCACATCCTTTGAGGTATCTCCTAATTCTGAGATTCAATAATAAAGAAAAGAATTTCATTTCTCATTTCATTATTTTCTGAAGCAAATCAAGATACAAATTATTTCAAGGTGATGAGAAAGAAAGCTGTAATCCCCAGGAAGAGCAGTTAGGATTTCTTCTGTGACTTTAGTTATCATTTGTTTTTAAGATCTCTCATTGCCATTGGAATATGTAGTTTGCCAGCATTGGAAATGAACTAACTAAAAAAGGTTCCTATATCTTTTAAATATGGTTGGGAGGAAAATGAGCCAAAGGGAGTATGAATTTTTGAAAAACTCCATTACAGGAAATTGGCCTGGCCATCCATCAGGTGTAAGAGTATAACATTCATATTTCATTTGTTTCCTTTAGGTTCATCCCATCATTTGCAATAGTTACCATAGTCATATCTAGAATTAACCACTTATTCTATTGGTCTTAAATTTGTAAAAATAACGTTATAATTTCTGAATTTAAGTTATATTTATCTTGAGTATTGACTCATTTTCATCTACATAATTTTTAGATTCCATTTATATTCTTCCAAATTTCTTCCAAAACACTCAAATTTATATGACATTTAGGGTTTACCATGTTGCATCTTCATCAAAATGAAACCATCAATTTCATAATGCCATTAGTTTACTAGCCAAAATCTAGAGAACAAAAGAAAGCAAAACCCAGAGAGGTTAAGTGGCCCAAAAGAATACAAATCAACCATAGAATAAGGAATTAAGCCAAGTCCTCAGGGTTCTACCCACTAGGAGAACTTGAGGACAAGAAACATTTGAAGATTCTGGGTTTCAAATTCCTCATCTGTAAAATAAGGAATCCCTTCCACTTATATAATCTTCAAGGTCTATCTCAATTCTAAAATTTCATGATTGTGTGACACCAGCTCAAGTGTTCTCTTTGCCATGTCAAACTGGCAGTTAGTAGTTGTTCTGTGAACATTAAGTATTGGTAAAATTAAGTTCAATAAACATAAAGACCACACTATATGCGGAGCATGCATTCTAACAGAGGAAAGACCAACAGAGGTAACTATAAATCATTATATTACATAATAAGTACATTAGAAAGGTGCAATAATTACTCTGAGAGCTCGAAATATAAAATGGTCTTCACCCATGTGGGGAGTCAAGGAAGATTCTACATAGAAAAGAACATTTGAAGAGGGCTTCAAGAGATGGATAGAAACACGAGAGTTGAGGAGAAGGAGAGAAAACTACATGGGTAAGAACATATCATGAGCCTTGGGAAAGCATAGGAGTTGGGGGATTCGATAAAGAGTCCAGTTTGGCTGAAGTACAAATGGGATGTCCAAAAAGGCTAGAAAATTTTTTGGTACAAGTATTTAAAGGGCCCTGACTGCCTCTTATTGAGAAGGCAAGAGAAAGCCACTGAAAAAAAATGACTAAAAGAGTAGATTTATAACTAAATAGTTATTCTAGGATGCCAACGTGTTTGTGATAAATGAAATAGACCTGAGAATATTCATTAGAAGTCTACTTCAATATTTTAGTTGAGTGATAATTAAGATCTGAACTAAGTGGGTAGCAATGGAAAGAGGAAGTAAAGGACAGGTGTCATTCAGTCCATTAACATTTATCAAGCACCTACTATGTACCAGACACTGTGCTAACCACTGGAGATACAAGGTAAACAAATTACTATCCCTGCTCTCAAATCCTTTATAGTCTCTGTTCTCAAGTTACTCACAGATGTGAGAGACATTGTAAAAATAGAATTAATAAAACTTGATGAGTGTTTAAATATGAGAGGTGAAAGAGAATGAAGAGTCAGAGATAGTCGGAAGGTTACAGTGTATTAATGGAACTCCCATATACAAGTAAAGTCAGAAACCAGGAGCAACTTAAGCAGGAAAGAAAATAATCTATGTTGAATGTGTGGGATCTGAGGTAGCAGAAGAACATCTAGAGATGTCCTGTAGGCAGTTGGAGATGATCTCAAAATAGAAATTAGGACTAGAACTGTGGGTAGGTGATTGGATAGAGATAAATAATGTTGATTCACTCCTTCCCCTCTACCCTCTACCAGGAAATGACTAAAAGAAATACTATGTGGTAAAACCATTAGGAGCTTCAGTGGAAAGAAGAGTATGAAATAGCTTAAAACTATGGATCAAGATGAGATCCTGGGATTTTCTAAGCCTTCCAATTCAATTCTATTCAACACCTGCTGTAGATACCATAAGCTCTTGGCACATTTCACTTGGGTGATTGTTAGTGGTATTGGAAGGGAAAAAATTATGGAGATAATCATTTCATTCAGTGTTCCATTCATTGGATCTTCAAGCCGCATGGAGTAGAAGCTATGCAAAATAGTGCAACTGTTCATTGCCAAGGTCCCTGTACTTTGGTACCAATTAAAAACCACAGGATCATGATTGGGAAAGAAAATGAAATGGCTGACTTCTTGCCTCTGAGATAACTATGGTGTTTTCATGTTTGGAAATGAATGATATTGGGAAGGGTCTTCTCTACTGGGTTCTTGACCCCATTGAGCCTTGTGAATGAATACAGAACTGTTTTCAATGGTCTAGGACAGGAAAAGGAATGCTTACAAGATGGGATATGAAAACCTGCAGGGAGGGAACAAATGGAAAAGTGAGAAAGCAGCAGGGAAAGCTGCCTGAAGAAGGTTGAGCACATTGAAAACTATAAAGTGAGTAAGAAGTTGATCTTTTATTATTGCAACCAACTGAGAAAATTCAGCCTCTGGCATCTGCTGGTATGGGTGTGAAATGGAGAAGGGAGAAGGCATTTTGCCAATTTTAGAGCCCACTCAAAACTGATGAGTCCTAACTTTAGAACTAAAATTAAGATTTTGTTGAGCTTGAAGTTTCATTTAGGTTTGACCAAATATGAGTACTGAACTACCATAGAATTTCTTTATTCCTTTCACAGCTCTACTAATACACTCAGAATTATTTTACAGCCAGAATCATTGTGTATGTGAGGCATAAGCTTCTTTTGTGGACAGTTAATATGCACATATGGAATGCCTATATTTTGAATAAGAGGATACCGAACTTTGAGTTAAACATTAAAGATTAGACGTGCTACTTTGCCCTCGCATCAAGTTAGAAAGACATGATTTCTGTAAACAAGAGAATGTAAGATCTTTTAGGGCAGATAATATTTATCATTTCTTTTTTCTATCCCCAGAAAAAAAGAGTCAAATGATGCTATGAACATGGCATACTAAGACAGCAAGGCCTTAATGTAGAAGACCATATTGCCTGGAATGATGATTCAAGATTAGAGTTAGAAAAATTTATGTTTGTTCAGGAGATAATGAAAATGGATGCCTTCAATTCAAGTTAAACTTTAAAATTGAATACAGTGAATTCTTCCATTGGGTGCACAAAAAACAAATTTTAAGAAGATTGAGGCTTTGAAAATCCAAATGGCCACTGCTGGCTCTAATCTCTTATTGAAGACAATGGTTACAACATTTCCCAAGCCCACAGAAATCTATTCTGAGGATGAATTGCACGGATTTGAATAATTAGTGGTTGGTGCAGTGAAAAGGGGTTCTTGCTCCCTCATGATGTCATCTTGAAATATGAACAATAATCTGCCAAATCCCAAAGTTCCCCACAGTCATGGATTTTAGAAGAGATGAGGGAATCCAAGCCCAGGCTGGACATTTCTTCAGCTAGTCTTTGAAAGTGAGGCTCTTCTTTTCACTGGTAGAGTGTTTTTGAGATCCCCAGATAAATTAGCCAGAGAACATTACAACCTATTAAATAGGATATCTAAGTAATCATTCCTGTCTTCTCAAAACACCTTTTATTCTAGCTTCTTCTTTCAGTCTCTTTGAATAATATAATTTTTATTCACATTTTTATTTATCACCTGAGCAAAATTAGCAATGCAATTTTCATAAGTAAAAACAAGTTTTCATGGAACTATACATTTTGCTGAAGGAGAAAGCAGTTAAAGTTAAAAATTGAGTAACAAAACCAACAGAAGGATGCAAGCGATGAATGGTAACATATTGGTCTGCTCAATAAGGCCTTAAATATTGTGGCCAGTCTTCTGGTCCTTCTGACCAAATATAGATATGAGGCAGGGTAATGGGAATGATTACAACTCTAAATGCAATCTTAAGATGCTGGGTAAAACTGTCCTCTCTTAGTAGCAGTAGAATGCCTTAGTATGTCCTTCTTCCCGGTCCTTTCCATCTCTCTGACTGAAGACATGGAGGGTGGACATTGAGTTCTTCCAGATCCTCTATATAAGGAGGAGCCCCAGAGCTTATACCTCATAATTTCCCAGCACAGCAAGACTTCATTATACCCTGACCCAGGTTACCTTCATTCCCTCCTTCCCCTCCCATCACTCCTTCCTCCCCCTTTTTTGTCTTCTTTTTATTTATTATCTTCCCCCATTATATCATGAGCTCCTTGAGAAATGAGATTGTCTTTTGTCTTTCTTTGTATCCTCAGCGCTTAGCACAGTACGGCACATAGTTGACACTTAGACTAATTAACTAATGGTATAAAATGCTTAACCTATATATCATAGAAACAATATCTAATAAAAATACAAAATGCCTAGCATGTAGTAGATATTAGAAAATGTTTGTTAAATTAATGAATGAAATCACTTTCAAACATTTTGCATATTTATTTATTCTAATATACTAATCATATATTATTTTGTACCATACTGTCATTATCTATGTCTATATCCTAGCACTCTGTTAGATTGGAAATGAGTGACAGGAAGGCAGATCCTGTCTTATTTAAACTCTGTAGCTCCCTTATCACCTAACATAGAGTGCTACACACAGTAGGTACTTAATGAATATTCATTTATTCTTTCATCTAGCATTCATTGAGCACCTAATGTTCATAATTTGTTCAGTTAGGAAGCCATAAAAATAGATAAAACACTGCCGCGGCTATTAGGGAATGAATAGAAAGCATTCACTGTCTGTTAAGTACTAGGGACACTTATACAAAAGTGACACCATCCTTGCCTCAAGTAGCTTACATTTCAATGGGGAGAAGAGAATATATATAGTAGGGCAGTGGCCAAGGAGAAGTATTTTGATTTGGGAAGTTAGAGATGACATGCCATTTTTGGCAGCAGTAGAAATGCTGGTTTCGTTATCATTCAGTAGATGAATGGAAGCTGGGAGAGAAAGGCGGCAGTCAAGAAAAGCCCGAATCTGGGACATGAGTGTGGGGGAAGGTTGGCATCCATTCGATATAGTGGACCATATGACATACTCAATAATCCCAGCTACACACACTCTGTTCAGGTGTCAGTGGGCACAGGAACCAGCAGGGAAACATTCCCTCTCTCCTACTCTCATCACTCAAACCTCATCTGGGCTCTAGATAGCTTCACAGAGCAAGTGCTTCCAGTTGCTTTTCTATTCCAAACTTCATGACAATGCCTTCTTTTTTCTTCTCAACTGGCCACTAAGTCCCTCATCCCCTTCTCTGTGAGAGAAAATCTATGGTCCCCATTCCACTTGTACCCCCAGTCCCATTTCCCAGTTGTGATGGGTGCAACACCATCATTTTCTCCATGATACAGGGCAGAACACAATAGACATAGCTACTAATACTGCTTGACTGAGCCTGGAGTCACAAGCTATAATCCCTCTGATAAGTGAAAAGTACATGGATTTTGTGTGTCCTGAGGTTTGGGTCTTGTTCATCCTTCTGCTTTGCCCTCCAAACCCTTGGGCACTGACATATGACCTAATGGTTCATCCTAATATCTCCTGAACCTTGGCATCCACTGTGTGTCACTGTACCCTGGGGACTTCTGCACTTTTATATCTACTCTCTTTATGTATAAACATATTTGTAGATATATTGTTTCCCTCAATTACAGTGTCAACTCTTTGAAGAGTTTCAATTTTCTATTTGCATTCTAACACTTAGGACAGTACTTAGTACACATTAATGCTTAATTAATATTTTTTCATTCATTCTTTCATGTACTCATCAATCAGGACAGTTCAGGGTCCCAGAAATATGTGTTACTATATATATAATATAAATAAGCAAGGATTCAGGAAAATAGGGATTTGTAAATGATAGAGCTAGCCGAATCATTCTATCCAATTACTAAAACAACCTTTCTAAAAATTTAGAGGTTACATGATTGAACTTAACAAATTTGACACACATTTATTAAGCTCTATATAAGGTACGAAATACTGTTCTGCATGCTGGGAAAATACTATTAGACTGAACACAAACCTATGTAAAGAGGTTACAAGCTAATAGAAAGTATAAGTAATACACAAAAATAAATGTAGCACAGGGGAGAGGGTAATAAGTGGGGAAAAAAATGAATCCAGGCAAAGTACTATCAGAAATTTGAGGATGGAAAGAATATTTCTTAGCTTGGGTATGGGGATATTGGTGAGGAGTGAGGGAATCAAGCCAAACCACATGAAATAAATGGTATCAGATTTGGACTGGGGGAATAGGGAGCACTTTGAGAGGCAAAGATGGGGTCAAAGACTTGGCCAGGAGCAAAGTTTCAAAGATAGAAAAGAGTACACAAAAAAAAGATTTTATCATATCTAGAATATGAGAAATATGAATGAATAAAGCATTTATTAAGAATTTACTATTTACAAAGCACTGCGCTAAGCACTAAGGATACAAATAGAAAAGTAAAACTTAAATGGTCCTGTATTTAAGTAGCTTACATTATAATGGAAGAGACAATTTATAAGGAAAGGTTCAGCTGCAAATTGGATAAAAAATGTCCATGCTCATTAAAGTGCAGCAGCAAAGAACATGGTAATTCCTCCTTTTCAAATGTCATTTACACTGATAAAATCCTCTGTTTCTGATGTTGAACCATTGACAGTTCCAAGGACTTTGGTGACAAGGACTTTCTTTTCTGGGTCTTCTGTAGCTGTGACTGTAGCATCTACAGGAACAATTGCCATGCTGAATCTCTCCCAGGCTTGTTTTCTAGGTTGATGGCTGAGGGCAGTGGGCTAGAAGCATTTCTATTCCCAAGGCTCTTGGGTTCAGAATTCTGAGCTATCCTATTCTGTCCTATCCTATCCTATCCGGATCGGAGGAAAGATGATGGTCAAGGGAGTGTTGGTGGTTTGGCTTGTCTGTGACATTCCCCCTGTCTCTTCTGGAGGTGTCTTGCTACTTCAGCTAACCTGGCACACCTGCCTTGTGTGTCACAGTTGACTGTCAGCTTGTGGGGATTGTTTGACCCTCTTCACAAGAGGTGCTTTCCTAAGTGATGGCTGGGAGGGCTGGGCTAGAAACAAGATTGATGGCCTGGGGTTGCTGCCACTCCATGCATGCCTCTGCACATCCTGTTGGCAATTGGTCAGCAGCTGTTGCCAGTGGTGATGAAGAAGGTGAATGCCTTCTCCACAACGAACCCTCTCAAGTAGTGTAGGATAAGGTTGTTCATATGATAAATTAAAGATAGGTTGCAGAGAGTCTTAAATGCCAGAAAAAGACATTTATATTTTATTTAGTAGGCAATGGGACACTCGAGATTTGTGAACATAGAAATGCCATGAACAGAACAGTGCAGGAAAATTATGAACGTAAAAATGATGAATAGATTAGAAAGATGACTAGGTACAGTAGAATCAATGGAGTGGTTATTTAAGTAATGTGAGAGAAATTATTATTATTATTATATTATTTATATATATTATTTATATGTAAATATATAAAAATAAATATAAATAATATACATAAATATATACATAAATAATTATTAATATATATTATATATAATTATATATATTATTAATAACCAATGATTTGGAAAAATCCAGAGTTGCTCCTTTTTTTTCTTAAGTCCTGATTTTAAAAGTTCAGTTTCTTGAAGGACATCAGTGATTGTGAGATTGGACTTTCCTAGACCCCACCCAAAATGGGAAGCCATTGCAGACTTCTAAGGTTTAGATGAGGATAAATTCTTTGAATAGATTGCCCAAGGCTGGGGGTAACTTTTAAGAAGCAAATGTCATAATCAAAGTTCAGGTGCAGCCCCTCATTGTAATATTCTTTCGTTAATTGTTAACCAATCAGTGTTGATTGCCACCCTGGAGAACACCACTCTTCCAGTGGGTATATAAGCCACAAGCCCACTGCCCATGATGAGCTTTGGTCTAAGAGAGAGGGTCAAATGATCATCCTTTTATTAAAATGCTGGCAGTATTAATGAAATAATTAAGTTACCCATAAATTATTCTCTTGAACCTTTATAAATGACACATGGGGAGAAGAGAATTGTCTCAACTAGGATAGCTGCAGTGGGAGGAGACAGATCTGAAAGATATTTTGGAGTTAGAAACGACAGGTCATAGCAAGGGTCTGTTTGGTAAGGTAAAAATGACAGAAGAGTCAAAATTGACTCAGAAGTCCTTAGCCTAGGGAACTGAAAGGATAACTATGAATAGAAATAGGGAAGATCAGGTAAGGCCAAAAGATTTACAGGGAGTGGCATAGAGAAAAGATGAATCCAGTTTGGGTATATCAAGATACTTATAGGAAATATAGGGTAGCATATGTCTATAGAATATTACTTATTCAAATGTGGCCTAAAATACCATCAGCACCCATCAGCAATACAAATGTTTTGAAGGCAAGAGAATGTTTGTATTTGGTGAATAGATCTATCTATAATCTAAAAGTTCCTGGCTCTGAGTTCTGAAAAAACTGTGCAGCCAGAAGAATAAACTGGAATGTTGAGGTTAAATAATTGATGTTTGTTGATACTTCATTATTGCCTTGATTTAAGATATTTTCCTATTTCCATTGGTTTCACCACCTCCAATTTTCCTTCTGTTTTATCCTTCACAGAATTACCTGAGTCTCCAAACTGCTATTTTCATCCAACATTTAGAGAGTATTTATTAAGTGCCTACTATATTCTATGCACTGTACTGAGTGCTAGGGATAAAAAAACAAAAAAGAAAAAGTTCCTCCTCTCAAGCAGCTTATATTCTATTGGAGGAAAAATAACATGTATGTAGAAAAATAAATAGATGTTCCATAATGAGTAAATACAAAATATTTTATAGGTAAGAACTAGTCATTGAGGATATCTTTGTAGAGGAAGGGGCACTTGAGCTAGGAGTTCTACAAGATGGTGGTCAGGATGGGAATGCATACCAGGACTGAGGAACCTATCTCCCTACAAAGACATAGAGACTAGAAATTAAATGTCATACATACAGAAGAGCAAGTAGACCTATTAGACTAGAACATACCGTAAGTGGAAAGTAATGTTCAATAAGCCTAGAAAGGTAGACTTGAGTCATATTATAAATGACAGTTTGCATTTTATCTTAGAGGCAATCAGAAGGTATTGAAGCTTCTTGAGCCCCAAGAGAAGTGGAATATTTGGAACTTTTCATTAGCAAAGTTGATTTCCATCTGTATGAAGGATGGCTTAGAGAGTGGAAAGACCTGAAGTAAGGTTACAAATTGGGAAACTATTATGATGCTCCTAGTGAGAATAGATGGAGGGACCTGAACTAGGGTGATCTTGTATTTCTTGATAATTATACCATTGTCCAACTCAAAAATCTTGATTTAGAACTTTTTTATATGTCTAGCATTTGGAACTCAATGAAAATGTGCCCTAAGGGACAAAGAGCAACTCAGAAGGAATTGTTTAGGACATATCTTCTATTGACTTTGCAATAGATTTGTCTTAATCCAGTCTCCTTGGTGTTCCCCATACTCCAAGACATCATACATCTTTCTAGATCAGCTAGGCCCAGAGGAGGATCCTAACAGAACATTACTGGACTCAGCAAACTGTATTCAAGGCCTGTTTATATAATGTTTACTGTGTAAATCTGAGCATTCAATTAGATTCTTTCAGGCTCAAGCTCCTCATCTATAAAATATAGATAGCAATATTTAGGCTGTGTATTCTGCAGAGATGAAATGAAGAAAATATTTGGTAAATCATAAATTGCAATAAAAATGAAAGTAAGCATTAAGATAGAGTTGTACGGTGTGACAGATGGAGTATTGACCTGGTAGCCAGAAAGTTGAGTCCAAGAACATGTTCTAGTACTCGTAAGATGTGAGGTATTAGACAGGTAATTTAATCTCTTTGATCCTTAGTTCATCTACCTTTAATAATAATAAGTAATAATAGTTGTTAGCATTTACACAGCATATTAAGGTTTTCAAAGTGCAAGCTTATCTTATTTTCTCCTCACAACAACCTGGGGAGATAGACACTATTATTACCTCCATTTAATATTTGACAGTTGTGGAAACTGAGCGAACAGTGGTGAGGTTCTTTGCTCAGTTACACAGTTACTATGTCTGAGGCTGAATTTGAATTCAAATCTTCTGGATTCTAGGTCCCAGGCTGTATCTATTATGTCACCTAATTTGTTACCTATCTCACAACTGATTCTGAGCTAAGTACATTGCATCACTTAAAACCTAATGTAAAAAATTAAACACCAATGCCATTATGATTCTACAGAAAGAACATGAAAAACATCCAGAACTCCCATATACCAAATGTACCTTACTCTTCTACAAGAGACCAGCTCTCTTTCTCTCACCCTCTCTAAGCAGATTAGGTTCTGCAGTAGTATACTTAGATATGTTTCAGTCAACCATAGTAGCAACCTGACTTTTCCCTCATTAAATGTGTTAATTTCCTGAAGCCTCAGCATGGATAACCACCTTAAGGTTATTGGCTAAAGCTACTTCATCCAGTTCAGCTACACTGCCTTCATTGCTGTGCTAATATTTTCTTATACAAAGTCCATGCTTAATAAATATTTGTTAATGTTGATAATAACAGTCATAAATTCCCATTATAAAGAGTCATCCTGGTGGTATCTGTCAGTGACATAAAATGTTAGCCAAATAAATAGCAAGCACAAGGGCCTAAACAAGGTAGAGGAAAAATAGCCACACTGAATTGTTGCTTCATTGTTCCCTAGCAAGAAACTACCTGAAAACTGGGGTCATCCTGACAACTCCTTTTGTTTTTCCCATTTCCAAAAGATCCTTTCACTGTCATATAGATACATCAAATTTTATTTAAATGAAATTCTTTAAATGGAAAACAACAAAGACTGGCATAAATCTCTAATGATAAAAATTAAAATGATATCTACATCACATTTTGATATTCGAAGTTGTCCAACTGCTCAAAAAAGTTAATAAATGGGACTTTATATAGTCTTTTGCGAGGATGGCTTTTAATCCCCACTATATTAAAAGGCAAGCTTGATGATTCAGTCTATTTGAGAACCGTAAGGACAATTCTCAACTCCTGATGCAAGCATTCAAGCTCCATGCTCCTCTACCCCATGCCGCTGATCCTCTTTGACATCTTTCGTTTTATCAGCAATATAAGTTTAGTCTCTTCCTCAATTGGCACAAGTAAAACACAGTAAAATTTGGTTACCTCTTAAAAGAGTGGATGTTCACTAATATCATTTTCCCATTTACTTGTCATTAATTTTTTATTATAGAAGCACTTCTTATTTGTGAGTCATTCAGTTCATTGTTTTGATCTCCATGCACTTATCCCCTGCCTGAAGCAGTGTTTTAGTGTTAATAACAGCTCTTATATAAATATCAAAACCAGTTATTTTTTAAAATAACATGGCCAGTAATGGAGACCTTAACTAAAAACTTTTGGAAGACTTGCAAAACTAAAAGACTGGCTAGAATGTGAGATGTTTATCCACATGTCACCATACAGATTTGGATGTATAATTATAATCAGATTTAAAAGCCTTCCTATAGAGCTGCTTATGGCAGACTTTATATTTTAAATGTTTCTCAGATCTAAATCCATGGAAAACATGAGTTTCAATTATTTGATTTACAAGAAATTCTCTTATTATTGAGATTTAATATTGCTCCTAGTTGGGTGCTTTTTAAGCATCTTAATAATTGTCATCTACATGTTTATATAATGGTGGGGAAAAGGAAGTTTGGTGAGAGACCAAACTGTGCCAAGGGTTTGTAAAACAAAATAGCCAACTATTGAAAGAAATGAAAGGACAGAAATATAGTTTAAATGTATTGATATTTGTGCTAAATTTAGTGTCTTTGGACACACAAAATGTGAACAGAAATGTTTTCTTGACAGCACAGTTGTATCTATCTTCATACACAAATATCAAGCTTAATAGTTTCTCATGTCCAAATATAAAGAATGAAGGGGAAGACGAAGGCAATAAACATTTACATAGTGCCTACTGTTTACCAAATACTGTGTCAAGTTCATTCTTACAAATATTATCTCATTTGATTCTCGCAACAACCCTGTGAGATAGCTGCTATTACCACCATTTTATATGTGAAGGAACTGAGGCAAACAGAGGTTAAATGAATTGCCCAGTGTCACAATGTCGGGATCAGATTTGAACTCAGGTTTTTCTGATTTCAGACCCAGCATTCTTTTCAATGCATGTAAATGAAATATTTTACCCAAAGCTACTTAACAGAGAAGCCTGCCAGTTCTGAGTTAGAGTGCTCATCAGTTATTTCCCCTTATCTCAATGAAATAGGCTCTTTTAGCAAAGATTTGACAACCCTTACATGAGAATATAGTTTGACTTCTCAACAGATCTCTTAGGCTGTCATGATCAATTGATTACTCCAGTTTGCTGTCCCTACCTCATCTTTACTCATAGTAGAGGACTCAGATTCTGCTCCATATTTCCAAGACTCTTTAAAAAAAAAAAACCTTCTTTTCCTGCTTATATATTGTATTGCCTTTGTTTTTTGGTCTTGAATAAAATTCTGTTATCACAGAATTTTAGAAACAAAGGGTCATCTGGTATTAGTGCAACAACTTCTTTTTTTTTAAAATGAGAAAATAGAAGCCCAGAGAGGCCCAGTATTAGGCAGTTTACTAGAGGCAGAGCTGAGGCTAGAATGCACTTTTCTGATTTTCAAAGCTTGGTGCTTTGCATCTCATACTCTTCATGATTAATCCTATTACAGGCATTTATTTAGTTCTTTCCTACTATATGCCAATCAATATACTAAGGATTAGGGATACAAAGAAAAAAGCCCATATTGATCTCAAGGAGCTCATATTCCAGTTGGGGAGACCACATGTACATATATAGTTGCAGGACATAAATAAATCCAATATAAATGTAACCTTGAAGGAGAACATGCTAGCAACTGGAGCATCAGGTAAAGCCTCCAACAGTAGATGGTACTTGAGTCTCAAAGGAAATTAGGAACTCCAAGAGCCAAACAAGCCAGTGTCCCTTTTCTTCCCCAAGGATATTCCATTTAATCTCTTGGGAATTCCCTAATAATACTTTCCTGGAGAAATCCCTGTCCTCCAACTCATTATAGGAAACAATTGCATAATACAGAAGGCAAGTCTCTATCCTGCATCTCTAATGCTCCTTCCTCTTGGTTCCCAGCAGACAGTTTCCCTAGAGAAGCTGTGTGGTGGAACTGTGGTTAGTTTGAGATTATGTCAATTTCAAATTCAATTCTGAAGTGTTGACTTTTCATTTTAAAGTTGACAGAGACAGAGTGACTTGTTCAAATCCTACCACACACGCACACACACACTAGCTGTGCGAACCTAATAATCCCTTTTATCAATCTAGGTTTCAGGCACCTGGATGTGATTTACCAACCAAGTCAAAGCTGAGCAGTTCAACCTATACTGGTGAAAAGCATGCTGATGAAATTATACCTTTTTCTTCCTATATTTGAAGAGAATTATGATCATAAAAATCAACTACAAAAGCTATATCTCAAACATGCACATTCAGTTTTTATTTACAGGGAGCAAGAAATGCTTTTCTCCCTCTCTGTAACATGATGTGTTCTGTCCTTCACTCATGAAGAGGATCATGACCTTAGGAAGGTGATGCCATGACTTGCAAGTGAATCAGATTTAAGTGACACAGGGCTGTGCAAAGTCACCAGCCACACTTTCTCCTCCAAAGCCATCAGAGTCCAGTGGCCAGATATAGATTAGGACAACTGGTGGCCCAGCCTGTGACATATCAACCTTGAGCTGTCTCATGTGTTGTGACAGAGTAGGGACCTTAGAAACAATCCGGACCAACCCTTTATTTTTCAGATGAGGAAGGCCCAGAGAGATGAAGTCATTTGTAGGACATACAGCACCTCAGTAGCAGAGTCGAGTTAGAACCCATGTCCCCTCAATATGACAGTCTGCCTGGTCATTCAAACAATCAAAGATAAAATCGCAATGTTTGCATTTTTCTCCAAATATAGTAGCCATTTTACTTTGGGATGATTCTACTTTCCATCTAGATTTGTTGTCCTAAAAAGTTATCATTTATCCTCATGAATTCACATTTCTGGAGGAGCCAATATATGCACAGCAAATGGGTGCTATATGCTATTGCTACATAGAATCTTCC
Source organism: Bettongia penicillata ogilbyi (assembly GCA_023548195.1). Classification (NCBI taxonomy): domain Eukaryota; kingdom Metazoa; phylum Chordata; class Mammalia; order Diprotodontia; family Potoroidae; genus Bettongia; species Bettongia penicillata. The sequence continues at coordinate 111,659 of JAJHZJ010000227.1, forward strand.
CCTTTATCAATATCTTTCCAAGTCACTCCCACTTCAGTCCTGCCATTCAATTCCTTTTGTATAATCTTGTGAAAAAGGAGGCAGAGATGGGAATTAGGAAATTTTGTTTCTTATACTGCATCTGCTTCTTATTATGGGTGAATTTAGTCAAGGATTTAATCTCTTCTGTACTTTAGTTTCCTTCTGTATAAAAGCAAATCTCTTATTTACTACCGTCTCTACCACACTTTCTGTAAACATCTAGTGTCAAAATATATGTGAAAACCTGTTGAAAAAATGTTTTTTGCTACATAGTTGTAAGATATATTTCTTGGTAACAGTAATGATGATAACCTTGCATTCCCACTATTTCCCAAATTAGAGAGTATCCACATATACATTTCTAAAAAGGAGCTTCTAATTCTCCTTCCTTTCTCTCTCTTTTTCTCTTTCTGTATGTGTTTAGTTCTTTTGTATTTTTTTTCTCTAGGCCTTTTCATGTTTACATATTTATGAGTATCTATAAGCTCCTGAAAGGTAGTGATCATGCCATCCACTCCTTTTCCACATCTCCACAACATCCAGTACATTACCCTTAATCCAGTAACAGATGTTGCCTACTGATCAAGATGTACCCTCCATCCTTGTGAAGATAAATACTTCCTAGTTTTTTTTTTTCTTGAAAAGACAGTGATAGCAACTCCTATGTTGAGAAATAAGTAGACTTGTGTTAAGGTCAGTAATTGTGTAAGATATTAAAGAGGCTGCAAGGATATGTCTGAGTCAGATTATTTGTGAATTCATTTGGGAAAGCTATTATCAGTTGTACCATTAGTCATGACCAAATACAAAATGACCCTGAATTTCCAAGAGGTATTAATTTCAAATCAGTATCTTTCTTATTTTTTCCCCAAAGTGTATCTGAGAGAGAGCAAATGCACAGCAGCTCCATAACAAAATGGAATTATGCCAGATCCAAAGTGACAAAACTGGTTCAATGGTCACACTTTAAAATCTTTAGGAGTCCCTAAATACTAATGCTCTCCACTACTGAAAGTAATGTGAGCTACAGGGAATTTTTTTCCTGCTGAGCCACTTCTAATAAGATATTTTTCATTGCACCGTATCTGTCAGACAAATCTTCTGAAGTGGAATCCATAGACACATAATCTTTAAGTGGAGCTGATCGCTTTTTACTTTTGATGCTTGCCTTTTCCATATGATGGCTGAGATCACCTCTCATGGTGGATTGGAAACAAAACAGTTATCAACCCAGAGTATACAGACTAATGCTCAAGGAGTAATTCTCTTCCCTATAAATTGTCTTCTTACAGGAAACAGATCTGATTCTGACTTTTAATATTTCAATGCACCGTTCTTGGTGGATGGAGAATGGCCCAGGATGTACTGTGACATCTGTGACACCAGCCCCCGACTGGGCTCCAGAGGACCATCGCTATATCACGGTCTCAGGGTGTTTGCTCGAGTACCAGTACATAGAAGTGGCACACAGTTCTCTCCAGATCATCCTTGCAGTAAGTGCTAATAATAGTACTGCTGGCATTTTCTTCTTGCCTTCCTTATTCATTGTATGAAGTGGATGCTATATATGCTCTGATGCGGCCATCACTGATGCATTTAGATGTGATTCCAGTTGATACAAAGTAGAAGAAAAATGTTTTGCATATGTTCCCATGGTACAAAAGGATGCAGGTCACATCATCTGAAAAGGAAAAACATGGTAAAGATATAAAGAAATGGAAGAAATAAAACCAATTTAATGCCAACATCTCTATTCAAGGATTGGAATCATAGGTAACAGTCATATAACAATCTAGAGTCAAGCAGACTCATTTTCCTGAGTTCAAATCTGACCTCAGACGTTTACTAGTTGTATCACTCTGTATGTGACTAACTGGGTCACATAACCCGGTTTGCCTCAGTTTCCTCATGTATAAAATGAACAAGAGAATGAAATGGCAAATCCATCTAGTATCTTTGCCAAGAAAACCTCAAATAGGGTGAATAAAGAGTCAGACATGACTAAAAATGTCTAAACATCATCCTATAATACTCCATGGTTGCAAAGCATTTTACATATACGTCATCTCTTTCGTCCTCACAATTGCTCTGAAGGAGATTATTAATCCCTATAGGTTGAGTATGTACCTTGAGTCACAGAACTATTGAGTGTTTAAGGGGAAATCTGAACCCAGTTTTCCTGACTCCAAGCTCAGCACACTATCCATTATCCCACACTTGCCTCCTAAGGCAGCTGTTTGATTAACCTTACCCCTTCAGTCTTACTTATGGCAACTCTAGAGTACCATTTTAGGAGTATTACACTTCAGCTGTACTAATAACAGTGGTTCACATTTACGTAAGTTACCTCACAATAGCTGTGAGATAAAGCATAGAAGTATTGCTATCCCCATTTGAGGGATGGGGAAACTGAGGCTCTGAGAGCTCAAGTGACCTACCCATGGTCACAAGGCTAGTATTGGAAGCTGGCCTTGAATCCAGAGCTCATGGCCCACCAATCATTTTATTTTGACATGCTATTGAAATTATATTAATGAGTCATACATACTGTTTCAATCGTCTAAATGGCACAAAATTACTTTTGAATCTTGCCCAATAGGAGTATACACACAGTGTATACCTTACATATCTTTCTCTAGCCAATGAAGTTGTGGTATATGTTATCCAATCTTTAAATTATTATTAATTGACACAGAACTCTCTTTCAAATGTTGATGCCCGGATTAAACATTTAGAAAGAAAAATTAATTCCTTCAAACTCCTCAAATATCATTTAGTGTACCTTCAAGGGATATTCTTGGGATATTATATCATATAGTATTTTCTAGAACATTCTACAAGTAAATATATCATCAGTTATCAAGAAAACAAGGGGGAAATGGATTATGTATTTGGTTGAAATGCTGAATAATCTTTTAATAAGTAAGTCTCATCCTGTTTTCTTCTCTGGCTATCTGAATGGCAAAATCAGTAAATTCATTTGAGTGTGAATAAATAGATTGGAAACAGTGATTTAAGAATGCTATAATGACCTTAGTAAAGTCTTTTCTCTTGAATAGGAAAATCCAAATACATATAGAGTATTAACGAAAAACTATGCATCTTGAACATTGTATGTTAACCTGTAGTGGCCCACAAATAGAAAGATGCCATTTTTCATGAATGGTAACTTTCTCTGGCTACTGGAGAGAGAAAAGATGTTTTTCCTCTGATTCCCTTTCAAGGACCCACTGCATATCTGTAATATAGTCTTTCAATCAATTATTGATCATTTATTAGGCCCTTATGATGTGACAGGCATTATAGTGATTATAAGGATACAAAGAAAGATAGAAACAGCTCTTGACTTCATGCAGTTTACATTCTGTGATCATCTGAATCTTCACCCAATCAGATTGCAGGGACAGAGCAACAACTCTGATGTGAGTAGCTTCTCTAACAGGTAAACAAGATGCAGGCACACTGAAGTTACTGAGTATAATTCTGTCCATCTTGTCACATTAGTTTAGGTCCTCCTCTTATCATCTTGCTTTTAATGCCTGGCTTTATCTCCCAGTACTCAATATTTGAGAAGAACAAAGTCTTTACTGTCTATTTCTTCAGGTAAATCCTCAGGGTTCTTGCCATAACTACTATCCTACTGCCCCCTTAAGAGTCCAGACTATCTATTCTTCCTTCATCACACCCTTTGACTCTTTTGAACTATTTTGTGTCTCTCCCTAAGCATCTGCAGAAATACAAAATCCGTGAGAACATGGGTCCTGTGTTGTACTTACCTTTTAGGCTTGTTGTGAAATATAAGTGAAATATTAGTAAAGTGCTTAGCACAATGCTGGCACTTTGTCTATTCCATAATGTCTAGCCTAGCACTATGCACAAGATAAGCACTTATTAAATATCAAATGAGCGAGTGAATCCAACTTCAAACAGTCTTCTTACTTCTGTCCTGAATTAATTCCCTCTCTCTCTAATTCTTTTTTTACCATCCTATTCCCTCACTTTTCCTCTTTCATATTCTTGCCCTTTAAATATGCCTGTCACACTACTGTTCAGCTGTCAATTCCTGCCTCATGAAATTATTGTTCACATAATCTGCATTTGCGTCTTGTATAATACACAAGGCAGATTCTGTCTACATTCAAAAGAAAAGAGGAGGTATACCAGCATGTCACACATATAATTGAGGAGGGATTCTATTAATCATGCAGCTACCAAGAGAGCAGAAAGTCCTGCCAAAATTCTATTATGATATCCCAAGTGTCATCTTGGACTGGAATGCCCCAAGTCCAAGATTACCTCCCTTATCCAGAAGTGTTTTCCTGGCCCATAGATAGCTTCAATTATATCAGATTCTATAGGAATCCAATAGAACATAAGTCCCTCAAATTTAGGGGAGGACAAATTTGTTTGATTCTTCTGATGCCCTGGTACAGGGGCAGGGTCACAGGGTCCTTCTAGGTCCTCGGGTGCAGCCCTTGGGCTGACTCCAAGTTTTACGGAACAAATCCTTTTATTAAGGGGATTTATTCTGTGAAGTTTGGATTCAAAGGGCCATACTTGAGGATGTAGAGGGCCATATGCGGCCTTGAGGCTGCAGGTTTCCCATTCCTGCCCTAGTTCCTAGCACAATGTCTTACTTTGAAAATTCAATTGATCTATGATTTCATCAATGTGTGGATATCCTGTCCAAAAGTGTGAATCCAACTCATCTACTATTCATTCTCTATGACACTTGGCCTTGTCATGTTTTGACTTCTCCATATAGGATCTGCCAACAGGCTGGGGGCTTTTTTGTTTCTGTTGGTACCCACTACTTGTAGAAGTAGCTTAATAAATGTATGTTGAATTGAGCCCAGTTATGATAAAGTACAGACACATAAACCATTTTGAATTGCAAATAGTTTGCATTTAATGAATGTTTATTAAATGAATAAAATCTGAACTATCCAAATCTAAACTTACAAAACAGGGTAGAGGTACAATAGAGTAAAAGGTAGGTAAAAGCAAATAGGCTCTTCTTCATATTACAAAAATATTCCCAGCAGCCTTCCTCCAAATAGCAAACCTTCTTGGATTGCTTTAAATTATTCAGTTTATCAAAATCTGACAACTGCAAATTTTGGAGTGAGAACATAAATATGTATGTGTGTGTATGTATATATATATATGTATATATATACATACATACATATGTCAATATATTCCTAAATACACAAGGTGTTTCAAAAGTCAGTGCAATTTCAAGGTCTAATCGCTTAATATTGCATAAATCAAAGTAAACAAACCTAAAGTTTCAACTAGCTCATTAGAAGAATATAAAAATAGAACTTCCATACATTAGTTTCCATTCTAGTGAGTTCAGTACATAGCAAACATATTTGTAGTGTCGATGACTGAACAACAGCTGTCTTCCTTAGATAAGACCTCAGTTTACATGTAACAGAGAAGGTACAGAATGACAAGCAATCAGATATTTTCCTGAGTATCCTGAATGTTTTAGCAGCCTGTGATTTTCTGGTGTTACCACACATGTTACTCTAGTCTCTGTTATGGTTAACACACAAGTCACACAAACATGTTTGCAAAAAACAGTCATTCAACAGGGTAGCTTTGACTTACATTTCCAGAACATCAGCAGATAACAATGTTCTATTTCTTTTTGTTGCCAAAGGGAGAAAAGAGAGGAAAGAGGAGAAAAGGGATAAAAGAAGAGGGAGAGAGAGAGAGTCAGAATATGGAGATCTCATGAAGGGAACAGCTAAATACCACTGAGCCATGATAGTAATAAATGGATTGGAGATCAGAAGTTACTTGGTGCAACTTTATATCAGGAAATACATAAAAGCAAGCTATATCTCACAGGCTATCCACAGGCCAAGCATAGATTTATCCCTCAGTAGTCAAAAGACATTAATAATTGCTTTCCAGTCTGTTTAAAGAAGAGTCACCTTCCTATAGAACACCTTTTGACCTTTTTCTCCCTCCTGAATTCCTCCAGTCAATATCAGGAAGCTAGAATATCGTTTCCAATGGTAGGAATACTCAGTTTTACCTATACAGATTCAGTTGCCTGTTGGAGAAAGTGAGTCCTATAAAAAGTGGGTGGCACATCCTTCAGTTTGAGTGCTTACCTTTGAAAGGAATCCTTTTAAATTGATGGCTGTGTTTTCTGAGTACATGCACAAGCAGATGTGCATGTGATTGTAAAACTCTGTAAAGTTAAATTGGAGTTAATGTTTACTGCTATTGACATAGCTTGTAATTCCTTTTTCTCCATCAAATAAAATCTAGTGGTGTGGTTGGTAGAAGGGAGGGAAAGCAGGGGACTTAACTAGGTATTAGGAATCCCTGATTTCCAGTTTTAGCTCCACACAAATCTAATTTATTATGGTGGACAAGTTATTTATTTCCCATATTCCTCCATTTGTCCACTATAATACCACAATAAAATAAATATTCATAAAGGGAAATCCTGCGTTGACTGGAGGATTGGCATGCATGGAGCAGAGTTATATGAACTAAGTCTGTAAAGTTACTTAATGCCAGGTTATAGGGGACTTTGAATGCCAGGCAGAAGAGTTTAAACTTGACTCGGTATACAACATGAAGCCAATGAAGATAATAAGGGTACTGTCGTGAGAAGCAGAGTGGCACAACGCGTGGGTTTGGCATCAGAGACTTAGATTCAGATCCTGCTGGTGATCTTTTTACTACTATGACCCTGAGCAAGTTCCTTAGGCTCTTTAAGCCCCTTTCCTTATCTACAAAATGAAAATAATAAAATCTATAGCATCAGCTTCACTGTTCTTATGGAGGCTCAACTGACACAATCTATGAAAGGTTCTTTGCAAACCTTAAAATGCTAAATGGCAACAATTGTTGCTGATGAGACTTTTCCTTCTTTTCCTTGCTGGGAAGTTATGGGAGGGGAAGAAACAAAATCCTCCCAAATCAAATCCACTACTTCTTATGGAAGTTCTTAGTTTCTGTAGATCACTGGAACATCATTTCCTAAATTGCTGTTCTCATGTGCCTCGGGAAATACAGGAGTAAAGTCATATATGTTCTTACTATTCATTTTTCACTTTATTTATTTGGGGGTCCCAAAAAATGATTTTCATAGCAGGCATCATCTAGCCCTATTTACACAAATAATGGGAAATTCATTAGAAGGTAATCTATGGGAAAATAATATAAAAATGGAAAAATAAATAAAATAATGGGAAACTCATGAACAGATAGGACTTTATCCAAGTTGGTTGTGAGGATTGGAACAGTAGCCCATTACTTAATTATAAGTAATTAGAGAATCCTTTGCTAGTAGAAGATTTTAAATTGGGGGCTGTTTCATGTACAGTGAACAATATGCAATTTTATTCTTTTCATGTACTTTTTATAATCTCAATATCAGAAAGGCAATAAGGAATCCAATTAAATCATAGTATATATTTACTATTACATGTATATATGTATGTATATATAATATATGCCATGCGTATATATAATATATATACATATAGAAAATTAAAGGTTTAACTGGTTGTAAACAAGGTACTCCCATTTCAGTTTACAGTATTTTTGTCTTTGAAGAAATCTTTGGTCAGTAGCAATTATTGAGATGCAAAGCTGACCTGGAAAATATTTAGATAGTGATTTCTTCCTCACAAGAAACGTAAAACACAGTATTAGAGTACAGAATAATAAGATTTTTCTGGTGTTGTACAATAAAACTGTTGCATTTGCAAAGAAAAATGTAAAGAAGATTTATAAGGACAGAGATATAATAGGTGGAATAATTTATTGTTTAGTATGTAATACTTGAGGAAGAACGAATTTTCTAAAATGGGCAAACACTTTTAAGCTAAACAGTATTTATACAGTATGGAAAACATTCAGCTGTAATTTTCCCTCTGCATCTTTGCTTTTTACTATCAATATAAATGTGATTTTAAAGTCTATCTACTTTCCTCAACCCACACAGTTCTTCCCCTCCACTGGTTATGTGATGTATGCTTACAATGAATCTTCCTCCTTTCTTTTCTTCTCATTCTGCCATAATGGTCCCATTGTCTTTTTAGGTCGACTCCATAACACTATGATTTTTGTTCTAACCTTTTGTCTCATATGGAACTGATAGATCTTAAGATGCATGTGGCTCATTCATTTACTTTCAGTGTTTCTCATTTCTATATTAGAATATTATGTTATACTAGACTCTATAGGGGATGTAGTAGTAAATGTGATCCTATTGGCAAAATGGTAATTTTAAATGAATCTCCAAAGTCATATCCCAAAGCATCTGATTGGGCCAGAATAAAGGGCTATGGAGGTAAGAGATGGTCTTGGTAGCAGAGATCTGGTATTGTTGAGGTTCAGGGGTGCTAGGGACCCTAAAATACCGACATCCCAAGTCCTGCTCAAATGAACACAAGTCAAACCTTCTTAAAGCCAAAGAAGGATAAAGTTTATTAAAGATTCACCAACCCAACCATATTGGGTTGACTCTTAAGGAGCCTAAGCATTTGTAATGCTTGTACTCACAAGTGGGCCAGATAGAATCTCAGCTAGACAGAATCTGAGCTGGATTGAATCTGAGCACCTTCATGGAGATGAGATGGAACTTAAATACAGAAATGACTGTAGGAGGGATCTGGGGTGATCTGGTAGCCTAGGGTGATGGGAGGAGGGATTTAGGGAGGGTCTTGAGGAGAAGTCCAAGGAGGACCTCAATGGGACCAGTTAAGGGTTGGAAACAGCTGGCAGACAATGGAGGGTTTGGGTGGGAAGCAAGTGGGGCAATCCAGAGGAAACAGACAATGGAAGGCCAGGCTAAGCCAAGGGCAATGGATCTGAATATGAAAGATTCAGGAGGACCTGGCTACAGATTTGAGTACCAAAGGCCAGGTTAAGTGGCAAGCTTCAGGGGGAGTTCAGGGAGGTTCCCAGAGTCTCAATTCCATCAGTATATGTGAGTAAAGTGCTGATATTATTTCTAAATAAGCTGATACATGGTGGATGATTTTGGTAGCTCCCATATCAATCGTATGAACCTACAGGCTCCATGTTTGTATCGTCTCCTGGGGGCAAAAGTGATAAAATCAAGACTCCCTAGAATGTTAAAATATTGGGGGATTTTTGCTTTTTTTTTTTTAGAAAGCCTAATTTTTGTTTTATTTTCCTTTTCAAAGGGTATTTAAGGCAATCTAGTGTCTTTGAGACCATATAGGCATTAGAGAAATGGTAGGACTCACCAGAGAGGTAGAAAAATCATATTGAGATTTTGCTTTTGTTTTTGTCCTGGGCCCCTCTGAGTGTTTTGTGTGTTTTCTGCATTTTCCATGGAAACATATAAAGGCTGACTTGTACCTAAGTGCACTGTTAGGGTGAGCTGGAGGCTGCTGCGCTCACATCTACAGATATGCCATTAGCTTGTTATTTGCAGATGACTGAGGGTAAATTTGTGGTGGGGGCACACCAACCAAAAAGAGAATTGTATTTATTTTTCTGTTTTGAGCTTGCCCTCTCAGTCAGAACTTGTTCCTGCACATCCAGAAGCTGGATATTGTAGTCCCTGGGCTAATGATTACATACTAAGAGTTTTAAACAGAGGTACCTGACTGATGCTTTTAAACCCAAATCCTTCTGGCTTTCTTGGAAAAGTCAATAATAGGCCCGGCCCAAGCCTCATCTCTCATAGTTTAGATTTTGATGACTTAGAATGAGTGTACTCAGCAATTGGTTTCTGTTTGGCTTCTTAAAGTCAAAAAAAGACAAAGTTTATTAAAGATTCGCACAAAACTCTAGCAAGGGTGGGGAATTTGCTACCTTGAGGCCACCTGTGGCCCTCTAGGTCCTCAAGTATGGCCCTTTGAGTGAATCCAATCTTCACAGAACAAATTCCCTTACTGAAAGGATTTGTTCTATAAAAACTGGACTCGGTCAAAAGGCCACACCCAAGGACCTAGAAACCCACATGTGGTCTTGAGGCTGCAGGTTCCCCACCTTTGTTTTCCCTCCTACGTTGATATCTTTGGGAGGGTAAATTGGGCCTTCTTCATTTCAATTCTTATGTATATGTTAGTCATTGAATGGGGCTAGCCTTAGACAAACTGAGACCCTGGAAAGATCCTAATTTAGAAGGACCAAGGTCACGCACTGCATCCTGGGGCATGGCATGGACAGGTGTCTTGACTTTTGCCTTGTCACTGGACTCATATGACTGGATGAGATAATGAGGTTGGTGACTTGGCACAGGTTTGCCTGACTCAAATCCAAGTCACATGCAAGTCAAGACAGAACAAGCCATAACTACCAATGATATCATGGGTCCTTTCAGAGACTGAAGGATGGACAGCAACACCAGTTTCTTGCTATTCTTTTTATTGCAGCACTCTCTTGGTTTTTATGTAACTGCATCCTATCATTTTGTAATTAATACAAATTGACCTCAGTTTCTATTTCTACAGATAGATCCTTGAAAAGTATATAAAATAATTACTCATTCAGTAATATTGATGAGGTTTAGAATTGTTTGAGCGGGTTCAGGTGTGAAAGAATTCTCTTTATCCATTGGGAGCTTTATTGACATAAAAGCAGCAGGCCTGAGATTTAGCAAGGGCTGAAATAAAAGAATATAGGCAAAGGATCAAACTTATATAAGATGATTTTAGGGTTTCCTTATGGGGTTTGGAGGTCTAGGGTAAGTCTTGCAAAATAAAGAAGTCTTGCATGATAAAAACACAGGATGAGAACGATGAATGACACATGATAAGGGAGACAAAGCAATCCCATTCCCCAGGATGGGGGGCGGGGGGAGGACAAGGAATTTTATGGTCCAGGATAAGGGGAAGTTTTGTGGTAGGGGGAGACTTTAGTGCACCTTGAGGTTAGAAAATAAACCGGGGGCTTTTTCAAAGTCAATCCTTAACATTATTTTTAACTCTTAGGACACTGTTTTTATCCACATCAATATGGACTCTTCTGGCTGACTTGTTTTATACTATCATATAACCTCTCTAGCTTAGAGACCTTTAAGAAGCTGTGGGTGCATTATTCTGTTCTGTAAAACTGCCAAAGGTGTTACTTAAAAAAAAATTCCCGAACTCTGTAAACACGTATTAGAGGGCTCAGTAGGAGCTTGATACTCCCTGACTCACCTTCATCAGCTAAAGTACCTGTTAAACATGCCCTTGGCCACATGAACTTTGCCTTAGTCTTAAACAGTTAAGTTCAGTAGAAAGAGTGCTGAACTTGGGAGTCAAGAAGACCCGCATTTCAAACCTTTTGAAGATCCTCACTAGCAAAGTAACCCTTGGCAAATCACTTATCCTGTCTTACTCTGTTCCCTCATTGGTAAAGTGAGGATAATACTGGCACCTGCATCCTTGGCTTATTGTGAAGATCACATATATAAAATGCTGTGCAAGTGTTAAAGCACTATAGAAAGACTAGTTATCACTATTACTATTATGAGATTCCATATTTCAGGGAATGTTCACTGTTGTTGAGCGAGCATGTCTCCTGGAGGAAAGCAGCAGACCCTGGGGTACCCAAGGGACAGTCTGAGATATGTTTACTTGAACTTTGTATAATCATTTAACAGGGGCAAAATTTAAAGAAAATAATTAGCCAATTCAGTGGAAATAAATCAAGATATTAGACAAAACTGGTTGACAAAATTTGTTTTTATTTTTCATGTTCAAAAGGTTATTAGACATTACAGAGACAAAGCTTAATGATGGTTAAACTCTGATCTTTCTTTTCTCAGTATCCCTCCATTTGCTCAGAGGTGCAATCTTTTCATTCTTAATCCATTCCCTATACTTGTGTTTCCCTGAGGTTTCTTTTTTTAACCTCTTTCTCTTCCCCCAATCTCCATCAATTTATCTCTTCCTGTCTCTCTGACATGTCTGAAGCTAAGCTTGCTCACTTTCCTCCCAGGTCTTCACCTCTCCTCTCATTCTTTCCATCACTGTCAGTAATACCATCATCATTCCCATTTCTGAAAGGTAGAATCATGATATCATACTTGACTTCTCTGGTGCCTTCTGTATTTCCACATGGGACCCCTTGAATCCAAATTTTCTTTATTACCTTTTCTGCCAAACCACTAGAAAACATTAAGTATCCCATTTCTTGACAAAAGAAGCTTTCCAAAGAGTAAAAATGTCTCCTGTTTTATCACTGTAGAAAAAGCAGCTAATCTCAATTATATTGGTGTTCATTCACATGTTTGATAGTTTAAAAAAAGTTCACAAACATATTTTTCTGAGACAGTTATTCATTAGCATGAGCAGAGACTGTAAAAAAATGGTCCCTAATCAGGAAAGTGGCACTTAAGAGCCACACACAATCCCAGACATTTTCTAAGTAGCAGCTAGGTGGCTCAGTCTGAACCTGAAGTCAGGAAACGCTGAGTTCAAATGTATCCTTGGATACTTGCTAGATGTGTGACCCTGGGCAAATCATTTAACATTTTGCCTCAGTTTCCTCAACTGTAAAATGAGGATTATAATAGCACCTACCTCCCATGGTTGTTGTGAGCATCCAATGAGATTATATTTGTAAAGCACTTAGCATAGTGTCTGGCAAATAGTACATAATACATAAATGTTTATTCTTTCGCCTTCCCCTTCCACCAAGTTATTGTTCCTGCCAACACCAAAACCCAACTCCATTCTCTTTTTCTGACTCAAACTGTGCCTCAGCCACTATGTGCTAGCATTTCTGGGCACCATTTCCCATTTCTTTGCCCATTTCCCAACATGCATGTAATCACTGTGGGAAGCAGTGGTCTAATAAATTAATTCATCAATTAGATATTAGCTATTATTAGATAAATTTAATAAATAAAGTGGTTAAGGTCTTCTGGGTTTGTAGTCAGGAAGAGCTGAGTTCAAATTTTGCCTCCTCTATTTACAAGCATGTGACCCTAGATAAGGGACTTAGCTTCTCTTTCCCTCAGTTCCCTCATCTGTAAAATGGAGTCAATGATGGCATCTCCCTCCAAGGGTTGATATGAGGATCAAATGAGATGCTCGAGTTGAGTTGTTTCATGAACTTTAAAGTTCTGTATAAATGCCAGCTATTACTAATTATTATTGTCAGTCATTTGTTCCCCCAGAGACATCACTGAAACTTGTAAGGCTAGAAGGAAACTAGAATATCACCACCTCCTTTACAGTGAGGGAGCTTAAGGTCACAATAGACTAAATGAGCTTAGGACAAGGCAGAGCTGGGCTCTAGCTGGGATCTAGAAACTCTCATTTCTTCGTAGCTTAATTCAATCAAGAGCCACCAGATGAGACCTTTCTTGATTCGTCAAATTGTTCCAACTGTTGTGTTCAACTCTTCGTGCCCCTATTTGTGGTTTTGTTGGCAAAGATACTGGAATGGTTTAATATTTCCTTCTCCAGCTCAGTTGACAGATGAGGAAACTGAAGCAAACAGGGTTAAGTGACTTGCCCAGGGTCACACAGCTAGTCTGAGGGCAAATTTGAACTCAGAAGCGTCTTCGGGATTCCAGGCCCAGCGCTCTAGCCTCTGCACCACCTGGCTGCCCATTCAAATTATTGTCTTGTATTTATTTTGTACACATTTTTTATATAATTACACATGTATATTATCTTCTTCTCCTTATCAAATATAAGGTCTTTGTGGGCAGGACTGTTTAATTTTGTATCTTTCTATCTCCAACAGCTAGTACCTAACATATAATAGATGTACTTATTGACACACTGACAGATCAAACACAACCAAGGTCTTCTGGTTCCCACTGTACTATTCCTTCCTGCGTCTTCCCTCTTACAGTTGTATGGTACCATACGTATATCATACATTTAGAAATATCCGCCAAAAATTTTCAGCAGCCATCAGGGAACTTCAGGTGAAGCATATCAACTCAAAATATTTGAGGATCTCTTAAAAAATGATTGTGTAACATAGAAGGGCTTAGAATAATACCCACAAATCAACAGGAAGCTTTTTTAGTCTCATATAATTAAAAATACTTCCAGATTCTCTTTAAGCATATTGAACCTACGTTTTATATTTAACCTTAAATATAGTAAAACTTTCATTTTCTTTTCCTTTGGCATATGCTGACAGATGTTAATTTTGATGCGAGTATAAGGCTTTTGTCCAACAGAAGTTAAGTATCTGCTTCACCGACATTGTCAGTGACCTCAATGAGAGATAGCCAGCTTGTCAATATTTCTCCAAGGCTCCAAAGAAAATGGAGTACATCCAGTGCTAAGCCTCAAGCACTATGCATTCTTCTTCCTCAGATCTTTCTATACCAGATCTGACTGGGATCTTAATCTTTTCATCCCTTGAGTAAAGAAAATAAAAAAAAGAGGGGTGTGGCTGCATTTCTAGGTACCACTTTCCAGACTACTATATGACAAAATAAACAAACTATATTTTTAGGGCACCACCTGCAGCATGCAGCTGTACCAAACAGAGCAGAACCATTAAGGATGTGATTTGTTCCATTTAATATGAAGCCCTGAGGTTTGAGAAGAGAGGGAGGAGAAGTTTCTGCAGAACCAGCCCACACATTCTCCATTTATATTGCAGTTGATTTTTTTTAAAGCTTAGAATTGAAATACTGTTATTTTCCTCTCTAATCTCTACATCTTTCTACCCCATGGTAGAAACAAAACAAAAAAAACACCCTATTATTGGAGTTATAACTTCAAAATAGGAAAATCATTTTTTCCCCATCAGCCCCTTCTTTTTTCATTCTGGAACAATGTCCTTCCACAGTAACCTATATACTTTACTATCAACATGTGCTGTATCCAAGCTGTATGGGTAATAGTACTTGGCATTTACATGGTGCCAGGGACATGATTAGAGGAAGTCAAGCACTCAAAATAGGTAAAGATTTTTTTTCCATTATCTGTGACTTTCATCTATTTCCCCCCTCTATTCTAGCTGTCTATTTCAAGAAATTGAAAACATGTTACCAGAAGACTCTGAATGCATAGTTTGTTGCTATATTTTTGTTAAACCTAAATCTGGTTGCTTTTAAACCACGTGCATCAAAATATTTTCTCTTGGTGTGGAGTAGAGAAAAATAACTATGGAATATTGTAAGAGTCTCAGTCCAAAATCTCTTCCCTCTCTTCTCCACCTAGAGTTTTAGGGGTGATGTGTGGTGAGTCATTTGGAACCTCCTGCTCATTTGATTAAAAATGTCTTCATTCACTTAATGGTTATTGATTTTGGCCTCACACACCAAAGTCACTGTTTCATTTTAGCTTCTCCTGGTTTAGGAAGGATGAATATAATTAAGTTATAACCTGGACTCTGGCAAGGATCCAGACAAGGTAGGAATTGAGGTCAATTTAAGTACAAGGAGAAGTTTGCTCCGAGATGAGATTATAATTCATTATACAATGAAATATGACTTTTTGCTTTTTTATTTTAACTTGAATAAGTTAAAAAGATAGGGGAGGTCTAAATATCTCCTCTCATAAGATGAGTTAAGTCCTTTAATCAGGGTTTACTGAAGCAAACTTCTAACTTCTCTGGAAAACCAATTATTAAATTTTCAGCGTGATCATTTACACCTCAGAAATCAACAAGTTACAAATCAGGGTTTGCTTTTTTGTTTTGTTTTATCCATAGTTAAGAAAGTGTTAATAATATGGATTAAGCTTAAAAGTGTATGCACATTCATTTCACATCCCCAACCTCAGAGCTGGGTTGTCAAATGTTTACCAGCACACTCCTGTATTTCTCTTAAAAAAATATTGTTTAAACTCAGAAGCAGTGAGTCTGGTAGAAACCTCAGGGAATGAAGTCATCATCCAAACTGGAAGCTTTAACTGTTGTCTAAAAATGATAATAATAAATGCAGTAATAGCAAAAACAATAAAATGGTATTTATATAGTATTTTGAGGTTTTCAAAATGCTTGACATACATAACTGTATTTGAACCTCACAACATTCCTGCCTTTAACTAATATTTGGCTAGGTTATGTAAATTAGTTTCTCTTACACCCATTGAAGTATAACCAGTCTTTAAAGCTATTCCCAAGAAGTCCAGTTAGTGTTGGAAATTTCCTCTGGAAACCTTAGACATTGAACTTTAACTTCCATTTTCACCTTTGTCATCAACTAGCTTTCAGGAATGATATGACCATCTGGCATGGTTCATATGGTTGTAGATGAAAGTGTTTAAAATAGGAGCTGGTTCCATCTGTTTCACCTTTGCCACAAATTGCTTCCTTCTTTCCTACTGTGAGGAATTTATATCACCTGCAGTATCTAGCTCAAAAACCCTCCAGATTTGCTGTCTCTGAGCTATTCCTGATCAGAGTCATAGATGATCCCTAGGTTAAATTTCAACTCTTCATTATTTTCCGTGGTTTCTCCTTTGCAGGGTGTCTACCTATCCCTATACAATTCTTATCCAAATCTTCCAGAGTATCCCTCACTAGAGGTTCCACCAGAGTGTTGGACATCTTATTTTAGATCTCTTGACATGGGATGTAGATCAATAGAGAATATAGTCTGTCCCTAGCTGTCATAACATAATCAGTACAGTTCCTTAAAAAAGGAACATATATTTGTTCACATATACTTGGTCACATATATTTACATATATTTGCTCACATATATTTGATGATACACTTGTTGTCACTTCTACTGTATACCTCCTCTTTTGATAATATGCTGTACCCTACTCACAACAACCATGTACCTCTCCATTGCCCTATGGATTGTTCTTGAATTGTTCTGAAGACTATGATGTTTCATAACTCACTGTAGTAAGATATGAATGAAATTCACATATTATTATTGGAAGGCAACAACAGTCTTACGTTTAAACAATAAAATTCCATACAGCTGGCAAATATTCCCTCCCGTAGGAGGTAACGTAAATGTCCATCATCACCCTTGCGCTAGCTAAGAAAAATTCTGTTAGTCGGATAATTGACCTGAAAACTGAGGGGCAGTATGGAATGATGGATGGTGTCAGGGAAACCTGGATTCAATCCCATCTCTGATACTTTCATTCTGTGACCATGGACAAGTTACATGTCACTGAGCCTCAGCCATTGTTGTAATCTTTAATATACTTCTCTTCCTCATTCCCATCTCCATCTGTTTTGTTGAAGAAGGAGTTGATACCTAGACAGATTAAGTGACTAACACAAGGACCTACAGGAAGTTAGGAAAGAGGAGATGTGACTAAAACCTTCACTTCTTGGGTTCTTATTCCATTTTTATTTCTCTGCTCTACAAAGTAAGCAAGGTGACTGAAGAGATTGACCAATAAAAGATGGAGTTAAAGATGTTAAAGGCATCCATTACAGTGGTTGAAAATTCATGAATACTAGACTGATACAGTAGACACAATGAAAACCAATTTAGGAGATTTGGAAATAGAAAGGAGGTATGAGATGTGAAGTAATGTAAACCAAAGCTAAAAATATGGAAGCCAAAAGATAGATTAGAATTGTATTAAATTGGAGGTATAACTACCTCATGGAAGAGTTAAGGGATGTGTGTATGTATGTATATATGTATGTATGTGTGTATATATATATGCATATATAATGCCAAAAAACTAGAAAGTATTTTTGGACTCCTAATTTTGCCTCCATTGCCTTTTGCTTTTGAGATCTATTGTTTGAATATTCTATCAGCCATATGATTCTTTCAACTCTGATATTCTAACCTAAAACCTAAATGAAAAACTTTGAGAATGTTTCCCAGAGGAACCTGAAGGTGGGGGCGGGGGTTGTTTTTGGTTTTTTGCCAATGGGCAAGCTAATAACTATGCCCTTTGTTTATTTCACTGTCTTCTTATAGCGACTATGAAAAAATACCTCAAAACTCTAACTCCCCTCTCTTTATAAGTTGGGAGGTACATAGGTATTAGATGAGAAGCATATAGATGATCTTGGCTGAAGCCAAATAAGGCTATACAATTATCCCTTCCATATTCTGACTTTCCCCATCATGGTTTTGATATATCACAGATCAGCATAAGAAATTAAATGGGAATCTTGAGAGAGTTTTGTGGCAGCCACAGATGACATCCAAAAGTCAGGAGACAGTACAGAAGAAGTTTAGAAATTCAGAAATACATAAAAACTATGTACAGTATTGTTTAATCAACCTATTTTATCTTTTAATACTGTAAATATCGCCATGAAAGAAAAAGAAAAAATTCAGACCTTTTCTGGTACAAAGGGAGGACCATATGACTTTATGCAAATTTTCCAGATTTCCCTGCAATGTAGAAAGTTTAACTGTAGTTTCTAGCTAAGATTGTAACTTCACATCACCTACCTTTAATCTCATTAGGCAACTATGCATTCATTCATTCATTCATTCATTCAGCAATTACTGTTTGAACACCAACTGTGTCCAAAGCCTTTAGTGGGATGACTGCATTAAAATAAAAGATGTGGCAGCATTATTTTAAATTCTTCACATTAAAAATGATGTAAATGCCAAAACCCATTAGCCATTAACTTCTTGGATTTTCCTCTTTGACAATACTCAGGCTACCAGAAGACTCTTCTTGCAAGGAAGAACAAATTAAAATCTGTTTAGAAATTCAAACTTTCAAAATATGCATAGAAAAAATCATCCATGCAAATAGGTGTAACTGTCTATTTGCCAGCATAGGATTTGGAATATTTATTTCACTTCTTTTTTAAAATTTAACACTTTCAAACACAGAACTAAAGTACTTTTAATGGACTATTTGCCTGTCTCGTGGGGAAGATTCATGTTCAAATAGAACTATAATTGTGTTCCAAAGGAATTGACCCCTGCCATAAATGATGTAACAACAAATATTTTTCTTCCTTCTAATTGGGAAATGTTAAGGTAGGTAGGTAGCTCGGTGGATTAAAGCACTGGCTTTGGAGTCAGGAAGACCTGACTTCAAATGTGCCCCAAGATACTGTATGACTGAATAAGTCACTTAACCTGTTTGCCTTAAATCCACAGGAGAAGGAAATGGCAAATCACTCCAGCATCTTTGCCAAGAAAACCCCAAGGAAAGTAGGGTCCATGATGTTATAAAGTGTTGGACACAACTAAACAACATAACAATCACAATAGCAAAAGTAGAGAATGTTATCAGATACAAGGAAAATAGTAACAATAAGAATCACGATCATTTTTAGAAATATATTATTTCATTTAGGAAAATTATTTTCAAATGTGTTAGTGACTTTCCTTTTGATCACATTTTCAAATATTATTTAGGAATTCATAGAATGTTATAGGAATATGGGATATCAGAGATCATTTGGTATAAATCCCTCATTTTACAGATGAGGAAACTGAGTCTAAAAGGAGGGAAAGTTATTATAATAAAGCTATTTATTGGTCAGGAAGGACTAGAATTTCAAAATTCCTAATCTATTTTTCTTTCCTTTATACTACAGCACTTAAACATTCACACTTCAATATTCCAAACTTTAAGATAACATTTGATTGAAAAAATGTCTTTTAGAAAAGGCCAAGTCCTTTCTATTCATTTACCTACATAGCCTGCTGTTTGAAGGAAACACTGTGAAGCAGGCAAAATTATTTTTATCATTCATGCATTGCCTCAGCAACCCTTTCTCTGCTCCTGTTACCGCTCCTCTATATACACTTTTGCTCACTGCAGAAAACCTTATTCCTACTTTACTGAGATCCATACCATCCCTTAACTTCCCTTCCCAAATCTTTCGATTTTATTCCCCTTCTCAGCACAATCTAGAGAAGAATCAACTATCCACTCTGTAATCTTTTTTTCCCCAATTAAACAGCCATGTTAAATATATTCTTACCGAATACAGCATTTTGCAAGGGAACCCCCCCCACAACACACACACACACACACACACACACACACACACACACACACACACCCGATCCTATTACTAGATCCAACTGTATAATTTTATAGAATTTCCATGGGTGCTCGTGGAGTACTTTTTGAATAATCACTTCAACTTCTACTCTTACAAAGGATTTCTATAGATCAATTTATTTTGCTGTTAACTCTATGAGATTCACTGTTATTTTCTACTGTCCATCTTGATGTGGTTTGCCAGATGACTTCTCAACATTTATATAGCTTTATGAGAGGATTGCTCCTTTTTCACATCATTCAGGTGCTTAACTATTCAAATTAATTTGCATATAGCCAAAGGCATTTGCATAATCAGTAGTAGGGAGGGGAGGAGTATGAGGACAAAGCAAAAGGAATACTTAGAAAAAACCTATAATTGCATATAACTTAGAACAATTCTTTTGTATCCAGCCAGAATAAAGAATAATGAAGAGACCTCACTTGCTCTTCAGGTGTCTCTGCCCTTCTCTAAGCGCTCACCCTCTAGACAGATGGGCAACCAGAAATAGAAATAAAAGCTTGAGAAATCATTTAAAGAGAGAATTCATACCTTGAGGACCAGTCAAGTAGACAAAACCTTCAGGGAAGAAAAAGTTACTGAAAGGAAAGAACAGAGGGAGGGAGAAATGGTTGGACAGGCTGGGGAAGTGGAGCAGAGACATGAAGCAAAACAAATACAGAAAAAAGAGAATGAGAAAATAGCAAAAAGTCAGGTCCAAATAGAGGTTCCTGAAACAGCATACGACTTCCGCTCATTACAGACGCTATAAGCACGTACACACACAATGTGTATGTGTGTGTGTGAATCAGAGATGTATGGAATCTATGTTTGGGAGAGATCTTAAAAGTCAATGTTCTTAAACACTAGTAGATATACAGATTCCAAATCCCCATCTCTGACTAGTGTTCATCTGGCCTCTTCTTGAAGACCTGCGCTGACAGAGAACTCACTACCATACATGGCAGTTCTGCTTATTTTCAAACCACTCCAAGTAATGGGAATTGTTGCTCAGTTGTTTGAGTCACTTATAACTCTTTGTGACCCTGTTTGGTGTTTTCTTGGAAAAGATATGAAAATGGTTTGCTATTTCCTTCTCCAGTTCATTTTACAGATGAAACTGAGGCAAACAGGGTTATGTGACTTGCCCAGGGTCACATAGAGAGTGTCTGAGGTCAGATTTGAACTCAGGTCTTCCTAACTACCAGTCTCAGTACTCTCTGCACTGTGCCACCTAGCTGCTAATAGGAAACTTTCATTATATGTTATTAGCACCCTTCCTTCTAAGGTTTATATGTAATCTGTATTTATCTCATAAATTCTATAATATAGGCATAAATATGTGCATATACACATATTTAACATATGATATCATATATAATATTTGGAAGCATTTGAAATACAGGTGTATATGTATTATGTGTGCATGCACATATGTAATTGCATGTACAATGTATTATATCTCCCATTCGGGTATAGTCTCTTTGAAGGTAAGAACTGAGGAACAGATTTTGTTTGTCTTTCTCCCCCTCTGCTTAGAAAAATGACCAACCCATAGCAAAGTTTTAATAAATACATATTGATTTATTGATTCTACTCATTTTTTCTAGCTTGGCCCTTCCTAGCCCAGAAAAAAAGTCTGATTTTCTTTCTACATACATGGAAATGGTAATCATGTAGCTCCTTCAGTCTTTTCTTCCTTATCTGACATGATTCTGAGACTCCTTCCAGTCCTAGTTATCCTTCATTGAATGTTTCTGAATTTTTCTATTCCTGTCTTAAAATAGAGTGTCCAGAGGTACCCAAAGTGGGGTGTGACAAGCTGAGAGCAATGGATCTGTCACTTCCCTTTTTTGGACATCATTCCTCTATGTAATAGCAACAGAATTATGTAACTCTTTTAAAATTTACAAAACACTCTCTTCAAAAAAACCCTGCAATCTGGGAAGTATAAGAACTTTTTTCTAAGTTTATATATTAGATGACTGACAATCAAAGAAGCTGCAACTTGCCAGAGGTAAACTGTTATCTTTTGGCCTCCAAATTAAACTTTCTGTCAGCTAAACTCTCAAGGCCTTCCGCACATGTAGGGGCCCCTATACTGCCGAAGTTGTTTTGGGTCAAAATATAGAACTGTATATACTTTTCCCTATTAAGCCCCATCATACAAAGTCCATCCATTGTTTGACCTTATGGAGATTTTCTGGGATAACAATTCAGATACTGACCATATTTATTAATCTTCAAAGCTTTTTACCATTGTTCCTTCCTCAATGAGTTCAATGCATGGTTAACATTTTCTCTCTCCTCCCCAAATCCTTTTTGCATACTTGAGGACTTCAAGATAGAGAGAGAGGAAGAGAGAGAGACAGAGAGAGACAGAGACAGAGAGAGAGAGAGAGAGAGAAAGAGATACCTCCTCAAATACCTTAACCTTCTGATTCTCCAAATTACTCAATTTCCATAATCTATTTACCACTACTCTACTTCAGTTAAATATAGCAATGATCATACCCCTGATCTTGCTTGCATCCAGAAGTGTTAGGGACCCCGGGAGTCTGGGCCTGACCTCTCAGGCCCACAGGCTTATCTGACCAGCAGAGGCCTGCAGGCCTTGGTGGAGTGTAGCTGGAAGCAATGACTGAGGCGGGAGACAAGATAGTAAGAACTCCGTTTATTCAACCAGTGAGAGGTGCTTTTATCTCTTTTCTGACACCAGTGCTCTAAGTGAACCTATCAGCTAGTAGTTTGCCCTTATATGGAAGTAATTTGCCTTACGCCAGGACTGCCCAAGGGTGGACACGTAGCCCCTAGAAAGAAAAACATTTTGGGGCTTCTTTGTTCTCAGAAAAGCCTGGGAAAATAGCCTTGAGCAAAACAGGGGCGGAACCCTTCCTCCCAGCGCCATCTTGTTCATGCCTTACCAGTCTTCCCTCAGTTTACCTGAGTCGTGACCAGTGAATGCCGTCCAAGAGGCTGGGGGTTGGCAATTCCCTTACACAGAAGGGCTCTGCTTCCGTGTTCATGAATCGTAACAATCTTTATCTGATCACACTTCTACATTTCCCTCTGCCTTGTAACCCTAAACTCTTTTCTTAATCCTGATCATGACCTCCTAAACCCAGATCCTTCAATTCCTTCCCACACCATCACCTTTGTCCTTTCCTTATTCTCCTTCCTTCCCTATCGTTACAGCTTGGCCAGCTAAGCCAACTCTACACTATCCTCTTCTCTTTAATCCCCTCCTCCCTTTTCCTACTGAAGATCATGTCCTGCCAAGCTTCAGCCTTGCATTATACCCACCATCCCTGCCTTCACTTCTACTCATAGGCTGCTAGACTGAGTTAGAAAAAAATCACAAAAAACTACAAATTTATGTTGTACAATCTCAAATGGGTTCTCTCTAAAGCAAGGCCATCCTTTAAATCTCCTTAATGGATTCGTTATCCCCCTTAGCACAAAGGATTTTCCAAACCTTTTCTTTCCTACTCAAACTTCTTGTGGTTTCCCCCTCCCTTCATCTTTTCAGCTGAGAATCTTGTCTCATATTTCACTGAAAAAAAAAAATAAAGCTATTTGTCAAGATCTTTCTTTTCCCCTCCTCCTCATGTTACATCACTCAGAAGCTGTGGCCCTTTTCCTTGCAGAGGTGAACCTCTCTTCATGCAAAAGTGATCCCATTCCATCCCATTTTCTCTAGTAGGTTGCCCTGTCTGTCATCCCTACTGTCATTAATCTTCCATCTCTTCAACTATCAATGTAAAGAATTGCAGAAGTGCCATTCAGTTTCTTAGAAAGCCATGGTGCTGATAGCCAGATAACTATTCAAAAGTGGTAACTCTATTTTAGTGGGAAAAAAAAAGTCCAGGGCAGAAAATTAGAAAGCTTGAAATTCTTTTCCTGACTCCCATACTGATTTGTGTTTGACTCTGCGGGAAATGGGGTATGTTTGTTGCATATAAAGTGAATTAGCAATCTAGTAGCTAAATGTGTTTATTGAGAGCCATATCATCTTATTTTAGCATCATTGACTTTGGATCATTGAATTATTTGGTTTAACTTTAATGAAAGACAAATTAGGTAATTACCATAACTCTGCCATTACTGTAGCGAGTGAATGTTTAATTCTTTGGGACTTAAATTCCCTATACATGTAACCAGTTTTACCTTAATGCAATACAATCATAGAATTTTATAACTAGAATGAAACTTAGCTATTTAAACCTCTTTTTACAGATGAAGAAACATAAGTTCAAAGAGATTATGTGTTTTGTTTGCTTGACAAGATTGTTGCAAAGACCAAATTAGACAAAGTTTTTTGTTGTTTTGGATTTCTGTTGGTTGAAAAAATAAAATTTAATTTAAAAATGAGTATCACTCAGAGGTCAACAGAAAGATGCATGTCAGCATGAGCAGATATGGTATACAACAAATGAACAACTATGAAGGACTGGAATAAAGGATGTCATAAAAGGCATGTGTGATCCAAAAAAGATTGGCTAGTAATGTGACAATGGCAAAGGGTAACTGATGAGTCTGTGCTCCCTACTGGCGTATGCATGATCTCAAAAGAAAGTGAGAAGGCCTTCATAAAAGTATGTAGACTCCCTCTGAACTTCAGCACCGCACAGTGCCTGGGTCAGAGTAAGTGTTAACTAAATATTCATTGCTTGATTGACTGACTGAAATTAGAGAAAGACATGGGCAAGGGTTGCCCAAGATAGGAAGGCATGAATAGATAGATTTTTTATCTACATATTTGGAAGAAATGTTTGCATCAAAGAACTTACATTTTAATTAGTGTATGGATTTCATTCGTATCCACTTAATATCAATAGAATGGGAAGTTCTCCATTATACTAGGCTCCCAGACCTCTTGTGCTGTATCAATTGTAATCTGCATCATTGAAAGGAATACTCTATATTGTTACAGTTATAAATCCATTGGAAAATTATAGTTACAGAGTGTGCCAATGTAAATAATTTAGTTTTCAAATGTTGACAGTAAGGAAAAGCATTGCTAGGGAGATTCATGGAAAAAAAGCTATTTATATTTTCTTTAGGGGGAGAAACCCAGTTTTTTGATGAACTCTTCTGAATGAATTTCCCCAAGTTGTGCAGAGACCAGCTAAGTGAATCACTTATCCCCCGGCCTTTACACTTTCCATCTCAAACTAACTCTGTGGAGGAAGTGCCTCATATGGAGCTATCAGAAAACGCATGTTGCATCCTATCATGCCTCCCAAGTGGTGGGTGTTGATGAGTTTTGACTGTGCAGCCAGCATCTGTCACGATACATTTTCATCTCTTAATACTGTTCTGTGTTCCATGTGAGAGCTGAGCCTCAGCCCCCCTCCTGCCCTATTCCCTCAGCCATGGTTTGTGTTTTAAGTGGAACACCCCTATGTAAATATTCAACAGATACTACTTACCCGTGCCAGGCACAAAGGAAAAATGTGAACTGAGAGTAGCAAGGCCACAGTCACCTCACGTTACCAGGAAGGACTGAACAGGCTCACTTGCCTTTCTAATGTTTCCTCCCAGAACAGACTGCTATTTCCCTGGCTGACAGTAACAAGTCGGAAGTAGTTTGAATTGGGCTTGTTGGGGGCTTTTTAATGAGATTTCTTTACACCTGCATATGTTGTCTGTTGTCTCTATTTATCTAAATGCCTTCTTCAACCAGATCGAAATCCCCTTTGCAGTCTGTGTTCCCCAAATGAAAATCTCTCCAGCGCTCACATAAGCTGC
This sequence comes from Bettongia penicillata ogilbyi, assembly GCA_023548195.1. NCBI lineage: Eukaryota > Metazoa > Chordata > Mammalia > Diprotodontia > Potoroidae > Bettongia > Bettongia penicillata. The sequence continues at coordinate 137,306 of JAJHZJ010000227.1, forward strand.
TTTTCCTGAACGAAGCGGCCCATTGTGTCCCAGTGAATATGGCCCTCCATCGACATAAAAGGAAATCTCAGGGTGATTTGCCCTCCTCGGGGAGCTGCGTTCTGCAAGAGCTCGCCAGCGGGAGAGCACATTCTCATCAGCTTGGCAGGAGGAGCCTTGACCAGCCTGCATGGGCCAGATTTCATTTCCTCCGTTCCAGAATGGAAGCATTAGTGCCAGCCACTGACTCAAGCACTCCAGGATCTTTGCTGGCTTCCAGTGCGGAGACGAAAGGGGCAGCTGCTTTTCAGGCATGGCAAGTGGGAGTACCAGCCACGGCAGACTGTCTGTAAATGCTAATCTTGGCAGGATGCAATGAAACCCACATATGACTGGCACTTCTACATCAGATTCTCGGTACCTCGAGAGTAATTTAGTTTTCAATCCAAACTAAAAACTGGTTTGCTTTACCAATACTAATAGCTGATATTTCTATGTCACATTAAGGTTTGCAAGTGCACTTTCTGTCCATGAGATCGTTTCATCCTCACAAAGCAAAGTGAGTCCCACGGACTGTACCTTAAGGTTGAATGATGATGATGATGATGATGATGATGATGATGATGATGATGATGATGATGATGATGATGATGATGATGATAGCTTGCGTTTATATAGTGCCTACTGTGTGCCAGTCAGGGTGCTAAATACTTTATAAATATTATCTATTTTTCCCCCTCCAACAGCCCTGGGAGGCAGATGCTATTGTTATCCTCATTTTACAGTTATGGAAACTGTCAACAAACTTTGAGTCAAACAAAGGTTAAGTGACTTATCCAGAGTCTCATTGCTGGGAAACCTCTCAAGGCTGAATTTGAACTTGTCTTCCTTACTCCAAGTCCGGTATTCTATATCCACAGTGCCACCTAGCTGCTTAAAGATTTTATTAAACTTTATATGGATATACATACTAATCTAGTATGTCTTACCTTCCTAACTGATTTAAAATCTACATTTAGTTACATGGTACTAACTTAAAAATCACCTTTCTTCTGGGGAATGAAAGTATTATCCCTGGTTTAGAGATGAGAAAACAGGAATGTGAAATAATTAGCAGAATGTAGATTCCAAAAAGGGCCCTAATTCCAAGTTCAGTGTCCTTTCTATGACTGAATTCAAAACCCTGAACTTATAAATAATAGTTTTTTGTAGGGAGAGGATCATTTACACCGTAAAAGTATTCTCCCTTTTTAGGAAAGGTTTCACTTGAGAATTTACCACTACTTAGGTCATGGGGAACTTAAAAGAGAGTGTTTGTTTTCACAATTTATATTTATAGTATAAAGCATCTATTTGTTATACCTTTTGTCATTATGTCAAATTTATTTCTGAATATGCTTTCTTTCCCTGCATGAGCGAGCCTCCATTGTGACAGAGATTAAAGAGGAAAAAAACAATTCAGCCAAGATAATCAGCACATTAAGCATCTTACATCATATAGGCTGTCCCTCACCTCTCTGACAGTGTATGAGGAACATTTTCTCACTCTGTTACTGATCCTAAATTACCATTATAATTACATATCATTTAATACTGTTTTATTATTCTTTTCATTTGCAAAGGTATCCTTTGCATGAAGAATTGTTCCCATAGCTCCCTGAATTTTGCAGACTATTGGGAAACTGTATCTGCTAAAAACAAAGTATTTGAAGTAAGTCTACTGTATTATTAAAAATATTATCTTAAGAAGGTCATTTTAAATAGCTGTTACAAGCAGCTTAACGACTGACAATCAGTATTCTTTGTGAATGGTCCCCATTATGTATTAAATGAACTAACCTCCACCAAAAGAGACAACTGGAAACTGAGAGAAAAACTACTGTAGTTCCATGGGGTACTGCACACTTCATGCCTCCAAGAGACAGAGATTCGTATTTTCCCCTTCCGTCTATGTGAAAAATAGACCCTTTCGTGATTAGTAGGTATGAACCTTGGTACATAAAATCCTTAAACTTAAACCTTGGTACATAAAATCCTGAACTTTGAGAAGGGTCCTTCTGGGAAGAAAAGTATGAGGAGGGGGCTTTGTAAAGTACTTGTAGAGGACACAAAGCCTGTTTCCAGTCTGCAGTGGAAGCTGGCAGCCCAATGAGGCTTTTGTCAGATACAAGTTTAAGAACAGTGGTAGTTAGCCTGTGAAGTTGTGCCTACTTCTCTAACTACACTGGGGATATTTTAGGGCCAGGTTCCAGTGCTCAGTAACTTGACAATTATGTGCACAGTAAGTTAATTTTATCTTAATTTAAGACCATTAAGTTCTAGTAAAGTACTTTCAAAATCTGTTTCCAGCACACTAAATAAAGCAAGAGAAAATAGATTCCCATGAGCAGTCCAGGAGAATCTGGGAGAACCAGATTCTCCTTGAAGATCAGGCAATGAAGCCCTGGAGGCAAGGCTTCCAAAGGGTTGTGACCCTCAAAGACCATTCTAGTCTTGGCAAGAAAAGGCACATGACATCAAGAGAGCATGAAAGGAAGAAACCCTAAGGTGTAGCTGAACCAAGTCAGTCCTCTTGCTACCAAGGGTCATTTACGGAGAGCATGATGTGGGCAAAGCTAAACGCTGGGCCAGAGGAAAGAATTATTTTCATACGGGTGAAAAGTTTTGAAGTTCAGTCTTTAGTTTTGAAGTTCTTCACTATACAGTGACCTTTAAGCATATTAGGTATTCCAGTGGTTTCTCTAACACAGGAGAAAAGAAAAGTAAACTTGGAGTCAGGAAACTTGGTTTTGTCCAATTACCAGAATGGCCCCATGGGCCAAATAAATCACTTTCCATTGGACTGTGAGCTCCTTGAGAGCAGAGTCTATCTTTTGCCTTTCTTTGTATCCCTACCACTTAGCACAGGGCCTGGTGCATATGCTAATTGATTGACTTGCTATTTCTCTGAACCTCCCGTACTTCAGCTGCAAAATGGAGATAATCTTCACTTTACTTAACTCATAGGTTTGTTGTGAGGAATCTTCTGACTTCCTCATGTACTTTAATGGTATAACAATTTCTTTAAGTGTGAAACTTAAATGATTCTTTTTTAGTTAATCATATCCAGTTAGTCTCCAAGCCCTGTCAATGTTTCTGTCATTCTCTAGCATCTCTTCTGTTCTGTTTCTATTGCCACCATCTAGTTTCCTAAGAATGGACTTTCCCAATGCAAAACATAGCAGCCCCCAGGACAACAACAGAGTTCGTATAGAAGGGCGTGGGAGAAACAGACCTATGAGTGCCCAAGGAAGCACAGCGTCCAAGACAAAAATTAGTCTTCAGTGGTATTGACTGCCACACTTACAGGTTATGGGTGGGTTGATTGCCTTAGGAGTATAAATCTAGGATTCTAGTCAGAAAAAAGGTTTCTTATGCAGGTTAAGCCCTTCAGGATGCCTCATCTAAAATTTCAGTTTCCAAATTTAAGAATTCAGGGACCAGATTAGTGGTGTGCTGTTAAATGTTTAACCACCAGATTTCCAGGAAATACTGCAGGCTCTGTTTTATGTTTGTTCTTCATTATCAACATTTTCTCCATCATTTTCTTAAGTTCAGACAATCAACAAAATAAAGTTGATTTATAACACAATGGTTTCCAAGGTGTAAATGCTCACAATGAAAATTTACAGTGCATCTCTGTACATATTTCTAATAGCTTCTTATGACACTTTTTCCTTCCTTTCTTCTTTCTTTCTTTCCTTCTTTCTTTTTCTTTCTTTTTTCCCTTCCTTCCTTGATTCCTTCTCTTTTTACTTCAGCATCTGATCCTCATTTTTTTCCTTTTACTACCTAGACCTGTGCTCTACACTGTCAGTATTCTCTTTGATTCTTATGCAATGTTTCTATGCACGCCTTACACATCTACTACTTCCCAATCACACATCTCTCTTTTCTATCTCTCTTTCCTATCAAATCTGCCGTGATAGTGTTCATTGTGCTACTAACCTAAAGATGTAGCTTTTCATATTCTCCCTTAGACCCTCCCAGTTTTCACCTTTCACTCTAAGGCATTAGGAGCATAAGCATTTTAAGCACCTTTTATACACCAGGTACTTTGTTAAACACCTCACAACTAGTATTTCATTTGATACTCACATCAACTCTGAGAGGTAAATACTGTTATTATTATCATTTTACAGATGAGAAAACTGAGACAAAGATGAGATTATTTGCCCAGGATTATATATAAGTAAGTGAACAAAAGCAGATTTGAACTCAGATATTCCTGACTTCTGGCCAACTCCATATCTACAGCACCATCTGTGCTCTGATGGCATGGTCTTCTTTGGCAACAAAGGACAAACACAGCAACCCAACAACCATCTATGTAGGATAAAATTTGGGAAGATTCTGGCTACCTTTGAGAGAAGAAATTATTTTGCCATCTTTCTTTCAAGAACAAAATATTTGAGTTGTTTTTCAACTTCACACTGACTTCCTACATCACATTCAAATTGTCTACAAATTCTATCAACAATCCCTCCATATCAAGCATGAAATCTGTCTCTTTCTATTCACATCCACTGACCAAACATTGAACCCTGCTCTAATGACCTCACTCCTGGGTTATCTGAACCTGATTTTACCAGCCTCACTGCTTTCAAACTATCTCCATTCCAAACACTACAAAATATTACTACCAAAATCATTTTTCCTTCCCACCACTATGGGCACATCACTCCTACAGATCCTCTGCTTTCTTATTGTCATTTCTATATGAAATGACACTTGACTTCAAAGCCTCCTAAAAGAGCACCTCCACTGTGAGTTCAGGCAAACTAACATTTTCTCATGTCCCTTCATCTTCTTTTCTCAGGCTGATCGCCAACTCCCAAGTCTCTTTCACTAGAGAATAACTTTCCTTTCTTTCCCTACAAACTTTCTTTCAAATTCAACCCTTGCCAGTAACCTTCTCTGATTAAATAAGGATGTGGAGCAGTTGTACTATTAGCATTAACCTATCTGAATCTTTGTACCTTTTCAACTGTTTTCCTCTAGAATGATCCATTATTATAGGGTACACTATCTTACCCTAATTTTCATAGGATCATAGTTTTAAAGTTCTAAAGGACCCCAGGAATGATCTAGTTCAGTCCCCTTCTTTACAAATGAGGAAAATGAGTCCCAGAGAGTGAAAATAATTTAAATAGAGGCAGCATGGCATACCTGCCTTGGATTCAAATTACATTTCAAATTTTGCAGGCTATATGACCATGAATATTGTGACTTAGCTTATCCAACTTCTCCCCAGTCTTTTCCCGAACTCCAGTACTATATCACCAGATTCCTATTAGACATTTCAAACCGCATGTCCCATGCTCAAGTTTAGCATGTCCAAAACAGAACTTTTCCTCCCCAAACCACCCTGGTCTAAACTGGTTGAAGATCAACACCATTCCTCTAGTCCCCTGGAATCATAATCTCTCTCTCTCTCTTTCTCTGTCTCTCTCAGTGTCTCTCTCTCTCAATATATATATAATATATATGTGTATATATATAATATATATATACATATATTCAATCAGTTGCCAAATCTTGTGGTTCTTACTTCCAGAAAATTTCTCACATCTGACCTCCTTTCTCTATTCACAAAGCCTCCACCTTAGTTCCATTCCCCTCACTTCTCTCCATTTCAGTATAACCTTTGAACAGTGATTTACCTTAAAGAGAAAAGCCCTCAGGCTTCTGTTCTGGATCCTCTTTTGTTCTCTTTCTATATTATTTCACTTAGTGTTATTAACTCCCACAGATTCAATTATCATTTCTATCCTATTGATTCTCAGATCTACCTATCCAGGCCTAACCTCTTTTTTGACCTGTAGGCTTACATCTCCAACTGTCTATTAGATATCTCAAACTGGATTCCCTTAGCTATCTTAGACTCGACATGTCCAAAATGGAACTTATCCTCTCCCAAAATATGCTGCCATCTTCTGAGCTTCCCTATTACTGTTGAGAGTACCACCACCTTCTCAGTCACCCTGGCTTACAACTTAGTGACATCCTCAACTCTTCACTCTCTCTTACGCCCCATATCCAATCTGTTGCCAAGGCCTACTGATTTTATCTTCATCCCATCTGTCATATATTCTCCCTTCTTTCCCCTGATATGTCGTCACTCTGGTTTGGCCCTCAAAATGTCAAACCTAGATCATTGGCATAGTCTGCTAGCTGGTTTGCCTGCCACAAGTCTCTCCCCACTGGAGTCCATCCTTCACTCAATTGTCAAAATGATGTTCTAAAGCCCAGACCTTCTGACCATGTCATCCCATGTGTACCCCACCCCCAGTCAATAAACTCCAATGGTTACCTATCAACTCCAGGATGAAAAATAAGATCCTCCGTTTGGCATTCAAATCCCTTCCCAACCTCGCCCTTTCCTAAAGTCTTCCTCACCTTATCTGCTCTCCCTCTATCCCACCCTCACATACTCTTCAGTAGGATACTGGCCTCCTTACTGTTTCTCATACAAGACACTCCATCCCCAGACTCTGTGAATTTTCACTGGCTGTCCTCTATGCTGGAATTCTCTCCCTCCACAGCTCCTGGCTTCCTTGGCTTTCTTCAAGTCACGGCTAAAATCCCTTCTTCTACAAGATTTTCTTTACCCTCCTTAACACTAGTGTCTTCTCTATATTATTTCCAATTTATTTTACCTATAGCTAGTTTACAGTTATTTACATCTTGTCCCCCAGATTTGACCAGGAAGTATTTTCCTTTTTCTTTCTTTTGTATTCCTAGTGTTTAGTATAGCCCCCAGTACATAATGGATACTTAATAAAAGCTTATTGAATGACAGACTTATCTGATGAGGTAATGTTCCCTATTTAATATACTCTAGTTGTTCCCTATTATCTCTCACAGCAAATGCAAGCTCTCTTTGGCTTTAAAGGACCTTCCCAACCTTGCCCCCCAAACTATCTTCCAGCCTAGGCATGTTATTCTCCTTCCTACCCTCCATGGTCCAAGCACAGTGGCCTTCTCTGTTCCATATATGTAACACTTCATCTTCCATCTCTATGCCTTGGAATTGGTCATTCCTTATGCTTGGCATACACTCCCTTCTCTTAAAAATAATCTTGTCCTTTAAGACCCAAATCAAACACTAATAAACCTTTTCTGATCCCTCCACCTACTGGTATATTTCCTCCTATGCATTTAACTGCTTATGTTTATTTTGTATTTATTCTACATACATTTATTTCAGATATGGTACAATGACAAGAATGAAGCTTCTTGAGAATAAGGATTGCTTCATTTTTTACATTGCATCACATGTGCCTAGCACAGTACCTAGCACACATTAGGCACTTCATGATGCTCATGGATTGAATGGTTCTTTAAGCATCTCGCACGGCCAATCTATGGGATAGAGATAATAAAAACAACAGAATTGATAACAATAATGATAATTTGCATTTGCATAATCTTTTAAGGATTGAAAATTAATTTCCTTAAATGTTTTCACTTAAGTTTCCCAGCAACTCTAAGGTATAAGCCCTCCATTTATCACTATTTCCATTTTACAGGTGAGTAGACTAAAGCTCAGGGTGGCCCACTTCATGATCATGTAGCTAAGAAGTCTCCCAGGCAGGATTTGACCCTAGATCTGCAGGACTCCATGTTCAGCACTCTCTATGTTGCCTCATCTCACAGAGTTATTGCGTGGGAAACACTTTGTTGACCTTAAAACACAGTCTAAATGTACGTTGTCATGCTGATTGTTGCTGTTGTAACAAAGATCTGTAGCGGAACCAGTCAGAACAGTTGAATGACTTTCTTCAGCAGCGCATTTGTAGCAGCAAAGGCAGGAGATGATGGGAGTGATATGAAGCTTCACAGAGTTCAAACAATTCAATTCAGTAAACAATTATTACATGCCTACTATGGGCCAAGCACTGTACTAAATGCTGGGGATATAAGTAAGAAAAAGAAAAAGATAGTCCCTGCCCTCAAGGAGGCAAAAAATTAGATGAGCAAATTAGAGGGTATCTTGTGCTATGAAATTGAAACCAGGCAGAGCAGTAGATGCTGAAAAACGGCTAGGGATGCAAAAGAAAAAGGAGAGTGAAGAATTGCGCTGGGCAACTGGGAGGTGGAGTAGATAGAAAGCTGAGCCTTGAGTCAGGAAGGCATGAGTTCAAATTTGGTTTCAAGGTACTTACTAGCTGTGTGACCTTGGGCAAGCAATTTCTTCATTTATAAAATGAACTGGAGAAGAAAATGGCAAACCATTCTAGGATCTTTGCCAAGAGAATCCCAGAGTCACAAAGAGTGAAACATGACTGAAAATGATTGAACAAACATACAAAAATGAGCTGGTTCACCTAAGGATCAAAATGGGGAAATGGAGAGAGTGTAGCTAGTGCAGAATGATACTTGCTATGTACTTTGAAATAGAGAATTGAAGATCTAAAACTTGGGGTATGGAAAAGACAAGTTTTCTCACATTCATCATTCAGAAAATCTCAAAATATTACCATTATTTCCACTGAAGCTGCGTCTCAGCTAGAAAACATTGGTAATTCTCAAATTTTGCTACAGTACATTTATGCAAAGCAGCATGGTAGAGTGACTCATGGTCCTACTCTGGAGTCAAGAAGACCTGTATTCAAGCCCTATCATTTCTATTAGCTGGGCATATCATTTAACCTCTTAGTACCTCAGATAAGTCTCTAACGCAAATTTCTGAGTAGATGCCAATTCACAGAAGTGAAGAGTTACCACCCTGAGAGTTCTCTGCAGTCACGTGCTCAGATGCCCCATACCTACAAATTTACCCCCCAACCTTGGGTTCTTTTTCTCATTACTTCTTTTCTGTGTGTTTCTGGATGTCACAAGGAATGTAAATGTGGAGGAATGCACAGGAACAGATTTTTTGAGTCTTTCTCATCTCCGTGGTAGAGATGAAAACATTTCAGGGCATGTAATTGGCTTAGCAGTTATAGAGTTTCCAAAGTAAAAGTGCTCACTTTCTCCCTACTGAATGTAATCTTTTCTCTCCTTTCATTATCATCTTCAAAAACAAACAACAGCTAAATGGAGGTGGGGGGAGGCGGAAAAGAACAGGAAATTAAATTTAAGAAAACAAAATTAAGGTGGTGAATTTCCTTGCACAAAAGTTGGCAGTCTCATTATGGTAATTGCAGAGAATATAGTCACTTTACACGTTATATTCATACATTCATTAAGGCTGAAAAGTTAGTGTGAGATACAGTAGGAGATATCACCATAAGAGATTGGGGCATTGTATTTCATGTGGGTACCATCATTTCAAATTGCTCAGTTCCTTTGCATCTCATGCCTTTCAGTTGATCTACAGAATATATTTTGGATTCCTCCTGATAGGAACTTTACATCCTAGCCTAGATATCAGAAATCATTAGGCTATTCTGTTGCTTTAGACTCAACATTTATACCAAGATCTTCAATTTCATAATTAGATAACTGTGCTGTCCATTGGTTTCTTGGTGTAGATAAGGGCCTTTTTTATGTGTTCCTGGAGATGCATTGTGGGTTTTTCAGACGTGCCCTTTTATAAACCACAGAGCTACTGACTTATGACAATTCCTTTAGCTCCTACTTGTTTGAAAGTTATTGAATAAAGAAACTAGCTCTTTTCTTCCATTATATAGAGTGTACAGTGCTTTAAACATCTCTATGTCTATGAATGCCTTTGTTTAAAAATCAATATGAAGGTGATCCACTGAGCTTCTACATACAGAAATTAATAAGATTTTTTTCATGCAGATTCATATTCTGAAAGAGTTTTTTTTTATGTACACTTTCATATTATTTAAGGAGAAAAGGAAACAGAAAATGTGGAAGTCTAGAGAAGGTGGATGGTCCTACATGGCTATTATACAGAGCACAGAAATAAAGGGCTGCCCTAGAAAAGACTGATCAGATTGTCACATCTGGAATTTACACCAGAAAGGTTTAGTCAATAAAATATTAAATAGCTGCCATTTCAAGCAACAAGAAAATGACATCAGAGTAAAGAAGCCTCCAGTGTTTCTTCCATTGACAGTTCCTACTAATTAGCCCACCCTTTGGAGGGAGAGCCAGCAGGAGGAAACAAAACCTGAAACTCCAACAGGAAATGTGGTGAGAGACCTATTTCTCCTCAGTTTCATCAGCCTGCATCAACCACATATCTTTTTTGTAACCACTGGCAAAAGACAGATTACTTTTAGTAATCTGAAAGATATTTAGGGGGGAAATTGTGTATATGGTAAAAGTAAAGCAAATAATTTAAACTATCTACCAAGCATGTGGGCAGCTAAGTGGTGCAATGGATAGAGTGCTGGGCCTGGAGTAAGGAAGACTACTCTTCCTAGGTTCAAATCTGGCTTGAGATACTTACTAGCTATGTGACCTTGAGCAAGTCACTTAATCTGGTTTGTATCAGTTTTCTCATCTGTAAAATGAACTGGAGAAAGAAATGTCAAACCATTCCATATCTTCACCAAGAAAACCCCAAATGGGATGTAATAATGTTAATGGGAGTTAAAAGATCTTCTACATCCATTAATGGACCTCAGGTAGAGCCCATTCAGGGAATCTAGATTGGGAAGGCTAGCTTTGTAGGAAGGTCCACACCTTTGTTAATTGCTAATGAGGTGCTGGGTCACCAAGGGTCATACCCTCTAGCTCTGAAGAGTGTATGTATCTACTCTGAGGTAAAGTTTTACTTTGGGGGCTTACTCTTTTGAGATTCTGGGTTGCCTGTAAGGAGTCCCCCCCACCCCCTTTGAAAACCCAGATATTGGTGCTCCTGCCTCTTGTAACTATGTATGTTTGTAATGGTCAGATAGTTGGATCTGTCTATTGATTCCTGATGTATGCATTGTACATGGTCAAACAGAAGCCCTGTCTGTTGCTGTATTTCTCTGATTGTATTTTCTCTATTGGTATATGTGATTAAAGAAGATTATTGACCCATCAAAAGTTGCTTTCCTTTTAGAGAAGCAAATCTAAGAACCTGTGCTAGCAGGTCATCCTTGATGTGTCAGGATGCTTGCTGATACATGGGGTCACAGAGTCACAAAGATTTCAGTTGGTTACTGAACAGCAACCAAATATATGGAACTTAGACCATCAACTTTCTACCAAGGGTTATAAAAGGAAAAATAAGAGCTAGAGTGAGGGTATAGTGCTCAAGATCAACAAGTCTTATTTATTCAGTAACGACTATGTGCCAGGCAATGTGCTATCTTGTTTATTCAGTGACAACTACGTGCCAATCAATGTTCTATATACTGAGAGAAGGAAAGAAAAAATAGAGATAGACAGTGAGAAAGATATACAGAGAGAGAGAAAGGAGTCAAAGGAGAGAAAAAAGTTGAAATGGAAAAGATAAAAATCAAATATAAAAAATGAAAATAGAGAAAAGAGGGGAGGAAATGAAAGAGAGAAAAAGAAGGAAGAATACGGATATATCTGGAACTAGACAAAGATAGAAATTGAAATAGAGATTAGAATAGAGGGAGATTAAAAATGGAGAAACAGAAATAGAAAATTTTATGGAGGGAGATGGAGAAAAGAAGACAGACAAAAATTGATAAAGAGAAAATAGAGACAAAAAGAAGAAAAGACATACCTAGAAATATAGAAAGCAATCAAAAGTACAGAAAAAGGAGAGAAGAAGAGAAAGAAAAATCATGAGGGAAGTGGAAAATAGGAAGAAAGAAAAATGAACAAAGGCAAAATCTACAAAGTATTCAGGGATGCCACATGCCTGTGTCTAATGGTTCTGCCCTCCTGTCAGATCTGGTGGATAAGTAGAGTACCACTAGTTTCTCCTATATTATCTTTAATCAACCTGCAAAAAAAGAAAGGAAAAAATGGGCATTTTACATCCTGAACTTCTATTTGTGAAATCTTCTCATTCCAACCGCCTATTTCCTGTATAAATTTGGTAGATGGTGTCATCTCAGAATTGGAACTGATTCTAGTAAATTAGCATAGGCTGATTACTAGTCTTTTGCCCAGTCAACTTTATGATCCCCAACTGAATCCCTTCATTGTTGCCACTTGTGCTTTGGAACACAGTTTCCCTAGAAAGCATTCCTTCATTCGGTTTCTCCTCCTGGAAACAGACAACAGCTTGTAGCTAGCAGCTGCTCTTGAACAAAGCAGGTAGAGTTGCAAGAAAGGCTGCTGAATCCGTAACAATAAGCACATCATGACACAATTACAGTAAATCTCCAGAGTGGCCTGCACACACAGAATGCCATATGGGTTTTTTTGGTATGGAAAACATGCAGCCCTGAGCCATAGGTTAATCTAGCCACTTTCCACAATATTCCTGCTAACATGAAATTGATTTTTTATCCAGGAAATTAGCATGAATATTTATTGACAGGAATGAAGACTGTATCTGCACAGTCAGCTAAGTGTACGAGCAGATTTAATACCATTTTTAAAACAGTTAAAGAAAACCTAAAGAATACAAAGTGGAAGAATGTAAGAGTTTTTTTTTAATAGAATAATATGATTTTTATTATAAATGTATTCTAACCTTTTTTTGGGGGGGGTGGGGGGTTGGATACAGTGTCCTTTCAGTGGTGCGTGTAATAGCTGTTCTGTTTTTCTTTTAATATCTTCATTTGACTTTGACCAGGTTAATAGGATTTGCTGCCACTGCAGACCGCCCATACAAAACAGATTGTCAATATGGACAATACCTTGTGGTCTGTCAGGGATTAATAAATAGCACTCTCCATCTCCACTACAGGAAATGATTTAGTCTCCAGAAGATTTGGATACAAATAGGTGATGTTTTTCAATATGTGCTGCTCTCAGGAGTTTTTCACTCTGGCTAGTCAGATAGCCATCCTTTGCCCCACCCCCACCCCCATCAAAGGCTCTCACTCCTATTTGTGGGGTGAAGGGGGTGGTTCTCGTGGAAAATTTGCGATTACCCAGATAGCATCAAGACAAATTTAAAGGCTTTTATTGTTCTCTTTGAAAACCTTTTCAATTACAAAATCCAACTATTGATCCGCTATTTGAAAGATATTAAGCTGTTTGGAAGGTATTCTCTGCATGTGAGCAACTTGAGCAGCCAGCACCTGGCAGAAGAGGGCTGACTGCTAAATTTCAGAATCTTGGTAATCCTAGACCCAAGGTTCTGGGGGAGGGTGGGCACCACCCTCCTTTCCCATGTCTGTTACACTTTGGGATTTGAAGGTGATTGGGTCTTGTCCCTTGGGAAAACATGCAAGCATTTTGTCAGAAGACTCATTCCCTGTCACTGAGATCCTTAATCTTTCTGGTGTCATGGATCCCTCTGATAGTCTAGTGAAGCTTATGGAACCCTTCTCAGAACAATATTTTTAAATGTATAAAAATAAAATACAAAGGGTTGCAAAGAAAACCAATTGCATTGAATACAATCAGAATATTGAAATAAAAGATATTCAGAATATTGAAAGCTGCTACCTTCAACCTATTGTCTGTGTCCAGGAGGAGAAGTTGAATGAAGGAATGCTTTTCTAGGGAAACTGTGTTCCAAAGCATAAGTGCCAATAACGAATAGATTCACTTGGGGAACTTAAAGTTGACTGGGCAGAAGACTAGTAATCAGTCTATGTTAATTTGCCAGAACCAGAATATCGAAAGAAATACATAAACCCTGGTTTAAGAACCCAGAACTAGACCCTTATCATCTTATTTTCCATTTATCAGTATCCTTTTCAGCCTGTGGCATGAGTAGTAACTGAGACACAAGAAAAGTCCTCAGTACAAATAGTGGTAGACTCAGCCAGGAAGAAGGGAAAGAGGTACTGAGTAAAAAGATAGAAACCCAAACAGAAAATTTATTCACTTTACAATTTATCCCCAGAGGAACCCAACCACCTCTCTCCACACCTGCAGAAAACATGATAGTAAGCAAAAGGAAGGAGCCCTATTGATTAGATAAAAGGAGTGGTTCCCCCGCTAATATGCTGGTGTGAGGATTTTTAAAAAAATTTTTAACTAATTGTTTCATCTATACAATTCAGTTCAATTCCTTACATATTTATGAAATACCTACTCTATGATCTTCCATGGTTTGGTAACTCTTGCAGGGCCTTCCAGACTGGAAGAGAATAAGCCTCCTGATCAACTGTATAAACTATTGTCTTCAGACCAGGCTTGCAAATTTCAGAGATACTTGTCAATAGGCTGTACTTTTTAGTGATAAATTGTTAAGTTCTGCTAACCTTCAAAGATTGCCTCCAGAAATGTATAGGACCTGAATCTATGGCCCTGCAGTATTGAAGTGAGATATGTAATTGATACCCTGTTGTATAATTTGATGTGAAATATTGGGAGAGATTCAAAATTTAGATATGGCAAAGTCCCTACCCATTTAGGGATATATGTATGATTTACCTACTCTTTGCAACATCAGATTATTTGAAATCTTTTAACATTCTCCACAGTTAAAAGCTTCCAACCAATTTTCATAATTTCCTTTGAACTCACAACAATGCAAATTTTTCTTCCAAAATGGGACACAGGATTTGAGCATTAAGAGCCTTCATTCAGTAAAATAAGACAATGACTTTAAAAATTCATAGTTTGTAGTTTGATGACTAATTATTATTTGTCCTTTCTATAAACTATGCTTTGAATTAATAGGCTTTGACGGTTATGGTGGCATTTTCAATAGCTGATCTTTGGTCTCACACAACTCCCACCTTTATGGATTCACTTAATTCAATAGCACCTCTTCTGTGGGAGGTACTGTATGAAATAAACCCTGGGGATATCAGGATTGGTAAAATGCTTTGTCTTTCCTCAAGAGACAATGGTTAGGATGTGATGGTGGAGAAAATGTACACAAATAACTATGCTATAAGAGAGAATAAGACAAGTGCAAAAAAAAGAGTACAGGAAGCCTGAACAAACTGAGGAGGGAGAACAACTCTCATTCAACATAGGGGCTTCACAAAGGAAGTAGCACTTTAACAAAGTCTTTTCAGTAGAAGAAGGAATTCAACAGATAGCACTGGGAAAATTGGGTGCAATGGGTAGAACACCAAACATGAAGTCAGGAAGACTAATTTTCATGAGTTCAAATCCAGCTTCAGATGCTTACTAGCTTTGTGACCCTGAGCAAATCACTTAACCCTGTTTGCCTCAGTTTCCTCATCTGTCAAATGAGCTGGAGAAGGAAATGGCAAACCACTCCAGTACCTTTGCCCAGAAAACTCCAAGTAGGGTGACAAAAAGTCAATTGAATGACAATGGGGAAATGGAATCTATTCTAGGTATGAAGGAACAGCATAAGCAAAGGTGAAAGAAGAAAGAAGATGCATAAAATTCTGGACTTTGTGTTGTTAGTGTTGTTTTAACTCAAGCCTGTGTTTTTCTTGGTATGGCAAACTCTCCATGAGTATGCTCCTTCTCCCAAGCACAGTAACATCTTCTTGGCCACTCATAGTCTTAGTGTCCTGAAAGCATGAGAAGTTAAATAACTGGCCTCTAGCCAGCCAGTATCTGTCAAAGTGGGACTTGAGCTCGTCTTTTTGAGCCAGCCATGATGTATTTGCTTCTTTCCCAGCTCTGCCTCTGACTCTCTTGGATTCTTCTACTTCTACCCAAGCACAGTCTTCATCTTGGAGGTGCCTCTGCTTCTATGGTCAAAATCTTCCTCCTCCCCACCCCACCTTGTTGACCTCTTGCCTAAAACCTCTATTTGATGAAGTGCCTGGGCCAGCTCTTTCTCAGTTCCACTCCTGACTCTCCAAATTTTTCCTCTTTGTCCCCAGGCTGCCTACCTCTGCTGTTTCATCTCCCTTTCACTTTTTGTCTTCCCCCATTAGAAAGTAATCTCCTTGAGGGTGGAGATCTTCTTTTATTTTTTTAGATTTTATTTGTATTCCCAGTACATAACATGGTGCCTGCCGTGTAGTAAACATCTCTTTCTATCTTCCTGTCTCTGAGGACCCCTCTATGCCAGACTGCGACCTGATAAATGTTTTGTTGAATTCAATAGACTCATCCTTCTAGTACTTCCAGTAACTAAATACCCTTGGATAGAGACCAACCCTGATTTACCCTAATCCTATTATCATGTTATTGCACAGATTAACAGAGTAGATTTTCAAGATATTTTGGATATGTTTCTGCTGAAGGGCAATTGGCAGCCTGAATGTGTCTCCTCAGAATCTAGAAGACCATCTTTTTCGATGAGCAGGAGTCACAGGAACATGATTCCATTTTAAAATGCACTGATTCAAAGTATAGATTTTTTTTTAATGAACAAAGTATTGGCATAGGCAGTTGCATAGTAAATAAAAGCAATAAGGTTATTCAAATATAGGAGGCACTATACTTCAATAATCATTTTAATATGAATGTCAATTAATAATTCTGCAAATATTTTGTTTTCTTGACTCATTGACCAGATAAATAAACACACACACGCACACACACACACACACACACACACACACACACAATCTTAACCAGGTCCTCTGACTCCAAAATATGGTGTGCTTCCCATTTTACCACACCATCTATTAAGAACATCATTTTATTTAAGAAAATCTAGGAACAAGTGATTGTATCAAAGAAACTGATGTAAAAAAATTTGGTAACATCTGAGAAAAAATATTTTGAAAGAGTAACTTAATTTCTTGTGACTCCCATAATTATCCTAGTGGCTAGAAAATGAGAGAGAAAGGAATCAGAGCCACTGAGAGTGGCGGGTACTTTAGCGTACGTGGGAAGAAATACATGAATAGGGTGACCATCATTCAAAGAAGATGCTACAAGTCATCAAGTCTAATTTCTGCCAGCCTGCTTTACAGTTTTCCAAACAATTCCTGTGAAATACAGAGATCCAAAAGAGGATCTTCTAAAGAAAGTGGTACTAGTTAACTTAGCTTTTGAAAGATATGTATGCAAGATGGAAGGGGGGAAAGGATAATTATAAAGATGAACAACACAAACCTATCAGAAGTGTTGAGTTTTTGTGTTCAGGAGTATCCCCCTCACCTGGATTATTGAAAGTCTTTCTGGTTAATGTCTCAGGTCCAAGACCCTCTATGCCAATCTGTCTCCCACAGAGTTGCTAAAGTAAATTTTCTAAATTGTTGGTTAGCCCATGTTATTATCCTATTCTGTAAACGCCAACAACCACCCACCCTTATTACCTCTAGGAGCAAATAAAAAGTCCTTTGTTTGACATTTAAAGTGTTTTTCAAAGGGGTTACAACCTGTCTTTTTAGGTGAATTGGACATTACTTACCTTTAAGTACTAACAGTCTGGTCAATCAGATTTCATCTGATTCTCATACCATCTGTCAAGCTCCATACTTTTTCACTGGCTCTCTCCCATGCCTAGAATGCATGTCCTCTTCACCTTTACCTCAGCATTCTTAGTATCTTTCAAGATTCAACTAATGTGCCACCTTCTATGTAAAACCTTTTGCCCCAGGAATGCACTACCTCCCACCCCATACCCCCCAAATACCTTTGCATCTAATTGATATCATATAGGATAATGGATCTGTAGTTAAGAAGACCTGGATTCAAATCCTGCCTCAGACACTTAGGAGTTATGTGATCCTGAGAAAGTCATTTAACTTTTCTGTACCTCAGTTTTCTCATTTGTAAAATTAGAGGATAGGACTTGATGGCTTTTAAGGTCCTTCAAGCACTAAATGTGTGATCCTATGATGCTATACAAATGTTATCTCACTTGACAGAATATAGGCTCTTTTTCATTTTTGCCTTCCTATCCTCAACAGCTAGCATAGTGCCTGGCATGTAGGAGATACTGACAAATGATTATTGATTGAAAATTAGGTGAGGATGGTGATGAATGCTAAGGACATCAAAAAGCTCCATATAAATGTTAACTGTCTTTATTGCTATTATTTTTAAGTGAATTTATTTCTGTGGGAGTTGATTGTGAAGACTTATTAAAATTAAGTCATTGAGCTCCTAAATGCCAGGCTAAGGACTTTTTAAAAAATTCTATACTATAGGCAGCTCCTCAGGGTTTGTAAGATTATTTTGAAGATTTGTGGAAGGATTGGGTAAAGGAATGAATGGCATGAAATCAGTGAGGAAGCTATTGCAGTAAATCAGGTGAAACATAATTATAGTCTAACCTAGAACATTGGCAATATCTATAGAGGAGTAAACATAGATACAAAAAAAAACTGGAAATGTAGAAAGGAGTTTGAACTGACTAGATCAGGTGAGAAAAAGGAAAAACAAAATGATGTTTCTGAGGTTTCAAGTCTAGAAGATGAGTAGTGCCATCAAATGAAAAAGTCAAATTTGGAAGAAAAGTAGTTTATGGAAAAACCTGTTGAGTTCAAAGTAATAACAAGACATTCAACTAGATATATCCTACATGTAATTAGACATGGTAACGAGGGCTCAGGAAAGTGATCACATTTATGAATCTTAATAATTGAATAATTATTCAATTCAATAGAATTGAATATTCAATAGAATAATTGAAACCACAGGAGTAACTGAACTTGCCAGAGAGTATAAAGAAAAGAGTGAAGTTATGAGAGAACTATGGTTACTTATCAGACAGAAGGGTGATAAACAAGAAAAGGAAAAAAAATGGAACTGTTACAGAGGTCAAGGAAAAGGAGGATAGATAAAAGATTAAGTCAAAGGTCAGATCATTGGTGAAATTTGAGAGAACAGTGTAGTTGAATAGATAATATTCAAACTGAAGGAATGAATAGTTGGTCCATGAATAGAATGAGCAAACGTAACATTTTCCTAGAATTTTATAGTCGGAAGTCAAGGCAGCGTGAAAGATTTTAAGTTATAATGGTTGTCCTACCTCCTTTTGTTCCAAGTATTTCTACCATTCTTTTGGTTTTCTGTCTCCTTCTTCTTGAGCGTTCTACCTTCTAGATATGGAATTCTTAACTATTTTGTGTTATGGACCCCTTTGGCAATATGGTGCAGTCTACAAATCTCTTCTCAGAATAATATTTTTTTAAGATTTAAAAAAATGATCATTTTTAAATAGAGGTTAATGAAAATAAAAATGGAATTGTCTTTCCATCCAAGTTTATGGACAGCAAGTTAAAAGCCCATTTTCTAGATATCCATTTGTATATGGCAGTTCTCCCAAGCTCCTTCAACATCAGGACCAGATCCATGTAGGTAATTCATTCTTTTATAATAGAAATTTTGTTACTATACCCTATACACTGTTTGTTGTCTGTCATAGTTGAAGAAGACCAAAATGACATCACTATGTCAGAATCACCCTGCACCTGTCCAGCTATGGCTGATCAGACCAATACGAGCTTGGAAGGTTCTGCCACAAGTTGGGCACAAATAGTCCTCATGAACATTTGGAGCAGAGATTTGTGCATCTCACGTTTCTTTTGAGCCACTATGATCGTGCTTTGCTCATAGAGTATAGAGTCTTCTTTGATGCGGGCATGCCATTCAGGGCAGTCCTGTGTCAGGATCTCCCATGTCTCTTCAGAGAGAACTCGTGAGTGTTCTTGTACCAATTCTTCTTACCTCCATGTAAGCGATTGTTTTATGTGAATTCTCCATAATAAAGTCTTTTAGGCAAATGTGCATTTGGCATTCATATGTGGCCAGGCCATCAGAATTGTGCTGTCTGTTGTAGGGTTTGAATACTTGACAATTCAGTTTGAAAAGGACCTCAGTGCCCTACACCTTATCCTGTCAATTTTTCAACAGAATCTTCCCAAGATAATTCCAATGGAAGCAATTCAGTTTCCCAGAATGGTGCTGGTACACTGTTTAGTTTTCATAGACATATAACAATGAAGTCAACACAACAGCATTGTAGATTTTCAGTTTGATAGGCAGCCTAATACTACTTCTCTCCTACACTTTCCTTCGGAGCCTCCCAAACACTGAGCTAACTCTGGAATGTATGTCACCTTATCATCAACATGTACATTCCTGGAAAATATATTGTCAAAGTAAGTGAACTTATCCACAGGACTCAAAATTTCTTGATTTGCTGTAAAACCCTAAACATAAACATTTTTGTAACAGCTTCCAAAGATTTCTATTGCATCTTACACCCACACTTACACTGATTACCAAACTCTATGTACTCCCTAAGTTCCCATTTACAATACCTCCCCAAAAGATCCACAGTCATTGAAGGTGGGAAGGGAAGAGGATGAGCATTTATATAGAGCCTACTACATGCTGAGCACTATGCTAAGCGCTTTACAAATGTCTCAATTTGAAGGAAATATTTTCTCTCAACTCTATTTCTTTTATAGTTTTTCATGCTTCCTAGGCTATTCTACTGTTTTCTAGGACTCTGACTCTCTAGGAGGAGTTAGGGGAATGCTTCTTGGGGCAGCTAGCTGGCACAGTCTATAGACCACTGAAGTCAGAAAATCCTGGATCTGAATCCAGTCTCAGACAATTACCTAGCTATGTGATCCTAGGCAGGTCGCTTAATCTCTCCCTATCTCAGTTTTCATACTATAAACTAGGGACAATAATAGCACTTTACCTCATAGAGCTGTTGTGAGGATCCAATTAGATAATATTTATAAAGCACTTACCACAGTGCCTGGTACATAGTAGGGGTTCAATAAATGTTTATTTGGATACCACTCTCCTCCACCCCCAAGCCTTCCTCCAGGCATTCTAAATCTTCCAACTGAGTTCTTCTATGTTATTGCTACTCTCCCTTCTTCCTATTCGCTGTTTCTTCCTTCTCTTCCCTGTCTCAGCCTTTCTTCCCCCAAAATAGGAGTCATGTGCTTCTCTGTCCCACCCCTTATTCTTATCCCATCTTAGTTTCCCAAGGGATCTGTACCACCTTACTCACTCCCAATCATACTGCCTCATCTAATAGTTCTTTGGTTAACCCTAGGCCTTATTGTATTCCTTGCCAATATCTCCTTCATGCTTTCATGACTGTATTTTTTAAAACTCTCACATACTTCTGCTACATTTAAAAAAAATACTTGAGACCCCATATTTACTCAGTGTGCACTGGGTGCTTAATATCCCTATTGTGGGAAATAATTTCCCTTAAGTCCATAATTCCTTTTCAGTGGAAATTGCTTGCATTTCACACCACCAAATTCCAAGATCAAGAGACTATTTTCTCAACTCAGGTCTCTTCTATTCACCATCATTTCTCAATGATAATAGGCAAAGCTTCTAAAATTGCATCTGAATTTTCTCTACAACATGGTTTTTCCAAGTCTGAAGACCTGAACTCCTTTAAGTATTTCTACAAAATGTTTTCAGATTAAAACACCTGAACTCAGTTAAAAAGAAAATCTACAAATTAAAACTTCAGATATAAGATAGTTTTTAGCAAACATATATTTCAGGTTTCTTTTAAATACTGATCTTAAGCCTGCCAACTATGGTTTCCATTTTTCTTGGGTTTCATTTACATGTTTGAAAATTCTTTGTAAGTGTGGAAAAAAATAGTATAAAGCAATATTTTATAGGTCAGAATAACACATGAATATTGTCCAGTTCAAGAGGCCTAGAATAAAACTGTTTAGGGAAGCTTGTACAACAGCTGGCAGAGCGAGGATTGATTTAGGACTCTTCTGTTTGTTTGTCAGTTTTATGAATGTGTGTTTCAAGCTAGTTCAACTGGGAATGAGTAGGAAGTGTCTCAGTAGGCTATAAAGACAAAATGTGGATATAGAATCTTTGAGTTCAAATACAGGCTTTGCTATTAACTCAGTGTAATCTTAAGTAAGTCATTTACATATTCTTACTCTGTGGGTTATTTTACAAAGTAGAAATTATAATAATGATCATTTTAAAAATGTTTTATGAAGCCTGAATTTCCACAGAATTCCTAATGAAATAGAAAGCATAACCCAAGAACTTTAGGCTAAATAGTTGAAGGTGGTCTATAAAAATTTAGGTAAAAAAACATAAGGAAATAGAGTGAAAATAGAGGAAAACAAAACAGTACCTGCTTTGGGATGATAATTACAATTCAGTTAATTAGGAGCTAGCTAGTATGTCAGGTTTAATCCTTGGTTAGCCACTCAGGTGTTTAATCTAATGACTCATTAAATACACAGTACAAAACTATTTTAGGCACAAGTCTTTGTCAGTTGGATTGTAATGAAAAGTGTTTGTTTTAAGCATATACAGTCATGTGCACACTTTAGTGCTTTTGTCACAGAAGAGCTGTTCCAGAACAGTATGACATGATGACTTGACATTTAACCCACTTTAACAATGCGCTTTGGTTCAGTTCTATAGTATACGATGTCTGTACACTGTACGTTAACTAGTATTAACATTAATGCTTTCTGAAATACCCTTGCCACCTTATTTTATAAGCATTGGTGGTTTATTGTAGACGAGAGGTGTCAAACGTTGGCCACAGGTAGGACTTCCATACTCTCCTGTGGCTCTGAAACCCAATTAAAATATAATTGGGAAATATTTAACAAAATAAATGAAAATGCAATAAAACCTAGACAATATTACATTTAAAATACATTACATTAAAGTAAATATGTGGCTCATAGAGATCCCTATGGTTGGATTAGTGGCTGCTCTTTCCATTTGAGTTTGACACAACTGGTCTAGATAATTATAAGATTTGCAAAGTAGCTAAGTGAGGCAGTAGGAATAACACTCAAAGGACCATAATGACCTTTCCCTTTACAAATGAGGAAATTATGGCCAACAGATGTGAGATAACACCCATGGTCATACAGGGTAGTAAGGATAGAGCCAAGATTTGAACTCTTTTTCTCTGACTCCAAATCCCCAGTTCTTTTAATAGCATCACTCTGTGGAAACACCCCACCTCAGTGCCCATCAAGTTGTGGTATATGAATGTAACAGAATACTATTGTGCTCTAAGAAATGATGAGCAGGTGAACTTCAGAAAAGCCTGGAAAGACTTATATGACCTGATGTTGAGTGAAGTGACCAGGAGAACATTGTACATAGTAACAGCCACATTGTGTGATGACTGATTTTGGTAGACTTAGCTTTTCTCAGCAATGCAAGGACTGAAAATAAACTAAAACTCCAAAAGACTCATGATGGAAAATGCCATCCACATCCAGAGAAAGACTCATAGAGTCTGAATGCAGACTGAAACATACTATTTGCTTTTTTTGTTTTGTTTTGTTCTTTTTATTTCTCATAATTCCTCCCATTCATTCGAACTCTTCTTCCGTACAACATGATTTATGTGAAAATATGTTTAATAAGAACATATATGTAGAACTTATATAGGATTACATGCCATCCTGGGGAAGGGGGAAGGTGCCAGAAATTTAAAACTTTTGGAAGCAAATGTTGAAAACTAAAAATAAATTAATTTATTTTTAAAAAAACAAAAAAGATTTTAGAAAGAAAAAGAAATACCTCACTTTATAAATGAAGAAACTGCACAGAGAAGTGATTTATAAAGATTACACAGACGTAATGAATTTGGAACCCCCGTTATAGAACACGCTATAAGAAGGTAGCTAGCAAGTAAGAACTTTTTTTTAAATCTCTATTCAGACAAGGCAGTAAAAGATAACATTTTTATAGGGAGACTGTCATTCATTAAGGAGCTTTAGCTATCTTTTAAAGGCTTCTTCAGCACCATTTGCTACTCACTGTATATGACCTTAATTGGTTTTGTTAACTGATGAATCCACTAGTTCCATCAGGATAACCAAGCAAAGACATATCTGTGTATTGCAATTTGGATTTTTAGTATGGTGGGATGTTGCCATTGCTTCCTCCATTTAAAATACACCTGTGACCAGACAGGTGATGAGAAGTGAAGCGGATGCAGAGAGACAGATGGATTAAGACTGTCATAATTGTAGTTTTACTCAATTATAATTTTAACAGGCTCCAGGTGATTTTCTATTTTTTACAGCATCACTCATCTCAATAAGTCCCAGTGGGCCTTGAAACAGAAGAGATACACATTCTAGCTTCCGTTTAAGCCCATTTGCATTGTGAGCACTTAAGAGAGTTGTGCTGTGAAAAAGCAATTAGCTTCTTGAGTCTCGGGTGCCATTTAGAATATCCAAGCTCCTGTGTTCCATCATAAAATTGACCTTTTTAATTTTTTATATCTGAGATTTCCACTAAAAGAGTTAGAATTTAAAAAAAGAGAGCCCAGGAGAAAATATGAAAGGCATGGGAAAAATTTATGAAAGACGGGCTCGGCCCTAAAGGGAAACAGAAATTAGCTCTACTCAGTTATAATAAATATAGTGTCATGAAGTACCATGTGCTTAATTTTTAAATAATTGGTGCCATTAAGTAACATAACAATGACATAACAACACCAGTTATGTATAAGAAGTCGGCAGGCAGCGTGTTTCAGATTTACAGCCAACTTCTACTCTGTCTGAGATAATTACTATGCTCTCTAGAAAAGAAGTCCATTCCTCATTACCTTAGACTGTCATTCCTAAGCTGTAATCATCCTAATGTGATCGTAATTTATGGATTGTATTTTTTAAAACTGAATTAGATTTGCCAATTTAATTTTTCTGTCCAGCTCCAGTGTCTCCACAGTTGAAAAGCCAGTGTCATTAGAAAAATCAGAAGAAACCACTTTAAAAAGTAAAAATTGCCACACTGGGTCAGACTTTTTAAACAGATATTTGACTTGGCTATTTCTCACAGTGGTACCAAGAGATGTTTTTATAAGAAGAATTGTTCTTCTGTCTTCTGGGGCTAGGGCTTATCTTTAAAATATCCTAATTTTCCTAAATCACTCATTATGTAACTGTAAGAATTTATTTTATCCCTTATAAAGCCGTTTATATTTTCAAAAGTGTTTTTTTAACCTCTTGGAGTTCACAAATTCCATAAACTTACTACCCTCTTATGTAAAGTAGAATTTCAGAAGGAAAATAGTTCTAAAATTTTTCTTTTCAAGAACTTTGAAAGTATGTCCCAAATCCTTAACTTTTAAAGATTTGTGTTTCACACTCTTTCCTCTTCCATGGTTCCACATTATTAGAGTCTGAATATTATCGAATTGGAAGAGAGCAGACGGATGTCCAGAATAGGTCACAAACAAGTACAGCTGTATTGGAACTACTACATTAAATTTCACATGTACTTTTTTAAAGCTGTATTTAAGAGATTCACAGAAGTGTAAACAATCCTTCTTTTCCCCATTCTTTGTATAAGGAAACATTTCTGCTTATTTCCATACATGGTATTATACAAATGTACATACATGTATGTATATACATATGTACACATGTATTTACATGCATATACCTTGTGAGCACATGTGTACGTGTGCATAAATGTGTGCATGCATATAAGGATGGTCCCTCTTATACCATCCATCATTTAGTTTACTAGTAAAGTTCAAATCCAAATTAATTAGAACTTAACTGCAGAAAAAAAATGGAAGGCGCATTAAGAGCCAAAGCATACCACATACACACACACACACACACACACACACACACACACATATATATACACACACATACACACACACATATATATATACACACACACACACACACACACACACACACACACACACACATATATATATATATATATATATATATCTTGACCTAACTTCTGGAATGTGTTTGAGGCTGTGGTGACTAAAATTGCAACAAAGGCAGGATGAGACAACTTTCTCCAAGGCAAAATAAAAATGTATTAATGATAATACATAAATTGTTGGCAAAGTGGGTCTGCTGGTCCTCTCAGCCAATAAGCCAGGAACCTGAACACAATCAATTTATTATTAGTTAGGCTATCACCAAACTCTAAATTGGGTCAGTGGATTCTCTCAGTGCCCAAAGACTCTGAGCTGAGAGCAAGTGGAGCCTTTTGAACCTAAATGTGTCTTGCCTTGGCCTGACACTACATCATTTGGACCTTGGGGGGTAGGGGGGGTTAGGAGGGGGATCTGTAAGAGTGATCACATTACCAGACATCTTTAAAAACTTACAGGTGAGCTAGACTGAGAAGTGGAGTCTGACAAAATAGGAACTGGAAAAGGATGACTAACAGAGTGATATGATACAATACAATATCAATTTTCTTTAAGGTTTTATTTGTAAAAACTGATTTTAAAATTTTACAACATTATAACCAATAATAATTATAATATACTGAAAAACAATATTGGTATCTTAAATATATTTAACTTTCCTTTAGAGAACATGGGCACAAATATATTGATTGCTTTAATGTTTTTGTCAATTGAATATTAATAAGTACCATTTTGTCTTTTTCATCAATAAAAAAAGTAAAGCACAAAGGGGATGTTACTTGTAGACTCCACAGGACTGTAATGGAAGTAAGATGAAAACCAATGATTTTGTACTTCTATTCTACTATTATTTTCTACTATTATTTTTCTACTATTATTTTCACTAATCCCCTAGTACCTGGTAGAAGGCTTTGAGCCCAATAATTACCCCATATATGTTAATATGATGATATCCAACCTTTTTCTAAACATTTTAAAAGCAAACTGTCAATGGCCAAACTCTTTCTAAAATGTTGGCAAAAATATACAATCATGGCTTCAATAGTTTCTTCCACAGAAATTGTGGATATTAAATTAAATGCCTTTAAAATAAAAGAGGAGGACTATAGATAGTTTTTCAATGTCTTGAGCTTATCATTAGAGGAATTGTTTGAAGGGGAAAGATGGAATGGGGAAGGGGAAATTTAAAGAAGGAGGGAATCAGGAAAGAAATAGTAAAGGGAAGAAAAAAGGAAAGAGAAAAGGCAAAGAGAAGGAGGAGGAAGGAAAGGAAGGGGAAAAATAGGGATGAGATGGGGAAAGGATGTGGAAAGAAGGAATGAAAAGGGAGAAAGAGAAAAGGGAAGGAAATCAAAAAAGGAACAGTGAAAGAAGGAAAGGGAGAAAATGAAGGAAAGGAAGAAGGGAAGGGAAAGGAGTCAGTAGAACCAGAAAGGAGAAAGGAACACATCCCAGTCAACACAAGAACATTTTTCTTTCAGCTGAGCAGTCAGTGTTCCTAACTCTACTGCTTAGCACATGGGCCGCCTTTCTTTCTGAATCTGATTTCTTCATTTTGAAATGAAGAGGTTGGACTAGATGATTTCTAAATTCCCTTCCAGCTCTTTTCATCTATCATCATTTTGTTAGCATAGGTGCTTATCCGGGTAGCTCTCTAAGAAGCTCAAAGACTTTTAATAAAAATTGAACTGCAGTTTTAGTTTTATATGTATACCTACATACACACATCACTCAAATAATATCTATGTATACATTATTATCACTAGAACCAATGCTCTAAGTACTAGTCAAAAATGTGTAGACTGCAACCAAATGGCATTGAGTTTCTTCATTTAATCTGCCAGACATGCGCATGGCAATGAGATATACTGTCACATCCTGGAGGACATCATGCATTGCAAATGGGTAGATTCCATGATCCCAAATGAAACCTGATTTAGTACAGCGACCAAAGCAGGGTTTAGACCTTTTCCCTTTCTCTCTATCCCCATACTTAGCACAGTTTCCTGGCACATAGTAAGCACTTGACAATATTAAATTTGTGTGCTAGACTGACTGATTGCTTGGAAGAAGTGGGGAGACTCTCACTAAAGTAGTTTCTACCCAGATATAAGGCAGGATTCTAGTGCAAACACATCTTGGTGGGCAACCAAGAGCACAGGAGCTGAAGCACTAGAGTCAGTAAGAGGTGACTGGCATAAAACCAGGGTCAAAATCACAATCACTGCAGAGTCCAAGTGGGATAGTGAGAAACAGGGTCTGGTTTCAAGCTGCAACCACATTTTATCCAAATAAAGCATAAAAATGGAGTTTAACAAAGAGCTCTCTCAAATTCCCTTTGACATTTGGTCTTGGGAATTTTTTCCCTAGCCAAATGTGGCTGGCCCTTCTGCCGAGAAGTTCCTGCTGCAGCTGGCCTCATTGTTTTCCATGGCATTGTCCAACTTCAAATGACATCAGAAAAACAGAAACCCAGAAGTTCAAAGACTTTCTCAAGTCAGTCCAGCTAAATCTGGACTAGTGCTGTTAAGCCTCCGAAGGTCCTGGGGTCATCTCCAGAACTATAGTGAGCTGAGGCAAGGAACTACAAAGACCCATAGGTTGGTATCAACCAGTGGAATAGCCAACGGCCATATGTGTACAAAAACTGCTTCATATTGAAAATGAGTTGAACTCGAACCTCAGTTTCCTCATTTATAAATGAAAGAAGTTGGACTCACTTTCCTCTATGGTGACTTGAAGCTCTGCATGTGTAGAGAGGGGGCTCAATTTGGAGTCAGCAAGACCTCAGTTCAGATCACAGCTCTTCCACTTACTGTTCGTATGATGGGGGCAAGTCTCTTGCTCTCATACTCAATTTCTTCATCTGTAAAATGAAGGAATTGGACTAAATGGCTTATGAGTTTCCTTTCAGCTTTACATCTATGATGATCTAATTTTACCATCCTCTGAACTGTACTATCTGATGAAATTTAACTGCCTATTAATTCTAGGACCTTAAACAACCACATTTATGTACACGTGTGCGTGTGGACACATGTCCACACATACACATTTGCCTTCTCTCTCTCTCTCTCTCTCTCTCTCTCTCTCTCTCTCTCTCTCTCTCTCTCTCTCTCTCTCTCTCTCTCTCTCTCTCTCTCTCTCTCTCTCTCTCTCTCTCTTCTCTCTCAAAAAAAAACCAAAAACAAAAAAACAAACCTGTGTTGAATAGCAACTATCTACTGACAAAGAGGCATTAAATATAGAAATCACAACCATTCTCAGCTACAGGAGTATCTTTAATGGATAGTCTAGTATTTTAAATTGGCAAGAATAAATGTGACCACACTTGAATAATATAATAAATAAAACCTCTATCTTATAAAATTACAAACATGAATTCTCATCCTTTTGGAAAGCACAGGACTTTCTTTTGGAGTCCAAAGCACTGAAGCTCAAGTAGACAGAAACTAATACCTAAAACAAAAACCCATATTGACTTGAAAGTTTGGTAATCATTGTGAATAGCCTATGTGGATCTCATATCTGGCTGACAAAATAGCTGGCATCTTTTTATCAGTGCCACTTTTGTTCTCTTTCATGATGAACTTCTTTAGATTTATTGCCAAGTATAAGTTGACTATCAGAAGAAGACAGTGTATCGCCAAGATCATGGGGGCAGGAAGAATTCAGAAGAGAGAATAAAGGGCAACTGGTCCCAGTTTTCAATCTTCTTTTTCCTCCTGTTCACCACCCCACCCTAACCCCTGTCCCCACCATGGATGCCAAGTGTGGAACTTTCCTCAAGATAGCATCCTTTTTGGCATCATAGCAATGTAGAATTGCCAAAAAGTTAAACAGATAGACCAAACTATCCATTAGTCATGATGTCTATGTCCTGAAGACATTCAGTGTGTCTTCAGTTTTTAAAAATGCAAACATGGTATTGAAAATAAAGTGAAATTATTTCAATGCTGTGTGGGTAATTTTCCAAATCAAATATATCCCCTTAAATGTATGGTTTCATAAAGTTTAATTTGGCTCGCTGCCTCGCTCACATGATAACATTTTTACTTAAAAATGAATTAAAAATAAGCTCTGTGGGCTCAGGAGAAGTCATCCTGAGCTGAAGTGCTGAACAGAGTCAATGTTGCGTGTAAGAAAAGGGCCATTACTACTTGTTTGCATCATTCTACTGGGGGCATTTAAACTCAGATTCAGCCTATACTGTGCCTGTCAGTAAAGTCGCAGACCTTTCACAAATGTGGCTTTATCAGAACACAAAAACTGCAATTCTGGAACGGGCCAATGGCCCACCCTGCTTCTCACTGAGTTTAACTTGGGAATCTTTAAAGGAAGGCCAACCCATCCAGTCAAATGACATACATTTGAAAATGGGATAACTTTGGGAAAAAATTCTGACTTGAGAGCTTCCTGCTTCTGCAGCTACTAATGATGATGGTAAGGACAGTTTACATTTAAATAGCTTTTTTCAGTTCACAACAAGCTTTTCCCACAACAGTTCCTTGTAGTACATAGTGCAATTCACGTTATCCCTATTTTACACAGAAGAAAACTGAGACTCAGAGAGAGTAAGTTGAATGGATACATATGGTTAGAGCTAACCATCAAACCCAGGGTCTCTGACCAGATGTTCCCTTAATCAGCATGCCTCATATACCTTTACCACCTTTTTGGAGTTCACATAAATCTGGAATTTGTTCTTGCCGTAATCACTGTCTATAACTGTGAATCTGGAAATTTCCCGTTAGATCCATTAGCTCAGTGATTGGGTTTTGCTCTTCTTTTTCTTCACCACAGGACACTATAACCCTGCTTAGCTTATATCTGCTTTACTCAGTAAAGCATTTCTTGAAGGGTTTGAATGAATGAATGGATGTTCCACAATATTCTCTTAACTTTGGGATTTTAATTACAACATTGGTATTCCTTTCATCTGCTCTTTTTCAAAACACACAAGGATTGTGACTAGAAAATAATGGTGAATTATATAACCAGTAAGAATGGGAAATAATCTGAAAGTCTGTGAATACTTACGTAGAATTGAAAAGTTTTAGTATAAAGAGTTCGGAATTATTTGAAAGCTGCACAACTGAATGGATAAAAGGATTGTGGTACTCAACTAAAATAAAGAAGTTTGGAAGAAAGCAAGTTTCATGGAAAAAATGATAAGCTTGGTTTGAGGCATGTTGAGTCTGAGATATCAAAAGGATATCCAATTTGAAGTATCCAGAAGGCATTAGTCTCCCAGTCATTTTCCACATTGATAAAATCACAAATGCTTCCAACATAATCATCTATTTCCCAAGTCAATAAATATTTATTAAGCACCTGCTACATACATTTCAAGCATAAGACCAATGTACACAAAGACAGGCAAAAAAAAATAGTCTCTGCAAGTCATTGAGGGAGACAAGATTCAAACCACTATATACCAGCAAGTTATACAGGATAAATTGGATGTGACCAAGAGATGGGAACAAACTAGCATGGAGGGAAAGGCTTCTTGTAGAAGGTGGGTCTGTAGTTGTCTCTTTAATTTTGTCTTGGGTGGAAGCCACATCGGTACCTAATATTCCCCCCAGCCCTTTCCATTGTCTTGTATAGAAACCTCTTCTCAGGCTGTTATGTCTTTCCCTTCAAGAGAATGAGACATTAGCAATATAAACACACCAGCTGAAGGGTGTAAATTAAAGCCCTAGCTTCCAACAGCTCCCTTTAAAAACAGATCTGAGTTATGAATTGTGCCATGAGCCCAACTGTGAATTATTCAACCAGAAGCAGTTATTTGATTGATAAATCAATTTGGAGAAATACGTTGAATGATTAATGATTCTGTCATATCCACCAGGACACTTGCTAATTGTTTTCAAGGTTCCAATAAGTATAATGGCAATTAATTGCACCTGCTATCATCTGCTTCATGCTTGGAGCTAAAGGAGGAGTTCAACTTTCATTTTTCACTGGTGAAAAGACTACTATTTATTCTTGGCCATTCTCCATACCTGTCTGATATGGGAGCAAGTCTTTGTGAGGGGGAGGAAGTCTGCTCATTAATGACTTTAAATTTAGGCTATTGCAGGCCTCTCTCCAAAGGAAAGAATATAAGCAAGTGTGGAAGTTTTGCAAGCCAGGAGAAAACATCATACTTACAAATCTAATTTCCATCTAAGTGTAGTATATTGTAGTTCCCTGAGGCAGACCTTGATATCAGAAAAAAGCAATTTCTGGCAGATTGGAAGGGTTATTCCCTTTTGGGTTTCCAACATCAGACAGATCAGAATGGAGGTCCCAGTCTCAGGGGGCCAGCAGCTTCATGAAACAGATGGGACTTGACAGGCTATTTCCAAGAGACGGGGGCTCTGAAGCAGGAAGTCAGGATGCCTGAGTGAGTAATGGGAAGCTCCTGATCTATACTGGGAGAGCCAGGGATTCTGCTGATGGCAGGTGGAATTTATTCATGTCAAACTAGGGTTACCAACCATCCCTGATAATCATGGGATGGCCTAATGATTCAGAGAGTACCTTCTGAGCACAACTGTACTCAGCATGTGGTTTAACCCTATTAATACCATTCCCTAACAGCAAATGCGATAAAGAATTATGTGTTTTATTTCATTACATTTTGTGATTTTTCTGTCTCTGGATCTCTTTTTATGAAAGAAATTATCTTTTTCTCTTTCTCCTGACCCTATCAACTCTCCATTTCCCTTATATTGGGGGAAGGGATGGATTCCATTGGCCTATGACACTTCCCAAACCAATATAAATTGGCTCCTATTCTGTCTCTTAAACTTAGGGAGTTTCCTGGGGCATGGAAAAGCTAGCTTCCTTGCACACAATCACACAAATATCAAAAAAGCAAGCATTTACTTTATACTTAGCAATGTTCCTGGCACTTTACCAAGTATTAATGAGTGTCA
This sequence comes from Bettongia penicillata ogilbyi, assembly GCA_023548195.1. Taxonomy (NCBI): domain Eukaryota; kingdom Metazoa; phylum Chordata; class Mammalia; order Diprotodontia; family Potoroidae; genus Bettongia; species Bettongia penicillata. The sequence goes on from JAJHZJ010000227.1 coordinate 169,727, forward strand.
ATGGTGGGACTTGAACTCATGTCTTCCCTGGATGCAAGGCTGGCTCCCTGTTTTCTGCACATATTGCTTCTGTTTCCCTTGTATTATCAACTAGAAATAGAAACCATCTTCTATAGTCTGTTTCTACCTTGCACAGTCTATTAGAGGTACAGGAGAGCTTTCAGTGGTTGGCTCCCAGGCTTGCTTGATCAACTGCCCTTAAACAAGTCCTGGCAATATATTGGAAAGAAGAGAGATATTTGAAAAGTGTGAAAATGAAAATAGATGTTTGTTAAAAATTCATTCATTATAATCATGCCTCCCTCATAACTCCCCCACCTTGGTACCACAATGTGTGAAATTCTCCCACACTTTCCAGAGATTTTCTTTAGAAAAAAAATATAAATGTTTATTAAGTACTTGTTAGATACTGGGCACTCTGCTAGTCACATGAAGCATGAAGTCCAAAATTAAAGAGTCCCTTCCCTCAAGATGCTTATATTCTACTAGAATAATATGGAGATGGAGACAACACACTCAAAAGTTCCTAAAAACTTTTTAAAAACAAAAAAAAGTTTTATGATGAAAGACTGAAATCTCTTTGTTCTTGTCTTTGTCCCCTCTTCAACCTAGTTCCCATTCACCCATACCCCCTTCTACTGGCAATGTCCTCTTAAAGGCTGCCATCATGACCAATCTCAGTGGTCTTTTTGTTCAGTCCTCATCATCTTTGTCCTGTCCTGGCTTTCTTCCTATTACTCTGCCTGCTTCTTCTCTCTCACACAATGGCTCCTCTCCTTCTTCTCATCTTCCAAAGTTCCAATCTGGGCCATGGTCTCATCTCATTTCTGCACTTCTGTGATCCAGTCTACTTTAACACCTCTGTCTCTCAACGATGTATACGCATACAAGTTTAAACTGAACCCCCCTCTTCGAAGTTCCAGTACCATATTTCTTTCTACTACATCCAGAACCCTAGCTTCAAGTTCTGAGCAGTACTGGTAGCCTATATCTGAAAAACTCAGAAAATAGCCTAGTTTGGACCTTCATATCTCTAGTTGTCCTTGTAGAATAAGGTATAGATTCTTTGTTCCAATTCAGCTCAGTTTAGTCACCAACTTTATTCAATAAATGTTCCGGTAAACTTTCAGCAACTTGAAACACTGAATACATGCTCAAAAAGATGTAAGATTTATCATCAATTTGGACATTCAAAAATGGAATAGTGACAGCTTCCATAGGGTAAGTATAGGGTACCTCAAGATAACTATCATTAAAAGAATAACATTAGGTTAGAAAACTATTAGATACCACTGAATATATATGTTCACTGTACCTGAAACCTCAATTGTCCAAAACATAGCTTACTAGCATTCTTTCCCTTTTAACTAAGTTTTAAAATGATATTCTGCTTATTATTGTCTTTTTCTAGGGAATGTTCTTTTAAAATTTAAACCAGTTATATATCTGGAATATAGATCTATAAATAGTCATCCCACCAACCAAAGCAGTTACTGCAAAACATATCATTGGAAAAACTCAAATCAACCTTTTAAAGACAAGTTCACTTTGGGAAGAGAAGAGAAAAACCTCAGCAAGAAATCTCGAATCACAGAATGCTGGGTTTGGAGAAAACTCTGAGACATCATTCATGTGGTTGTAATAGGAAGAGGATAGGATAAAATAGCAAGGACCCCAGCTCTTTAGCTGTACCCAAGGAAACCAAAGCTTGAAAAAGGAATATAGTAGGAATAGGGCTCAGGAAAAGAAGTCTCCTCCAGTGCTGATAACCAGGGGATTAAGGAACACGATCTGTTCGTTTCTTATTTTAATTAATCATTCTTACCAACTACTGTTAAGTGCTAAGCTCTGTAGTTCCAATTGGTTGAAGGAATAAAAATGTTTTCAGTACCTGCTAATGCATTCTGGAGCAAAGCACCAGTTGCCCTTTTTAATTATATGACTATCTTGGAGGAATTTATCAGATTTCTTGCTTCTCTGATAATAGAAATCAGGGAAACATGAGTGTACAAATAACCAGGGAAGGGGTAAAGAATTCTGAAAATGGATTGGAGGGGGGGGGAGAGAGAAGCATGTAGATTTCAATTCAATTTCATCTCTTGCAATTTTGTTGAGGTTTTGCACTAGTGAAAACAATTCTACTTTTAGGAAAATGAAAGCTTACTTGTCATTGCAACCAACTTTTACTGATGCCAGTTTATGATCTAATATAAACTGTCATGGGTTAATATATCCATCTACATATCTATGAGCTTGTCAATTTGACATTCTTCCATTCTCCGATACATTGCTTTGGGGAGCATATGAATGATAACACTATTTCTGAAATCCTGGGGGGACAGAATGTCTCTGATCCTTTGGTTTCAGATGGAGGAAAATTCAAATAGAATGTTTTCCCTCAGCCTTCTAATAATATTAGCTCACGTTTGTATAGTGCTTTAATGTTTTCCACACAATTTTGCATAGATTATCTCATTTGGTCATCACAAGGACCCTGTGATGTGAGTTAGATACAATCATTCCTCACTTTATAGATGGGGAAAATTGAGGCTGAAAAAGGTGAAGTGACCTGACCAAGGTCACCATGCCAGTGACTGAAGTAGGAATTGAATTGGATCTTCCTAACACCAAGTTTAACACTCTATCTGGCAGCCTAGATGCCTCAAATTCTGATGAAAGTCAAATTTTTAGGAATGGCCATAAGCTGTACTTGAATGACAGAAAGTTTACTAATCAAGAGTATATTTATCTTATGAATCAAAGCATTGTTTAAAATGGAAGAAGGGCATGAAAGTGGTCATAATTTTGTTTAATAAATGCTCTAAAATCATATTGTACGTTTGTATTCTTATGCTTCCTAAATAGTTTCCTGCCTGAAATCTCTCCTCACTCCATCTGTCCTCTACACAGTTGCCACAAGTGATTTTTCTAACACACATATCTGACTATGCCACAGTAAATTCCAGTAGTTTCCAGTTATCTCTAGGACCAAAAATGAAGTCTCTATTTGGCATCTGAAGCCCTTTGTACCACGTAGGCCTTTGCTATGTTTCCAGTCTTCTTACAATTGACTCTCCTCCACATTTACCAACCAGTTACACTGGCATACCTTTTGTTCTCCCAACACTCTGCTTCCCTGCACTGTGCCTTTGCAGTGACTATCTCTCAGGCCTGGAATATTTTCTTTACTCACTTCCAATTTCTAGCTTCCTTCAAAATTCAGCTCATAGCAGGATGCCAGGTTGCCACCTGCCCCATCTCCTTTCTGGTACCTTCCTGATGAGATTACCATTTTATTTACACTGAATATGTCTTTTATGCATCTATTAATTTGAATGCTGTCTCTTCCATTAGAGTATAAGCTTCTTGAGAGTTATGAGTCTGGTTTTTGACCTCTTTTGTTTCCAAGGTTCCTGGCACATTCTAAGCACTTAGTTGATGCTTGTTGACGTGATTAGGACTGAAATGCAAACATTTATTAAACATAGAGCTTATACTTGCATAGTTTTTGTTTAACCAACAATCTCATAGCACTTTTCAAACATTTCTTTCTGCCTCTTCACAACAATTATTTGAGATGGAATTCTGATGAATACTTATTCCCTGGGTCAGTTCAAGGAATCTTAGCTATGAGAAAGAAAATGAAATTTGCTGCCCAAGATTGATTAAGAAACAGAATAAAATGCAATTTAGCATTATAGTTAAATCCCACTTTACATAATTTTGTTTGAACAGAAATACCCATGTTATGAAATGAAAGCTACTGACTGGCAAAGAAGAGCTGAATGACTGCTCTGAGCCTTTTATGTAATTTTTATTGAGTTTTTGTGTATCCTAATTCATTAATAAAGGGGAAAGGGATGAAGCACTGCCGTGTTTTATCTTCTATCATTACTCAAATGGGACAGAATATTTTTTCCAATGAAATTCTTAGGGCAAATTGTTAATTTCCATTTTTCCAGAAAATCCATTTTTATGTAACAGCCTTGGTCCCAACCCATTCCATAAAAATTGGATTTATTGTACTCAAATATCTAACACTGCCAAAAACGTTTCAGACATTAATATAAGTTAATATGAGAGATATTTCTTCTCTTATAACTATCTGGTACATTAAGTCTCCAGAGGAGGTAAATGTTTAGCAACATGTCGCCCATCACCAAGGCATTGTGCAGGAATCAGAGATCTAAAATGGCTATTTTTTTTTTCAATCCTTAGTGACTCCTCTCTGGCCCAAGCCAGACCCAGCAGACACTCATGAATGCTTCTAGAGTCATTTCCCAAGGGTTTATGCAAATGCTTTTCTTTGTTTATTTCTCTCTCTGGCCCAGATTGTCCACTTTTCCTATAGAAGAAAAACTGCTAAGAAAAATTTAGGAGCATATCTATTCCCTGTTCCTTCCTTTGCGGACTCAAAAGGCTGTAAGCAGAACAGATCCTTTGTATAAAGTAAATGCTAGATATAGCATGGCTGACTGGCAAGGCAGGCAGGTTGAGGAATGTTAAAGCTAAGATGGACCTTGGTGATTCACCCTTATCTCAGACTTAGGGTCATAGGATTTCAAGTGGGAAAGGACCTTAGGTGTCATTTAGTTCAAAGCTGATAGATGAGTGACCTAAGTCCTTGAAAAGAGGAAGTGATTTGCTTAATGTCACACAACTAGCAAGTATTTCAATATATCAGTTCAATTAAAAAATGATTTATTGAGTCTTTCTGTGTGCAGAACACTAGGCTAGGCATTCTGTATGTGTACACACACACACACACGAAGTTGTACAGACCTACACACATATATGCACGTGTGTGTGTGTGTTTGTGTGGAGAGAAAGAGAGAGAGGGAGATATTCCTTATATATATTCTTCCATAAAACTCAAGTGAAAAGGAAAGGGGTGTACGTCCACTTACGCATGTGTGAGTCCAAACCTAGGACAACAAATGGATGAGCTTCTCACTGATCTTTCTTTTCCCAACAGAATTTCATCTTCTAGAGTTCATTCATCACTTTAAGAAATTAAGCCCAATTGGAAACATAATTTGAATGTGTAATTAAATTTGTCATTTGATCTTAGCTTCTACATGTTAATCAAATAGTTCCGACTTAAGTAAGTTCTCCCTCCATGCTTCAGCTGTATGGGTGGCCAATCATCCCCTAAAGAACATGGCAGATTCTTTCGGGGAGGTTTACTGATGAGAACTTCATTCTTTTCTTCTTCAAGCATGGAATAATTTTTTTCCAAAGACCAAAATTCATGCAATCAGTCAATTTGAAAGATAGAAAAAAAGACATAATTCAAGTTAAATATTAGAAATGACAAATAAATGAAATATGTTAAGTGGAGTAGAAAAGGAATGTGTAGCTAAGCAGCACCAGAACCATATGTCAGATCCATCCTCCTCAGAGGAAGACATGAAAAGAATGGCTGAGATTCTTGCAAACTCCAAAGCAACCATCAGTCTCTTTTCATTCCTCTGTTTGATTCAGTGGACTCCCTGGGGAGATCTTACCTGCGCCAGCATTTGACAACTTAGTGTCTCTGTTTATGTGTTCTATTTATCTTACCTTTGGTTTTCTTTTTCTTCTATTCCAGTCCAGGAAAAATTCATCTAAATTAAGCTGCTACAAATTAACTGGACTAAATAAACTTAGACTACAGCAGCTTCTACCTCAGATTTGAGTGATTTTAATATATACAGAGATCGACTTATTTTAAACACTGATAGATTTGAATTGTCACCTTTCAAATATTCCTAAGCTTTGTGTCAGGTCCCTCTTTGAAATTCTAAATAGAAACATGTGCCATACTCAAAATAACATCTCTCTGGCTGTGTGTTTCTATGGTACTTAAACCGCTGTTTCTAGGCACAAGGTCCTTCTGATTTTTTTTTTTTTTTTGAAGTGAAAGGAAGCTACACATGTAGGAAAATCATCGAATCACTGTATGCACTTAGAGGACACCAGGGCAGATTGGTCTCACCTTTCCACTGACCAAAGGAGTTTCCCAGGTTACTCCAAATGTAGAATGTTCTAATCAGCAGTGAGGAATACAGGCTTCTAACATGGTAATTTTTGTTTCTCAACTTAGGGATTTTCTCCTCAGTTTTTTTTCCTTAGCAGTATTTTTCCAATTGCATGTAAAGATAGTTTCCAACATTCATTTTTGCAAGATTTTGAGTTTTAAATTTTTTTCTTTCCTTTTCTTCCCTCCTCCCTACCCAAGATAGCAAGCGATCTAATATAGGTTATGTATGTACTGTCATGCTAAATATATTTTCCCCCTTGGTCATTTTGTAAAAGAAGAATCAGAACAAAAGGAAAAAAAAATCACAAGAAAGGGAAAAAAGGGGGAAATAATATCCTTCATTCTACATTCAAAATCTTTAGTTCTTTCTCTGGATGTGGCTAGCATTTTCTGTCATGAGTATTTGGAATTGTCTTGGATCATTGTATTTCTGAGAAGAGCTAAGTCATTTACAGTTGATCAGCAAACGGTATTGCTGTTAATAAGTACAATGTTCTCCTAATTCTGCTCAATTCACTCAGCATCAGTTCATGTAAGTCTTTCCAGGTTTTTCTGAAATCTGCCTGCTCACCATTTCTTATAGTACAACAATATTCCATTACATTCATACACCACAACTTGTTCAGTCATTTCCCAAATGATGAGTATCCCATCAATTTCTGATTATTTACCACTCCAAAAAGAGGTGCTATAAATATTCTTGTGCATGTGGGTCCTTTTCCCTTTTTTATGATCTCTTTGGAGTACAGACCTAGTAGTGGTATTGCTTTGTATGTAAGCACAGTTTTATAGCCCTTTGAGCAAATTGCTTTCCAGAATGATTACATCAGGTCACAGGTCTGCCAATAATGCATTAGTATTCCAATTTTCCTACATCTTCCCCAATACATTATTTTCCTTTTCTGTCATATTAGCCAATCTGGTAATTTCCTCCACAGTTAGTAGGGATTCTCAACATTGTTTTACCTTGAAACTGCAAGATCCATTGATTTCTTCAGCAAATGCTTTTTGGGTATCTACTGTGTCATATCTTGTACCCAGTGGTAGGCATAGGCGAAAGCATAAAATTATAAAGAAAACACAACCCTTATGCTCAAGGGCTTTACTCTTAAATAAATGGTAGTTAAATGGCACAGTGAATAGAGCTTTGGGTATGAAGTAAGGAAGATCAGAGTTCAAATCCAGCCTCAGGCATTTTACTCGCATGTGAACCTGGTCAAGTCTCTTAGCCTTTGTCTCAGTTTCCTCATCTGTCAAAGGGGGATAATAATAGCACCTACTTCGCAAGATTGTTATGAGAATCAAATGAGACAATAATTATAAAGTGCTTTGCACAGTGCCTGGCAGGTAGTAAGTGCTATATAAATCTTAGCTTCTATTATTAATTATTATTGTTAAGAAGAAATTTAAATGTAGATAAGTAGCACTTTTATACATATTATCTCATTTTTTTCCTTACAACAACTCTGTGAGGTAGATAGTGAAAATATTCATGCCCCATTTACAGGAAAGGAAACTGAGGCTTAGAAATAAATTGACTTATTCAAGTTCACATGCTCACAAATAGTATTTTGGTAACTTATTTTTACCAATGAGGATATTCCTTCCACCAATGCAGATTACAAACCCTTCATGCCCTCTAAGCTTTCACAATTCTTATCCATCTTTTTCCTCAAGTTCTTCCTAGATGATCTATCCATGTTGTAGAAAATTTTGTTTTTAATTATAAGAATAAGATAAGAATGAGAAAACAGAAGGGTAGCTAGAGTAGCACATTGGTATTTCTTGGAATTGTATTCAAGGTAAAAATATCATTTCTTTATTTCCAACCTATGAGGAATATTCCAAGTAATGTTGATATGTGGGTTGCCATTTATGGTAGGAGCAATATCCTAATCATTGCTATCACGACTCATGCAAGTGAGGCTAATTATCCTTAAAAAAATATATTGAGACTCAACTGGCTCAGAGGATTAAAGCCTGGGTCACTATAGAGCTTTCTAGGCACCTGGATAGCAACAACCAGGGCATGAAGGGTTGGAGTTCCTCCCTGAAGCTTTAGACCACAGATTGGCTGTGTGACTGATAGTCATAAACTGTGTTCATCTGAAAGAATGCTTTTTCCTGGTTGAATATTCAGTCTCTGCCCTGGATATCCTTCCCTACAATAGATAACTGAGCCTCTTTCTGTGAACTGTTAGATAAATTACAAATTACTCATTTCATTCCAGTTTTGGTCCCAAACTTTCAGGAGAACGGCTTGCTTTAGGCCTAGCCCCTTACACTAATGAAAATGATTATTTCACAGAGAGAAATAGGTACCAGGTAAGTAGGAGAAGGTTGCAGCACATAGCTAGAGAACATAAAATGGCAGGGTGGGAAATCTGTGGCCTTGAGGTCATATGTGGCCCTCTAGATCCTCAAGTGCAGCCCTTTGACTGAATCCAAACTTCATGGAACAAAGTTTGGATTCAATCAAAAGACTGCTCTTGAGGACCTACAGGGCCTCATGTGGCCTTGAGGCTGCAGGTTTCCCATCCCTGCGCTAGAGTATTGGGCTCAGGATAACATAAAGCACTTTGAAAACACTCAACACTCTTAGTGTTATATAAATGACCAATAACAAGATGGGGAACTTCAAAAAAATAGGAATAAAAGATACATTCAGGAAAATGTATGACAGAAAAAGATAGGATGGCAAGGATGATTTGCATCATGTCAATATCAGGAGAAAGCAAAGAAGCCATCCAACACATTAGGTGAACTCTTAGAAGGACGTGGATATCACAAAGTCACAAAGAATGATCACATTGGCATATGTTATTGACATCATTGTCAGGCACAGTTTTGAATTAGTATATGAGTTTTCGAAGCAGTTTACAATTCATAGGATGGCTTGGACATTATCTTTCTGAAGGCCAGTAGCTATCTTTCTGAAGAATTCTTTGGTTGCTTCCATTTCAGAGATGCCCAAACTTTTCCTGATAAAGAGCTACTATTAACTTCCCTAAGGCTATTCCACTCTCTTCCTACACCCCTTTCTTACCCCCATCCCCTGTGATTTATGGAGAATTGAGCATAATAGTAGCAACTAACTTTTAGAAAGTTACCAGAAAGATAATGATTGATCATAATTTTTCTGGTTGGGGATCTCACAACTAAATGGCTCCCTAATCGATATGGTGACTGAGAACCAATCAGCCATTCATACAGATGTTTTATCCATAGATTAACATCTAGCATCCACATAAAATAATTTACCCAAAACACATGTATTATTGAATCCTTCACTTTCATTTTCATGTTTTGGTGTTAAGCAGATATAAACAATGATTCATTCCCTTTGGGTATGCAAATTAGCTGGTGTATATATATATGGACCCTTGAGCAAAAGTATAGCAGTTTACACAGCATTGCTCCATCCTACAATGTTGTTATAATTAAATACATTTTACTGAACTGATAAATAACTATAAACAAATGTATTACTCTAATTTTATGTGGATGAAAATCACATATAATGGTCTCTAACTACACTGAAAAATATTTTGATTCCTTATCCATCTCTCCCATCAAGTGATTAAAAAGGCAAGGACCACATTTCTTTTCTTTTATGTTTATGTAATAATTATTTCAAAAACATCTAGAATAATTAGTATGGTGGGAGCAATTGATTTTTGTATAGAACACAATGTCAGAGTAAGTTTGTATCTTAGATACCTAGGTGGGTGTCTCTTGTTTGTTCTTAGAGAAAATCCTTAGGGACCAAGATAATATGTTATCAACAAATTACCAAGTAGAGATATTAACAAGACCAAAAGGAAGACATTTCTTGTTGCAGAAGAACATTAAGTTAAAAAAGAAAAAAAGAAACTGAATGTCAAAACTTTAATTAAAAAGAATTGGAGAATGTCCAAAAATCTATATTAAGACATATCTTATTAATTTGTTTAGCACTTGGAAGAACCAACACAGTGTTTGACATGTGGTGAATACTCAATAAATGGCCTATCCTATCTATCTGTGTGTCTGTCTATCTATCTATCAGTGTAGGCATTTCCTTTACCTATATGTACAACTCTTTCACAATTTAGTAGGCAGTCTTTACAAGCTATTGTAGCTTTTTTTAAAATGCATAACCTGGTAGCCAAACTTTTTAAGTCACTTCAAATGTTTTCAGACTGATCCTGGAATGACGTACATGATCTATGGCCAAGTTTGAATAAGAAGCCCTTTCAACTTGAAAGGACCTTCCAGAACTTTCACACCAACAGCACCACCTTTAACACTCCAGGGTCACCCTCCTCTTTATAATGACACCTAGGAGAAAGATCATAAAATAAAAATGACTATTTCAACTGATTTTGCATCAGCAAAACTGCATTTTATAAGTCATGTATAGTTAGACTTTTCACTTCCAAAACACTGGGCAGTCATCCAGACTTTTAGATTTATTGTATTTCTACAGTATTGTGCTAGTATTTTTGTGCTCCTGAAACCCTGTCTGCTTTCAGCAATTAATAAAAATGTTATGGGTTTTGATTTGCATCACTGCAGCATATGAACTAAATTACTTTTCATCTGCAGCTTTAAAGTAGAATAAAATTCTTTGTTATAAAGTTTCAGCCTGCCCTGGTATGAACCACTGAAGCATGGAACTCAATGAACCAGAGCTAGGCCAGTCAGGGGAGCAGCTTCCTTCCAATGCCAGTTTATGTGATATCAATTGGACAGTTTACTGTTCTAGAAAGCAACAAACTCCAATCCATTATACGCACATTAGATGAAGCTGGATAATTTTTCAATAAAGGGCAACCAGCCAACTAACCTGTGATGAATAGGACGCAGCACCCCATTTTGTCCACTGACACAGCTCCTGTTTGTACTCCAAGGCTGCCACCCTTCAGTAAAAGGGGAGGCATCTCCTCTTCTCAAAGGTCATGAAATTGGTCCTAGACTTGGTCACTGCCTCTCTTTTTTTTTCGGTGTCCTGTGTTCCTACCCTAACTACTATAATCTTGAGTACAAATGGGGTTTGAATCCACAGCTAAATTTTGTCATAGGGTGAAGGAATTTTGATTTACAAAATGTATAAATATATCTATATATAGGCATAGCAGAGAGCACAAATACATCCTTTCTACTCAAGTCAGTCAGTAAACCAGCATTTATTAACTACTGTGTTCCAAGCACTATATTAAACATTGAGGATACAAAAAAACAGAGAACCCAAAAAATGGGCCCTCTCCCAAGGTATTGCATTCTAATAGAGGAGCTCTCATAGATGTAAAATATTTTTATTCAAGTTCATCCATTATTGACTACCAACTCCCAACTGTGGCCCTTCTCAACCTTGTTTTCCCTCCACGAGAAGACAATTCCATTCTCCTCATTCTCAATAGGTAACTGTGTCCTACTCTGCTAAAAAGATAGAAAGCCTCCTTCAACTTGTCTCAATCTTTCTTCATTGTAACCTGTCCTCTCCTTATCCCACCAGTCTGAGAGGATGAAGTAGAGTTCCTCTTTGCCAAGTCTAACCTCACCATCATTTGTGACAAGGTATCCTTGACCCCAATTCCTCCCATCTGTTCAGTTCCTTTACCCCATCAATCATTCTCTCTCACATTTATTTCATTCCCTCTCTTTCTGTTGACTCCTTTATCTCTCTCAGTCTACGAACATTTGCAGGTTACTCTACAATAAAAAGAAAGAAACAAAAACTTGGCATGAAATTCCTAGCTCTTCCAACTATTATCTTCTTTTTCTCCTTCCTTTTACTGTCAAACTTCTGACAAGAAAAAATTAAACTCAGTGCTTTTGCTTCTACTAGCTCATTTTATTGTGCATTACAATTTGGCCTCCATTTCCACTGCTCTAGACAAGGTCAATAATAGTCACCTACTTAATGCCAAGTCCAATTACCTTCTCCTATGCTTCATCCGCCTTCATTCTCATCATTTTATGCCATTGACTTCCTTCTCCTTTCTTAATACTTTCTCATCGATTGCATTCAGCAACGTTGCTCTTTCCTGCTTTTCCTCCTACCTCTCTGATGACTCGTTCTCAGTTTCCTTCATCTTCCTCCTCTTTGGTCATAAATGAGACCCTTCCTGGCTTTCTTCTTTTCACTAAGTGTCTCCCTTGGTGATCTCATTGAATATTAGTGCTTTATTTTCACCTCTGTGGATGACTCCCAAAGCTAAATCACTAAACTTTCCCTTTCTTCAGAGCTCCATTCTTGGAATTCTAACTGCCTTTTATGTGCCTCTTATGGAAGTACAACTGGTACTTCAAATTAAAAATCACAAACAACTCATCATCTTTCCCAAAAAGCTTGTCCCTCCCCCTAATTCATTTATTCTATTTAACTAACATCATCTTTGCGCAAGCCTGAGGTCAGAGATTATTCCCTTCTGATTCTCCCTTACTCTTACTCCTCACTTCTATCCAATTCTCAAATCCTGAAACTTTTCTTTCCAAAATATTTCTCACATCCATCTCCTCCTCATAGTAATCAATCTTGTCCAGGCTCAAATCACATATTAAAACTATTTCAACAGCTTCCTAACTTGACTTCCTGGTTCAGAACTCTTGCTTCTCTCATTCATTTTCATACTATTGACAACGTAATCTTTCTAAATATTGTAGGAGATGGGATTATATGCATAAGGAAAAATAAATAGGTAAGCACAAGGAGGAATAATCTATAATGAACCTGGAAAACTAGTTTGGAAACAAGCTGGGAAAGGCTTTAAATGCAAAACAGAGGAGTTTGTATTTGAGCCTAGAGGTAAAAGGGAAGCAATGAAATTTGTTGAACCGGGGAGGGGCATAGTCAGATTTGCTCTTTAGGAAATCACTTTGGCATTTGTATGGAGAGCAGTTGGGAGAAGGGAGAGAATTGAGGCAAGTAGGCAAATTAGAAGGCTATGGCAGTAGGCCAAAAAGTGATGAGGACCTGAACCAGAGTTTTGGCCAAGTGACTGAAGAAAAGGGGACAGATGTGACACATACTGTGGAGGTAGAATTGACAAGATTTAACTGATTAGAAACTGAAACCTTTAGAATTATTCCTAGATTGCAAATTTAGGTGGCATGGAAAGGTACTCCTGCAATTGATGGAAATAAGGGAGTTATAAGGAGGAATTAGGGTAAAGATAATGAGTTTTGTTTTAGACTTTTTGAGTTTGAAAAGCTAAAGGACAACCTTTCCTTTATAAACCCTCTACAATCTGGCCTCGGACCTCATCATTCAACTGAAGCAAAGAACCTAAACTTCTCCAAAGCTCGGAAAGATCTCTCCCATGGCCTTTTCACAATCCTTATCCTTCTTGATTTCCAGCAAACTTTGAATCATGATTTCTCCCTAGATACTCTCTCCTCTCTAGGTTTTTGTTCTCTCCTGGTTTTCCCCCAGATTACACCTATTAATCAGATAAATGGCAAAGTTGGGAATTAGACATGTATCCTGACTGTCAGTCTGTTGCTCTTTCTCTACATTGTATTCATTACACAAAGGATGTGCAAACTAGCTAATTTAGGCCTCCACAAGTATTGCCCGGTCCTGAACATTAGCATATGGTTGTTTTGGCTGTCCACCCCAACTAACCATCCACCCAGGCCTTCACCAAAGTGCTCCTGCCCACCTGAACCAACAGGTCTTCCAAAATCCAGGCTCCAGTCTATGGGAAAGCTAATCCATTCATTCTGGGGCTTCTAATGTGGGGCTGTACTTAACTGATTAGTAACTGTTTTCCAGTTTGCCCACTTAACCCACTCTGTTGACTATTCCCCAATACCCAATACCAGACTTTGTTTCTTCTTCATATCACCTTCTCATCTCTCCCCCATCTACTCAGGCCATCTTTCATCAGTCTTCCACCATCATGTATTCTCCTCCCCTTTGTACTCTCATCTCCCACCCTCTGAGAACAAAATACCTTCACTGGTCACCACTTGCCCATATGCCTTGGCTTCCACCATTAGAATGTAAGTTCCTTGAGGTTCTCCTTCCCTCACCGTCCCTCTCTCCTTTTCCTGCTCTCCCCCTCCACTTTGTCCTTTGCTTCTCCCTTTCCCTTTTCCTCCCTCCCCTTTCTTTATATTTGTACTTCTAACACTGAACAGTGGCACATAAGAAGAGCTTATTTTTTTTTTCATTTGTTCAAAGGAGCTAAGTTGAGCAATTCATGGCTGGTCCCTAAACCCAGCTTTTTTATAGCCTTGGTCACCAGCATAAAGTTGGGAAAATATGCAACCAGATGTCTGCATAATACCTAAAAATTCCTAGATGAGAAATACTGTATGAGTTGGAAGCCAAGCTCTTTAAAACTTGAAGTCAGAGAAATGCTCTGACTTAAATGCTAGAAATAGAACCAACTGGGGAATTAGAATTTCCTTAGTGGCCTAATCACACAGACCACATTTGCTTCCCATTTCAGAATGTGAGGGTCAGTTGTTACTCTATTCTGGTGTCAGGCCAAATTACATGTGTGCACCCCAGTGGGAACTGCGGCAAGATTTCAAAATGACATTTTTCACTTGGTAGTCTTAAGAAAGCATTTCTTTGCACATTGATCTATTCACTTTTCCCCAACATGTTAAGTACAGTATAACTAATGGTATTTGATTATTGCTGCTATGGTCCTTCACCTGAAATCAAGTAATCAGGAACACACATCCTACTGAGAAGGAAAGGGATCATTGCCTCCATGGACCCCAGGGATTGTGCCCAGAACTGTCCTTGTTAAAGTGTAGATTCAAGCTTACATTTTAATTTTGAACTCAGGCAAGAAGTTTAGCAACTACGGCACTTTTTGGAGTATGGAATCATTTCTCTGCTGGCACAGTGGAGTGTGACTATTTGCAACACTTAGACTACCAATGAAGAGAACAGCAGTGGACAATGATACTAGGTTGGAAGGAACCTTTTGTTAGGTTACACAGTAATTGGATAACTCATCTTGGATGACAGGCCAGCTTCTTACTGATGCCCCCAGCTCTGTTAACTGACCTTTGCACTCTCCAAGGCCTTCATTTTTTATTTCATGGAATTCACCAGCATCTGCCACAAAGTCACGTAGAGTAACATGCAGTAGTGATAGCAAGAAGCTTAGGGAATGCACACATCATTAACAAATTACCATTATTTAAATCACATCTCCCCTAGAAGGAACTGCAATAAAGCAAAACTGAAATGAGAGACTAAACCTGAGTGAAAAGAAAATACTGTAAATAACAACATAAAATAAATTGAAAACCATTTCAACTTCTAATGGGCCATCTGGGAACTCCTAACTTGAATATCTAATTTTGTTTTTCAAACAAGGAGCACTAAATACAATGAAATAATTTTGCTAGCTGTCTTCTTTCATATACTCTTGTCACTTTATAGTAACTCTATATAGTTTTGCAATGAAAAATAGTTCACAGGAAACCTTTTGTGAAAAGATAGTTTAAGGAAGCCTTACTGCAAGCCCTCCAAGAATTGGGGGTGTATGTGAAAGAGATATTAGACTTGGGCTCTTTGATAAGAAAAACCTATGAGAAATAGGCAAAATTGCAGAGACTGGTTTCAGCTACAGATATCTAAAAGTGGAATGGGCTGCTTCCAGGCACAAGGAGTTCCTCTTTAGGGAAATCTTAGAGTGGGGCAACTTGCTCCCCCTTCAGGGAGATGTGGTACAGGATTTCTGTTTACATAATTTCAGAGGTCTCTTCTAAAGCTGAGATGCCATAATTCCTCAATTGTGTTTATATTTTAAAACCTAGTACCTTAAAGAGCACCGTTAGAAAATTTGGTCTTTGGTTGTTGATGGTTGTCCTTCATATTCAAAGAGGACCAAAATGATATCACTATGTCAATGTATGGCATATCCTAGTGTGACTGATCAGACCAACAGGAGCTCAGAAAGCTCTATCATAAAATTGTCTATATGACATTTGGAATGGAGGCATCTCTAAATTTTCACATATCATGTTTCTTTTGACCTACTGCAATTCTGATTTGCTCTTTGAAAAAAACATGAGAAAATACCCAAGGGCCTTCATTTGGAGTACATACTACATACTCAGGATTTTTAATTTATATGTTTTTACATGCTAAAGCTCATTTAAACTATGGAATATTAGTGGTTATCATCATCACTGTCATCAAAGCAGTAGGAAGACAGAGAGGAAGAGGAGGATAATGAGCATTTAAGAAAGGGAGTGACAATTACTTCCTTTCCTTTCAATTTCAGGCAACTCTCTCAAGTTACAGAGAAGGTGCTGACCTACATTGATAGAGGAAATTCCTCTCACCAGCAGCTTTCTACATGACATGAAATCACAATTGTGGTTAAAAAAAAAAGATGCATTATAGCTGACATATCTAGAGTATTCTGAAGTTTAGAAAGTGCTTTTCATTTATTGTGTAATTTGATTCTCCAACAAACCCTAGGAGGATGATAGTTCAAGGATTGTTATCCCCATTTTACATATGAGAAAACGAGCTCCAAGGAGTTAAGTGCCTTGCACAAGACTGGACAGCTAACACATGTCACAATGGAGACTCATCCTGTGGCTTCTGACCAATGTTCCTTCAACTACATCCTGTAAATAGCAAGGATTAATGAATATTTCCCATGAAGCAGTAAAGATGCCATTGAACACAGAGTAGTAAATCCAATTCTGATTTTTGTACTCTCTTTACTCACTGAGAGAAGAGTTTCCCCTTTGACCAATTTTCTTTCTTCCAGAGCATTGAGGAGGAACTCTGAATCAACACAAAAGGGATAAAATAGGTAAAACCATGTCAGAGCAGAAAAACATGAATTTTATTTCCATTTAAGGAAGAAATATTAATCTATTTCTACATCCTATGGCAACAGGAAGCAATAAGAGTATCTGTGTGACTTTGGGCAAGTCACTTAACTTCCCTAGGCCCAGTTCTCTTCATCTGTACTAAGAGAGTGCTAGATGTAAAGATACTGAGATCTCTTTAGTTATTGATCTATGATCCCATTATTGTATTCTAATATTTGTAAAGTGTTTAGCATAGAGCCTGTAACAAATAGGTGCTAAAAATGCTTTGTTCTTCCTTTCTTTCATAAATCTATTATGAATTATTTGAAAACATTTAGCATAACATAGCATTTACAGTATTTGTGATGAATGCCAGATATTTGTAGCATTTTCTCAAATTTTTGTCAATTCTTATTTCTAGGACAGTATATGGCAGATACTAAGAAAGTATGGATTGTTAAAGCTGCTGTTAGTGATATTAAAGTCCATCAAAAAGTCAAGTGATTAAAGAAAGTCTCAATGTCACAACATATTTCTTTCTATAGTAAACATGATATTATTAATAATAAAAAATAACTCATTCATGTAGAAATGCATTGATAGGTAAGTAGTACATTTTATTACCATATATTTTTATTACTAAGGCTTCCATCAATAGAGTGCCAGGCCTGGACTCACGAAGACCTAAATTCTAATCCAGACTCAGTTGCTAGCTGTGTAACCCTGGGCAAGTCTCTGCTTGACTTAATTTCCTCATCTGTAAAATAGGAAAGATATTCCTTCCAGGACTGTTGTGAGAATTAAATGAGATAAACATTGTAAAGTGCTTACTTTACACAGTTTCTGGCACATAGTAAGAGCTATGCAAACTTTACCTGTCATTATGATATGAGTATGGTGATATTGACACCAATTTTGTGAATGAGGAAATTGAAGCTTAGAAAGATTGTAATTTACAACTAGCAAGTGATGTAATCAGGACCTGAACCCAAGTCCTCTGATTACAAAGACAGTATTTTTTCCTTTATACCAGTGGCTCTCAAATTGTGGCTCAGTCATGATTGTGGATACTAAGACTCTTTCAAAGGGGACCACAAAGTCAAAATTATTTTCATCATAATGTGCTGTTGTGTTCAGTTGTGTTCAACACTTCATGACCCCATTTCAGGGTTTTGGCAAAGATACTGAAGTAGTGTGCCATTTCCTTCTCTTGCTCATTTTAAAAATGAGTCACACAGCTAGTGTCTGATGAAGATGAGTCTTCTGACTCCAAGCCCAGTGCTATATCCACTGAGACATCTAGCAACTGACTCATCATAATGCTAAGATGTTTTCAGTTCTAATACAGTAAATATTTAGAGATATAACCCACATAAATAAAAGCTCTTTAGGAGATCCTTACAAGTTTAAGAATATAGAGGAAACCAAATATGGCCTGTTTTAATTTTTTCAATATAGAAACAGCATTTCATATTTTTGCAAGGAGAAATGAATATATCTCACTCCCCAATGTAATCAATGCAATAGTTGCAGAATGCAGTTGCAACATTTGAAATTGAAATGGGAAAAAATCCACATCGTATGAAAACTGCAGTGTTTTCTGCTATCGCAGTTTATGAGAAAAGGGACTCATGAGATTTATATCCTATTTATGCAAGAGTATAGGGGAAAAAAAAACAAAAAAAATTATTGCACATCAGAGAAAAATATCCCATTCAAGTTGAAAATGGTTCAAATTCCCAAGCCAAATGGAAATAAAACTTGTGATTCCTTTGTAATAGACCTTGGAAATACCCTAAAATACAGCCATGTGAACGTATTTCAGAGGGCATATTTCAGGACAGAACCGCAAAGAGGTTATTAGAAGGGAATAGAAAAGATGATTATAAAAGTGCAGATGAACTATACCAAAGTATGAACTGTGGATAATATATACTTACTACAGAAACTGAACAACTGTGTAAACTCAGGGATTGTGCAGCACATTAATTTAAAGCATGATGGCAACCCAGCAAAGCCAAAAGGCAAAACTGAACTGCAAAATACAACCTTTCATCTACCTATTCTCCTCTGTCTATAATTCAAGCAGGACTCTTAGCCAGGATAATAAACTGAAAAAAGAAAATGAGACACACTAGGTGGCCAAGTAGATAGAGCACCTTGCCTGGAATAAGCAGACTCATCTTCCTGGGTTCAAATCTGATTTCACACACCTAATAGCTGTGTAACCCTGAGCAAGTCACTTAACCCTATTTGCCTCAGTTTCCCCATCTATAAAATGATCTGGAGAAGGAAATGGCAAGCTACTCCACTATCTTTGCCAAAAAAATAAGTAAATAAAAACAAAAGGGATCATGAAGGATCAAATATGCCTGAAAAAAAACTGAAATACAACCAAAACTTAGTAACCAACATGACATTGCATATACCAAAAGGTAGACTATTTCCCCAATCTGGAAATTCTTCCTTTCTGAAATGTGGAAGAGAAATTCCTTTATTTTCCTTGGCTCATACATATTAATAGGAATTAGAAACAAAATTAGAACTGGAAAGGGCCTTAAAAGTTATTTAGTCCAACCTCACCTTCCCTACCTTCTTTCCCCCATTTATAGATGAGAAACTGAGACTATACAAGGGAAAAATGATTTGCCAAAGGTCACATGGCTAGCTAGTGGTAGAACCCTTCAATCATGAAAACCTTTAGGCAGCTAAAACCAATACCTCCTAACTTCTAGTCTAGTGCTCTTTCTACTGTAGCATATTGAATGTTATTGTTTTTGGTTGCCATCTTGGCTTTGGCAATAATATACCTTCCTTCAGCCATGCTGGTATTTCTGCAATATTGGCTATATATATATAAAAATATTGAAAAATATTTAGCTATTTCCTTCATTTTTTCCCATCCTAAAAATTCGTCAAGCACTATATGTTTGAATGTTCATCCACTATATATTGATTGAAATCCTACAAATATGTAGCTCTATTTTAGGTGGTAGGGGCTATTTAAAGCATTGTAAGCCAACAGGAAACTTACATTCTAGTGGGGAATAGATGTCCATGTACAAACTCTATGATTCAGAGCTGGAATGGAACATTTTGCCTGGCATGTAACAGAACTATAAAAAATACTTCTTGATTTATATTGCAATTGATCTCATAGTTTGACCCCCTCACTTTATACATAAGGAAACTGGAGTCCAGTAAAGTAAATGACTTACAAAAGACCATAAAGATAGTAAATAGTAGATTTGAGATATATATATATATATAGATATTTTTTTTTCTCTGACTCTAAATGTAGTGTTCTTGTCATGAAACTAAGTTTCTGCTCAAGGGGAGAAAAAGATTATAATTAAGTCTTTAAATAAGTGAGGTAGACAATAAATGTTATAGGAGAAAACATAGGGTTGAATACGTGGTTCATTGGAAAGAGCAGAAGCACATAAGTCAAGAAAACCCAGTGCAAGCTCATCCATAAATTTATTGTAGCATTTTCCATGATCATATAACCTCTCTGAGCCTGAAATTTTCCTCATCTATAAAATGAGAGGGTTGGGCTGGAACTTGGGGGTTTTCAAAATAGTGTCAGTACACTTTAAAAAAAACAAAACATTTTGCTGAGAAAGGTCCATAGTTTTTACCAAACTGCCAGACTAGTCCATAACACACAAAAAAGATTATGATCCCCTAGCAGGTGGTCTTTTAAATCCCTTCTAGGTCTAAGATTCCATAAATTAACAAGATCATCATAGCCTCTACTCATTGGGGGATGTCCTTGTGACTAAGATGAGCTTGGAACTGTACCTACAGGTAGAATTCAAATGACTGGAGAGGAAGAAGGCCTTCCAGGTTGAATAAGTAACAGGGGAAATACTTAAATTGGGAATTTGAAAAGTATGTAGGTTAAGGCAATGAGTTGATTTCATAAATTTTGTTTGTTTTCCCCCCAGCCCTCCATATACTGAGGTATCGAGAATGGTGTCAATATTTTCAATTCAACTCAATAAATATTTATTAAATGCCCACTACATACCTAGTACTATACTAAGTGCTGGGGTAGAAATAATAAAAAGAAAAACTGTCTTTGCCTTCAAGGTGCTTATAACACACAAAAGGAAGCTGTAGAGAGGTGGGAAGTTACAGGGAGATGGGGGCCACTACCTAGCACAGGAGCGTGATGTAAAATAGAAGCAAAACCAAGGAGAGTAATTAATGGAAAATGAAGAGTTATCTGGAAACTTCTGAGCTCTCTGGAAAGGAAGTCTTTGAGAAGACTTATTGCTCTGCCCTCTAGTACTCCAATCAGAGGGGAGAGGCCAAAGAGGGCACTTGAGAAGATGTTGAGTATCAAAAGTGGAATCACTCTGCATGGTGATGAGATTTCAGGTGACAATCTGAAGAAGGGGCATGATGTCATCTGGAGTCAACACCAAGCAGAGTGACTGATTGAACACAAGAGCATAAGAAGATTTTTATACTACATCAATTTCTTGTAAAGAGAAACCAGAATTATCAAACATGAGAGGGAAAAAAAAAGATTCAGTGATCACTTGTCTTCCTGTCTTGATGGTGCCTTCTCTCTCAGGTGATCTTTTTTTTCTTTATTTCAGATTGAAATTAATTTTTCATTAATATCACCATTGTTATCCATGCTATTTTTTGTCCTAATTTTGTGACTTCACCATTTCAATGTAATGAACCAAGTAATTTTTTTAAAGTCTACTAGGTTTTTTTATTTAAAGTTTTGAGTTCCACATTCTATCCCTCCCTCCTCTCCCCCTTCCCTGAGAAGGTAAGCAGTCAGATATAGATTATACATGTGCAATTATGTAAAACATTTCTATATTAGCCATTTTGTACAAGAAACTCAAATAAAAGAAAAAATGAAAGAAAATGGAAAATATCATGCTTCAGTCTGTATTCAAACAATAGCAGTTTTTTTTTCCTCTGGAAATGGATAGTATACTTCATCATTATTCCTTTGGGATTGTCTTGGATCATTCTATTGCTGAGAATAGCTGTCATTCACAGTTCTTCATCTACAAATATTGCTGTTACTATGTATAATGTTCTTCTGGTTCTGTTCACTTTACTCTGCATCAGGTCACATATGTCTTTCCAGGTTTCTTTCTGAAATCATACTGCTTGTCACTTCTTATTACACAATAGTATTTCATTATAATCACATACCACAGCTTGTTTAGTCATCCCCCAATTGATGGGCATCTTCTCAATTTCTGATTCATAGCCACCACAAAAAGAGCTGCTATAAATATTTTTGTAAAAATGGGTTCTTTTCCCTTTTTGATTTGGATGTCTTTGAGTATAGACCTGCCAGTGGTATTACTGGATCGAAGGGTATGCACAATTTTATAGTTCTCTGGCCAAATTGCTCTCCAGAATGGTTGGATCGGTTCACAACTCCACCAAGAATGCATTAGTGACCCAGTTTTCCCACATCCCTTCCAACATTTATCATTTCCTTTTTTTTATCATGTTAGCCACTCCGATAGGTGTGAAGTGGTATCTCAGAATTGCTTTAATTTGTATTTCTCTGATCAGTAGTGATTTAGAGCATTTTTTTCATATGACTATAGATAGTTGTAATGGTAGCTATGAGAGTTTAAAGATCTTCCCCACCCATTAATGGGCCTGCCCATTAAGGAAAGCTTGATCAGGGGAGGCCCACACTTTTTGCTAATTTCTAATGAGGCACTACTTCTCAAGGGTTGCGATGCCCTCTGGCTCTAAAAAAATGTATAGATACTCTGAGGTTAGGTTTTACTTTGGGGCTTACTCACTGGACCTGTTTGACCAGCTGACACAGTAAGGAGCCCCCAGCTTTGAAAACCCAGATGTTTGTGCTTCTTTCTCTTGTAACTATGTATTATTTATGGTCAGACAGTTACCTGCCTATTGTTCTGCAAGGCAGTTGGAAGCTCTCTGTTGATTTTGATTTCTCTTTATTTTCGCTGAAGTTCAGAGTGCTGATTATTTTCCCTGAACTAAGTGAATGATGTATATACTTCATTAAAGTGATTATTGACCCCCTCAAAAGCTGCTTTCCTTTTAGAAAAACAGATCAAAGAACCTGTACAGCAGGCCCTCCTCTGTATGTCAGGGTCCTTGCTGTCACGCTAGCTTTGTCTGGAAACTCTCGGGTGGTCTTTCAATTACTCTTTCTCTGTCTCTCTCTGAATATGCACATATACATATGTATCTGTGTATAAATATATAGCTATATGTAAATATAAACTATATAGGTATGTATACATATGTAAGTACTTTTGTTATTATTGTGTTTCCATCTTTTAAGTCATGTACAACTCTTTATGACCCCATTTGGGGCTTTCTTAGCGAAGATTCTGAGTAGTTTGTCTTTTCCTTCTCTACTTCATTTTACAGATGAGGAAACTGAGACAAACAGGGTTAAGTGATTTTCCAAGTATGTGTCTGAAGCCAGATGTGAACCTATTAAAATGAGTCTTCCTGACTCCAGGCCACTGTGCAACCTAGCTGCTGTGTGTCTGTATACACACACACACACACACACACACACACACACACACATACACACACATACACATACATATATATATACATACATATAAATAGTTATATACCATATATGTGTTTATATATATATATATATATATATGGTATATAAGTAGTCGTTTGCATGTTGTCTAATGAGGATTAGACGTGAGTTCCTTTAAGTCAGCCATCATGTTTTTCTCTGTATCCGCAGGTTTAGCAGAGTTTCCAGTGTAGACTGAAGTGCTCAGTGGATGCTATCATCCCTTGGCAATGGTGGCAGTGGTGGTTGTCACAGTGACAATGATGATGCAAATGATGAAAATTAGGAAACTTATATCATTAAATTGAGATTCACCCTAAGTGAATACAGACATTTTCAAGTCCCCTTCTATTACAAAAGAGTTGTTAGAAGTGTCAGTAAATGTCCAAGAATATACAGAGAAGAGGGCACCTACAGAGGGTGAAAAAAAATTCTTGTTCCCAGCCTTAGTCCACATATGTAACAGTAGCCAAGCAATGACTCCGGCTGAATAACTTGATGCATTCTCAGGTAAAGCTATCCGCACATATCAACCAATGATAGCTTCTTCTTTCAGACTATATCAGCCAATCTAGGTTAGCAAGAGAAAGACCATGATGTGTCATCTTGTCACGGTTAAAAATAAACACGGGGAGCTGAACACATCATACAGTTTGTCAAATATATTTAATTGAGTTAAAGAAGCTAAACCACAGATCAACTCCCGATAGTATAAGAGTGACATAATAAGTTATAATAGACACAAGCACAGATTACAGAGAAAGTAAATGTTAGGTAATTGTGATTTACAGGGCTATAAATACATCAAAGGAATCTGGTAACAATAAAATAAACCACAGCTTTGCAGCTCCAATGGCTTATGAAAGAAAATAGAAGCTGGAACAACTTTATAAGTGTATTACCTAGAGGTATTTTGCTCTAGAGATCGTATCCTGTAGTAGAGACCATATATGTAATCTCACCTCCTCCATCACTAATTCCCTTTGACCTTGGAATAAAGCCCTTTAGCACTGAACTCTAAGCATAATGACCAACAACATTAGCTATATTAAATATGTTAAGACAGAGATAGGTATTTGTGCAATACTTGGGGGGAAAGCTTATAAAATTGATTACTGCCACATATGAAAAATTAAGGTGAATGGGAAAGAGCCTGCAGAAATGGAAATAATAAAATCTCTCAATTTTCAAAAAAAGAGAAGGTGAATTTTTCAATGCATAATCTCAATGACCTTAACTTCAATCCAGAGCTGAATCATAAAATGTTTCTAAAGGGATGGTTTGCCAGTACTTAGAGAGAAAAATAATAATTACTGCAACCAGATGACCTCAAAGAGCATTCCTGGTCAAGTTGGACTCTGGGGTGGGGAACCTGCAGCCTCAAGGCTACGTGTGGTCCTCTAGAACCCGAACTTCAGAAAACAACTCCTCACATGGCCTGGAGGCTGCAGGTTTTCCGCCCCTGGGCTAGATAACATCAAAGTTCCTCTTCAACTCTGTGACTGTGATCCTGTCATTATCAAAATGAATACAATTTTCCACTGTGTCTATTAAAGGGTAAAAAGATTCTAAACAGTTCTAAGCATCAATAAGTAACTGGTTAATTTTTTATTATTCTTTGAACTCAGAATAACTATTTTTGTTTATTCAGTGTCTTCTCCCCCAAAAAATCTATATTTTATATAGCAATAATAGAAAAATGGCTGATAGTGATACTTTTTAAAGTTTTTAAATCACTTTATAAATGTCATTTGGTCTTCACAATAACCTTTGAAAGGGGTTCTACATGCATTCTTATCATCATATTATATGTGAGAAAAATCATTCTTCTTAAGGTTAAGTGATTTTTCCCACAGCCATGCAGCTACTGTTAATCATGGGGTTCAAAGTTGGATCTCTGATGTTTCCTGACAAGCATGCTTTCTACAATATTTTTAAGACAGAGTTATTATTATGTTATGTAGAAGTATTATAGTTGATGCCTGATATCCCAAAGAGTATGATAAGACATATGCCTAGAGTCCATATTGCCTCAGTGCTCCTTAAGTCTAATTACCTGGGATTATTGGAAGTGAAGCTGTTTTTGGTTCATCCTCTCCTGGACTAGAAATGATCTCCTTTCTAAGCAGGGGTATTTGGGAGCATTGGAACCAGAGAAGTCTCTCCCTATTTCACTCAATCCTAGAACCAAGCCCCAGTCTTCTGGGGAAGGATTACATAAATATTTCTAGTAGACTATAATAATGACAGGGACACAGACCATACATAATACTTCTTAGAGAAGAAAAAATTTGAGCAGGGCCTATGCAAATATGTCATTGTCCCTCATGATATATTTCCAGGAATTTTAGAACTCTTAGAAGATTGTGCACATAGTTAACCCTAATTGATTCATCAAGGCTGGTCAGATCCCCAAAATACTTATAACACTACATTTTACAACACTATTACCACCACCATCTCTTAAAGCATGTAAACTTGACTAATGTTTGTTGAATTTAGCATTTTTATTTTCCTCCTATAAATATTTATTAGGGGCCTACTATGTGCAGAGTATTATGGTAGGCACAGCCTAACAGTGTTATACTTTTCAAAACCGAGGCAAAGAGCTCAAATCTTTTATTGTGATTTCATTAGTGAAGGGAACATCTTCCAAGGGATTGGTACCTGTTCTACTACTCATTTTCTTAGAGGTTAAATGATTTGTCAAAGGTGATATAGTCACAGTCGAGACTTGAACATGGGTCTTCTTGACTTTGAGGACAGCTCCCTTTCTACTGCTGTATTTCTATTAGTCACTAGACTTTTAAAAAATACGGTATCTTTTAAGAACATTAGAGAAAGCATTGGTATAGTAGCAGAGAAAATCGAAAACCTAGATTTAAGTCATGGCTCTATTAGCAGTTACATGACTTTAGACTAGTAATCTGACTTTCTTGGACCTGTTTTCTCATTTGTACAATGAGAAGAAGAAAAGAGGCAAGGTTGCATAATAATACAATGAGTTCTAGAATTTGAATCAGGAAGTTCTTAGCTCAAAATTTACTTAGCTCTGTAACCCTGACTGAGTCACTAAACCTGTTTGTACAACAGAAAACTCCTGACATAAGAGGAAGGAGTTTCTGATGATGAGTGAAATATAAATCCTTTTGAAGTAGTTGACTTCTAATATATTTGAGAGCTAGAAGGGACCTTGAATATCCTCTATATCAATTCAAAGCCAAAATGGAATCTGAGACCCAGAGTGGTTTAAGTGACTTGCCTAAAGTCACATAGGTACTAAATCACAGAGATTCTGAACTGGACCTTTAAAAACTCCATCCAGTTTCTCACAATGAGCAATGGAATCTCTAAGCACATGAGCTCCCTCCCAGTACACTAGAAGTTCTTCCTACCAACATTGCCAATTAAAGCGTCGAAACACTACCCTGTTCTCAATCTACCATGACTTATTATTTACTGTTAGTGAAAACTGCAAAATTTTATGCCAACCATACATACAGACCCCAGTTTAAGTATATAATTTTGGTTTGTTTTAGTACCAGTGTATCCAAACACATTTTTTTAAAAGTTCAATTATAGCTTATTCCATAAAATTTTTCCCAACCTCTTCAGTCTACACTGACACCTTCATCCTCTAACTCCTTTGACACTCACAGTAAGACTCTATTTAGCACTTATTTATTATTCTCTGCTCTCTTTATGTTTCTAACTGATTTTAATTATTCTACTAAATTCTACTTAGGGAGAGGGCAAGGGAGGCAGAGGGAGAGAAATACACCTGATTGTGTGGCACTAGAATAGTCTTAAAAAAGCCCAGAGTCATCTTTGTACCTCAACAAGGAATCAGAGTAAAATAATTAAGTAGAATTTAGTAGAATAAACCCCTTCCAATGCCGCACAATCAGGTCCATTCCCTCTCCCTTTCTTTTTCCCTCTCCCATCATACCCAGTTACATAATTAAATCTGACCAACTTGAAAGGATTCTTGCATAGGTAGCGGCTGTACATATATTGTCTGAAGACTGTCCTAGCCAAGTGCATAAAACCTTATCGCTAGAGATCTGGCCATATTATTCCAATCCTCAAGAAGATTCGGTGACTCCTTATTGCCTCCAGGATATAAAAATAATCCTGTATTTTGTGTTTACAGTACTTCTCAATGTAGGTCCAAACTGTCTTTCTATTTCATATCACTCACATACTTTGCATTTCAGTCAAACTGCATAACATTCCATCTTTTGCTTCCAAGACTTTGATCATATGGTTTTCCAGGTCTGAACTGCTCTTTCTCCTCACTTCTATCTCTTAAAGTTTCTAATTTCCTCCAAGGTTAAGCTCAAATATCACCTCCTAAATGAGACTTCCTCAGATTCTTCCCAATTGCCAGTTCTCTACTCCCTTCCGCAAAATTACTCTATATTTACATTATATATATTTTTGTATTTATTTGTGTGCATTCAGTTTGCTCAAGGATTGTAATGGCAAGGATTATTTCATTTTGACCTTGGGATCCCCTGTGCCTTGCACAGAGTTTGGAACATAGTAGGTACTTAATAAGTGTTTATAGCTGTTGATGTTGAAAAGGTTTGCCATATCATCAAATCATGAAATTTGGGGCCGCAGCAACTCCTGAAACTGCCTACTCAGGAATGGAAGAATTCTGAATCAGTGAAGGGAATACCAGTATATGAAATTGCAGACCTTTAGAGTACTGAGATAACTTAGTGTTCTCTTCCAAGCTCAGTCATAATCTCGTTTAGGATGGGCATTGACTCTTACTCTTCTTTTTGCCCCCCATATTTCTAAATATTGGCTACTTGTTGAATTTCTTATCAAAATCTTTTTTGCCAAGTCACCTAGGAGTGAGATTGTTAAAAGCAAGAAACTGTAACTAAGTATAATATTCAATTCCATCCCTGATATCAGCACTAAAAAGAGATGCCAACCATTTAGAGGAAGAAAACTGAAGCATTTTCCAAGAAACATCTTCAAAATGCTAAAGTTCAATTAGGCTGGATATCATCACAGGCTTCACACAGCCTTTAACTCTATTTTCCAGTAAAGGGCAAGTGTCTCTCACAATTAACAAAGATTCTATCGCCAAAACTATCACTGTGAGCCAAAACTGTGGCTTGAGGGCCAACCACTTTAGAAGTGATGGAACATCTCTGGATTCTATTCTGATTTTTTAGAAGACTTAATTGTTTTCAGACACTTTGATATTATAGTAGAGAGAGATGGATTTGTCTAATGCAACACACTGTAAAATGTTCAATTACTACAAACAGATCTGGCCAGACTCCAAGAGGAAAACCTTGATCGAAGCTAAATGAAAATTGGATATTGAGTGATGGACTGTATACCTACTCCTAGATCATCTAAACTTCAAGGCAACTGTACAAAGTAGTTTGTAAAAATGAATAAAATGGCATCTGCTCTCCAATACCTTGGATGAGTTCAATTTTTATTCCAAATGTTAACTAGAAAGCTCTTAATTCTAAGATTTCATTATCTAGTATAATGAAATATGAAAATTAGTATATTTTACAAAAAGGAAAATTTAATTATGTAGGATTTCTTCTGAAAGATGCCCTTTTTCAGTCTGATTCAATTCAGCAAACATTTATTAAGCACCTAAAATGTTCAAGATACTGTGCTATAAGATGGTGATTCTCCAGCTTTGTAGATACAAAAGAAGTTGAAGACAGAAGGATAGAAGAAGGATCAGAAAAGGCTTCACGTAAGAAGTGATATATGAGGTGTACTTAGAAGCAAGCTATCAGTTCCATAAAGCAGAGCCAAGCTAGGAGTGCATTCTCAATGTGGGGCACCACTTACTCTGTGAACACAGGACAGCTAGCAAGCTAGAACAGAGTACTTAAAAGAGAGTGATGAAGTAAGACTGGAAAGCTAAGCAGCAGGCTTTAAATTCTAAACAGGGGAATTTGCCCTTTATCCTAGAGGCAATAAATTTCTGAATAGGAGAGATACATAATTTAGACCTACTTTTTAAGGATATCATTGTGTGAAGAATAGATTAGCAAGGAGAGAAATGGAAACAAGGAGACCAAGGAGCATGTCAGTGCAGTAGTTTAGGCAGGAGATGATGGTGGAATGGTGGAAACGGTAGTGTGAAGTTAGAGGATGTACATGTGAGAGATGTTGCGAAAGAATCAGCAATAGTACATGAAAAGTAGAAAGGAAATAATTGAGTATGACTCAGGTTTCAAACCTGGGTGTTTGGAAGGATCAATAGAAATGGGAAGTTTGGAGAAAGGCAAGTTTTGGATAAATATACATATATATATATATACACACACACACATACACACATACATACTATAGATATACTATACATATATATAATATATATACACACATATACACACAGTCAGTATTCCATTTTGTAAAGTTCATCTAGAGAGCAGCTGGTAATATGGTACTACAGTTCAAGAGAAAGATTGTTTGGATATATAAATTTGAGAGTCAGTTGTATAGAGAGGATAATTTTATACATAATCCATAATCCACCACCAAGATCACCACCTAGGGGAAAAAGTATAAAGAAAGGAGAAAAGGACTCAGGACAAAGATTTGGGAAATTAGTGGCTAGGCAGATGAGGATCATACAGCAAAGGAAACTAAGAAGGACTTGTCTGGCATGAGGTGGAGAAACAAGATGGAAAGCATCACAAATGAGAAAAATGATCCAGCAGTAAGAGGTGGACAGCAAGGTCAAAAATTTCAGAGAGGTCAAGGAACAGTTTTTAAAAAAGGTCATTGGATTTAGTAGTTCAGAGATCATGTGCGTGCGTGCGTGTGTGTGTGTGTGTTCTACAAAAAACATAAAATATCAGAATTTTAAAAAGTAGTTCACATGCATTTTATTTCTTCATCATGTTAGCAAAACATATATATTCCCAGCAAGTTTAAAGAATAAAATATGAAAATAACAATTTAGAACAATTTGGTCACTATCGAATGGTCAAATAAAGAATTATGGATGTACACTATTATCTTGTAAGACTAAGTATGGCACTGCTGATAATACTACTTCCTGAGAATATTCTTGTGTTTGTATATCATATTGATTATGTTCATCTGCCTAAAATGAGGTCTCTTTGAAAGGAAAACAAGGTATAAGATATACATGAGAAAATCACATCTGGTAGAGATCTCACTCAGGTTTTCCAGCATTTAGGTTTGAGGGAAGGATTACCAGTGTGCATTACATTTCAGAAAAACAGCATATAGTAGGAAAATTAAATGGCACAAAGCGAAAGAGTTAAATTTATTTACATATAATAAACCTAATAGCTTTTTACATCTTAAAAAAACTTCTGATATTAAATTTGTCTTTTTACTATAGTCACTTGTTTTATATGCTTTGGCGTTTAGTTAACAAGATTTTTATAGATTTTTTTTAACTTTTGTCATGAAATCACATGTATCACCTTGAGTATTAAACATACCTTTGATAAGAGTTCATTTTGTTGAGTGTCCCCTTAATGAGGACCCAAATGTTCTCAGTGGGAATTAAATCAGCTAAATTCCCAGACCACTGAACCATGTTTATTCCTAACTCTTAGACAAACTTCTTAACCTTAAAGGATCATGGTTACAGTATTCCATATCCAATTTCTATATTTCTGAAATAGTTTTGCTTCTCAGTAAATCAATATATTTATCAAAGTTTATCATGGGAACAAGAATTCTAAGCCCAGTTGAAGGAAAAGTAGAGGGGGATGAGAGGGATGTTTGACAATCTGATAAAAATGCCCATGTGAGGTTGGGGGGCTCACCTGGACTTCTTATTTCAATTTTCACATAATCTTAAATGAATAAATGAATTTCATCCTCAGGGGAAAAAATTCTTTTACCAATCATCAGTCTTCCAGTCGTTATTCTGTCTTGCCTATGACTGGCATTTTCTTATCAGCAGTTGGCAGCACCAGGATTCTTTCTATGACCCTTTTCCAATACTAATATTCTTAAAGCATGTCAGACTTATTATACCTACAGGAGGACTGTATATTATCATCCACTCTGGGAGAAGCAAGGCACTGAAGAACAAGGGGATTGTACTTTATATAAAGTCATGCTAATAGCAGAGCTGGAACTAAAGCCTAGTTCTCCTGGTCCCCAACACTGTCTTCTTTCCACTGTTCCATTCTGACTCTACTGGAAAACCAGCTCCCCTGGGAGCTAGGTGTCAAATTTTTCCTTTTTAAGTCACTTTCAAACCATTTGATCAGGGAACATTGTTTTCCCATGTTTTGGGGATTCTTCCAGCAATATATTTGCAGCTATAATTAAGAAATGTGTTAAGCCTTCTGTCAATTAACTTAACTGATGTGAAAACTTGAGTGGGTCCCGGGAGGGGTGGATTTCCCTAGCTGCACCTTACCAGAGAATGCTTAGTGTGAAATCGAGAAGCTGTGCTGGAAGCAGAGCTGTAAAACTGCCAGGAATCTAAGCAAGGCGCTTACAAAAGCAGAGGGCGGAAAGACAAATGTGTTCAGCCTAATGGGTGGGTGTTATTTAAAGGAGCTGGGAATTATTTTTAAACCTTTAATTGTTAGGATGGATTATAGCATAGATTTTTGTCATTTGAGAGTTCATCTAAAGAGCAGGGAGAGAAGGTCCCTAAATAGGAACCCCTTATAGGAAAATAGGAAAGGGGATAGCTTCTTCCAGATATATTTTCTTCTCCCTTTTACAATCTCTTTTCAGAAAAATAGTAAGACATGGTATATGTTGGGGGTGGGAGAATGGAAAGGGATAAGGGTGTATGCTACAGTCAAGTCTGTACACATTAACTCTAAGGGAAACGATTTCTTGGGGCCCTAATCATTGTCACTCTCTCCTAGAAACTTGCAGAATCTGGGAACAGATGTGTCAGCAGGAACTGAGAAATATTCAGTTGAAAACTAGAGGGTTTGTTAGAAGTGAAAGAGATGTTGAAGATTTTTCTATCCAAAATACTTGTTTTATAGATGAGGAAACAGAGGTTCATAAAGGGGAAATCATTTATCCAAGGTTGTACATTTAATTGAAGGCCCAGCCAAGGTAGGACTCTTTACTCCCAGTTCAGCCAGTTCTTGTTCAACTAGCATACAGTACCATGGCGACGAACAGGATCATTTCTTCTCACAAGAATCCCAGGTGCCCCGCAACATCCTGCCACAGCCATGTTTAACCATGTCATCCCACTATTAAAAGATACCACAAATGAATGTACAGAAAAGTCAAGATTAGAGACTCACTATAGAAAATAATTTGATCATTGACTTGGAGCTGGAAGAGAGCCTGGAGATCATTTGGTCCAATCCCCTCAGTTTACAGCTGAGGAAACTGAGGCCTGAAGAGGTGAAAGAACTCAGAGACTCAGAAGTAACAAATACTAGATCTGGAATTCAAACCCAAGTATTCTGACTCCAAATCCATCAGGGTTATTGTAGCATGCTGCCTCATGCTTTATCATCACCTTCAGTGGTCCAATTGCTTCTCAGTTACGGACTGATCTGCTGGCTTCTGAATCCCACCTCCTCCTCATTCTTTCACTCCTACCAACCTTTCTAGCTTTATCCTCTACAGTTGTCAGTCACAAATTTCATTTCACAGCAAAACTGTATTACTTGTTCTCCCTTAAATACTCCCTGATATTTCCCACCTCATCCCTCTGCCTGGAATGCCCTTCCTCCTTAGTGCTATCTTCTGATTTCTGTGCACTTTTCTTTTTTCCCCCAAGTACAAGTGCCCTTTATGTTCTATCAGGGAAGGCAGGATTCCGAAGATGAAACCACTGGAAAAATACTTCATATATACATACAAAAACAAGAAAATGTAAATGAATATTTGTGGAAGGGACAAGGCCAAGTAAATGGTGGAAAATTACCTAAAAGTGTGGGATGGGGAGTGTTTTTTTAATTTTACTTATTTTTATGGCATTTTGAGTTCTGAGTTTTCTCCCCTCTTCCCTCCCAAGCTGACATTCCTGATGCAGTTTTTAAGACCCAGTTCACTCACCTATGTTCCTTGTATCCCTCACTAATGCCCCAAGGCAGAAATGATCTCTCCCTATTCTGAATTAGCAGAGTACTTTGTAACTTTCTTAACTCATTGTCACTTTTACATTATATAGCTCCAATGAAAGCTTTGGGGATATAGGTATGGGGGGGGCACAGTATTTGCCCCACTAAATTGTAAGTTCCACAAGGGCAGGAATATATCCTTTTTTTTTGCCCTTTGGCATCAAGCACAGCAACATGCACATAGAAGACACACTATTAAGCATGAAGTCCAAAGAGATAAAAGAAAAAGGAAAGGTCCCATATATACAAAATTATTCCTAACAGCTCTTTTTACTGCAGCAAAGAACTGGGAACTAAGTGGTTCCCTACTCATTAGGGACTGATCAAAAATTATTTTATATAAATATAACATGTTATTATTGCTTCATCAGTAATAATAAGCAGTCAATAAATAAACATTTATTAAGTAACCTATTATGTGCCTGGCATTGTACTAATCACAGTGGATAAAAAGTAAACACAGTCCCTTTCCTCATACAGCTCAAAATCTAACGGAGAAAGATAACATGTTAAAAAGAAAGCTAAAAAGGCATGGAGTGAGAGTATTTGGTGCCAGGTATGAATGATGAAATGGCTAACCTTGACTCCCTCTTTAATGGAAGATGTCGAAGAAACTCTCTATTGTGTACTCTCCACCCTCTCCAAACAGAAGGAGAGAGGGGCCAGAGCGGAAGATTCATGGTTGATGTGTTTTGCAGGATGATGAGATTCCAGAGGGCATGATGAAGTCTAAGGGTGCAGTGAGTGGTAAATTATGATCTGGCTGCCCTAAATCCTGTCCTTAAGTAGAGAATCAGGGAGCAGCTTTCCACTGTCTACCTTCTATCCTAAATGGATTCAATGAATTCACATTCACTGAGAAACCTGAGAAGACTTGTATGAACTGATGCAGAATGAAATGAATAAAACCGAATGAATAATTTATATAAAGATTGCAAGATTCTAAGGAAAAACATTTTCAAAACACTTAAAATCTTAGATCAATGTATTGACCAATAGCAACTCCAAAGGAACTAAGTTAGGGAAGTATGCTGCTTTTATCTGATGGACAAAGGAGTACAGAATGAAGCGTACACTTTTTGAACATGGCCCATATGTGGTTTTCTTTTTACTTGACTATGCTTTTTTAAAATTTGTTTTCTTTTGTGGGGTAGTTTTATTTGATAAGGGAATAGACATGAAGGAATATAGCTGTTATGATTCCCCCCAAAAAAATGATTGCCATTGAAACATTTTTTTAAGTTCACAGAAGAAAGCAGAGGAAATTCAAAGGGACACACAAACAGAACAGCCCTGAAAATAATGTTTTTAATTGGTTATATGCTTTTAGAAAGCAAGATATATGTAACAGAGATTCATAATATGAGGTACACCTCTTTTTCTTATCTTTATATATGGAAAGATTATGATGTTTTTTAAGAGCGGTATTTATCAAGTCCAGCGTAACAAAAATATTAAAATAAAAAACCTCAGCTTAAACCCCATCTCCTGGACCTAGCCTCATTAACCGAACAAGACACATTTCTACATCCACATCTTTTCAGCACTGATATACTTAACTTACATTATATGAATTTTTAATTAAAAGTTCTTGCTCAGCAAATATTATTTAAGAATTTTCCATGTGTATATTTTGTCCCTGCTACTACATTATGAACTTCTCAAAGGCCAGTAGCAGGATTCATCCAGTATTTATTTTTTCCTTTTCTTGGCCATATGTTCAAAGCACTGTTCATACACACTACATGCTTGATAAATATTTTTGGCTGAGTGATTCCAACAAACCCTGTGATTTTTTAGGTGTATAGAATAATTGAAAACAAACTCAGTGTTCTACCAATTGACAGAGGCTGTTTCTCTGAAAGACAAATGTTTACTTGGTAACATTTCAACAACTCAGCTGACTTCTTCAGTTAATATACTGGAATAGAGTGTAACCTAAATTAGTGCATCTCAGAGTTTCGGTTTAGTTAAAGGTCCCATTTTGACACACTAGAGGGGGCAAGAGTACATAACAACAAATCAAACTGTGTGGTCAAATTTCTTTTTCTATTTATACAAGAGTGTCTGAATATCTCTGTCAGCTTTTGGAATAACTGGTCTAGCTTATAGGCACAAGCAGAACTGTTTTATACTTGGAGTTGTAAGTCTAAAGGGATAGCTATGTTGATAGCTAAGACTGTTTAATTGGAATATAAAACTGCTGAATATATTTCATACAGAAGTTTATGCATTAAAAAGATGAAATCACTTCTAAATATCTTGTAGACTTTTCTATCTCCCCTTAAAAAAAACAATCAAATATAGAAGATCACAATGCCCTAAATCTTTTTCTTCCTCATTTCCTTGGGGTACTTCTAATTGCCAAAAAAAATTTACGACTGAATCATTACATAATGTCTTTGGAAAAAAAATAATGTGCTTTGCTCCAGGCACCCTCCACCAGAATTTTAAAATACTAATTTTCTAAGTATTCTTCTTCTGCATTTCACATGTGCTCAAAGTTCTCAATTCGGTAACTCCCTAAAGCATGGCACATTTTTTTGATATTAAGGGAAGAAGTAGATAGGAACATAGTCATTCTCTGGTCTCTTGTCAATTTCTCTGTCCTTAAGTTTCATGTAATTTCTTCTTTTTCATCTACTGCTTGTGTTCTTTTGCCAAAAATCACAGAATATTAGAACTGAAAGGGCCCTTATCAATCATTTGTTGAAACTCTGTAGTTCTACAGATAAGGAAACTAAAGGCAAGAATGAAAAACAAACTTGCTCAAGTGCAGAGTCAATTCTCAGACTCCAGTCTTCTCCCTGTGAACCTACTTCTCTTTCGTTATTTCCCTAATTTCAAGATTTCTTTTCAATGCCTTTGCCACCCTGATATCAGAAGTAGAATAAGAGGGGAAAATGTCATAACTGTAATCCATAGAAAGCATTAAACGTGCAGCTTTAGCTGAGTCAGCAAGGACCACAAAACCCAGTTCTCATGTTCATTATTCAAGATCGGTTGCCAAAAAATAGAGAATCCTAAGCACATGTTCCCATCAAACATCAGGTCAAGGAAGAGATGAATTCTGATTCTGATTTATGTCTACCATAAAAATGTCAAGGCCCTTCACAGTACACAAACCAACCAAGCTAACAAGGAAATATCACCCAGGCATTGAGTCATGATTCATTTATGATTCTTGAGGTCCGTGTTCAAGTACAGCTTTTAAAATATTTGCTTTTCAGCCACTGCTTACTGAAGAGGTCAGGTGAACTCAGAAATCCTTTTGTCATAGTCTCACTGTGTGAAATACCATCACATTGGTTTATTTCTCAGTTAATTGGGCTTAGGTGTGCCTTTAGAGTTTTGCTCTGTATTCCAGCCAGAGACTGGCTTCTGGTAACTGTACCTAAATGATCCTCACAATGCAAAAATCTCTAATCCTCCTTTATAAGGGCAAGTATTCCATGTCACCCTATTTCCTGCGCAGAAGCTCTTACTGAACAATATGATGGAGCTTTTCTAAACTGTGATTATGAATCAACCTTTATAAGAATAGTACTTCAGAGAAAGACTGCTTATATTATCTCTGGCACAAAGAGTACATTCAGCAAGATGAAAATCCTGACAATAATATGAATTCCATCCTAGTTTTTTATGTATTCCATATAAAAACTAAGATTTTTCTTACTGTATGATCAATCAGCTGGACCTGGAGTCAAATGATATAGAGGATCAGTTCATTTACAAGGGCTCAAAGTATCTGAGGCATTCTAGCAATAGCCTCAAAGCCCTAAAGACTGGAGGAAGTTCAGAG
The DNA here is from genome assembly GCA_023548195.1 of Bettongia penicillata ogilbyi. NCBI lineage: Eukaryota > Metazoa > Chordata > Mammalia > Diprotodontia > Potoroidae > Bettongia > Bettongia penicillata. The sequence goes on from JAJHZJ010000227.1 coordinate 207,010, forward strand.
CAGAGAAACATAAGTGATAAGGAGCCCAGAGTTGACTTATGAACAGAAATTAAAAGAATTTAAAGCATACAGCACAGGCTGACTACATGATGCCACAGGGAGGAATGAGATAACCATCTATAAGTCTCTGAAGTACATAAATGCAAAGGGGAAATTGGAGTTGTTTAGAATTGCCCCTAGGGAAGCATAATTGGGGTTAATGGAATGAAATTAAGCAAAGAAAAATCAGAAAGAATATCAGGAAACATTTCCTAATAATGAGACCTATGGTAATATTGTCCCAGTAGAAATATTAGAAATCCCATCGTCTGACTCATTCAAACTTCAGACAGGAAAACGTACTTAAAAATACACTGTCAGACACTCTTTCACATCTGTCCTCAGGGGATGAATTACTGCGTAATCAGATCTTTTCAAAATCTAATTTCCATGACTCCATTTCACCAAGTTCCTCAAAGGCTCATTTTTCAAAATACTCAGTTCAATTGCTTTCACAATGGGCCTGCAAGTGGGCTAGTAGTAACAGACCTAATTTAATGGGGTTCGCAGATTGGGATCGCCAAAACTTGTAAAGACTTGACTGAGACTTATAGAAGGCTAAACTCTCTTGGATAACTTTGGTTGTGTGAATACTAAATATTGCACTGATCCCCCACCATTAGGCAAGTATGAAAAAACTAACAGAATACCTTACTGTTCTTATTATTTTTATTCACATTGATTTTTTCCAATTAAGAAGGATTTATTTTCTCTTCCTCCCACCTCTAAAAATGTTTGCAATAAATATAATATATGTTCAAGTTAAATTCCCACATTGGCCATATCCAAAAATAATGTTTTCACTTTGAATGTCCATCACATCTCTGTCAGATGGTAGATAGCATATTTTATCATGAATCTTTTGGAAATATAATTGATCACTGTGTTAATTAGAGTTCTTGGAGTCTTTCAAAGTAGTTTATTTTCCATACTGTTTCTATTTTGTAAAATTTTTTCCCTGGTTCTGCTTACTTTAATGTGTCAGCTCATACAAGCCTTCACAGCTTCCCCTGAAACCATCAGGTTCATCATTTCTTAAGTCACATTAATATTTCATTACACTCATTTACCATTCTTTCTTTAGCCATTCCCTGATTAGTAAGCACCTCCTTATTTTTCAGTTCTTTGCAACCAAAAACATTGCTATAAATATTTTTATGCATATGGGTTCTTTTCCTCTTTCTTTGACCATTTTTGAGGTATAGGTCTGGTAGTGTCAAAGGGTATTCATAGGTCTACTAACTTTGGGAGCAGGTTGGATGAGGTGTTAAGGGAGGACTAGCATCTCTGGTGTGAAGGTTTGCTGAACCCTCTTCAGGGCTGCTCATCTACCTTTCGTATACAGCCAGTCACCTATTTCTCACCTGTGGCTCCAAGGAGCTGTAGCATGCATTGAGGCCATAACCTGGTAAAAACTATCTTGGCAGATGGACTAACCCAGGTTGAGGGTACCTAAAAGACTTCATACCTCTTGGTGAGTTAGGGAGATTTCTATGCCAAACATGTGAAAACTTCCCCCGACAAAATAGGTGGAAAAGTACAATTTGTTCCAACAGCCATGAAGGCAGCTGAAGCAAGCATTGTAGAGAACTTGGAGTTTGGTCAGACATCAGAAATGCCAAGGTCATCCACTGCATCCTGAGCCTTCACCAGTTATCCTGACTTTGTCTTGCCACTGAACTCCAATGACTGGAAGAGATAGAGCAACTGACAACTCTGTGCAACTCTGCCTCACTTAAATCCAATTCATGCACAAGTCACGATATCACCCTGTCACCGGTCCTCTTCAGAACTGAAGGACAAACAACTATGGGGGCATAATTATATATTGATTTCATGAATGATCAGACTAGCTCACAACTCTATCAGTGACATTTTAATGTATGTGTTTTCTGCTGCACTTCAACATTTTCCTTTTTTCTCAATTTTGCTCATTTGATGGATGTAGGATGTAACTTCAGAATGGCTTCAGCTTGCATTTCTCTAATTATTAGTGATTTGCAGAATTTTTTCACTTATCTAATGATAACTTAAATTTCTTCTCCTGAGATACCTGTGCCTGTCCTTTCACTGTTTCTTACTTGGGGCACTCTATCTTATTCCATTGCCCATCATTTCTATCACCTCTTCCCAGCTATGATTGGGGTAGGAGGAACTATTGAGTCACAGATACAGATTCTATATCCCTACTCCTTCCTATGTAGTTCTGTACTACCTACCTAAGCCTACTCTACCCCATTTTACCATTTTTTTCCAGCATCGTACATGTTGTCTTTTGGAATCTTCATTAAGTTCTAAACAAATTTGTGTTCTTCGTCCTTGAATGTTTCCTTAGGAGCTCATTCTTTCATCATTCATTAACAAAAACCTAGGTTTTTCTTACTATCACTGCATCACTCATAAACTTCTCTAACAGAAGATAATCTTTCCATTCACCCACAATCAACTGGGCCTGCAAGGCTTATATACATTTCTTGCTCCCTACTCCTGTCTGTAGAACACTGTTCTACTATCATCATCTGACCTTTGTACCAGGTGACTGACTATGCCACCCTCCCTCTACCTTCTCTCCACTTTCAACCACCAACCCCCAGGGTATTCTCTAGTATTCTTTAAGTAACATCATGTGACTCACATCCTTTCTCTTCATCTCATTCCATATAGCTATTCCTAATACCTTCATCATTCATGTTGAAGATTTTTGACATCCAGACCCCACAATTCTTCAACTTCCTTTATTCCAATGACCTCCATCTACAATCCACTCTTCTCACTTTTATGGCTATATTTCCCTGTCATTTGAAAGAGGTCTACCTCTATAGTCTTAAAATTCCTCTCTGATCCCAATTTTTATACTTCTCCATCTTTTTCTCCCTTATTTCCACTCCACAATCTCCTCATTCTCATTGTAGCTTGTAATCTGTCCATATTCTCTGATTCGTCATCCTAATTCTATTTTTACCTATCTTTGATGCTGGTTTTTGCTTTGTTTTTCTGGTGGTATCCTAACCATTCCAACCTTGCAAATCACCAATCCTTAGTAACTCAAAACTATCTTTTTCTCCACTTTTACTTCCAGACCACCCAAAATATCAGAACACTATACTGTGGTAACATCAATTTCAATTCATGCTATCTAACCATGGTTTGACACTAGTGTAGCTCAACAATTTTTATTCATCTGGTTATTGCTTCTTTTTATTATGTTCTTTGCAGTGATTACACCAACAAATTTTTCCCATTATCATCAAGCCTAAAAATCCATCCCTACCTTCTGCTTACTTTCAGATGAGCTCTCTTCCCTCTGTGTTAAAAAGATCAATACCATTGTTATTTTCTTCTTTCAGTTACATCCTCTCTGTTTCAAAATTTCTTGTTATTCCTTTCTTTGTTCTTGTACTTGAGGAAGATGTGTCTCTCCTTCATGCCAGAGTTAAGGCCTTCACTTTTCTTGATCCTATCCTTTGTCTTTGATCCTGTTCTTTCTAAGACCTTAGGTTTAGTCTAAGATCAGCACGTAAGCACTTAGCATAAGTCTTTGCACGTGGAAAATATTTACTATATTTTTATTTGAATTGGATCCATCATCTCCTATCTATTTTCTATTCAGTCTCTAATAATTTCTCCCTTTGACAATCAATATGGTCAACAAACTACCCCTCGATCCTGTCAGACTCTGAAATAATTGTTCTATCTCTTTCCTTTCTTGAAAGAGTAACCTATATTTACTTTTTTTCCTTCCTCTTCAACTCATCCTCTCTGGAAGGTCATGAATGAATGTCTAATTACAGAATAATCACATGATTTGGACTTGGGAAGACATTTCAGAGATAACATGGTCCAATCCTTTCATTTTACCCAATGCATTTAAGTTACAAGTGGAACAAATGAGATTTAAACCCAAATTCTCTTTTCCTTTCATCCAATGATATTTTCCCAGGTCTCAGCTTCCTAATTCTCTACAAAACTCTTGAATATGTTTATTTCCTTTGTCTTCCAGAAACGCTTCCCTTGGTTTCTGTGACATTTCAGTATTTTATCTCTTTTCCATGGGCCTTGAACTCCTGATGGATAAGAGTTCCTCAAAAGGTCAACCCCAACATAGCATGCTACTGCTCTCTGGACATCTTCCTTGTATTACCTTGCAAGGTAGAAATAGAAATTCAAAGAAATATTAGGAAAAGAGAACCAGCAAGAAAAGACACAGAAAAACACTGGACATGTTCAAGGAAATGAGTGGTTCGTTTTGGCAAGATAGTTCAGAACGTGCAATTTAGTTTGAAAATATTTGATTCAATTCAACAAAGATTCAGCCTCTTATTCAGTTCATGAGAATTATACTAGTTACCAGAGAAAATACAAAGTTTGGATAAAATTTGACTACTGTCCTCATGAATCTTGCAATCTGGTATTGAGGTTGTCACAAAATATAGTTAAATACAATATATAAGTGAGATGGCCTCCCTGCTATTCTTTGAATATTATCTACTGACTGAGCATTTTCACTGGCCTAGAATACTTTCCCTCCTTATCTCTGCCTCTTGGCTTCCTTCAAGTTCCAGTTAAACCCTTACCTGACAAAGGAAGCTTTTCCTGATCTTTTTTTTAATTCTAGTGCCTTCCTTCTGTTGACTATCCCCAATCTGTCCTTCATATATCTTGTTTGTGCATAGTCATTTCCACGTTGTCTTCCTTATTTAACTGTGAGTTCCTTTTTTACTACTCTTTGTGTCCCCAGAACTTAGCATAGTGCCTGACACATAATGGAATCTTGATGTTTATTAACTGACCAACATAGGTGGAGGGTAATATTGTCATAGGTATCGAATATCAGGCCATGCCTTGGATTATATTATGGAGGCTTAGCACACGTAAGTCACCATTACTCTACAGTATCTAAATGATTCTTTGAACATGGAATAGTGACTAGATCTGTAATTTCTTCAGTGTATGGAACTCTTGGGTAAGGAAACTCACTTTGTCAGTGCAGGTCAGTATCTTCTCTGCAACGTCTACCCTTAGAATTACCCAGAGCATTGAGGGGTGCAATGGCTTTCCTGGAGTAATAAAATAAGTAGGTGGCAGAGGCAATACTTGAACTCTTTTATACCTGACTCTAAAACTATCTCACTATCCTCTATTGTCACTCCTGCCTTTCATCTTGAATATAAGAAGTGGTCAATTAACATGTGTTAAATATATGGAGTAGTCAAACCAAAATGGTAGCAGAAACTACTAAGAATATTCTACAATATTTTTGAAGGGTAGAAAGACCAGAGAGAGTCTCTGAAGATAATATGTGAAAAGCAGTCAGAGGGAAAGCTAGGGAGACTAGAATACATGAAGGAAACTGAGTAAAAGTGCCTGAGAGTCAAGGAAACCATACTCAGTAAAACTGAATCAAAACTCAGGATTGAGAATGACATATTTTTTGGATATGGATAATGTGAGAATTTGTTTTGCTTGACTACACACATTTGCTAAAGGGCTTTTTCCTCCTCTTTTAATTTTTGTATTGTAAAGAGAGAAAATATATTTCTGTTCATTGGGAAAAAAAGAAAATGTTGTTCTAAAAACCAAAGCCCTATGCAAAGTGAGCAAATTCTGAGAACAAGATTAGAAAGCAGAACAATGATAGGACAGGTAAACAGCTGTAATTACTTGTGGTTGCAATGTAAGGCATCCAACTTTTTTATAAAGCATCATGGGAGCTTGACAGCTTCTGTAAAGGATGAATATCACTTAAGACAAAATGCATTTTAAAAGTGCTTTTAAAGATACTAATCATTTAATAATTCATCTCTTCTTATTTCTTTCTTTAATCCTTGATCAAATGTAAAATCCTATATTAGGCCAAATATTATAATGATCATTTATTTAAAAATAAGGAACCTAAAAATAGTGGATTGTCTCTCAGATTACTCTGTATCCTGGGCTATTCCCAACAGCCTTGACTTTTGTCTTACCACTGAACTCTGATGACTTTGGAGGAGAGAGTGAGGATAATGACTTTGCGTAGCTCTGCCTCACTCATATCGGATTCATGTGCAAGCCAAGATATCACAATTGTGATGTCATCGGTCCTCTTTCACAACAAAAGACAAACAACTTATTTTTTTTAATAATGGTGCATCTAGCTATAGAGGAATAATTGGTTTGTAAATTATATTCAGTTCCTTTTTAGATAGATTTTTCTCATGAGTCTAAAACTTCATAATATATAACCAGAAATCTAATTGGTGTCTCAACTCTTTCCTTGAGACGGGCAATTAAGCATATATTACATTTTGTCTTTCTTTTGTTTTACTGGTCCAAACCTATGATTTCATCATCAGGTCAGGGAAGATCTAATGCTACAAAAACACTGTCTGCTGATATAGATTGGCAGCTTCTTTGTAACATGGGTGTAAGGGATTGCCTGAGGAATTTCAAAGTTAAATGACTTATTCATTTGACACAAATAGTACATGAAGTAGGACTCAAATTCTTACCTTCTTAACTTGAAGGCCAGACCTCTGTCCTTTCTGACATAATGCCTCTTTCTCCTTCAAAGTTCCTAACTTTTTTTCTCAAAGTTAGACATTATCTCCTATTCTAAATGTTGTAGAAATTCTGTTTTAAGTTGTTGAGTACCTATTGTGTGCAATGCACTGTGCTAGATCTATTCATTCTTTTAGTGACATTTAGTGTGTGAAGGAATGGTGCCTTCATATAAATAAAGCAGACTTAAGGATGTTTTCAGATATGTTTCACCAAGAGAAGATGACAAGGATGGTGATAACATCAGGTTGTTTGGCAATAATAGCACTTTAGTGATTCTCTAATTAGTTTCATGCTGCTGTTCTTTTCACATAATATACGAGTTCACTTCTGTTTGTTGTGTCTTTCTTGGCTCCATTCAACAAATAACATAGTGTTAGATTCAGAGGGAAAGAGAGAGAGAGAGAGAGAGAGGGAGGGAGGAAGGGAGGAAGGGAGGAAGGAAGGAAGGAAGGAAGGAAGGAAGGAAGGAAGGAAGGAAGGAAGGAAGGAAGGAAGGAAGGAAGGAAGGAAGGAAGGAAGGAAGAAGGGAGGAAAGAAGATCTATATCTTTTAAAAGATAGGATATTAACTTTAACACATAGCTTGATAATGTGGTTGCTGGGTGACTCAATTGCATCCAACCCATCATGATCTCATATGGAGTTTTCTTGACAAAGATATGGAATAATTTGCCATTTCCTTCTGTGACAGATTAAGACAAACAGAGGTTAAATGACTTGCCCAAGGTCACACAAATGGTGAGTGTCTGAGGCTGGATTTGAACTCAGGTCTTCGTGACTCCAGGCCCAGTGCTCTATCCACTGAGTCTTCTAGATGCCTTACTGAAAACCTTACACCAGACTTGGTTTCAGTTCTATTGTAATAATACCCAAAAAGGCAGCCAGCTGGCCCAATAGATAGAGCAAGTGGATGGGGAATAAAGAAAACCTGATTTCAAAGCTAGGTTAGACACTTACTAATTTTGTAACCCTGGGAAAATCACTTCACCTGTATCTATCTCAGTTTCTTCGTATTTAGAAAAATGGTAATAATAGCACCTATCTCCCAGCATTGTTGAGAAGAAAAAAATAAGGCTTTTGAAAAAATGTCTTGCAAACTGTCTTAAAAAATTTAAAATGCCATGTAAAGGCTAAAGGTTATTATTATCATTACTTTTTAATATTTATATCATATTATATCATCATTATTTATTATTATTGTTTTTGTTATTACTACCATAAAAAGTAAAGGATAAATCAAAGCAAGCATTAATTGAGCAAATGTATATCACGGACCATGTTTGGTACTAAGGCATAGATATTAAGTTACAAAGACAAAAATAATATTGTTCTGCCCTCAAGGAGTTTATATTCTATTGAGGGAAGTAAAGTAGATAAATAATTATACACAAAATAAATACAATGTAAATTTGGTAGGGGGAGATTCCAGAAGTTGTGATCCTCAGGAAATGTAGTAGGTGTCACTTGAGCAGTTTTGAAAGAAACAAAGTATTCTAAGGGACAGAGTTAATGAGAGACAAAATCCCAGGTATGATAAAAGTATGGAGAGGGGAGCTGGTATACTGGAAAGAACACTGGATATATAATAATAATGATTTTTTTAAAAAAAAAACCTTCGCTCAAGTACAAGATCCATACCTTAATAAACATTCTTTTGATCTTGGAGAAGTGACCACATCCCTGGACCAGAGATTCTCACAAATGAAGGAAATGGACTAAATTATCTCTAACTTGATCATTCTCTTCAAACACTTACGAGAAGTGTTTCTCCCTTTCCTTTTTTTTAAAGTAATATCCATCTCTGTGGTAATAAATTACTCATTCACATATTAGTGAGTTTTGTCTCTAACTGACCGCTTGTTCCTTTATGATGCATATTTGGAATATCAGTTTTTTATCTGGCCTCTGACAAAACCTTCCTGTCAATTTCTACATCTGCTCTTATTCTCTATCCCTATCTCATTCCCTCACCCCCATTCCTTTGCTATGTTAAAGTCATTTTTTCCAAATTCACACAGCAAATTAGTGAAAGCAAAGCCAGGAAGACAAGCTAGTCATTTTTACTATTAGGCATATGTTTTTCTTTCTTTAAAATATTCTAAAGAGTGAATGAAATATAGTCTTGATATTACTTGTAAGAAAATTTATTCAGAGACATTTCTTTTTCCATAATTTAGTTTTTCTTAAGTCATTGACATCTCATCACATCATAATTCTTAAGACAGAAATGCAACTCCTCTTCTCATTGGATTTGGTGTCTTAGGAAGAATGAAATGAATGAAAGAAAGGAATCAGAGAATAGTAGTATGATTTAGTGAAAAGAGTTCAGGACCCTGAGTCAGGATGCCTACGCTAAAGGTTGGTTATGATAATTATCAAATATGTTAACATAACATTTAAGTTCTTTGAACCTCAATTTCCTCATCTATAAATGACATCGGGCTATTTGATTAGCTAAATCCTATAACCTTCTGACTGTAGAAATCTAAGGACTTTTGCGTCTTTCTTTAATAATCTCATAAACTTCCAACTTATTGACCTTGCTAATGACACATAAATAATTATTAAAACTCAATCAATGATACTGATAGCCATCTTGAGATGTGTTTTTTCCCCTTTACATAATCTCAATTGCATTAACTTCTATTATATTGAAATTGAGTCTCCACTACTACTTAAGAATATTTGAGGCTATTTAATTTAAAATGTTAGCTGAGTTTTATATCTCTAAGATAACAAGTCAGTACTCATTAGATCAGTCCATTTCTGGATAATCCTAAGCAATTTCATGTACTCCAAGATGTTCAACCTCCATAGGGAATGATTACCTTTTAATGACTTATATTCCTGGTATGCTTTATTACTTTAGAAAATGCCACCCATATCACTGGGAAGCTTATTGTAATTCTAGAGATACGCATTAATATATTGCTTGATCTAAAGTGTGAGATGAAACACCTTATCTCTGTCAAGCTTGCTCTTGTCACAGATGAACTACAATTTCATAAATGGATGGATTTGGCTTGACTTCTGATCATGTTTAGTTGCATAAAGCACTGAAGCTACCTTATGAATCCTTCACAGTCTGCATGTTTCTTGGAAATTTGAAACAAATCAGAACACGGATCCTGAATGATTTCTGAGGGACCACTCCGGTACTAACATTCTGTGATTTCATTAGAATATTGGTAAGATTAAATAGACTTTATCCTTACCTCCAGTGATCTTAGAGAATTATAATTTATTTAACAAACATTAATAAATCATACTTTAGACTCTAATACATAAACAGAGTTTGGGTATTTATTGTGCTGACCAATAAGAAAATATTTAGTAAAGATTCACTAATTATATCAAAGTAAAACTTGTTTCATCATGGTTACAGGATAGTTTATAAAGAAGTGAAACATAAGATTAGAAGTCATGAAATTATAATTCTATACTCAATTCTGCCAGTGCCAATATAAATATCCATCAAAATATGGAAAAGTGAGTGAAATGGAGTTTTCACAGAGCAAAAATAGACAGGTATGTTTGTGCATATGTAATTCATATATATATGTAAACATACATGAATGTATATAGAGATGAGTATGTATATATTAGTCATCTATATTTATATGGATATCTGTAACTGGCACTGAAAAAAAGACAATGAAATAAGCCTAGAATTGGACAGGAGTAAAAAGTAAACAATCCAGAAATAACTAAGCTAATGACTCGAAGCTTCCCCTTGAAACAAAGACACACTTGTAAGAAATGATACTGTTAATAAAAGTGTATGATTAGTACTAAAAAAAAAAAAAAGATACACCTTGAAAAAAGGCAACACCAGTATTCAGCTGATGTTGTATAGGTCTTGCTTGTAAGTCATAGAATACCACAGTCTCAGGATCAAGTAAAGAATGATGGAGACATGATGGTAGACATGAATAGACTGTATTACTTCACAAACTAGGAGTTACAATAGTGTAAAGGATTTCATCCAAAATAAATGTATGATAAATAAAAGATGGGCCAGTCATACAGCAAGAACATATAGTATAAATTATTTCATCAAAAAAATGTATGATAAAAAAGATCTGCCAGTCATAGAGCAAGAGTAATTCAAATGTTCCAGTTGTACCCTCATGCCATCAAGTAAATAAGAGGAAGATGTCCAGAACATTTGATAGAAGCCTGGGGAGAACTTAGGCAAAGACATGAATGAGAATTACATGAGATAGATAGACATGGATGGGTTGTGATCACATCTTCAGAAGGAAGAGCCACATTAATGAGCTCCCAGGTCCTTTGGAGTGTTGGAATATTTGAGTAATAGTGGCTACATATCATAAAGCTTGAGCTAAATCCATCTCTAATGAACCTGAAGAAATCTGTCTTGCTGGAATAGATGAGTTTTAACTACCTGACCCTACAAGGATCCCTTTCATTTTGCTTAAAACGTTTACTTGAGTCAATATCTCTGTTAATGGCTTTTGGGGATATTTGTTCCATTTATCTTTATTGTCTTGCATGGATAAGCTCTCTTTCAGTTATTGGGTTGCATTGGCTTGACTCTATCCATTGCCTAACTTCTGTCACTACAGATGTTCTTGTCACATAAAAGGCAGTACAGACATAAACAGAGATTCAAGGATTGGGTAGATTAGGGTCCTTAAGAACTTATTTAAAAATTAAGCTATTTGTTTTTCATATGCTGTGAAAATGAGCAGATAATGACAAAGTCCCTCATGTAAAAAGAGGCACCCATGATGTAATAGAAAGAAAATCAGGCTTGAAATTAGAAGAGATCAGTGGTCAAATCTTGCTTCTTATATTTGTTAGTTCTGTGTCTATGTCAGTGCTAAAGCTTTCTGAATCTGGGAGTTTTCAACTGTAAAATGGAGAATATAACCTGTGACACTTATGTGTGTGTGTATGTATGTATGTATGTATGTATATATATATGGTGTTTGGCAAACTTTAAAGCATCCTATAGAAATAAATTATTATTGTTGTGTATAGACTTTTCCACAAACAAATGTTAAACATGTGATTCAATACATTACCAAGTTGACATCTGACTAATGGATTAACTATTATATAATTTGTCTTCAGATCACTTTACTGACTGTATGAATTCTCATTTATTTTAATTCAAGTTGGCCTTCTTATTTGTTTCCCATTCAGATTATAAAATCATTCATTTTGAGCTTCATTGCTTAGATGTTATCTAGTATGATTGCCCTACTTATGTGAATGAGGAAATCAATGCCTAGGAAAGCTAACTGACTTGTATAAAGGTACTCAAAATTTGAACACAGGTCCTCTAATACCAAATTCGCTGCCTGTTCTCCTGTATTACCTTGTCTCTTTTGTTTCTTGAGCTTTTCAACAACATCCAATAGGCAAACCACATATCTAATCCAAACTAATCTCTTCTCTGCCCCATCAATACATCTTTATCCTTTTCAATTCTTCAGATGACTTATACTGCATTTGCCCATTTTTCTGTACCACATGGTTTCCATAAAAATGTTTCTTTTTATAATTAAATTGCTAGTTGCTTTTTTAAAAATAATTTTAGTGATATCTTTGGTTTTTATATCATTTACGTTTCTCAATGTATTCCTCTCCTGCTCCCTCTTAGAGGTAACCTACAGTGTTCTATACTCGTTCTTCCCTACCTCTGCAAAGGCAGGGAAGAGGTACCTTATCGTAACCTTTCTGTGGGGCCAAGTTTGATCATTATAGCTTCTCAGCATTTGGTGTTAATTGTGTTCTTATCATTGTTCTTTGCATATACATTGTTGTAATCCCTGGGCATATTATTTATCTCTATCTACTTGCTTCACTTTGCATCAGTTCACAAACTTCTCATGCTTCTTTGTATTCATCATATTCTTTTCTTATGGAACACTAATAGTCTATTACATGCATATGCCACAACTTGGTTAGCTAGTCTCCAACTGATCTGTTCTCTTTCACTAATTTTCTCTGTTCTTTACTTCTTATCATGAAATATAGAGAACCATGAGTATAATTTGAGCATAATATTTGTAGTAGCCATCATTTGTAGTAGCTGATCTCCTGTTGCAGTGCTCATAATGAGCATTTTAAAAAAGACGTTCATGAATTATAATCATAGTTTCAGTGCCAACATTGTTTTAAAGATGAAAAAATAGAGAAAGCTTACAAAGAACTTCATTAGTCATTCCACATTAAATCAACATATACTTTAATGCTTACTGACTTAAATGGAAAATTTGATATAGGGGGAAATGGTCAAAAATATATTGAAAAACATGGTTCAGGAATTAGAAATTAGAGCCAAAAACTTGGAGCCCATCTAGCATTAGTACTTTCATATCTATAAATCATGAATATTTCCTTAAAAAAGATATTTGAGAGGTATTGACCTTGGAAAATATTTAATAGCATAACAAATTCATTGGCTTTAATAGAAAGACTGCTTATCAAAGTAGAAGTCATTTCCAAGTCACTTGTTGCTGTCCAGTCAAACTGTATACTAACTTACTGACATCAATATCAAAGTCAATACCAAATTAGGAGGAGGAATAAAAATGAGTTGATTTGGTACAGACAAATTCAAACCAACCTTTTTTTGCCAATTGTGGATATCGAAAAATGAGAGAATAGGGGGTAAGGGGGCGGGAAAAACATACAGACTACTCAAATTTCCTAAGGAGATTTATCTTAGACAAATAAATTACCACAATAAGCAGACCAAAAGAATTTTGAAAGCACTTTAATTAGAAAATTATTCTTTTCTACAAAGCAAAGAGACATGGTGAACAAATGACAGTTCTTCTTGAGCATGTAAGCTTATTTGTATACATATATAAAAATATATTTGTATAAATGCATATATGAATAGAGAGAAATAGACAGAAAGGAAGAGAGGGTGGGAGAGAGACAGAGTAGAGAGTAAAGGAGGAGAAAGAGACACGAAGAAATATTAGTAGAAAAATATGAGAAGTATCATCCTCAAAAACAATGAGAAACAATGGAAGCAAGAAAAAAATAAGAAAAGGCTTGGTCAGAGGACTGATTAAGGTAAATCATTCTGAGAACATTTAAGGATAAAACTAGAAAAAAAAATTTTTTAAATATGTAAACACTCTTCAAAGATTTCTTCAACAAAGTATTCTCTCCACCAATGACAATGAGCCACTGTACTCTTGAATGCTAACATCAAGGATATTGCTATGCTATGTAAGGTAATAGAAGTGGTACTAAGTGAAATTTTTTTTACATTTTATGTGTTCTACACCCATTATAATCTTGACCTCAACAAAGAAGAAAAAGGCATCTAGTCTATATAACATATCACACTAATTTTAATAGCCTTTTTCATAGAAACTATAGATATTGTTATTGTATCTGCAAGGGGCAGTGAAATCTTGGACAGTTGTATTTTAATCACCTTTTTTAAGGACTTTGTCATTCTGAAGTGATTTTTGTCTTGGCTACAGAGTGACTGAGAGAAGAGGGAGAAAGGACTAAGGAAACTTATTTCTAACTTGTACTGTTTTAACCTGTCTTCTGGGAAAAAAACCATCAGAACACTCTTCAGAAGATATTTCAGTTGGTTTCTTAAAGAGAACCAAATGGTGGGTTTGTGTTTCTGGAACTGAAGAGGTCATAAGTAGGAATGATGATGAAGGGTGACTGGCTATAATCTTTCTTATTGTCATGCTTTTTGTTGAGTGTATTGTAAATAAATGTTTGTCTTTGTTTTATTGTTATACTGTGAATAAATTATATAACCAGTAAATGTGATGTTATTTAGAACTAGAAGATTAAAAGGTGAGTTATAGAGAAATAATCAAAAGTTTGTGAGGCAAGTGGGTTCTCCAGTCCATTTAATAAATAACATTTTTTAAAAGGAGAGAGGAAATATTAGAACATACATTCCCTTCCGTCTGGAATTAAGCAGTAAGAGAAAGGTAATCACTCCATATAAGCTACACATGCAGAGTATCAACTCTAAACTCCTGTTCCATGAGTATATACAAAAGATGTCAGTGCTTTAAGGAACAAAATTTTGAGGACACTGAGCAATCAATTTTCAGCTAAACACTTTTGAAAAATTATGAACCTTACCATAAAGAAAAAATAGTGAAAACATTAGTAGCTACTGACACATATGCTTATTTTCCTGTCTGTATAAAATCTTTATAAGAATAATCTATACATGGATGTAGAACATCCTATATGAAAGGAGCAAAGCAGGCTTTCCCAAACAACACTGTACAGCAGATCACATCATTAATATCACACAGTTGACTAAGATGTGCAGAGTATATAAGATCCCCACTATGCTCAGTTTTTTTTTGCCAATTAGTCTTTGTAAATAAATTAGATTTGATTTGATAAAGCAAATCAGTCTAAAAAAATCTGTCATCCAGTAAAGTGGCTACCATGCCTGTGCTAAAATTTTGCAAAATTCCTTGAAAGATACAATCACAAAGATAACTTTTTAAAGAAAACTTGTTAATATCACATAAGGCATAAAACAGGAAGGCATCTACTAACTAAGGTGTAGCATAAGGAGGACCAGCATCTCTGGTATGAAGGCTTTTTGAGCTCTTTTCAGAGTTGCTCATCCATTTTTAGCATCTACCTGGCAGTCAACTCTCACTTGTGGCTCCAGGAAGCTGTAGTATGCACAGTGATCACACCCAAGTAAACCAATCCAGTAGACAAAACAAACCAAACAGTCCTCAAACCCACTGGTGAGTTAGAGGGGTATCTACCCCAAGCATGTGAAGACTTACCCCAGTGGAATGGGTGGATGAGAACACAGCAGGTACTGTGGAGCACTTAGAGCTTGGTTAGGCATGGAAGACATCAAGGTCATCCATTGCATGCCAAATTATTGCCAGTTATCCGGACTTTTGTCCTGCCACTGAACTTAGATGATTCTGGAGGAGAGAATGAGGCTGATGACTTTGTGTAACAATCTCACTCAAATCCAATTCATGACCAAGTCAAAATGAACTTCAAAAATGAAGGACAGACAATATGCGACTGCCATGGAGGATGTCCAACACAGAGTTCAAATGAAAGAAGGATTCATTATACATAAGGTTCTACAGACATTATTGTGTTCAGAAAACAGTCCTGACTATGTCAAATATTATTCTGAAGCAAAGTTTCCTCGCTTAACTCGATGATCTCTCTCAAGAGTTTGGTCTAACTATCCACATTAAAAAATATCAAATGGATGAAAAATGCCTATTGTCATGCCAGGGTATGCAAATGAATTGACAGTCCATAGAACTAGTTTGTCAATATATGACCTGGATAGACACTGAAGATGGAAATCTAATTGGACTCAGAGTCGAATAGGAACAGGCTTTATTTGCTTTGGAAATTGAACAGTACCTTTAAAGAATCCCTTCCATTCACCACGTAAACTTCTCCCTTCAACAAAGACCCTGTGTAACACCAGTGTTCCTTTTGATGATGCTAAATGGTTCTGAAATACAATACTACTACAGTCTGAAGAAATAAACTTTCATGGCCTTCTAAATGAAAATGGAGGGGCAAATAAAATAGTCATGAGTAGGCTACAGCATTCTACCAATGAAGGATTAAAGGGGGTGCCAATATATATATATATATATATATATATATATATATATATATATATATATATATATATATATATTCCAAAAACGTGATAGAGGAAAAAGAAGCATGGCAGTCAGTTTTGCAGAGTGAGGAATAACCTATGGAGAGTCCTTGTGTTCTGCTGCTATAAATGAATGTTCACAGGTCTAAAGGAAAACACTGTACATTTTTTTTGGATTCCCTGAGGAGGATTAATGGAAAGATGTGTGACAGTATAAGCAAGTGTGGAAGGGGTAGCTATGTTCATGAAATCATATCCATGACAATATCAAACTATCATAATGCTGATTCTGTGTAGATTCTCAATACTTGGAAATAGAACTAAAGAGGAACAGTGTTTTATATATATTTTTATATATATATATATATATATACATATATAACATTTTCCTAATGTAGAATAAATTCCCTGAGGGCAGTACATGGATATGAAATTAAGAAAGCACTTCCATCCAAAATGAGCAGATATAACTTTCCAATTTTTCTGTAGAATCCATCAATTCCATATAAATATATGTTTATGTGTCCAAACATTTATGTCAGCAGATGGGAAAAATGAGCAAATTCATTGATTAATGTTTTTTTGACACTTTTATTGCCTACTATAATCAATTGTTTAATTGCATTTAAATGTTCTGCCTACATTAATATACTAAGTTTGTCAATGAATGATCATGTATTCAAATTTCCTCAAATATATGTGGACAGGCTTTGCCTTTCACACAAGAAAGCCATATTCAACTCAAATTTTTCTAGCCTCAACACTATGCAATACCTAAATTCAGGAGGAAAAAAAAATCACCTTTGAAAATGAAACAGGAAACACAACTAAATAATCTCTTAGTGCTTCCTAGTTTAAAGTATTAATTTTTTTAGTGTCTTATTGAAATACTATCCTTTCCTATTCTTCATAGTGCAAGAAGGGGTGGTTAAATGATTCCCAGTCTCACTAGTTAGCTTTGTATCATTTGACAATATTCTCATCACTTGATCATTTTGTTGTGCTTTTTCAGAATCAAAGCAAGTGGAAGGAGATAGGTATCTCCTTAGAGGAACACACAAATACAAAACATAAAAATTCAACCAATTAAATTTTGATATAATGAATCAAATTTTTCTCATTTGATGATATTGTATCATAGAATTTCCATGTAAAAAGGGGTACCTATAACTTTTTAGCAAGTCCCTTAATCTCACTTTTCAAAGAAATAAATTATAAAAATAATAGATTACAATAATCATCTGCATATCATAATAGAAAAAGAAACCTAATAATTTTAGCACTTCAAAAAGAAAGGCATCCCAAACCTACAAAATGTATAAAATATAGTTGTAATTATTTTCACAGGTAATATAAGATAACTTTTTATATGAGCTGCCACAAGTATTAAATGTTTAGACTTGTGGTTCTCAACTAAACATTTAATATTCCTTTCAAATGAATGGGACCTGGGAAAATGCAATCAAAGCATATTGCAGTGAAAATATCTGCTCCTCGTTCTTTCTGTGAAAATTCATTCAGTCTCAATGAATAGCTTGCTGAAACTCCAAAGCCTTTATCAAATGAGAGTCTGACCAGTTCCTCTAAGAATATTTAAAGACATGAATAGCTATTTCTTTGCATTTTAGGGGAAACCTTAAATGATCAGGGAGTAGCAAGCTTTGCATCATCTCTTGGCTCTGTTGAATGTTTCATGTTATCAGTCCATAACACAGCTTTGCTGGCCTGAAAGATGCCTGTGTGACTTGGACCCCATTTCAGGGACTCACAGTGGATCCTCTTAAGTCTCGCCAATTAAATTATCTTCTCACTCCTTTATTTCTGCCAAAGAGGTTCCGGCTGAGATATGGTCACATCCCTCTTAAGTTTTACTTTGAAATGTTGAGCAGCCGGAAGGGGGAGAGAAGGAGAAAAGGAGGAGGGAGAAGGAGGAGGAGGTAGAGAAGGGGGATGGTGGGTGGAGATAATGGAGAGAGATGGAGGGAGGAGACGCTGAGACAGGAGAGAGAGAAAGAGAGAGAGAAAGGGAGATAGAAGGAGAGAGAACATGCTCATGTGCTTGTGAGCACACACATTAGGCATTAAGGACCTATCCCTCCAACTTCATTTGTACACAAATGTGATTTTCTCTCCTTCATCAGTGTTGAATACTACAACCCAAAGTCTCCAAAACCTGGAGTCTTTTTTCCCCATTTTGTTGAACTGAATAGTACAGAAGCATGAAAGAAAGAAGTGTTCTGTAGTTCCACAACGGATGTGACAGTTTTATTGTGGCTAGTCATTAAAATATCCATTACTATGGTGCATGTGAGGCATTTCTTAGAGCAGGTGGATACTAGTACTATTCTGTTTGATTTTCAGTCCACAGACATAATAACTATATGTTCTGAGCTATAACTAGGGTGGGAGTATCAGATTTTTTTTCCCCAAGGCACTAACATTCAAAGTGTTCACTTCCTGGCATTGAGCTAGAGAGGATGAAGTAAATTTCGTAAGCATGGTAGTCTATGCTTCATAGTCTGCCATCTTGGTCTTTCACAGTTCTCTGCTACCCTGAACTACACAATCACATCCCTAAATCTGGCCTCAAGAAATGATCCTGCTACCCATGATGCCCATCTCCTAAGAACCTGTGTTCACTGTTACCTCTACCTCATCTCATGGCACACCTGCACCCAAAGTTAGACGTTCCTACCTCCAACCAGTCTACCAGTTCACCATCTACCTTTTCTTGCCTACCATGGAAGAATTTCTAATTTTGTCTCCACATCTGACTGACTATATTCTGCCAAGTATCAAAATAAAAGAGGCAAAAATAGCAAACTGGAAGTTCAATATAGAGCAAGGAACTATTTCAGTTTTGCTTTTTTATCCCCACTGCCTACCATCTTCACATATGTTATTTGCTCCTCACAACAACCCTGAGAGGTATTATCCCCAATTTACAGATAAGGAAACTGAGGATGAGAGAAGTTAAGTTACTTGTCCAGGGTCTCACACTTAGTAAATGTCTCAGGCAGGATTTAAACTTAGATCGTCCTGACTCTTAAGTCCTGAGTTCCAACCACTGTTCCACCTAGTTGCTTCAAGCTGCTATGAAACACCTTCCTCACACCACAAGCACTACTCCCATTTTGCATACGTAGATACTAAGGCTAAAAGTAAGTCTCTGAGTGAACAATACAAGATGACATAGAAATATGACAAACATGACAAACACAAGTCTTCAAACTCTATATCCAGAGTTGTTTTTTTTTCCATTGTTACCACGGTATTTCTTTGATATGCTCCCTCCTTTCCTTCCCCTCCCTGTGACCTGACTTTTCAACATATCCTTCAAGTTGAGTCTGAGGCTCTCTTGAACATACCTCGTACATACCTGCCTGCCTATATCCTGGTACTTACAGTTTAAGATGCTGTGGCACATTTGCCACTCTGTGTTATAATACACCCAAGACAGAGACATGAAGGAAATTGCTTTCACAAAATCAGCTTTTATTACAAATGGGCTCATCCAGAGAATCATTTTAAAGCAGTGAAGTGTTCTAGAAACCTTGGGCAAAGGATCCAAATACAGAGACACCTTAGAAGTTTCTCTCTTCTTTTGAGGATTTATCCCTGAGGTGTTCTTTCGCTTTGAACTGCATGATACATTTTCTATTCATATCCCCTAAACTATGTTTTGTACTAAGCCTTTTCCCTATTATTCAAAGCTTTTAATGATGGACAAAATGAAATTAAATTAAAAGTAGACCTTTTCCTAAGTTTGGCTAATTGTGCATTCTTTGCTTCCTCTCAACCCAAAGGTTGCGCCCCTATGAGCTTTTACATACTACCAATGTAAATGTCCCCACAGCATAGTTCTTGCCTGGGACCCTTGACCTCTGACTGGTGAGTTTACTGTATATAGTCCCAACACAGACCTAGCACATTACTACTCCAGGTTATCTTGATGCCACTATGTTCCTTCATGCCAGCCTCTCCCTCTGATGGAGCATTACATTTCTCCCCAAGTAACTTAGGTTTTGATTGGTAAATCAGAATTTCCAGCTCCCTAGAGCCACCACACTGCTGCTCCTGGGCCATCTTCAAACCGTGTTTCCACTTGTATACACTTACTTCAATCACTCATTCCATCTTTAGCTCTGAGAACAATAACCACTTTAACACAATCATTCATGGGAAGGACACACCAACCAATTGCCTTATCACTCAGCTTACCATCCCTGTGATTCCCCTGACCAAAACAGGTCCTCCTTGGCCATGGGATTGGCCATTCAATCATTAAACCAAATGAACGCTTCTTTGATTTCATGAGTAAGAGAAAATTAAATGAATTCAACAAATATTTGTTAAATGCCTGATAAATGTAAAGTATTATGAGCTAGATGCCAAGGTGAGGGGAAGGGGGACAGGAGTATAGGAAATGGAGAGATGACCTAAACAAGACATAGACATAGTGACTGCCATTATGGAGCTTATAACCTGTATAAACACATTCTACGTAAAGGGAAGTTTTTCTTTGTTTTGAAATATGTATCCTTGGACCAGGTGGCAAGCTGTTTAGGGCATATTCTGCCCTTGGGAACAGCCTCCTCCTTATCATGTATATTTGTCAGTGTTCTGTGCATGTTAAACCACAGAGAGAGCAAGAAATAAACAATTTCATCGATGGACCAAACAGAAAACATGCCACTCTCATATTTTCTTCAAGATAGTCTATGGACTACACCAACCTGAAAACTCTGTATTAAGTAAAAATAAATTAAAACTAGAGCAATGTTTAGTTATTTGGTAATAAAAACAAATGCCCATTTATTATAAACTCTTTCTCAACTATGAAACTGTTTATGTCCAATACAGCTTAGAACTGTTACCATGGCCTTTCCTTGTGTTCGTGTCATATTTAAAACATTAAAAATCAAGATCAGATTATTTTTCATATTCTACCATTTTAAATATTGACAGCTAAACAGTAATGGTTGTTTTATCATCTCATGCAATCCAAATCTTAAATTCTTAATAAAAAAAAAACAAACCAAAAACTATAAACCCATTAATCCCTGTAAGTAGTCAGAAAGTTGTTAATCCCACTCTACAAATGGTAAGAACATGTTAGAAAACCAGGTTTAAAAAATTTCGGCTAACTAGTATAGTGTCCAGTCTAAGTCTCTTAGACAGAAATGAATAACCCTAGTCACTAGAGATATTATCCTGATGAGTCAAAATATTGAGTATGACAACCTGAAATGGAATTAATTTCCCCTTTATTAGAGTTGTGAGACAAACTTTATTGCAAAGAAAACACATACAGTCTTTGGTTTTCTTTCAGAGTTGGTGAAATAATGAATCTGCCATCTGAGAAAGCTGAAAAGCAGTCTGAGCTAAGAACTTACTTCAAATTCAAAACATCAATCTAACTTATCATAGGAGCATCCTTCGTTGTCCATTCAGAGAAACATTCTTCTGACCCATTTTAGAACTCATAAAGTTTGAAACTAGAAAGGACCTTTGAGATCATCTAAAACAACTTTCACATTTAACAGATGAGACAACCAAGGCCCAAAGAGAGGAGGTGGTTGTATAAGATCACAAAGTGGTAAGTAGCAGAAGTCATATTAGAAGCCAGATGCCCGATACCAAATCCAGGGACCTTTCTATTATGCCATCCAGTATTTTTCTGTGCCCTACAAGTCTCACCCATTCCTCCAATTTGAAAACCATAAGATAGCAAACTGTTTCATTCTAGAAAGTACCTTGACATAAGAAATCAAATTCTTCTATTACTAAAGCATTTAGTCAAGTCAGTAAGCATTTAGTAAATGCCTACTATAAGCCAGGCATTGTGCTAACTGCTAGGGGTACAAATAAGAAAAAGCAAGATAGTCCCTGCCCCAAGGAGCTTACAATTTAATGGAAGAAGACAATATAAAAAAGGAGGCAGAAAGGAGGTAGTAGTGCCAAAGAGTACTCAGCACAGGGGCATGATGTTCAGAAAGGCAAAACCAAGCAGAAGAGATGGTGGAAAATGAAATAATAGAATGAATAATCAGCCTCATTCCACAAAAACCCTAAAGTAAGCCAATGCCTCATTATGACAGAAGGCCAGCTTCTACAGGCCATACCAAAGGAATACGAGCTCTGGCAGGTTCCACAAATTAATCAAAAAACATTTATTGTTTGGTCATTTCAGTCACGTCTGAGTCTTTATGACCCCATTTGGGGTTTTCTTGACAAAGATATTGGAGTGGTTGCCATTCTCCTACTCATTTTACACATGAGGAACTAAGGCAAACAGGGTTAAGTGACTTGCCCAGGGTCACACAGCTAATAAGTGTCTGAGGCCAGATTGGAACTCAGGAAGATGGGTCTTCCTGATTTCAGGTCCAGCACTCTGTCCATTGTACCACCTCACTGCCATGTGCCAGGAATGAACTGAACTTTGGAGATATAAACTCCCAAAACAGTCCATTCTCTTGAGGAGCATTCTAATAGGGGAAATTATGGGCATATGAAGGACATATGAAGTGACCATAAAGAATACTGGATTTGGGCTCAGAGGAGATGGCATTGCTACTTATTCTCTGAGTAAAATGAGGGGATCAATGTAGTCAACATGCATTTAATAAGTGCTTACTATGTGCCAGGCACTGTGCCAAGTCCTGAGCCATTTAGATGGTCTCCTTCTAGCTCTAAAACTGATCTATGAGAGAAAGAGAGGAGAGAGAGAGACACAGAGACAGAGACTGAGACAGAAAGAGAGACAGAGACAGAGAGACAGAGAGAATGTCAAAGTGGTTAGAGAATGGCCATGGAATTAGAATGCCCAAGGTCAAGATTCACTTCTGCCACACACTCTGATGTGATGCAAGTGTTTTAAAATTCACTTAAAATCACTGCCCCAAGACTATAAAGTGGAGAGATCATAAGTTGCTGTTCTGCAATGGTAGAGGGAGTTTCCTCTCCAGGGACCCCCCTACACTAATGAAATCGTAGTTCTGAACCAAAAAAATAAAATTATTCTGTGATATTACAGATATAAAGATTATGATTGAATGACTTACCCAGGATCAGTTTCTGTCTTATTCTTCAGTCCCCATCCCTCATGTTTTGACAATTGCCAGCTTCCAAATCATCATCATACTCTCTTCCTTGTTTTGCAATTCTTTCTAAAAGTTAGAAGAATTAATACAGTATTCTCTTTTTACTCCCAAAATGATCATTCAAATCACTTTCTTTTACTCCTCAGGAAGTTTTTGGGATGGTTTTTACCTTTCTTCTTGCACAAAATGAACCACCTTGTCATACATCCCTTATTTTGTTTTGTTTGTTTTGACAGGTTTTAAGATAAGTGTCTAACATTTATAATCACCTACTTCATATAATTCAGGTCAATTTTAAATGCTAGGCATTCACTCAGTGGGCTGGGAGAAGTCTGTGGTTTTGTGAGATCTACAGCGTAAAGAACCAATTTTTCTTGTCCTGATCCTATAGCTGTCTGGGAAAGGTGACACACAGAGAGACATAATGCTAAGAAAGGCTACAGCTGCCCTAGGCAGACAGATACCAAAGCCAGATGATTAAACCATTCTGTAGCATTCCCAGAAGACAAGGCAAAGGAAAAAAGTCGTAAATGCTTAGTGCTATAAAACCTGCAGAGCAGAACCCGCACTACTCCATACTTTGTCTTCCCATGCTTTATATATTCTCACATTAATAAAATAAATTTTCAGAAGCACAAAGGGGAAAGAATGATAGAATTTTAAAGAGTCATTTCCCTGGGAGTTGTTTTCTTCAACTACTAGGTAGAATCAAGTTTGGGTTTTTTTTATCATATGTGTGTGTGAGTGTATAACTGAAAAGGATTCATATGTATATATATATATATATATATATATATATATATATATATGTATATATATACATGATTTCAGATATATGCATAATATCTGAAAAAGATTAAAAATCCATATATATGTATATATATGGAATTATATGTGTGTGGGTATATATATATATAAAATCTTTTATATGTGTGTGTATTTGAATCCTTTCTACAGCTATACACGTATATACCTCTATCTGGGTTTTTATATATCTATTGATGTTGTGATTGATATCTATAGATATATAGAAACCCAGATAGAAGTATATTTGTGTATATTTCTGAAAAAAATTCAAAATTCTCCACATTTCACATATGGAGGATCCAACTGAGAAATGAGTCCATTACTGAGATTTCCTATTTAATTACTTGTCCTAAGCCATATTGCATGCATTGGAGTAGAAAAGAAACTACAAATGCCTTTTGGACAGCTGGTTTTTCTATAATTACTGCAAAGGAGAGGCAGCTGACATATTTGCTTGTTCTTCCTAAGGCACCTAGTTTTCATAGCAACACAATAACAGCAATTGAAGTTTGTTTTTGAAAAAAATCTAATACCAAATTCTCCAACTCAAGCAGAGCACTTTGGACACACCACCTATCCTGAAAGCCTGTGTTTTAAGTTTCTTTAGGCCTATTCTTTTAATTTCCCTTGGAAATGTAAGAGTTAAGTATCTTCTTTATTACCTTCATTCAGGATGAAGGCAGGTAGCAATCCTCTCTAGAGACTGTCTCAGTCAGCACTTCAATAGCTCTCTCAAACAGGAGCAGCTGGATTCTATCCAGGTGAGAGAAAATATTGTACATATTTGTTTTTACATGAGAAAAGAGGAAACGTAAAGAAGATGAAAACATGGTATTTAAAAAAATAGAATACTAAGTTTCCTTTAAAAAGACCTAACCAAACCAGGGGTTTACAGAATATTGGACATTTCCTTATATCAAAGTTTACCTCAAATCCATCCCATGTTAGAGAGCTTGACTTACTCCCAGTCTTCCCCTAGGGATTTTATTGTTTAATGTCACTAGGTCTCAAACTCTTTTTAATCATTCTGGAGAATCCACAGTGCCTAGCACATAGTAGGTGCTTAATAAAATTGGAAAAGAAGGTGAGAAGGCAACATAAGCAAAACTTTTCTCATCTTCTATGGCAATATGTTATGTGTGTGCTGGTAAATACCTTTGAATCCTGTTTTGGTTCCCACTGGAGGATTTGACCTCCTGAAGAGAGGTTCAGAGATCTTGTTTGTTTCCATTTCTCCTTTGCCAATGCCTTTATTCTGTGAGTCTCTGCTGCTCTTTTGTGTTCTACCTGCATTGTATAGAGGAAGCCAATTTACTGGTTTATATTTTCTCCCTCCTCTCTTCTCTTTCTTCTCTCTTTTTACCCAAATTTGCCTTCCTGAATCTGTCCTTCTCCAAGTCATTATTTTCCTTTCCATGGTATGGCTATTTTAGGTGCCAATCCTGTCTGCTAAGACTTCCTTAAAACACTATTTATGACATCTTTGGACTACAACCAGTGAGATAGGTTTTACTGATAAGTGGTTCTCAATTTTTTTTTCATTCTTTGACCCCTCTTTGGAGCTCTAATGACCTGCCACACTCTATTGTCACGTCTGCAATGAAAACCAAAAAAAAATCTATAGTTCAGCTTTTTTTATAGCAAAAGAAAGGAGGGATGAAATATAAGCAGAGAAAGACAAAGGAGATGGCCTCATTCACCATGGGCAAATGCCTTTAAGTTTGGATTTTTACTCCCTACTTTAAAACTTCTTGCATCTCCCTTAATAGTCTTTATTCCCGGTGTAGATACCATTTGGGCAAACCTTTTAGTACTTAGGAGCCCCAAAATGAGAGGGAGGGAAGAGATAATAAGGGAATACTCTCACAAGTATTTTAAAGTTACTAAACCTGATTCTACAATAAAGATAAAAACTTCACACTCCCCCCAAAAAAAGCAATAATGTGGAGATGAGATATTGTTATGTTGGTCTTAAAAGTTGTTTTTTTTAATTTCCTGTCCTCTTTAGACTACATTTACAATGTACCTAGAATTTTTCCATAGATTTGATGTCTTCTGAGGCCCCTCCCAACTTGAGAATTCTGTAGTTCTGGGATTCTGTGAAAAGAGATTTTAGCATCTTTCCAAAGCAATAACTGTCTGCAAAAGCCAGTTGGCTAATTATCATTAATCTCTTGCAGAAGCAAAGCTTATTAAGCAACTTTCACTATATCCTTGGTAATAGACTACTCTGCAAAACTATGGGAAAGAGGAAGTAACTTGGGAAAGGGAGCTTTGTTGGGCCTCACTTTCTCCATCTCTAAAGATTTGTAAGACCCATTCCCTCTCTTTAAAAGATCATTCTGTTATACTTGAGAGAAATTACTTCCTGGGAAGCCCTAAACTCCAATGGGAAACAAAAATAGATTCATTTGAAGCAGGGACAGAGTCATCAGATTTAGCAGATGCCTCCAGAAGGCCTTTGGCTGAAGAGGTGCTTTTCGGTGGTACCCAAACTCTTGAGATTTATCAAGAGAACTGCTAGAGGCAAAGTCAGTCAATAAACATTAGTAAGCACCCATTAATTGCCAGGTACTGTGTATGTGCCAGGGATACAAAGAAAGACAAAAGACAGTCCCTGTTCTGGAGGAACTCACAATCTAATGGGGTATATAACAATTTTTTTTTTTAAATTGCATACAACCAAGCTATGTGTGATAGACAGAGACTTCCTTATTAACATCTACCGTGTAATCCAATATGTCTTTAACGTTCATCCCAAACTGCTTCCTTATCTTTATCTTATAGAAACTGGATGAGCAAGTTATGTAGCTATGTTTGGGCAGTGTTTTTCTAGCCACCCACTTGGATCGTTTTTATTTGCTGACAAGTTGTCCCTAGAGACCCTCACTATTACTGTGTAGCCTAACACCACCATCTTAACTAGTAGCTGCTACTTCAAATTGCAAGCCCTGACCAGCAAGTGCATGCTAGGTAGCCTCAAAAAGTGGGTGCCTGCTCAGTTCAAGCCTCTTTCATGGTACCGTTATATTATTTGTTCAAGTCACTGGAACTAATTTAATAAATTACCCTATAAGGTGGTCTACTGGGCTGAAGTGATTCATTTTCCAAACCTGCAAACTAGGTTCTCTGGGCCTGAGTAGAAGCTGACTTATACAAGACAGGCTTCTTAAAAGTCCTTTGCTGCTTTAACAGAAGAATGTCTGAGCAATTACTTTAAAGGTGAAGATAGAAGGGACTTATGCATGCATTACAAGAATCCCCAAAGGAAAAAGTGAGAGGCTACCAAGAAAGAAAGCCAAACTGAGACTATCTCCTAAGTCCAAATCCTATCCTACCTAATCTAATAAGTCTTTCTTAAGCCCTTACTACATGCAAGGCACTGTGCTAGACCCTGGGGACACAAAGACAAAATAAATAGCAGTATATATTCAAGTACCTTACATTAGATGGAAATGGGGAGAAGGGGAGCAAGGTCAGAATAGGGAGGTAAGGGAAGTGTATTAAACATGTAAACAGACTTGTACTTTAGAGGGGGAAATTCTGGCAGTAGTATGAAGGATAATATGGAGAAGGAAGAGAAATTTTTATGACTTTTAGAACAACAACCTAAAAAGATTACAATGAACTAGAATATGATGGCATGAACCAAGTCTGAGACTTGTGTAGTGAGGGAAAATGAATAGAAATGTTTTCATTTTCATTCATGCAGAAACAAATATCAAAGATTTGGATGTATAGTAAAGTCCCACTCTTACATTTTTACAAATAGAAAAATAAAAGGGAAATATATGTCAAGGAACTTAATAAGTTAATGAAAAGAGCGCTTGTGATATTTTAATTTCCACAAAATAATGAAGCATATGGCATGCACTGAGTAAAGTAGTCATTATAGACTTTCCTCATCACCGCCAACAAATAGAATCTTGCCAAGGGGCAGATTATCAGAGTTCCTTCCCTAGTGTTAGACAATAAACATTTCTAAAGATTTCTAAATTCCTATTATACCCATATATAGGTACCACCATCTGTGGATTTGCTGTAGAAGGTACTAAGCTCTCATGAATGTTTTATATAGGAACCTATGTCTGCCTCTCAGGGTTGGCAGCCTAATAGACTATCTGAATATTTGCCAAATATATGTAAGATATTAGTAAAGAAAATCTATGCGAACTAGAGATCATCTATTCTAATGCCTTTATTTTACAAATAGGGAGCTTGATGCTCAGACAGGAGGAAGGATTTGCCCAGTATTGATAAAAGAGAGAAACTGAATTTGAAACTAGGACTCCTAAGTCCTAGACTTATATCTTTTCCATTATACAAGAAATTTAATAGAGCAGTAATAGAATATAGAAAGCATCAATAAGAGATTTCACAAGATGTACACAGCCACACTCAGTTCCTTTGTCTAAAGGTAAGAGAATGATGTTCCATCTCATTTTATCGAGAGAATTCTTTGGGTTTAGCAAAGTATTTCAAATTCTTTATCCAGACCCATATTGTCAGGTGTGCTGATCATGGCAGGGAGTGAGTGAATAAGTGAATGAATAAATGAATGAAGTAAAGCATTCATTAAGTCCTATGTGCACTGAAGGTACAAAGAGAAAAGGAAGACAGAGTAGGGCACATATGAAGCATTGGAAAGAATCTGTCAGATAATAACTTTTATTGAATGCTTATTATGTGCCAGATACTATGCTAAGCACTAGGGTTGCAAAGAAAGTCAAATGACAATCTGTTCTCATGGACCTCACTGCCTAGGGGGGATGGGTGAGAAAGACAACATGCAAATAAAAAAGCTCTATAAAAAATGAACTGGAAATAATGAACAGAGGGAAGACTCTAAAATTAAGAGGACAGGATGTAGAAGATGAGATTTTAGCTAGGATTTGTCAGAAGTCAGGGAAGCCAAGAGGTCAGGATAAGAAAAGAGAGCACCCCACACGCCAAAGAGGTGAGCATCACTGGGCCACAAAATACACTGGGAAGGAAGGGCATAAGGTGTAAGAAGGTCATGAAGACCTTTGCTTACCAGACAGAAGATTTTATATTTGGTCCTGGCATTGAAAGGGAGCCACTGGAGGTTATTTAGTAGGGAATAACTCTAGATAACTATAGTGCCATATGAGTGTCCTCTTGGTTTTGACAGCCATAACATAAGGGCATAAGAGCCCTTCCCCCACCAGTCTTTCCTTTGCCACTCTCTTAGAGTGACACAAAGCAGCAAGTCCTTTTTCCTGGATCATAGCAGCTACCCTTCTTCATTAGTTGCTTATTTCAATACTTCAAAACATCTATGAATTCATCAAAGTAGATAAAAACTCTGTTGGTGCATCTCAAATCATCTGTGGCTTAGTGAAACGTGTATACAAGTTTCTTCTGGACAGCTTGGTGGTACAATAGATGGAGCACTGAACTTAGAATTAGGAAGATTCATCTTCATGAGTTCAAGTCTGAACTCAGACACTTACAAGATGTGTGACCCTGAGCATGTCACTTAACCGTGTTTGCCTCAGTTTCCTCATCAGTAAAATAAGTTGAGGATGAAATAGCAAACCACTCCATTATCTTTGGAAAGAAAACCCCAAAAAGAAGACACAAAGAGTCAAAAACAACTGAAACCACTCAACAACACAATCTTCTTCTTATCAGCTAGGCTCATAACTATACCATACCTACTCTTTTCCTTTGACAAAAACCCAATCTATTACAGACAAGTAATATGGTGCTGTGGTAATAATTCTGAGTTTAGAGTCAGAGGACCTGAATTCAAGTCCTAGTTTGTACTTACTATCTGTGTGACCTTAGGCAAGTCATTTTATCTGTTTGTGATCATCATTTTCATCTATGAAAAGAGTGTTGGTCTAGATGATCTTTTAAGTCAGTTCCAGCTCTAAATCTGTTATTCTGCTGACAGTCCTTTAAGCTTGCCAACATGTACTCTACAGCATATTAAGAACCCATGGTACCCCACACCATGATGGAGCATTGGAACTATATAGTAGAGCATCAATTTATATATTAAAGGAATTATTTGATAAACTACAATCTTCTATTTTATATATAAAGAAGCTAAAGCTTGAGAAATTGAGTGATTTGCCTTTTGGCCTGCAGCTAGTATATGCAGCAAGATTTGAACCCAGATTGTCTGATTCCAAAGTCACCTTGATACCTTTTACCCTTTATTTCCTCTTAGCTTTCTAGAAAAGCTTGGCCATTGGGTCATATTTTTTTTTAATTTTAAATTCCTGCTTGATTGTTTTGGGGTCTTTGAATTAGATACAGTAAAAGTTGCACATTGGTTAGGTTCCTTAACAAATCAGGATAAAATATTGTAATTCCACATGAACATAAAAGGAACATTTTCCTTGAACTGAGAAAATTCTCTGAACTACAAGATATCATTCACCTCAAGCAGTGACCCTGCTGCCTTAGATGTGATAGCAATGCTGGGAACCAAACTCCATTAGGAAGGGTTATTGAACTGGGAAGCATCAGGACCCCCTTGACACAAGTCTAATTGAAAGAAAATCATCTTGTCTGTAGAGTCCTACTGTTTCTCTAATGCAAAGGGCAAGCTGGCATAGGACAGATGGCGTACAAGAAGTCAAGGGCTAAGCAAACCCAAGGAAGGCATTTGAAGTTGGATAGACCTAATATAACTCAAAACTTTGAAAGGGGAAAGGGAACCTATTCCATTCTTTGTGACAGTCCACATGTCAATCTTTATGTGCCACTGCTTAGAGGGGGATACCTAGATAATCTGACATATAAAAAAACTGAAAACCAAATGAAGAAAACAAGTTTAACCTTTGAGAAATTGTTATGTCCTTAGTATTTTAGGACGTAGAGATGTTCTGTTTAAAATAAACAGATATCCCCACAGATACCCTTAAGGACAATGTTTACTGAATTGAATGTAAGACTTAAAGTAGCCCTTCTGAAATCCACCCCCCTACTTCTACCATTTTAAACTCTATATTCCCAATTAAGTACATCAGTAAAGTCCAAGTGGTGAAGTGATTTGAGTATTGGACCTGAAGTCAGAAATCCTGGACTCATATCCAGCTCAGATATTTATAACTATGTGACCCTAGGTATCACATCACATCTCTGAGTCTATTTCCTCATCCATACAATAGGAGTGATAATAGGTATACCATCTACCACACAAGGTTGTTAAGAAGAAAGCAGTCTAAAAACCTTAAAGCTTTATATAAATGTGAGCAATTTTTGGATCTATTTACAGGTAGCTTTGACCTGGCTCCTCCCCAGTGTAGCAGCAACATCCATCTACAATATCAGTCCTTACAAATATTTCCTGAGCTCTGGTCTAGTTGTAACCAAAGAAATAATGTTTAGGCCCAACATTTCCATGCTTATAAGCAGAAACCTGAAAGAAAATCACGTATGGCAATACAGAAATTACAGAGAAGCATGGAATACTGAATAAAACACTTAACTTGGGGTCAGAAAGATCTATATCTAAGCTTAACCTCACACACTTGCTGGCTGTGTGACCCTGGGAAAGTCAATAACTCCCCTAAGCCTTGGTTTCTTCAGTTCAAAGAAATAGATTCCATCCTTTGGACATATTCCATGATGGTTTCTACAGAGATGAATGCAATTAGCTCCAAAGCCACTTGAGTAAACTTGAAAGGGTTGAACTCAATGGCTTCTAAAGGTTTTTTCCAGGTCTAAATCTATGATCCAACAACAACTATGACCTTGGAATTTTAATATATACCAAGGGTTCCAGGCATGGTATGAAAAGTGAATGGAATTTTTAAAAGGAAAATATGTGCCTTTTCTTTTTGAATGATCCCTATATGCCCCCAATTTCCTTCTTCTACCTTCTTCTAGAATGCTCCATCTAACAAATAATTCCCTCATCTCAGAAATGGAGTTGGGGTTGGGAAGGCAGTGTCATATGAAAATCAAGTATGAGGATGGCTTTGATATACAAAGAAAAAATGAGACAAAATTAAAACATTCTTAAAATGGAAACAACATTCCCCATTCCTCATTTGTCCATAAGTCAATTCCTCTATCTCACCAGTAATCCTTATATCATTTCTAGAGCCTGCAAATCAGTTATATTTATATTTAAAATATTTCTTCCTGATTGGCATTACTTCCTTGATTTATCTGCCTACATTAAAAACACCTAGAATATGAGGGTTTTGTTGTTCTTGGTTTGGTTTTTGTTGCATTACAGTACACTTAATTAGAGCATCATAGAACTTGTGGTCATTTTGTTCAAACTGTGCTTGAACAAGAAGACCTCTATAGCTTTTTAAAATTTAGCAATAGAAAGTTTCAAAGAAACATGGGAAGAGTTATACGAACTAATGCAAAGTGAAGTGCACAGAACCAGGAGAGCAATTTATTCAGTAACAATATTGTAAAGACAAACAACTTTCAAAGACTTAATGACTCAATAAATGCAATGATGAGCCACGATTCTAGAGGACCATTGATGAAGCATGTTACCATCCTCGCAACCGGAGAAAGGTAATTGACATAAGATGCAGAATAAGACATGAACCATGTGGAAATACATTTTGCTTAACTATGCATATTTCTTATAAGGTTTTTCTTTTTCTTTTTTTTTAAGTTGGGAGAAGGAGGTCAGAGAAGATTAAGCAATTGACTAGATATGGGAGAAGGGTGAATAGATGTAAAATGTCAAGGATTGTTCCTAAATTGTGAATCTAGATGAGTAGATGAGTTGTGATTTAGGCATGTTGAGTTTGTTATATCAATGGAGCATCTAAGTGGAGTTGTCCAGCAGACTTTTGGAGATATGGGACTAAAGCTGAGGAGAGAGGTGAGGCATTCATGCATAGATTTGAGAGCTTATTGAATCTACTGGAGCTGATGAGATCACCAAAGAAGACTGTTAGAAGAGGATCCAGAATGTAATATTGGATTAAACCCACATATAAAGAACATATGGGGTGATCATACAAGAAGAATGATAATAAGTAACTAGATGGCTAAGAATAACATGAGGCAAGAACAGAGTTATGAAAATGCATGGAGAAGAGATCTAGGAGAAAGGGGTAGCCAATGATGTTAAATACTTCAGAGAGGTTAAGAAGGATAAAGAGTATAGAAAAGGCAAATGGATCGACCAATAAGATTATGGTGATTTTGGAGAAAATTGTTTCAGTCTCTTTTCAGACTCATATTTTCTTCTAATATTGAAGCAGTAATCTGGTATAGTGCCCCCTTTGTGGAGAACCTGGGTTTGAGTTCTGATTGCTATTTCCTTGAGAGCAGGGATTGACTTCTTTTGATTTTCTTCATATTCCCAGCACTTAACAAAATGCCTGGCACACGGTAAATACTTAACAAATGTGTATTGACTAAATTACTCTCCATGTGCATATCCTTTGACCTAGTAATATCACTTTTAGGACTGTGTCCCAAAGAGATCAAAAAAATGGGAAAGGGTCCCACATGTACAAAAATAATTATAGCATCTCTCTTTGTGGTGGCCAAAACTGGAAATTGAGAGGAAGCCCATCAACTTAGGAATTGTTAAACAAGTTGTGGCATATAAATGTAATGGAATACTATTGTGCTGTAAGAAATGATGAATAAAAGGAATTCAGAGAGGCCTGAAGGACTTATATGAACTGATGCTGAGTGAAAGGAGCAGAACCAGGAGAACATTGTACACAGTAACAACCACAGTGATTGGGGAATTTTTCTGGTAGACTTAGCCCTTCACAGCAAAGCAAGGACCTAAAGCATTCCCAATGGACTCGAGACAAAATGCCTTCCACATCCAGAGAAACAACTATGGAATTGGATCGCGGAATGAAACAGAATATTTTCTCTTGTGTTTTTTCTTTTGTTTTGATTTTTCTCATGGTTTCTCCCATTCATCTTAACTCTTCTGTGTAGCATGAAAAGATAAATAAATAAATTACTCTTCAGGTGAGCTTAAATAGTCACTTCTCAGGGTCTCACTTTGATCATCTATAAAATTAAGGGATTGAATTACTATGTCATCTTATAAATTCTGTTTCTTATCAGTCAACTAAAATGATTAATTCTAAAAAGATGCAAACATACAACAACAAAACAAATAAGGCAAATTTGTAATTACTTTAAATATTATTGAATATATATTTATTTTCAAATCAATACACTCTTATTGGAGGACTACAGGGCAAAGGAAAGGACTCCTCCCAAAGCTTTTATTTAAATAGGGTTTCCATGTCAGCCATCTCTTCATCTCCCTCCAGCTGGGACTAGACTCCATCATTCCCCTACATTGGGTACCTTCTTTCTCTCTCCCCATTTTTCAGCTTCCTTTCTATGTATTATCTTCTCCTCTTAGATTATAAGCACTCTGAGATCAGAGACTGACTTACTTTCCTATTTGTATCTCTAGCACTTAGCACAGCAGGTATTTAATAAACATTTATTACCTGACTGATTCTTGACAGATAATAGAGATAAATAGGTCTAGATTGTTTTATCTATCTGTCCAAGGTGAATATCTTATGATTCTAGAATTGACAGAGGACAAAGGCTAATAAATATCTTTCAATTTGTGCATTTAAGACCATAGGTTTAGAAATGGAAGGGACATGAGAGGTCATCTAATACAACCTCTTCATTTTATAGGTGAGGAAATTCTGGCCCAGAGATGTAAATTATTTTCTCAGACTCCCATAACTAACAAATGTCTGAGCCAGGATTTGAAACCAGGTCTTCCTGACTCCATCCATTTCACCATACTGCTGACTTATTTCATCAATTCAAAAAAACTGTATTTTCAATATTAGGGATAGTCCATTGATACCAATGCCAATGCTTGTTTCAACTTACTATAGTCTTCGCGAATTGCTAGCCAAAAGTTTTGTCATCATTCTGATGATGAGCTTCTTTAAAATGTCTAGGCTAGTCTTTAGATGAGAAAATATAGTTTGTAATTAGACCCATTGCTTTTCTAGATTGCTAGGAGTTTCTAGAATTTGTTTTACAATGTCAGAACCTTTAAGAACAAAGGTCACTATTACTTCACAATGAAGGATTAAATTCAGCATCAGAAGAGTACACCCAGAGCAGCTGGGGTGGCCTAAATTAGGATGACCTGGCACAGGTGAGAAACTATGCAGGTCAAAACTCCTATTTTGGTCAGTAGTAGAATTCTTCCTTAGAAGACCCACTGTCTGAGCAAGATAGCAAATTATGGTCTCCTTGGGTCTAGTAGGCTTACATCCTTTATGTACCCTTTTTTCTCTCTATAAACAACCTATGAGTTTAAGAAAGCCATCAAAAGATTATTACTTTATTAGACTTTTTATTTATGTAGATTTCCCTATTTGCAATATATTGAAAAATGTCTCATTCCCCTAAGACAAAACACTAACTAGACAACCTTTTGGTGAATATTGATTTTGGATTCGTGTGATGAAGCGATTGATTAGCTTGGCAGCTCCAGCAGTGGATGTGAATTGAACTATGAAAAAAGGAAGTAAACACACAAGCAAGAGACCTTTGAAAGTTACATGTTGAACTCAATTATACACTTAAAAGAAAAGCAAGTTATACGTAATAGATTCACAGTTTCACAGATAATGCTTTCTGTTCGATGTTGTGTAAGTTCTCTTTTTTTTGTTACATTCAGAACTTTTTTAAAGGTTTTTTAGTTGTTTGACATTTGCCACTTTTTTGGCAGAGGGAAGGGCCTATGCATGTGGAACACTGTGCATGTTAGACATTTTCAATATATTGGTTGTGTTTACCAGATAATTTGCACCTTTTTTCCCTCTTTAATCCTTTGCTATAGGAGATAGAGGTCTGAGGAAATGGTAAAATATATTAGGAAATTTAAGTAATGTAAAAGCAACATGTCAATAAAATTGATTTTTTTTTAATGTTGCAATCCAGCTATGGGTTAAAAAGCCAATTTTAAGAAACTGTAGTTGATAATTTATTATTTAGTAAAAATCTAAATTTCTAAACCCATGCTCTCTCATCTTCTTGGTATCGGTCCATTAATTCTTTCAAGTCATGATTCAGGATTCATCTACTCCAAAAGAGCATTCTTCACCCAATTTTATTGCTTGGCTTTTTATTATACTCAAATTTCCCATCACTTTTTAACTGTTGCAGATAGATTTTTCCCGATTGTCTCTTTTTAAATTTTTATTGATATCTTTTCTTTCTGTGTCACCTTTTTCTGAATATCCCCCCAATCCAGTAAGCTATCCCTTGAAACAAGAGAGAAAGGGAAAAATCAAAAGAGAGAGAGAATAGTTCAGCACAATTGATCAGCATATCAGTGAAATCTAGCAGTATATGCAGTGTTTCACACTCACAAACTTAGATTTCTGCAAAGATTTTTCTCTAGGGCCAAGTTTAGTCATTATATTTACTCATATTTTATTTTATTGGAGTTTTTTTATGCTGTTACACTTTCCACTTCTATTCATTTTGTATACATATCTCAAAAGTTTTAGTGTGGTTTAAAACCTATATTGTTTCCCTGGTTCTGCTTACTTTACTCTGTGTCTGTTCATAGAATCTTCATATATGTGTTTGGATTCTTCATATTCATTATTTCTTATGGTACAATAATATTCTATTATATTCAAATGCCTTATGTTATTTACCAATGCCTCAGTTTTCTCTTATATGCATATGTAATATGAAATAATATATGTTCTATTCCAAAAACACATTCAATATAGGTTTGGAAAACTTCTATTTCATCTAGGATATCTTTTAAGGTTTGGGTTTAGAAATATATCCTGCATTCTAAGTTGCCAATGAGATAGGCACTTGAATTGAAAAAAACTGCAAAAGTAATTAGTAGTACATTTTGGCACACATGGAATCTTTCTGTCTTTGACTTTTGTGGGATATATGACAAACTGTGAGATTTCTGATTTATAGGACAGGGACAGTTTAGACATTTTAAAGCATAATTCCAAATTACTTTCCAGAATGATGGGTTAATAGTTTACATTTCTTTTGAGAATGGTTCATTCATACCTTTTGACCACTTCTCCATTGTGGAATGGCTCTTAGTCTCATAAACATATATTCATTCTCAATATATCTTAGATTCATGATCCTAATGAGAGATGTTTAATACAAAGATTTTTGCTAATCAACATGTTCATTTATCTTAGTTTTATTAATTTTGATCTTGTAATATTTTATCAATTTCATGTAATCAAAATTATGTATTTTATCTTTTGTGATTGCCAGTAACCCTTCTTTGATAAAGAATTCTCCCTCTAACCATAGCTATGAAAGATACCTAATTTCACTTTCTATTTTCTTGATGTAATTTTTAATATGCAGTTTCTGGTGATTATAATGCATAGTTTAAGATATTGATCTAAATCTAAGTTTTCTGAATTGCTTTTCTATTTTCCCAGAAGTTCTGGTCAACTACGTAGTTTTTTTGCCTAGGTATTTTATGGCTTTGGGTTGGTTGAATCCTAATTGTTTCTGATCCCTCTTTATCTATCCACTTCCTCTGATCTAGCTTTCTGTTACTTCTACAATAACATTATCATGTATTTTAAAATATAATCAAGGCAGGGAAAGCTTACTTCTGTTTTATTCCTATTTTATTTCATCATTGCCTTTAGGATTCTAGAGAATTTGTTCTTTCCAAAGAATTTCAGTATTATTTTCATGATTATAAAGTATCCCACTGGTAGATTTATTGGCATAATCTTAAATCTATAAATTAGTTTAGATGTCATAATTACATTTTATTGATATGACCCAATGATGAGTAATAAATGTCATTCCAGCTAGTGGCTATTCTTTATTTCTTTAAAGAATATCCCATATTGTAGTTATATATCTCAATTATATCTTTTTAAATTGAAACCCAGATGTTTTAGGCATTTTTTCATCATTGTGACTAAGATTTCATTTTCTATTTTTTCCTCTAAGATCTTGCTGTTGTCATATTGATATGTTGTTAATTTCGGTGATTTTTTTTGTTTGTATTACTTTCTAAAGTTATTGTCTCAAAAAAACTTATTTTATAAGCAAAACAGCAAATTGGTATAATTTTGTCTCCTCTTTACCTGTGTTTATGTTATTGTTATATTTATGTTATTGCTATCAGAACATTTCTAGAATTATATGAAACATCAGTGAAGCCCAAAGGTCTCTTTATTCTGTTATTGTATTTATTGGGGAAACTAGTGTTTACATATTGCAAATCTAACTCTGAATTTCAAATATATGCTTTCATCATATCAAAAATAGCTCTTCTATGCTTAAATTTAATTTTTAACTGTGTTGTACTTTGTTGAAAATTTTTCTGCATATGCTGACATAATCATGCAGTTTGTGGTTTCTTTTTTGTTAAAGATAAGCTATGTTAGTCGTTGTCCGATATTGAACCTTTCTTGTATACCTGGTATAAGGTTAACTTGTTCTAGTGACTAATAAATGCTTTACTTATCTCTATCTTTCTGTGGCAGGTTAGCTGCAAAGTTCTATGGTTTTGGAACCAGCTAAACTCAGCTGGACATGATCCAAGTGATTTAGAATGTGTGAAATCAGAGGCAAAAAAGTCTTGGTCACAAAAAAATAATCCCATTGAGGCTACTAGGTGATGTAGTGAGGGAGAGCTCTTGCTTGGACTCAAGAAGACCAAAGTTCAAATGAAGCCTCAGATATATACTAGATGTGTGACTCTGGGCAAGTCACTTAACTTTTCTTAAATTCAATTTACTCATCTTTAAAATGGTAGTAATGACAATATCTACCTTATAGGGTCATTGTGAGGATCAAATGATGTATGTATGTGTGTGTATGTGTGTGTGTGTGGGTGGGTGGATGTGTATATATTACATTCACAAACCTTAAGTCAGCATATAAATGGGAGGTGGTAGTAGTTGCAGTGGTATTAATTAATAGCAGTAGTAGCAATTGTGGTTGTTGTCATAAGGGTCCACTAGTACAGATCAATCTGACCTTACAAATTCTTTCTCACAAAAGGAACCCTGTGTTCTAGGATTTAGGTGATTAGGTCTAGATTTAGGTGATCTAAATGGTTGTAAACAGTCAGATGAATTGCTTCCTGTGTCTGGCCAAATGAAATGTTCCTAGGAATTGGTGAGCAGAAATTTCTTAATGGCCTAGGTCTCCATACCAATCAACATATAATAATAACTCATATTTGTATAGCTCCTGAAGGCTTACAAATGGCTTACTTCTGTGTGGTCAAGATTGGAGCATATAGTAACAGATTAATGGTACATTCATCATCTCATTGAAGGGGAACTGTTTCCATTTCCTAGGTGCTGAATACATTGACAACGTCCTAGTTGTAACTAAAAAGTGCTAATCAGTGGAAAATGGTGATTAGAGATGTAAATTGTACCCCTTGTATAATAAATATAGTCATCTGAATGGGAACCGATCCACAGTTCCTCCAATTGTTCTCTCAGACACAAAATACGTCATCAAAAGACTAGTACCACTATAAGCTAGCAGAAGTTAGTAAGTTTGAGGGATAATGTTACCTGTTGGCTGCCTACCTGGACCTATAATGCATAAGTTCTCTAATAATTATAACAATTCATTTTGCATATATTCTGGATATATTTTTATATTTATATGTCATATCTTCCATTCAAATATAAGCTCCTGGAGAGTCGGGACAATTGTACTTTTTTTGTGTATTCCCAAGACTTAGCATAGTACATGGCATATAATAAGTACTTAATAAATGCCTATTGATTAATAGATTTATACAACTCTTTAAGTTTTTGGAAAGTGATTTACATACATTATCTCATTTGATTCTCATGATAGCCTTGTGAAGTGGAAACAATTTTTGTTCCCATTTTATAGGTAAGAAAATTGTGACTTGGTGACATTAATTATCTTTCCAAGGTCATACAGCTAATAAGTTTCTGAAGTGGATTTTGAATTCATCTTCCTGACTCCAAGCCCACTACGACAATAGTTCCCATTTATAGGTTAGCATACTTCCAAAGGTTCACAATGATGGTCCAAGAGTTTTGCACTAAAAAAATCTTTAATGGTGCTTTAAGTGGTAAATAATTGTTCAATTATGCTACAAATGTTTATTTTGCTCCATGATAACAAGCATGTTCATTTTTATAGCAATTTGAAATATTCATGATTGTGCATTCAACGATTTGGATGTTAATGTATCAAACTGACTCAAGCTATGATCAAATTTTTTCCAAACTGCCACAAGAATTTAACATTCAAGTGCAAACTGATTGCCAGTGTATGGCCAGATGAATGCACATATCCTCTTTTGTATTGGGTAAACATTGTACCAGAATAACTCACTCGTTCTCCTCTGCTACCCTGTAATTGTACCTCACCAGCTGTGTAATCAGTGGATCAAGACATTACATATGTTTTATTATTAATTTATTATTACTACCATTATATTAATGTATCTTAGTGTTTATTGTTTTTATTATTTATTATTATCATGAATAACTTATTATTATATTAAATAAATGTCAGGTGGTTTCAAGCAATGATTTCTGGATATGCCTGGTCCAAGCCATCTTGAAATTATCATGGGTGATCACAAATGTTCTGTAGAAACAAAGCTTACATTGCCTCTAATTGCAATCTTAAGGTTATTTTCTGATTTAAACATATCCTGTATTTATGCTACTTGTCTTCAATCTGATAAATTTTCAAATGACCTGTTTGGCAACACCAGTTGATCAGTTGAATTTCTTTAAGAATATAGTCAGTGTCGTAGTGATAAAAGGAAAGAAAATCACCTTTAAAGAGAGTCTTTTCTTATAAAGGTCAGTTTATATATAAACATTGTTTTTAAAAAGCATTATATGCAATTGAACTTTAAATGTATTTATCGCTTAATACAATACTTTTCATTAGCCAACAAAAAGGTAAATATTTTATATCACAAGCAGTCACTTTTATCAATTGGGCAAATAACTAAAAATTTTAAAAAATGAATTTTCATCTCTCTGCAAGAGAACTTGTAAAAATTCTCCTACCATTTTTCACCACTTATTTGGAAGTGAACGTTTTTGCTTTATGCTTGTTTTTAAGGCAAAATAAAAAAATTAACTCTGTGCAAAACCATATTTAAAAACATATTTGATACCGATTCAAATATCGAAAGCCTTGATTCAAATAAAGAAATCCATTACTTTTCAAAAATTTTATATATTTCACACATATTTGAAATTACAATTAGAGTTCTATGATTTTATATTGAGTGGTCATAATTAAAGCTCGAATAAAACTATACATATTATAATTAAAATTCTACAATATGAATCTGAATTTGGAGGAGAAAGTTTTCTTTATAGCTATTGTAAGCCCTTAATGAATACATTTAAAGGAATGTTATGAGTAGTATATTAAAATCTCCTAGGGGCTCACAACATTATTTGTGGTTGTGGTAGTAATGCTGTTGTTGGAAGGGATTCGAGGAACAAAAAATTTGAGAACCACTGCACTGCCACATGGCCTCCCTAGGAAATCAGGAATAGACATCAAGGGAGGACACACCTGTTTTTCCATGACTACACAAAAGGCACACATTAAGTTAATTGAGGATCTCCTCCAGTTAGACCACTTCCATATTCAAATAATTGCTAGGGGCCTCTGAGCCCTACAATACCTTCACCCAGGGAATTGGATAGTTGGAGAGCTCATACTCTATTGGAAAGAATAATTAATGTTCCTCCAGCCCAATATGTGTGCTGGTGGCAGAGTGGTTGATGAAGGGAGGTGACTCAATTACCAAGGGCTTCACCTATCTTTCTTTCCTTTGTGGCTACCATTCATGTGGGACATTTGGTCCAAAAGTGGCCTAACTTCCTTTAGTAGGACAATACCAATATGTAGGAGGAAATGTAACCTTGTAAGCTGGGAGAGAGAGGATGGAAGCAGTGCCATTCCCCTAGGATAATTTTGATAACATCAGTGTTTTCAGAAAATATTAAATAGTATAATGTGTGAATAATGTGTGTGTGCATGTGTAAATGCCTATAATGCACTCCCTCCTCCTCTGGCCTTTCAGAATCCCCAGTTTCCTCAAAGCTTAACTTAAAACACCTCCTATATGTAGACTTTCCAGATTCTACTAGTTACTAGTTCTCCCAAATTCCCTTGATTCATTTTGTATGAATTTGTATGAATAAATATCATCTCCCCTGACAAAATACAAGCTTCCTATAAACAGTGACGCTCTCATTGTTGCCTTTGTATCACCAGAATAGTACACTGATTAAATACTTGAGGATCAATTAATTTCAGTGCTTAAAGAGAGAGGCTGTCACATTATACTGCCACTTTCATCAGTCATTAAGGGGTTAAATAAAGGAAGAAAATAAAATATCTATCAAATAAACATACATTCATGGTGAGGAGAAAAAGACAGTGGATTAGATGAAGACGGATGAGTGAAAGAGACATCCAATAGGAGTCTCTAAGAACAGCCCAGCTATAATTCCTGTTCTTGTTCTGCATTATTACTGTGATGGGTCCAGGTGTCCATAGAAATCTATTAATCTAGGCTCATAGCTTATATCATCCCAGAATTCCATGTTGGGTGTATTAGAAAAAAACAGAGTAAAGGATGAAGAAATCTTTTTTTTTCAGGTGTAGAGCTATCTACTCATTTCAGTTAACAAACTTATTGAGTCATCTCGCAAGTCCCTGAATTTTCACTGACTGTACCTTATACATGGAATGCTCTTCTCATCTCCACCTCTTGGCTTCCATGACCTTCTTAAAATCTAAGCTAAAATCCCACCTTCCACAGGAAGACTTTCCTGATCCCTTATAATTTTAGTGCTTTCTCTTAACTGATTGTTCCCAATTTATTTTGTACGTTGTTTGTACATAGCTATTTATACATTGTCGCCTCCATTAGATGTAAACTAATTGAGAGCAAGAACTATCTCTTTACCTTTCTTTATATCCTCAGCACGTAACATGGTGCCTGGTACATAGTAGACACTTAAAAAGACTGACTGGACACACTGTGTACGGTCTTTATGTTGTATCTATCTGAATCAAAATAGTTGAGCTCACTTCAGATTCCAGCTCCCTAGAGACAGGTAACCAGCAGCAGAAATCGTCCATGTAACATGGCAGGGGCTTTCCTCCGATTATCTGGCCCACTGGTCAAGTGAAGCTAGACAAGAATTTGCTTAGTTGCAT
Organism: Bettongia penicillata ogilbyi; assembly: GCA_023548195.1. Lineage (NCBI taxonomy): Eukaryota > Metazoa > Chordata > Mammalia > Diprotodontia > Potoroidae > Bettongia > Bettongia penicillata. Next base: position 250,347 of record JAJHZJ010000227.1, read on the forward strand.
TGGTCCTTACAGGGCAGTCTTCTGGGATTATACCAGCAGGAATGTGTCAGTAAATGTTTTAACAACCAACCAGCTCTCAAAAAAAAAAAAAAAGTACGCATCACAATTTTTAAAACTGTATCTGCACCATTAACATAGTCTCCATCACTTTATCAGGTTTAGACAATCAACAAAATAAATCAAATCCTGATTTGTAGCATTTGCCAATTTATGAATGGTATATGCTCACACTGACAATTTAACAAGTGATTCTCACAAGCTGGTTCTAACTGGCTCCAGCACGCCCCTGGCTATCAGTTTAGGTCCTTGTGGACTGAGTCTTAAGTCAGTTCTCAGTATGGACACTGGTTCACCAGGGCAGAGAGAGGTGGCTGATTCCCTTTCTCTTATGTTGATACTTAAATGTATCAACATTTCAAATATATGTAAGCTCTTTGACAAATGGTTCCATTAGAGCTATCTTGTCAGAGGTATAAGAATATTCAGTAGTTCCTGTGAAAAAGATCTTGGGGAATTTAATGAACTGAAAACTCAATATGAATGCACATTGTGACATTACAACCAAGACCGATGCAGTCTTAAGCTTCATTAATAACAGTATCCAAAACGCAGTAGCTATATTCTGCCCTGGTCAGACTATGAGCAAGACTTTTTATATTCAGTTTGATTGCCTCATCTTCAGAAGGACATGAAATAATTGGACAATGCACAGAGAAGGGCAACCAGAATGATAAGAGAACTGGGGACCATGCCATGTAGTGATTGCCTGGAGATGGGAGAACTTAAAGGGAACAGATGTCTTCAATTAATTAAAAGACTGTCATGTGGAAGACAGGAGAGATGAGACTTATTCTGTTTGGCCACTGAAGGCAGGACTGGAAGCAATGAGTGGAAAGTCAACTGATTTAAGTGGAAAGTTCCACTGGTAGGATGACAAATATCCTAATGAACAAAGCTATACAAAAAAAGAAGGGACTGCCTTGGGAGGGCATAGAATCATCCCCAGTAAGAGTTCTTTGAGAAAAGGTTTGATGAGTCCTTTGGAGAGATAATGGAGAGGAGATCCTTGTTCAATGATGGATCAGACTGAGGCCTCTAAGGCCCTTCCAGTTCTCGTTCTGTGATCCTGTGGCATAACCCTGCTTTTGTCTAAGGTCCTAATTTGACTGTTGGCAATCATGATCTAGATAATGTTTCCAAAGACTTCCATAAGTTTAGCTTTGAACTGTTAACTCCTTCAGAGTATAAGAGTACGATAGGCTCATTCCTTTCTTGTGTAATGGAAGAGAGCCCCAGAATTCACTGCCTATTAAAGGTGCATGCTTTGGCATTTGATTCTTAAATGACCAACCTTAGAGTTAGAAGGCATATGTTCCGGTCCCTTTCTTTCAACTTTTTAATAGCACTAAGACCTTTTCTACCTGGGGGATACTACTTCCCTTATTGAACATATAATTCATTCTGTTAGCTTTTCTTCAGCATGAAATATATGGGATGGAGGGAGAAGAGAATAAAATGACCATAAAAAAAACTACATAAAAGCTCAGACTTGTCTTGATTTTGTAGCTTGCCTCAGAGATTACAAGGGAATTGGGAGTCAGAAAATTGGCTGAGTCATTGGTTGTTGAGTCATTTTAATCTTGTCCAACTTCTCAGTACCCCATTTGATGTTTTCTTGGCAAATATATGGGAGTAGTTTTCCATTTCCTTCTTCAGCTCATTTTACAGATGAAGAAAGTGATTTGCCCAAAGTGACACAACTAGTAGATATCTGAGGCCAGATTTGAACTCAGGAAGATGAGGCTTCCTGACCCAGGCCCAGCCCTCTATCCATACAACCATGTCATCCTTAAATACTAAGACTATCTCTTCTGAGTAAAGGATACTCTTATAACTACTGATGGCCTCTGAGGCTACTTCCCACTGTAATTTTGTGATTCGTCTGTGTGGTACCCTCAACCCCTGAAAAAAAATCAACTTGACTATCCACATAGAGTTGGTTCTTACTTTCATTCTCAAAGACTTCACCTTTGAAGGACAGGCCCTGATATGTGATAATGAGATTATCAGGACAGCTTTGGCTTAGTCACTGGGGAATTCATGGGGTGGGGAGGGAGGAGATTTGGAAATAGTTTGGTCTGGGCGAGGAACTTACACATCTCTTCCAACTGGCCAGATTTTTTTTTCTGGCAGATAATATGAACTGGCACAAGGCTGGATAATATGTTCCAACTACAGCTGGAACAAATCTCCTTTCCCTGGGTGATAGCCAGCTATATCCAGAGGCTGGTGGCTTCCATGAAGAGATACTTATAGTTAAGCTTAGAGTTCTGTACTTCATGGCTACTGCCCCTTGAGTTAAGATTCTGTGCCTTACCCAAAGACCTTTTCCCAAAGGGTTAGCCTTTAGGAACATGGGAAATGTTGTTAACTGGTGGCAGAAGGCACTGACAGCCAGCAAAAATGGTAGTGTATGCCCAGGCAAAAGATCTCAGGAAGGAAATAGGCCATATACTAAGTTACCTAACAAAGAAAATCCAGGAAATAAAAAAAAACAGGAAATGAAGGGTTAAAACAGGGAAATCGAGGAAAATAGGATGAGGAAAAAGGAAAAAGAATGTAAGAGCTAGAAGATTTGTTAGATTGACCTTTCCTGCTCAGGATTTTGGGTGACAGGCACTTCTCTTGAGCTTGTACTGTCCCCATCCATCTGTACATCCAGGAATCTTCTGCCCCTGGGTTTGTATTGGAGATTAGATGCCATCTAGCTATAAAATTCTGTGAGTCTAACTTAATACATTCAATAATATATACTAGGTTAAAAGAGTGTAAGGTTAAAAGTATAAGTTAAATAGTTGTTGCCTCCCCCATATGTGGTCTGATCAGGGCTCAGGGCAGCAGAACTATTAGCTCCTGTTTTTTGGACCCTGTGCTTTTAACATCAGCTTGACTTTCTTGGCCACTTTGTCAGATGGTGGATTTATATTGAACTTTCAGTTCATTAAAACACCAAGGGGTTTTTTTTTTCACACCAACTGTTGTCTATTACTATAGATCTGGAGAGTCACAAGGTGATTTTAAGGGACAAATTTGAATAGGAATTTACAGATAAAATTAAATATGAGCACATAAGAAGGGGAACTAACCACTTCTCTGCCTACTGTGATATCATTGATATTTATCATTTATATATATATATATATATATATATATATATGTTTGTAAAGTGCTTTCCATATATTACAGGCACACCTCATTTTATTGTGCTTCACAGATATTGCATTTTTTTACAAATTGAAGGTTTATGGCAACTGTATTCATTATCCTCCCCCAAAACTTCTTCCCTCTTTCTTCCTCCCCCATTACTGTCAAGTGAACTGCCATCCTGCAGATAAAGGGTCAGCTATTCCCACCAGATTGCAAACCTTGGTTCTGAACCCAAAGCGTGCAGACTTTGTACTGTGTATGCCCTCCAACCACGTAACACTAATGAAGGTTATGGAAATACATAAAAGGTGTCCCAAGTGGAAAAAGTTTAAGAAGTCCTGCACAAATCCTGCTTCCAGCCTAGCCCTATAGACATCATCTGAGGAAACAACTTCTTTGGAGAAGAGGCCAATCATCCCTACCAACTGCCAGTAAGCAAGGCACCCTGAGGGAGAGACAGAAATTTGGATGTATCAAGAAACCCAAATCACTACCACTTTGACCAGACTCTGACCAATGGTGACAAACCAGGACCCAGGATCCAAGAGCCTTGCTAACAGCAATACTTTCAGCACTGTAGTACCTAGAGCCATTGTCCTAGGAACTACCTCCTTTGGAGATGTCACCTGCCAACTACTCCTGCAGGTGCTATAGCTACAGCTTATGAAGACCCAGAAAGAAGAATTCTGGCCACCAAAGTCCTTGGCACTATCAAATGGTCTACATAAGAATATGAGATGATTTTATCAGTGGAAATGCCATTAAAGTAAAAGCATTAACATCTGCTTTGCCACTGAATCCCAGGGACCATGGAAACTTTCCATCTGACTGGCAGCTGAAAACTATCATGTCTTGGCTCCTCCATTCGAATGTGAATCCTTTGAGATCAGAGACTGTTTTCCCCAGCTCTTAGTACAATACTTTGTAAATAGTTGATATATGCCACTTTTTTATTCATTCATCCTAGGCATCATTGTCAACTTCTCACTCTCACTGCCACACCCTCATATCCAACGTGTTTCTAACTCTCACCACTTTTAACTTCACAAAATATGTCATGCATATGACCTCTCTCCTCTGACACAACAGTAACCTGATGCAGGTACTCATCACATCATACCCAGATCACTGCAGTAAGCTTCTGCCTCATCTCCTTTCCTCCAGGAGAGTATGCACACCTCAGCTAACAAAGTGAACTTCCGAAAATGCAGATTTGACCACCCACACTGAACGCTGTTCGGTAAACTCCAGTGACTACTTATTAAAGCCACGATTTAGTATAAAATTCTCTTTGGGGCTTCCAAAGTTCTCCATGACTGGCCCCTTCCTACTTTTCTAGTCTTCTTGGGTCTGACTCCCCTTCACATACTCTACGAAAAATCAACACTGTCTTCCTTGATGTTCCTTGTACTCTATTTTCTGACTTCATTTTCACTGATTGTTCCATATGCCTGGAATGTTCTCCCTTCATATCTCCATCTCCTGGATTCCTCCAAGTCTCATCTAAAATCTTATCCCTGCTAAGAGTCTTTCCCAGTCCCCTTTAAGGCTATTGCCATCTCTCTGAGATTATTTAGAATTTATCCTGTATATATACACTGTAGGTAAATGCTTCCTTTTTCCTCCTCCATTAGACTGTGACCTTCTTGAAAGCAGGGACTGTTTCTGCCTTTCTTTGTATCACCATAACTCAGTACAGTGCCTGGCACATGGCAGATGCTTAATAAATTCTTGTTGACTCAATTTAACTTGAACTAGGATAGGTGACTTGCCCAGCTTATACAGCTGAACGGAAGACATATGAGGCAGAATTTGAATTCAAGTTTTGCTGACATCAAGTCCATCATTCTATCTATTGTCCCACCTAGCTGCTTCTATAGACGGGAATAGGATATGTATTTGGGTGGGGAGGGGAGGGCATATATTCTCAGACTTGATCTTTAGAAGAACTCTCAAGACCATTTAGTTAATAAATTAAGAGCCTTTCATACGGATGTTTACCATGGGAAAGGGAGCAGTTTTTGTAACAATCTATCAGAAAAGCACTTTAAAGCAGAGCTAAGGACATACTTTTTCCATCACTGGCATATTCCCTTGGCAATAGCCACTGCCTCAATCTTGACTTCTGCAGTCCAAAATACATAAGATAAGGAATATCCCCTACATGCTACTTTTCCAAGGACAAATTGACCTTAGAAACACATTCTAGTTGTCTGATCAGGCAATTTCAACCCTCCAGAAAGTCAGACAATAAATTTGAATGGGTTCAGGGAGTCATGGAGACAGAGAAAATGGACATTTCCTAGATACTAGTTTTTGAGAAGTAGGGGAGTGCCAAAAGCTAGAGTCTAATACAGAAAGAGGCAAAAGACTCTACCAGCCTTCAAAGATCTTACAATCAAATGGGGGAGACAGCAAGCAAGCAAAATATATACAAAACAAGCTATATACGAGATAAATCGTAAATAATTAACAAAGGAAAGGCATTTTAATTATTAATTATAATTATGAGGTAAAATGGAATCGAGAGGGGTTGGGATAGCCTCCCTATAGGAGGCAGGATAAATATAGTAGGTAGTCAAGAATACCCAAATTCAAATCTTACCTCAGATGCTGTGTCACCCTGGGCACTGCACTTAACCACTCAGCCTCAGTTTCCTCATCTATAAAATGAGAATAATATAATTTTTGTGACTGAAATACATATGAAGTATTTTGGAAACCTAACAATACTATGTTAATGCCAGCTCCTATTAAGCTGGATGGACAAATAGGACATAGTTCAAATGCAAAGACTGACTAAAATGTGTGCCCATGCCCAGGATGCATCATTTACTTATCTCCACCTGTTTTTCCTTCAAGAAGGAGCTCAGTTACCATACACCTCAGGAAGTCTTCTCTGATTCCCCAACAACCTCAACTTCAGCTGAAAATGATATCCTCGATTTTTTCTAAAGCAATTTGGATCTCTTCCCTACTGCATTCTACCTCATAATACCCATTGTTGCAGGTGTTACCTCTCCCCGATTGTCAGATCCCCTTTTAAAATTGCGAAAAGTGCTATACTTTCATCTTTGTGACCCCAAGATCCAATCCAGTGCCTTGCACGTATCTGAACCCTTAGTATGTATTGAATACATTTTTGTGACTGAACTAATAAACAAAGAAGTGACTTAGATGAGCAATAATTAGCCATCTAGTCATCATTATTAAAGTTTAAGACAAGTTTGAGAGCACAGAGACAGATGTATGGAGGGGCTAAGTAGGAAAGAATGAAGTTCACAGAGTGGGAGGACCAAAAGCCCACCAGGATTAAGGAACAACAAAGAAAGTGCTTGACTATGGGAAACTGGCACATCACAGCTAGGATTTTGGTCTTTAGAAGTTATACCCGAGGCAGAATCCCTTTATAATAGTTGGTGTCTTAAGTATCCCACTCACTCCTAAATCAGATAAGATGATACAGCTGAGGATTCAGATAAATGACACTACTAATGCTACCCCCACCAATCATGACTGTACCAGCATGTTAGGTGAATTATCACTCCCCCATCTTTCTTGTATTTATAATAGAGACATGTATGAGGAAAAAGAACTAAATTTCCCATGAGAGCATGGGCCTCAAGGATAGTCTTGACTAAAATGGTAAAGATTTCAATTTTCGTGAGATTGTACCTATGGCAGAAGATAATAGCATCAGGAAGTCTAGAGAATCTTCCAGGAAAAGGATCCCTGTGAGATAAGTGACACCCATGACAGTACCTAGTGAAGGAAAGGGAATGGCAACGGCACAGCCGTTTTTGTATTGGCTTCCAAGAGTAAGTTGGGAAGGAAGGAGGGAGGGGGAGAAGAATGGGGAGAGAGAGAGAGAGACTCTTACTTTGAGTGAGATGGAGACTACCCTTGTATAGAGATCATATGTTTGGTACTGTGGTACTAGATTGGAATCAGGAAGGACCTGAGTTCAAATTCAGGCTAAGATACTTTCTGGCTGTGACCTTGGGCAGACATGTGTCTGCCCCAGATTCCTCATCTATAAAACTAATATCTCCATTTGATAAATTTCCCAGAGTTATAAGAATCAAATAAGATATTTGTAAAGCACTTTTCAAAAGTTAAAATGCCGGCTAAATTTAATTCAATAAGCATTTATTAAGCACTTATTATGTAGGGATACAAAAAGAGGCAAAAGACTATACTAGTCTTCAAGGATCTTATAATCAAATGGGGGAGACAACATGCAAGCAAATATATACAAAACAAGCTATATAGAAGATAAATAGGAAATAATTAACAGAGGAAAGGCACTGGAATTAAGAGGGGTTGGGGAAGCCTTCCTGTAGGAGGCATTTAGCTGGGACTTAAAGGAAGCCAGAGAGGTCACTAGTTGAAATAGAGGAGGAAGAGCATTACAAGTATAGAGAACAGCCAGAAAGAATGCCCAGAGCCTGGAAGTGTAGTGCCTTATTTGTGGAACAGCCAGGAGGCCAGTGAAATGAGATCAAAGAATACTTGTTGGGGAGTAAGGTAAAAAAAAGACTGTAAAGATAGGAGGGAAGTTAGGTTATGAAGGTCTTTGAACTCCAAATGGAGCATTTTGTGTTTATTCTGGAGGGAATAGGAAGTCACTGGAGTTTATCAAGTGGAGGGGGGGTAACATAATCAGATTTGTGTTTTAGGAAAATTTCTTTAGCGACTGAATGGGGAATGGATTAGTGAAGAGAGAGAAGGCAGGTAATTGCAATCATTGAGGCATGAGTTGAAGAGGGCTTGCACTACAGTGGTAGCAATGTCAAAGGAGAGAAGGGGCATATTTCGGCGCTCTAACAAAGGTAAAATCATCGGCATGGGAGGCAGTAGAAAGAGAGGAATTCAGAATGACTTCTGGATTGTGAGCCTGAAGGACTAGGAGAAGGATGCTGCCTTCCACTATACTAGGGAAGAGGGGAGGAGGAGGAGGGTTTAGGAGGAAAGATATTGAGTCCTGTCTTGGATATATTGAGCTTAAGATGTCTACTAGTCATCCATTTCAAGATGTCTGAAAGGCACTTGGAGATGGGAGATGGGACATCAACAGAGATACTGGAGCAGGAAAGGTAGGTTTGAGAATCATCAGCATGAAGATAGTAATTATGTCCATGGGAGCTGATGGAAACTGTTGCTGTTGTTATTAATATTATTATTATTTTGATAAATATATTTGAGTCTAATCATAGCAGCAATTTTTGCCATGCCTTGTTCATGCAGGAATGTATCTCCTATGATACTGTTTTCTTCTACTTTTGGTTAAGACAGGAAAGCCTAATCCCTGGAGTATGTGTGTTAAGATTGTTTTTCATGCTCCTTTGCTAATTGTTTTAGTCTTAATTAAATGTTTTGCATTTAAAATGCTTATTCCTAAACCCATAGTTTAGAATTAGTTTAGATGACTTTAGACATTCTCAGCTGTACTGGGGTAGAGATTTGAGTCAAATGAGATGCATCTATCACACATACTGACCTAAACTAGGTGAATCCTGCTTGAGTGATGTTCAGGTGACATACTTACCATAACTTGATCTAGACTTTAGCATTACAGAACCACAGATTTATTTCCAAAATGCCCAGAAGTCCCCTGCTTTGGGATCCCATGTTACCAAAACTGCAAGCTATCACCACACATTGTGAATTACATTTCTAACCAATGGATGGTCAAGTTCCTTTTACCTGGATATTATTCCCTGTACTGTGATGACTGTTAACTCCCATCTCTACTTGCTGCACTGCCAATGAAAATGACTTGTTGATAGTCTATTGAAGCAATACGATGGAGGAAAAAGTGCTCTGGCTTGGGTTCTAATCTTGCCTAAATAATTTTCTAGTTGTGTGACTTAGGGTTAAGTACTTAACTACGTTGTGCCTCAGTTTCCTCATCTCTAAAATGAAAATAATAGGAACCGTATTCAAGATGATGTCAAGAATGAGACTAACATTTAATCTTCTGAAAATTATGACACTATGCAAAAGAGCAGTATTAGGTGAACATTTCTAAAGTACTAAAAATGTTTACTTTAAAGCAGTTTATTCATTTAAGTAGATTGATTTTCCCTTTCTAAATTTATTTGATCAGTTAACTTGCAGCATATATATTTTTTAAAAGTTAATTTCATCCTGTTCCCCGTCAATAAAGTTGCAGCTGGAGAAGGGAAAGAGCTCCTGAACACACTTCACCCAGTACTTGATCTCTACATCTTCAGATGTATTGCACTGGAATTAACTTTAGTCAATGACAGTTTACTATAGGATCATATTATAAAGATCTGGAAAATATTTTAAGCATCTTCCTGTCACAATTTGATCTGGGAAAACAGAAGTTGACTTTAGAAATAGTATTCCTGGACATCATAATGGAATTTTGGTATATTCAGCTACAAGAAAGTAAAGAGGGGGTTAATTTTTGGTAAATAGATTTCATGAAAAGTGAAAATTGGACAGCCATCTTCCTATTCTTCTCCCTCCTTCCCTCTCCCTTTCCTCCCCTTCCCCCTCATTCTCTTTTTCAAAATTGCTTGCCCTATTAAAAAAACTTTTCTGGGATAGAGTACAACAGTGAGATTTCATCAGTTTGTATAATCAGTTAGGCAGAAGTACAGGATAACTTGTCATCATATGTCATGTTTCTTGAAGGAGAAAGACTCTTTTTACAGCATTTTTTTAAAAGAAAAGGAAGTTGCAGGACTATCTCTCTCTTTTAAAAGCCTTTGACAGTCCTCACTAAGTTAAGGAGTCCTGAGATCCTTTTTCCCATTTGATTGAGGAAAGAATATCTCATGGTAAAATATAGGACCAGAGATAGCAAAGTCAATGTATACAGTTACCAATTTAATAATTGTTTAAAATAAAAAATTTAATTTTTTTAAAAAACTCCCACTTTCATCTATAAAATGAAGATTGTATGAATAAATTGTATGCATAAATTCAGCTGTGCAATATCTGCGACATTCTCAAATATGTTCCCTAGAGGAATAAGGCAGAATCTCAGCTGGCTTTTTTGGATATAGCCCTTCCACGTTATATAAATTTCTTTGTGATCAAAGATTCCCCCTTCTGGCAATCACTAAGCACATCCACAAGACAGGTGACTCATAAACATTATTACTGCTTACTCTGTTGCAATCGCTTTGCCCACTTCTCAGAGAGCCAGTGCACTGACCAATCGCAAAGAATAACTACGGAAGGGAAGCTATAGAATTGTATTCTTTCCCACTTGCTAAAGGCATGAGCCATTCTTTCCTTGTGGTCAACACTAGTATCTATAACCACCATTTGCATTGCATGTCAAAGTTTGCAAAACACTTTTCCAATTATTATCTGATTTAAGCTCTTAATTGTTATCCACATTTTACAGATAAGTAAACTAAAGTTAAAAGAAATGAAATGATTTGCCCATTGCCAAATAACTCTTAAGTATCAGAGGCAAATTTGACACTTAGATAGGGCTTCCTAACCACAAAACCAGGACCTTATCCACTAGGCTATGCTGTCTCTCAGCCCAGAATTTATATCAGCACAATCCTATGCCCTGAGGCAATAATAATCATCAGGTGTGTGTGTGTGTCTGTGTGTGTTCATCCTTAGTTGCCAAAGAAGACCATGTCATCAGAGAAATATGACATGACTTGCACTTACTTTGTTTTGAGTGAGGGAGGGTTATGCAGGTCACCAGCCTCACTTCTCCTCCAGAGCCATCTGAACCCAGTAACCAGATATGACTGAAGAAGACCCAGGATGAGGCATGGGGTTAAGTGACTTGCCCAAGGTCACACAGCTAGTGAGTGTCAAGCGTCTGAGGTGAGATTTGAACTCAGGTCCTCCTGACTCCTGTACTGGTGCTCTATCCACTGTACCACCTAGCTGCCCTCTCTCTTCTTCTTTAACCATGATAAATGTCACCTGCAAATATCAAGATGCAGAAATAGTTTGCCCTTCTCCTTCTACTCTAAGACTTCTAGGTTCTCTATAGCCCTAAAACTACCCTTATACTTATAGAGATTTACATGGTTTTTTAAATCATTTTCTCATTTTTATTCTCATTTTTTCACACTGATTTTTTTTAATTTGGCTTTTTTCTGATATCACTAATTTAGCTGATTTGGGAAAATAATTGCCAGTGTATCCTGTAGTCCTATTTCTTTTATGGCCTTATTGTCTGTTGGACTTGGCATTGTCTATATTTCTCTAACTTTATTATAATCAGGTTGAATTTCTGCCATGTCATCTTGATCCCCAAAGAGTTTAGCTTATGTATTTAAAAGTGCCATTTATCTTGGTTAAGTTGAAATCCATATTTCTGAGTTCTTTCTAAAGTTCTCAGTGGCATTATATCATGGTCCTTTACAAAAAGTGAATTTTTTCAGTTTTTGTATACATCTAACTGGCATAAGCTACAGGAAGTTGAATGAGCATGTCACAGTTGCCGTTTTTGTTAATATAGTACCTACGTGTCCAGCTAGGTCATTTCAGTCAAGGACAAGTTAAGATCAAAAGAGCCAGTTGCTTTCTGTTCTTGGTAAGCAGTTTAGTCTAATAGAAATAGAGTTAATCTGATCATCTGGTGACCTGGATTTGAATTCTCTCTATGATACTTACTAGTTCTGTGATCTTAGACAAGTCAAGTCACTTAAACTGTCTCAGCCTCAGGTTCCCCATGCATCAGTATCTGGTACATAAGAAGTGCATAATAAATGCTTTTGGATTGATCTGTTAAATAATAATATAATGAAATATGCAATAATATTTGCAATGCCCACCTGTAAAGGTGGTTGTAGGGAAAGTTCTCTGGAAGTCTTAAGGCAAATATGTGAATGAGCAGTTATTCACAGAAGTAACCTGAACTAGGTAGCTATCACAGTGGAGTGGGGTGACACGAGCAAGAAGAGGGATAATAGGGACAGGCAAGACTGTGGCTATGTATCTTCTTCTGCTTTCTTCTTTTTTCTCAGAGTAAACCTCAACCATGATGAAGCAGTAGCTCAGGGAGACCTCATATCCTTAGAGAGCAAGTTCTGATGGACATCTTTTCTGTGTCCAGTAAAAGAAGTCTAAAGTCTTGTTAGATGAATTGCTGAAAACATGAGTTTCTTTGTGAAACTCTTTCCTTATGTTTTGCCAGTTTAATTTGAATATATCAGTTTAAAAAACTGTACTTCTTAGTACCATGTAGACTCAAGGAAATCAAGAACTGTGAGTTGAGTGCATCTTCTATATGAATCACCAGTGGGGCATAGCTGCCCAAAATATTCTGTGATACAGGTGGCACAGTGGATCTAAAGTTAGGAAGACCAGTTCAAGTCTTATCTCAGATATTTATTAGTCATGTGACCTTAAGCAAATCACTTAACTACTGAGACTGTCTGTCTCAATTTCTTCATCTGTTAAGAAAAAAAAAAGATCATAAAAGCACACACACCACAACCAGGTGAGGATCAAATGAGATATTTGTAAAATACTTTATAAAACTTAAATTCCTATGTAAATGATAACTACTAGGATGCATAGTGTCCAAAGTAAAGGAAAATCACCATTATATTCTGACCTGATCAAGTCACATCTGTTCACTTCTGAACACCAGTATGAAGAGGGACTTCAATAATCAGAACCTTCAGATTAGGATGACTGTCATGGGGAGGGGGTTCAGAAATGTGTCATGGAAGAAAGGATGAAGATACTGTGGATTTTTAGTCTCGATAACAGAAAACTTAGGTGTCACAATAGTTTTCTTTGAAACCTTGAATCAGAGATATGCAGAAGAATTTAATTTATTCACATGGAAGATCAAGGACCAATAAGTGAGAGTTACAGGTTGTAAGATTTTGACTTAATATGAACATTTCCTAACAGAGCTGTCCATAAATGGAATGTGCTACGGTCAAAGGCTGTGGGTTCCTATCTTGAAAGTATTCAAACAGAGGTTAGATATAAGGAGAGGTATAGAGGGTTTTTTGCATCCCCAATTATTGGACTCTAAGAACAGTAGTTCACATTTTTATTGTACTTGAAGATTTGTAAAGCACTTTTTAAATATCATCTCATTTTATTCTCATAACAGCTCTGCAAGTTGGTGCTATAATTATTCCCATTCCATAGATGAGGAAACTGAAGCAAGTCAAGTGACTTTATCTATGATCACACAGTAGGCAAGTATATGAAGTCAGATTGAAACCCAGGTTTTCCTTACTCCAGGTGCAATGGTCTGCCCTTTATACAAAGTAATTGACCCCAAATTCTTCCTAGCTGCCAATACCTTTCCTTATATGTGGTACCTAGAAGTGAGATGAGGGTAGGAGCTATCTCACTTTTGTATCTGTACAGGAATTGCCACAATGAGTACTTAATAAATACTGGTGGCTTGATTCAAAGAAGGGATTCTTAGACAAGTTCTGAATGAGTTGACATCTGAGACTCTTCCAGCTTTGATATTCTATGATTGTCATTTGATTGATAATGAGAGAGGCGTTAATTCAGGTGAGGTTTGACCAGAGAAGAGTACATTTGGGAAGGGAGGAAGAGAGGGAGGGAGGAAGGGAGGGAGAAAGGAAGGAATAACCTTTTGGATTAAATGAGTTCAAATTAGATTTTAAAATCTGTGACATGAGTGAGCAGCTCTGTGCACACCTAAACTGGAATGTCCTTGCCTTCCTTTCACTTCTGAATTTTAGGAAGGGCATTCACAAGCAAGCAGGGTCCAGAGAAGAATGACAATGATGGGGAATGTACTAGAGGCCATGCCATATGAAGATCAGTTAAGGGAACTGAGGATGTGTAGCTTAGAGATGAATTAAAAGGAAGACCTTAATGATCTTGAGTAGGGCTTTTGGAGGAAGAAAATTTAAACATGTTCTTGATTCCTAAGGGCAAAATTAACAGCAATGAATGAATGTTGTAAAAGAGGCATTCAGGCTTGATATGAGGAAAAACTCTGTAACAACTACAGATGACCAAAAGTGGAAGGTGCTTTGTTTTATGTGTTTTGTCCTTCACAGACAGCCTTTATGCAAAGGCTACATTATCACTAGTTTTCAGGATGTACCCTTTCTTTCTACTTACACCGCAACTGCTAATTCATGCCCTTATCATCTCTGATGCAATAAACTTCTAGTGTTCCCTGTACTCAGTGTCCCCCTTCTCCAAACCATTCTTCTTACAACTGTCAAACTGATATTCCCAAAGTACAAATATGGCCTTGCTCCATTCCTAAATAAAATATACTCCACTAGCTCCCTATTAGTTTAGCATCAAATATCAATTCTTCTACTTAGCGTTTAAAGCTCTGTAACATCCATCCCCTTTCTATCTTTCTACTTTATACATTATTCTCTTTGCGTTCTCTTCGGTCCTGCCGTATTGGACTACTTACAAATGCCCATGTACGATATTCTATAATCCCTGACTTTGGGCAGGCTCCCTTGATAACTGTCCTCATCTAAACTTCTTAGAACTCCCTGGCTCCCTTTAAGGCTCAACTTAAGCGTTGCCTTCTTCAAAATGGGCAATTGTTTTCTAATGCCCCTAGTTGTTAATAGTCATATAATTTTTACACATCTTCTTTTTACTTCCATATAACCATATTGTATCCTGCCATCACTTGCCTAATCATTATAAGCTACTTGAGGGCAGGCACTATCTCATTTTTGTATCTTTATAGTACTTGACATAGTTTTGTATAATGCTTTACATAATACTTTTTAATTATTTGACAGAAGAGATTCCTGGTCAGACATATTTCTAATTGAGATGACCTCTGAGCTACTTTCTGAGATTCTGTGATTACGTCTGAGCTGGTGGTCAGAAACATGGCCAAGGGCAAGTCAGAATAAACAATGACCAAGGAGTAGGTCAAGTGTGAGAGCTCTGATCATTAGGCAAAACGAGTAATGACCATACATCCAATACCAAAATTCGGATGCTAATATTTCAGACTTGGTTTCAAAGAGTGGAGCAGGACAGTATACAGCAGGCAAAATGCTTCAGCAAGGATGCAATATTCTCTCTTTTTGAAGTATCCATGGGAACTTGTTGACCAAGGCAGTTAATATTTAAAGAGTTTCTTGTCAGGTGAGCTGTATGGGACCTAAGCCCAACCATCTACTGTCCCTCTCTGAAAAGCCAATTCTCTTCCCTAGTAACAAGCTGAATACAATTACTGTTCACAAAACCACTTCTAATCCAAGTCCCTCAATATTGTATAGAAGCACATAGATTAATGAGTCAAAGGAGGACTATAAAAACATGATAAATTGGAGCTGCTCAAAGAACTGAAAATGGTCATTAAATGAGTAGGGATTAGTACTCAGTTCTCCATACTCTTCAGTTCCCTTGATGGCATTGACCTCCTCTGTGGTTTCTGTATGACAGTTGAGGAAATTTGTTGTCTTGTGGCTTGCCTATTCAATTCAGTGTCACAGATTTTTTCATTAAGCACCCACTATTTGCAAGGCAACAGCAATATGAAATCTACATCCATACCAACCAACTTAGTTACTATCTTTAAAAATTAAGTGAGCTGATTTTAGGATTTTCTTTCTTTAACTATGTGTCTGATCTATGTTTATGCCTTTACATTCCTGACATCTGGAAGGCCATCATTTTTAACCAAAGCAATTTTAAAACTTCTTAGGTGCTAACCTTTCCTTTCCCAGGTGCCAGATGCCACTTTGGGTTTTAAGGATTACACTTAAAATTAAAACAAAACAAAATGCATATAAATTTGAACGTTTTTGTTTTTTAATCGAAAGGCATGACAAAATGGATTGAGAGTGGCCTCAGAATCAAGAAGTCCTATGTTTTAGTCCCACCTCTGACCCAAACTGGCTGAGCAAGTCATTTAATTTCTCAGTACCCCCAAGCAAGTCTTTAACTATAAATTGAGAAGCAGGTGCCACAATATACAGTGTGGTAAAAGAACATCCTCACCAGAAGCTCCTTTCATCTTCACTGACAAAATCAGTTTCAGAGAGAGAGGAGGGGAATGAATTATTTGCATATCACCAAAGCAATTATAAGGACATTTGCAGCTACCACTTTAAGCCCTTATATGTCCAGACCAGAAGGGACCCTAGAGAACATTTATATAGTTCAAATCCTTCATATTACAAATGAGGAAATTCAGTGCAGAGAAGTGAAGTGACTTCCCTGGGGTCTGAAAAGTAGCCATTTGTGGTACTGGTTTTGAACCTCTCAACTCCAAATTCAATGTTTTTTCCAATGTATTACACAAATGCCTCAATGGCATTTGCCTGTGTGAGACAATTTGAGGGGAAAGACACTTTTCAGTCTAAAAGTTGAGAGAATAACAGAGGAGTTTATTAGCAAAAGAAAACATCACAAAAGCTATGCTGACTTAATGGGGCAGACCTCACAGAAGGTAATCTAGTGAGCAATCTACAATGCTTCACCAAAGGCTAACCATGGAGTAATGGAAAGAAAATTGGATTGAGAATCTGGAAGATTGCATCTACTTCTGACAGTAGGCAGGTTACTCCATCAATTTGAGCCTGTCTGTCCTCGTTTGTAATCATAATAGCAGTTCACATTAAGGTAGGACAAAAAGGTTTTACACATACTTTATGTATATTATCTTATGTGATCATCAAAACTACCCTCTGAAATATGTGCTATTATTACCCCCATTTTAAAGGCACAGAAACTGGGAGGCAGAGAAATTAAATTGTTTTGTTTTTTTTTTTTGTTTTGTTTTGTCTTTTGTTTTTTTTTTTAAATACAAATTTCTTTATTTAACTTTTTACATTCATTTTCACAAAATTTTGGGTTCCAAATTTTCTCCCCATTTGTCCCCTCCCCCCACTCCAATACACAGAGCATTCTAAATTTCCCTATCACCAATCTGCCCTCTCTTCTATCCTCCCTCCCTTCTCTTGTCCCCATCTTCTCTTTTGTCCTGTAGGGCCAGATGACTTTCTATTCCCCATTGACTGTATTTCTTATTTCGTAGTAGCAACAACAGTACTCGACAGTTGTTCCTACAACTTTGAGTTCCAAATTCTCCCCATCTGTCCCTCCCCACCCATTCCCTTTGGGAAGGCAGGTAATTCAATATAGGCCCTATCTGTGTAGTTTTGCAAATGACTTCAATAATAGTCATCTTGTGTAAGACAAACTGTATTTCCCTCCATCCTATCCTGCCCCCATTGTTTCTATTCTGTCTTTTGATCCTGTCCCTCCCCACGAGTGTTGACTTCAAATTGCTCCCTCCTCCCATTGCCCTCCCTTCCATCATCCCCCCCACCCTGCTTATCTCCTTCTCCCCCACTTTCCTGTACTGTAAGATAGGTTTTCATACCAAAATGAGTGTGCATTTTATTCCTGCCTTTAGTTGAATGTGATGAGGGTAAACTTCATGTTGTTTTCTCAGCTCTCCTCCTTTTCCCTCCACTATAAAGTCTCCTGCTTGCCTCTTGAATGAGAGATAATTTACCCCATTCCATTTCCCCCTCTCTCCTCCCACTACATTTCTCTCTCACCATTTACCTTAATTTCTTTTAAGATATGGTCCCATCCTATTCAATTCACTCTGTGCTCACTGTCTCTGTATGTGCGTGCACGTGTGTATATGTATGTGTGCATATGTGCATGCGTGTATGTGTGTGTGTGGTCCCACCAACTACCCAGATACTGAAAAGTTGTAAGAGTTACAAATATTGTCTTTCCATGTAGGAATGTAAACAGTTCACCTTTGGTAAGTCCCTTATGACTTCTCTTTCCTGTTTGCTTTTTCATGCTTCTTCTCATTCTTGTGTTTGAAAGTCCAATTTTCTTTTCAGCTCTGGTCTTTTCATTAAGAATGCTTGAAAGTCCTTTGTTTCATTGAAAGACCATATTTTCCCCTCAAGTATTATACTCAGTTTTGCTGAGTAGGTGATTCTTGGTTTCAGTTCTAGTTCCTTTGACTTCTGGAATATCCTATTCCACGCCCTTCGATCCCTTAGCGTAGAAGCTGCTAGATCTTGTGTTATCCTGATTGTATTTCCACAATACTGGAATTGTTTCTTTCTAGCTGCTTACAATATTTCCTCCTTGACCTGGGAATTCTGGAATTTGGCCACAATGTTCCTAGGAGTTTTTCTTTTTGGCTCTCTTTCAGGTGGTGATCGATGGATTCCTTCAATACTTATTTTGCCCTCTGGTTCTAGAATATCAGGGCAGTTTTCCTTGATAATTTCATGAAAGATGATGTCTAGGCTCTTTTTTTGATCATGGCTTTCAGGTAGTCCCATAATTTTTAAATTGTTTCTCCTGGATCTAGTTTCCAGGTCAGTTGTTTTTCCAATGAGATATTTCACATTCTCTTCCATTTTTTCATTCTTTTAGTTTTGTTTGGTGATTTCTTGGTTTTTCAGAAAGTCATTAGCCTCCATCTGTTCCATTCTAATCTTGAGAGAACTATTTTCTTCAGTGAGCTTTTGAACCTCTTTTTCCATTTGGCTAATTCTACTTTTGAAAGCATTCTTCTCCTCATTGGCTTTTTGAACCTCTTTTGCCAGTTGAGTGAGCCTATTTTTCAAGGTGTTATTTTCTTCAGCATTTTTTTGGGTCTCCTTTACCAAGGTATTGACCCATTTTTCATGCTTTTCTTGCATCTCTCTCATTTCTCTTCCCAGTTTTTCCTCCACCTGTCTAACTTGATTTTCAAAATCCTTTTTGAGCTCTTCCATGGCCTGAGCCCACTGGACATCCACCTCGGATGTCTGGGATACAGAGGCCCTGATCTCCACGTCTTTCTCTGATGATAAGAATTGTTCCTCATCATCAGAATTGAAAGGCAGGAACATCTGTCCCCCAAGAAAATAGCTTTCTATGGTCTTATTTTCCCTTTTCTGGGCATTTTCCCAGCCAGTTACTTGACTTCTGAGATTCCTCTGCACCCCCGCCTAGATCCGCCCAGCTAGTGCTTGGTGTCTGAGATTCAAATGCTGCTCCCCAGCCTCAGGGGTTTCAGGGGTGGGCACGCTGCTATTCAATGTGAGCTTAAGTTCTGGTGCTTGGGTGGGGGCAGGGCTGCCTCCCAGGCTCAGTTCCCTCAGGGGCTTTATGCAGAGACCTTTGGTAATGGCCCTGAGCTCCTGCCTGCTGCTCTGAGAGTCCCAGGCCGCTGCCTCTGCCTCTGCCGCCGCCTCTGCCTCTACCTCCCGAGGGGGCCCGAGTCACGGAGACACCCCACTCCCCTCTCAGCCAGCCCAGAAGTCTCTCTCACTGACCTGTAGCACCTGTGGGTGGAGGGACTTTCGCCACCGACGGAGGTTCTATCCCTGAAGCCTGCTCGGATCTGTTCCTCTGGGGCCATGGTGCCAGGGCAGCACAGGGGTGGACTCTGCTGTCCAGTGCGCAATGGACCCCTGGGGATGGCTTTCCAGGGCTCTCTGGAATGGAAATCTCTTCCACTGTGTTTCTGCGTGGCTTGCTCTGCTCCAGAATTTGTGGGGAGTTCTTTTTACAGAAAATTTCTGGGCTGTGGATTCAGAGCTAGCATATGTGAGTCTTTCCACTCTGCCATCTCGAGAAATTAAAGTGTTTAACATCACATAACAAGCATCTGTGATAGAACCAAGCACAAAGTCTTTCTGGCTCTATGTCCAGCATTCTATGCACTGAGCAATACTTTCTTGTGGTAATGATCATTGTTCATCCTTTGTCTTCAAAGAGGAGCAATGGATATCATGGGATAATGCTTTGATTTCTGTGTGAATTGAATTTAAGTGAAGATAGGGTTGGACCAGATAAGCTCCAAGTTCCATGGCACTTATAAGCATCTCTGATTCTAGGAACTTTGGAATTTCAAAGTCTTACATATTTCTGGAAGTATGTCTATATAAGATAAAAAGAGAAACCCCAAGGAAGTCATACTCATAGTGAATTATTCAGACACATGAAAAATATTTCTTTAAATGTCTTGTAAAGCATAACTAGTCAATATATTTCTGCCAAGAGTCCAAGAAAAATCAGTACATGATTTCTCTGGGGACAAATGGCCCACACGAGAAGAACTATGCTCAAAGTTAGCTAAGAACCAAATGCAATACAAATTATACTTAAAAGTTCCCAGAAAATAAATAAGTAAAAACCATAACACCTCAGGTTGTCATGATTAGTGCTTCCAATGTTCAGGATTTGCTTTCATTGACAGCAGTGTTTTGTTTCCACTAAGGATACAGGTAATGCAGGATGAGCATTTGATTATGAAAACAAAAAAAGAGATATTATTCACTATAATACTAGGCACATGAATAACTGGGATTTGTTTTTCTTTATAAGAAAAAACTTTATAAGAAAAGCTGTTGGATTTTGCCTAATTCCTTGGCAAACTGAAGGGGAAATTGTATTAAATTAAAACAAACAAAGAGCCAAAGTGTCATGATGCATGCAGAAGTTTTCTGGGTTAACAGAACCATTCAGCCACAATTTAACATAAAAGCCAGTAGAAAAGCACCCCCTGAAAGATGCATGATGGGACTGTCATTTTTCCATTTAAAACTAGCCATGAGAAAATACACTGAATTCTTTATGTCTTAGTTAATGTCCAGTAACACTTCTGTTGTGTTCCTCCAGTTCAAACTTCAAGTAACTCTGGAATATCTAGGGTTTCCTAAGGTTTCTCAGAGATGGAATTTGGAGTCTAGGGATTCTCTTATCCAAACTTGACTGAAGGGATTCATTACTAAATGGTTGTGTGGCAGAATGGTCTCTCATAGACCACCACATGATTGGAAGCCAGCATGATGCAAAGAGCAAAACTGTTGAATTTTGTATCAAGAAAATCAAATATGCTACCATGGACAACTCAACACCTCCAAAGCTCGAGTCTTTATTTATAAAATATAAAACATACCTGTACCTACTACCACAGGTTGTTGTGAGAATCAAAAAAGATAATTTATGGAAAGTACTTTGGAAAATGTAAATCAATATCTAAATGTTTATTAATATTACCCAATTTTATACAACTATCAAATATGACAATATTGATAAATGTCAATAAAAAAGTTTTCCTAACTTTGGGAAGTCATACACCTAGAATATAATTAAATGCTAAATGTGAGTGATAGATTTGTCATTAAATTTTTTTAAGTATTAGATATTAGTTTATGTAGTCTATCTAAAAAGTCAAACTGTACTCAAATAATGGAATAAGACACAATTACATCATTACTGTGGTTTTTTAAAGTAGGGTAACCAAAATACTGACATGTAATGAGAATGTGTTGTTTATATAGCTGTTTATCATAAGAGGTGCTAGAAAATACAGCCAAATAAGGATAGGGCAGAAAAATGATATCCTGAAATGCCAGTGGGAGGCAGGAATAGGGTGGGCAGAAGAAGGAAGAAGGAATTTCACCATCTTTGAGGTTCATAAGTTTGCTGCAGAATAATGTTTTTAAAATATTCCAGTATTGTCCTTATACCATATTTCATATGGAAAATTTAGTAAAATTGAAAGGAAATAAGGAACAATACCAAAGAGAATGCCTCAAGACAACAGAAAGGTGACAGCCCTTGAGAGCTAAGATCTGGTCTCCAAAATTCAGATCCAGTCCTCTCTTGAAAGTATTGTCATGGGTAATATGAAAACAAGTCTTTCATGACTTTGCATGTACAATGGCTATCATATTGCCTGCCTTCTCAGTGAGCGGAGGAAGGGTTAGAGGGAGGGAGAGAATTTGGAACTCAATTTTTTTAAAAGAATGTTTAGAAAATATATAAAAGAACTATGTTGGATAGATTGCTAGCTGTAGCTTTGCCAGAACTTTAAGTGTCCATCAAAGAATCCTTGGGGCAAAGTCAAAGCAAAAGAAATCCTAAAATTAACTTTCTTAAAATAAATTCAGCTGAAGAGGGTGAGACTTTGGATGTTAGGACAAATGGCCTGATGGCAAACAGAGGAGATAGATACTAAGATAGTAAGGATCATGGGAAGCTAATGATAAAGAGACTTTGGATCAGAAGTAAGATGGGTTCATGCTAGAAGGAACTCACCTGGAGTGTGGTCAAAAGGGGAGGAAATGTTCTATCTGGTAGCTTCCCTATTTTAATTAATTATTCTTTCTAACTAGGCTCTAAACACAGTTGTTTCTACCTATTAAACTAAAATTGCTGCTACTATTACCACCACCACTACTATGACTCTAATTCTTGGCTCCCTTAGGACAATGCCATGATTTACCTAACCCAGGTACAGTTTTGAGTCTAATAGATTTCCTGTTACAAATTCAGGGATATGATCCCTGTTTTCTATTGGTGATTTCCAAAATAGTGCTTCTAATTAAAGGTCTTGGCTTAGTTTTCTTTTTAATTAACTACTCCTTTGTAATAGAATTGTCATTTTATGCTTCCCATGTTGGCATAGGAGGTAATATAGTATAGTGGAAAGAATACTGAATCTGAGGTCTGAAGATCTGGGTTCAAGTCCTGAATTAATTATTCAAGTCACTTTATTTCCCTGAGAGCATTTCTCATCTGTAAATGAATAGGGTTAGCCTACATGATTTCTAAGATCTCTTCTAGCTCTGAAGCTACGTTCCTAAGTATAAAAGCACTAAATTTTTGTTCTCTTAAGAAGTCCTTGATGCTTATCCCATAGTTAAATTTGGAAACTGGTGCCAGCCATCATTCTGAATACCTCTGCTCTGTGTCTTTCTGACATTATAACTGCCTAGGTAAATGGCTAGCCTTTTGGGACAACCTCTCTACCGATTTACCCACCTGCTGAAAGAATTTGGTATTGTTTCTAATACTTGACTCAGCCAATTTGACCCTTAAGAAATTAGCCGTCCTTTGGAGACTAATTCATATTGATTCTTCTGGCCTTTATTGGCATTTGAATCTATCCATTTATTATCCCCTCTGATGTTCGGTCCATCCCATTCTTATCTCTCATCAGCTCCTCTCTAGTTTGGCTCACTCCCTCAAGGCCTGACAAACACTGGTCAAATGGATCCCAACATACCTGCTCCAAACCAATCCAGTTAATTGTAGTCAGACAAGTATTTATTAATCACTTAGTAGATGTCAGTGCTAAATGTTGACCATATAAAAAAGACAGAAATAATCCTCAGTCTAAAGGGAGCTCATACTGTAAAAGGAAGAAGGATGAGAAATCTTGTAAATATCTACATACATGCAAAATATATGTATAGTATATGAAGACCTCGGCAACCAGCAGATAGGAGCAAGGAACAGCCACCTGCAGAATGTAGGGCGAACAGAACAGTGATGGAAGGCAGGGAAATCAAGAGGTAGAGATAAGGGAGCGGGGCATTCCAGGTGTTTGGCATATCTAATTCAAAGGCACAGTAATGGACGCTTTGTCTTCCAAGAATTGCAAGTAGGCCTTGTGCTCTGAGGTCAGTGATTTCCCCAACTCCCAATTCAATTTACTTTTTTTAAAGTTGATATCAACTCGGATTCTAATGGTTGGAATTTCAGAGTTATAAAGCACCCCAGAGTTCATCTATTCCAATGCCCACCTTAATCAATAAGAGCTTAGATGTGCTAATCCATCAGTCAGTCAATACCCATTTACTATATAACAGGACTGGAAATAGAATGAAAGGTAAAGACAGTGCCTGCTCTGAAGCAGTTCTCGTTCTAAGGCAGGAGACAATATGTAAAGAATTAAGTAGATGCAAAATAACGTGGGAGATCATCTCACAGAGGAAGACACTAACACCTAGGGAACCAGGAAAGGTCTCCTGCAGCAGTTGGGATTTGAGGTAAAACTTGAAGGAAGTCAGGGAACCTAAGTGGGAAAGGTGAAGCGGGAGAGCAGTCCTTGCATGGGGGGCAGCCATTGCAAAGGTAATGAGAGAAAATGTGAGAGGAGCAGTAAGTTGTCCATTGTAGCATGGGTAGGGTTCAAGGAGCAGTGTAAGAAGCCTGGAAAATCAGAAAAGGGACAAGTTATGAAGAGCTTTAAGTGTCACACAGAGGACTTTGTCATTGGTCCTGGAAGTAAGCGGGAACCAAGGCTACTTCTTCATTTGGGAGAAGAGGGAAGGATGAGTATATTCATTTACTCACTGTGCAATCCAGGTCTGGTTTCTGTCAGCCACAGTTTACTCTTCTCTAAAATGGTGATGACAGCACCTAGTACATATAATTATTGTAAAAATCAAATGAGATATCATAGATAAAATGCTTTGCAAACTTTAAAATGCCATATGAATGCTAGTTATTGTGGTTGTTGGCAGACAGAAACTAGAATGAAGAGATGAATCCCCTCTATACTGAAATTACTGGAAGTGATATGGTCACCTTTAGTACTACTTGCTTGTGTTTACACCGCAGTTTCCTCATCTGTAAAATGAGGGATGTAGACTAGATGGTGTCTGAATTTCCCTCCGGCTCTGGACATGTGATCTTTGAGGAAAATGACTAGACTTCTGAAGTTGTGCACACTCTTCAAAAGTATGAAATAGATCTGACAAAATAAAAGGAAAGTGTAAAGATTGATGGGGCAGCTAGATGGTTCAGGGGTTAGAATGCTGGGCCTGAACTCAGGAGACATGAGGTCATATCCAGGCTCAGACTTTTACTAGCTGTGTGACCCCAGGCAAGTCACTTAACCCTATTTGCCTCAGTTTCCTCATCTATAAAATGAGCTGGAGAAGCAAATGGAAAACTGCTCCAGTATCTTTGCCAAGAAAACCCCAAATGGGGTCACAAAGAGCCAAGATTAAAGCAGAGAGAAGGAAAGGGGAGGGGTGGCTATTTGCATTTGAAATAAGAGATTAGGGATGACCCAGGACCATAAATGGCTGATTTTATTTTGTATTTTAAAAAAATTTTTTTAAATATAGTCATGCTTGGTGATGCAGCACAGCACTTCAAGGCTGGTATTAACTTTTCTGATCTGATGAAAAGCTTTTCTGACTCAGTAGACTATGAACTTTCAAAATAGCCCTAGAGACAATCACTCAGAATTTCTGCAGGCAGGTGACTGCCCCTGGAATGGATATGCTTAGTAAGACTTGCAGCCTGCTACTTAATGTTCCAACCTGTGGCTTAGAATCATCTAGAGAACAAGTGAGATCATGCCCCAATCCACACATGACAAGTCTTGCTATGAAAAGATCCTCATTAACTGCACTAAAGGCATCTAGTTATGTTCCCTTGCTGGGATAAAAAAAAAAATCTAACGTTGAACTATTGTGTTAAAAAAAAAAACCACAGGAAACTGTACTGAGGGTGTATGCAATATACAGATGTATTCAGATATATTCAACAAAGAAATGACCTAAGCATGTTGTTACTAAATTTAAAAATTCAAAACAAAAAAACCAAGTATCTTTAAAAAACATTGTGGGTAGTGAAACTATGTGATTATGTCAAAGGAAAATGAAAAAGAAAACTAAACGCAGAAAGAAAGGTGAAGTTGATCATTTATTTATATTTGCCTGACATTAACATATAGCACCTAAATCATAGGGCATTCCAAATATTAAAGGCGAGACAAGTATTCTATATTAAAAGGTGTTTTTGCACTTGGTTCAAAAATATATTCACCACCTTTATCAGTGTTTAGAAATCTGAAAACTGTAATAAAATAGATTTTTTTCAATGTAAACCTTAGCATACTAGATTATGGCCCTGGGAATAGGAAGAATAGACACAACTCATTTTTTTCTTAATTCATAATTTTGTTACAACTGAATCCTTTACAAAAAAAAATTACCTAAAGCTTTAGTTGTTTTCTTTTTCTTAATCTATTAGCTTCCAGCTAAATTTCTGGAGCATTTATTTATAATTTGGTTTATGGAAACAGAGAGCTTTAATCTGATTTAGTTATAGAGAGAAAAGATAATTTTCTTTCTCGTGACAATGGATATGGAGACGATATGCAATTCCATATCAGCTCAATTGGAACTGAACAACCTATATTATGTAAAAGTATATGCGAAGATGAATCAAACCAAAAGGCTTTGGTTTATCTCTCTTCTTTGAACACGAAAAATGAAGACATCTGAAATGTCTTATTTCACCATTTATATATAATTGTGTAGTCAGAGTATAAGGTCATCAATACCTATCACATTATGCCACCTTCCTCTAAAGAAGAACAAAACTAAATGATTTCATTCAATTTCAGGTGTTCAGATCTGTGTGTATTCTCTGCTTCCTTTTGTTTCACTAGATGAAGGCATGGAATTGATGCTTCTATTTTCCATGTATACACTTTATCTTTTCCCCTTTGAGATGAATATTTAAATGGCTATCATTCTTTTGTAATTTATAATGTCATTTAAAACAGAAATGAAAACATTGTACAAAGAAATAGCAAACCCTGCTTTTCTCTCTACAGCTAGTAATTTTTCAAAATGGAATATTTTTTAAAGCAGAAAATGATAGGATGAAGAAAGAGTAAATGGAATGATAGAAAGGTTCATCTATGTATGGATCTCTATCATTTTGGGGGAGGCAAACTTCCATTCCTGTTTAGAAGTGATGAGTTTTGAGCTTTTAGTCAGTAAGCTCGCATAATGAAATGCAAAGGGATTTGCTAATATATCAAAATAATTTCCCAGATACTCAAGGAATGCAGTAGAATAAAATTAAAAGATCGTTGTTAAAGCACAGACATATAGTACTTTTGTTGCATAGTGTGAAATAAAATTAGTTAATAACTTAAGACCGAGTGACAATTTAACAAAAAATGAAACTTCAATTGCTGTGGTTGGTATTGTGGTTTGTTGTTATTTGAGGAATGAAGTTGAGAGCAACTACTGGAATCTTTCTTTATATAATGAACTGTTCACTATAAAGATACAGAAAATTCTCAAGTTGAAGCTTATGTTCAGGAACAATTTTTTTAAATAGAATTTTAAGATCATAGATGTAGAATTGAAAGGGACTGGAGAAGTCATCTAAACTACCTCATTTTTCAAGCACAGAAACTGAGGACCAGAAAGCACTGTCAGAAAGAGTATTTGAGTAGTATCTAACAGAGTTAAAACTGATGGAAAGCAATCTATGATAAATTCACAGTATTTCAATTGGATACTACTTGTCACATTTAAAGGTTATCCCCAAAGTCTTAGTACAATTTTAAAATTTAATAGCTTCACACATGTAAAGGCTACAGATTTGCTGCCCCCCCAAAAAAAAGATCATCTGAATACTTGATTACTTAAATTTCTAATAAATTATTTACTTTGGGGAATTTTGAATATCATAGGTTTTTTTATTTTAACAAGGCAAAGTATCTTTTCATGCATTGTGAATACAGCAATTTCTGGAAGATGCTTTCTCAGACTGGTAGATCAATCAGTAGAAGAGGTCGTTTTTCTTGACCACTTCTGTCATCCAATCTGTCTCCATTTGACTTTTTCTTATGAAATCACATGAAAACTGTCATATGTGCATGAAAACCTAATTCTTTTGACGATCTAAAGGCCAGGCTTACAAATGCAATACTTTCAGTCACTGAGCAACAAATGATGAAAGTTTTTACAAAATTCAAAAATTGACTAATAGTTAATGCAAGACAATCAACATGTTGAGTTTTGTTAAGGAACAAATGTTTTTAAAATGTGTATAATTAAGCTTCGAAGTGACATTTTTGTAAGTTTATAGGATGTGTAATTCTGAAGTTACCAAACCTTCAAGCTGCACTAAGACTTTGGGGACACCTTTATGATGGGCTCACTGGTTCAGTAAAAATTTGCAAGTATAGATGTTCCCTGTTCCAAACAATTAAGATAAGGCTTGGGCAAAATCAGTGAGCAAAGGAATTATTTCCCCAGGCGCTATGTTACAATAGAAGGTCGCAACTACAATACTACAAGATTTTTTTATTAGCTGTAATAGATCTCTGAGGGAGAAATGTGAATGATGACTTTGATCCCATTATACCACCACTATGAACTCTTACTTCAATGGTTCCATGATCTCACTGATGCCTGGGTTCTTTCCACTGGTATATATTCCAACCTATACAAGTATTCTTGTATCATTCTCTTCTTCTACAAGTGCATTCATAGGGGCAACTGGGTGGTGCAGTGGATAGAGCACCAGTGCAGGAGTCAGGAGGACCTGAGTTCAAATCTCACCTTAGACACTTGACACTCACTAGCTGTGTGACCTTGGGCAAGTCACTTAACCCCAGTTGTCTCCTCCTGGGTCATCTCCAGTCATCCTGATGAATATCTAGTCACTGTATTCAGATGGCTCTGGAGGAGAAGTGAGACTGGTGACCTGCACAGCTCTTCCTCACTCAAAGCAAAGTCACGTGCAAGTCATGTCATCATTTCTCTGATGGCATGGTCTTCTTTGGCAACAAAGGATGAAAACACACACATGTACTTTCATAAATCTTCCATAGGAGAACTACTAACTGTGCTCTAGAGGACATAAATCTCTAAGTCTTTTATGTTTTGTAGGTATCAACATAATCACGGTGCTGCCCATCTGAATCCCTGTTCTTGCTACATGGCCAGTCGACATATTTTTCTTATCCTATATTTTCATACCTTCTTATTCTTTGATAACTTCCATAAATCCTCCATAGATCTATCCAGTCTACTGGAAACCTCCTGCTTCTTTTACTGTCTCAGAAATACCAGTGTATCAATTTGGGCTATCTAACTGGTATCCATTCCATTCATTTCCTTACTAGGCCACCTCTTTTTCTACTGAAATATGCCATTTTGAGTCACTTATCAGGGCAATGAGGTGTCTCCGTGAATACAATGCTGCTGGACTTGGATTCAGGAAGATCTGAATTCAAATCCTGCTCAAACACTTAATAGCTGTGTGATGCTACAAAAGTCATTTAACTTTTATCTCAGTTTCCTCCTCTGTAAAATGGGGGAAATAATAGCACCTAACTTTCAGGGCTATTGTGAAGATAGAATAAGATAACACTTATAAAAGTACTTAAATGTCATTGTTATTATTATTATCAAACATAAATCATTATTGGAAACATAATATATCTTTTGGTGTACCACTCATCTTTCCATTGAGTTGACGATTGAGTTGAAGATCTATTGATTCAATTGAGATGGTGAAGTTCTATGATTCATAGCCAGGATATAACACTGGTGTTACAGAGATGGACTTTTGTACCAGTAAATTATTACAGATCATTAAAAACCCTACATGATATCCTAAATGAAATTCTTCTCCACCTGCTCCCACTACTCAATTCTAGACATAGGCCAGATCATCTTTAGCACCTATTGAAAATGGAGAGAGGGAAGAAAAAATGGAATGAAGAAATATTTAGCTTAATGCAATAAACTGGGCCACAATTTTTAAAAATACCATCGGTTGAGAAATGAATATAAGGTAAAAAATCCAGTGAGGTGGTGTCAGGATTGAGGACTGCCAATAAATATGGAAAATGGAAACTTTTCTTGGAAAACAGAAATTAATCATTTAAATACATATAGCTACCCTATTTTAATAATAATGTCAAAGGAGAATAATCACATCATCTCCCCTAGGTAACCACTTTAAATTCCCCAAATATTTGCAATCAATTTTTATTCAACATATTCCAAACTTGGTTGGCTCAATTCAACTGAAATAATATTTATTATCTACAATATTCAGGTTTTATGAAAGGCATGAGACAGGAAAGATGCATATAATTCAAACCCTGCTCTCAAGGAGCTTATAATCTAATGGACATGGAAATAAGAGATTTGCACAAACTATGCAATAGTTTGTGTTGCATATCACTATGCAACAGTCAACTAAAAAGAATTTTTAGTTCAGTAGTGAGGTGATCAGAGTGATTCAGCTAAAATCTATCTCCAATTCATCATCAGAATATTGAGCTGGTGTTGGGCTTTCAAAGATTGTTCCAATATCTCAGTTACCATGGATTTGATTCTATCTATGTAAACCTACATCAGTCAATTCCTAACCTCTCTCCTGACCTAAAGTCATGAATTGACTTTTCGATATTAGATATTACATAGATGTGTGATATCCAGACTCATAATTTTGGTATTATCCCAAACTTCTCATTCTCATTTTCCTCAGATATCAATGCCACAGGCAAACCTTGTCATTTCTACATTCACAAAATCTTTTTTTTATACAACCCCTTCTCTGCACTCCTACAACCATAGCCTTGGTCAGATCCTCATATTTTTCACCTAGACTATTGAACTGGCCTTCTAAATGATCTTCAAATATAAAGTGTTTTTGCATTCCAATCCAGTCTCCACTCATCTGCCAACATGATTGTCTAAAGCAGAGGTTTGGCCCTGTCTCTTCCATATTTAATAAGTTTGCAGTGATTATTAGCTCTAGGATCAAATATAAAGTCCTTTGTAATTTAAAACGCTTCATGATCTGGCCTCTTTCTACCTTTCTAGTCTTCCTATACTTTACATCTCACCACACATTTTACAAACCTGCATTGTAGTTCTTTGAACATAATGCCCCATCTCACCTCTCTCAACATTGGCTGTCCCCTACATCTGAGTGCTCTGCTCTTCAGATCTACCTTTTTGGATCTCTGGATTCCTTTAAGACTCACCTCAAATCCCACATTCTGCAGGAGGCTTTTCCAGATCCCCCAACTACTAAGACCATCCCCTCTCAGATTACCTTCCATGTACTCTGTGTATGTTATCTGTCCCATTCAGATATAAGCTCCTTGAGGGCAAAGGTTACTTTATTTCCCTAGAACCGAGCAACTATGCTTGCCACATAGGAAATGCTTCAAAAATGCTTCTTCTTGTCTCTGTTTCTACCAAGACATAAAAGCCTTGCATGTGGTCCAGAATATTGTAGTCTATTCATTGAGGTCCAACCTACCTAGGTTGAGAGAAGCTTCCCTCCAAGTTAGTGACAGGGTGATGATTTATCTGGTTGGGGCAACTCTCAAAGATCTCTCGCCAAGTTCTCTGAAGCTAGGTTCCAGATGAACAAAAATAACAAATTTCCTGAAGTGGGTACTGTATTCAAATTCATGCTACTTGAAGTTATAGCTATGTAAAAGTACAGCAATTGGCTCCAACTCAATTAAAATATGCAGTGTGAATTCAAATAATTCAACCACTTCAGTGGATTCCTAACTCACCTTAATGTGACCTAGGAAGTTTATGTTCTTCCCTGTTGCGATTGATGACATCAGAGATCTTGGAGAGTTCAGAGAATAATCCGAGTGAAGGATTACATGAATCACTTGAACAGCGATGTGAACGATGAGTTAGAGAGAGGAAAGAATGGTTACTAGGTTATCATGGGAACCTGAGTAAGAATAAATGAGTGACCAATAAGCCTTTACTAAGTATTTACTGTATATTAAAAACCCAAAAGTTTCTTCGAATACAAAGACAAAAGTTGAACAATTCTTGCCTTCAAGCTTACATTACAATAAGGAAGGCATCACATGTATAAACAGAATAATTTCAGAGGAGAGAAACCAGATGCTGGAAGGACCAGGAAAATCCTCACGTAGGAGGTGGTGCGTAACCTGAGTTTCAAAGAAGATCAGCAATTTCAAGAAGCAAGGATGCATTCCCTGCTAGAGTCTTCAGACATGGAAAATAGCAACTTCAAAGGTATGGAGACAGAGGAGGAAGTTTCTTAGGTGAAAGACATCAAGAAAGTCAGTGTGATGTGACCATAGAATGTGAAGGAAGGGGCAAAGTTGTGAAGAACTTTAAATGTCGGAGAAACCATTCCTTGATCATGGAGACAGCAGGTAGTCATTAGATTTTAGTGAATGTCAGGTGGGGAGTGAGGGTGGGGATGGAAGTGGTCAGTGGTGTTCAGCCTTGCTATTTAAGGAAAATCAATTGGCTGCTTTGTGGAAGATGGTTTAGAGTTGGAAAGACTTGAATAAGGGAAACCAACTAGGATCAACCGTTGAAAGAGTCTTCTCTCCTCAAAAAATGCTCACTGACTGAGTTTGTTTTGTCCTGTGAGTTGCCTTCCCTTTGTTTTGTAAATCCCCAGGGAAAGTCTTGTGCATTTGGCTACAGTTTTAATTACTTGAGGTCTTGCCATAGAAAACACCAAATCACTGGGCATGCTCATGATTCATCCCAAAGTCACTAATAGCGGCAACCTTGACCACATCTTCTAATATCTCCCCTCTTCCATGAAGTCTGTCTTTGACAGAGATCACAGGGCCTTTGTATTCAGTGTACACTCCCTAAATTGGTAATTTTCTTAATTTTTATCAGTTTGTTATGTCAGTCTTGAACATTACAAGACAAGGTGAAAAAATTATTCTGTGGAGTGCTGTCTCCTGTTGTATGAAACCAATTCTGTCATCCCTTAATTTGCCTCCAAGGACATTCTATGACTGGTTTAAACTTCATCTCCTAGTTTCATTTAACAAGAATGACATAAATGTCTTTAGTTCTATCAACATGTCACTGCCAATGATCACATATTAATAGTATCAACAGCTAAATTACTGTTGGTAATGGACCCAGTTAATATAGTTTGGGGAATTTCTCTAGAAATGCCAAGGGCACCAGAAGACAAAAGGACAAAGAGCAGAGATTTCCCAAGATTGGAGATTAGCAAAGTCAAAAAGGAAAAATTAGAGTAATAAGGTATTATAAATAATGACTTGTATATCATTGAAATGTCTGACCATGTGATTCAGGCTAGGTAGGAAAGCAGGTCAGATAAAAACAGAAGAGAACTGAGGGAAATCAAGAGATTAAAGGGAAAGATACATAGCTTTTCATATAGCTTTTGAACTGCGTGATGGTAGTTCAGGATGTGTTGAACAATTAGCATCTGACAGAATCTATGGGCAAACTTTCTGTCACCTGTATATTCCCTTGATTGCATAAGTGAGTCCTAAGATTAACATGGGCTGCCTCCTCAATTCTGATGGTACTAAAATTGGTTCTGACATATAGGGGAAGGTTTGTGTTCCCCAGGACATCTTGTGGTGTCACTGTTCTTATCTATCTAGGCTTCAGGGCAATTGGTCTGCAAGGAATAAAGAGCTTGTCAATAGCTCTAACAGAATAACATCTCTTCTGCTCTGATGCAGAACAGTTCCTGGGCAGCTTGCTTTTTATGTCTGTGTCTATGTTCTTCAATAGGGTATCTTGCTGAGGAATTTACCTATGCTGTGCTGCACTGGAAATTTCCTGAGGTTTTGAGCAGAGAAAACACCTACAGGGCAAGTAATAATGAGCCTATGTTGAAGACCCTTGTAATGAAGTTGTGGGATCTGACTCTTCCTCAGATGCCAAGCTCCCAAGGGAAACGATATGAGCATACCCTCATAGTGTCTAACTGATACAACTAAACTCCTCAGAGAGCAATAGAACACATTCATAAGAGTGGGAAACGAGGACTCTCAGAGAGCCCTTACCCACGCTGGTTTATTCATTTGTCCAGGGAACTCACTCTTTTGCCCTTATCGTACTTGACTCACCCAAATCTACTGTACTGTCGCATAATGAAATAATGAAGATAATGAAATTCTGCTCATGATGTCCCTTTAAGGGTAGAATTACATATTTTGCCAGAGTTCCATTGTGCTAATCCTCTAACTGTACCAAGCAACTAAATCTACGTTTTCTAGATTGCTGACCGTTTCAGGAGTAGTGAAGGAGTAGGAAAAATGAAACGAGTTAGAAGTTGAGGTGGGAATTTCAGAGCTCAAGATCTTGAAGATGGAACAATTTTAAGTAATGATAAGATGTCAAATATGTTTCTACCAGTGAATGTCTAAAGTACACTGGGTAGAGATGGGCATCAATGGAGCTAAGGGAATCAGAGACCTGTAACAAAATGATATTATTAATGTTATCAACATGGCTATGAAAGTCACTGGGGAGTGCAGTAGAGAGTTATATTGCTAGCCATATGCTGCAGCAATGAGTTAGGTTTTAGAATTCAGTAACAGACTGTGATGAGGATAGGGAGAGAATCACATAATCTTTCACGTGAACGTCAAAAGAAGAGAAGTTGTTAAATAATGGAAGCAGAGTCTGGTGTTCTATAGATTCATAAATGTACATGTAAATATACATTTTTGACAAATTAAAATTAAAAGTATTTTTGAGCACCTACAATTTGCAAGTCTTTGTGCCAGGAAATACAAGATATAGAAAGATGAGAAAAATAATCTTTGTCCTCAAGAAGTTTGCAGTCTAATTGGAGAATATACCAAGCACACAAATAACAGCACAGATTATAATGAGAGTTAAAACACCATTTGTTTCAAGTACTATAGCATTTTGGAAGAGAAAGTGATCACATAGTTGCTATGCACATACGACTATATAGATATTCAAATAGTACAATCTTTCCTCTTTAAAGAAGTAATTTAACTAACTAAAATAGAGTTGTAGAACATAAAATATGAATAGTATAATTTGGCATTGAATTTAGAGTCAGAAGCCCTCAGGTACTGATCCTGACTATATCACTAATTAGTTGTATGACTTTTGGCAAGGCATTTAGCCTCCCTGGGACTTAGCTTCCTTGCTTAGAAAATGTAGGGGTTGCACTGGATAATTTTGAGGTCCCTTTCAGATATACAATTCTGCGATCCAATGAACCTATTTAAATTATGTACTGGATGGCTCACCTGCCTCTGTTTATTAGTGATTTTAATAAGATTACAGGGATGGAAGAGACCTTGAGAGGCAATCCACATGCCTTTGCCTTTAGGCAAGATCGTATCCAAACCAACCCAGAAAGATGAATAGCTACTTTATTCATCTCCAGATAAATGACTTTCACATCTCCCTTGGCAATCTATATTTAATATGCTTCACAGTCAGAAAAAACATTCCCTTCTTTCTAATCTAAAGATTTCAGACTTCCTTTCTAACCTATGTCTTTTTGTCTTCTGTAAAGAATAGCCAGTTACATTTCTCCATTTAAGAGTTCTTCAGATACTTAAAAACTGTCACTAGACTTGTCACACTTCTCTTCTTCATAGTTAATTATCTCAATCCTATACAATATTTCCATATAAATTTCTCCGTGAACAACTCATCTAAGTTCTCTCTAATTCTAATAAAGTCCTCTAAGGTTCCAAATAGCCATGCCCACATCATGGTACCTCTTATCTTTATGATGAACTTGTCCCTCATTCCAATAATTATTTGTTAAACATCTACTATGTGTCAGGCGTTGTGTGAGGCAATGGAGATAGAAAGACAATGACTAAAGAAATCCTCACTCACAAGGAGCTCACATGTTCATGGGGGAGACAACATAAAATATATTAGTATGTACAGAATAAGTCAAATAAAAATACCAAGTTATATACAAGGTAATTTGGGAATAAAGCAGTTGAAGAAATAGCAGTTGAGATTGAAAAAGCTAGGTTGCACAGTGGTTAGAGCACTGGGCTTGGAGTCAAGAAAACCAGAGTTCAAATCTGATCTAAGACACTTACTAGTTGTGTATCCCTGGGCAGCTCATTTAACCCATGTTTGCCTCAGTTTTCTCTTCTGTAAAATAGGGATAATAATAGTACTTACTTTACAGGGTTATTGTGAGGACCAAATGAGATATTGTAATGTGCTTAGCCCAATCTCTGGGCTATACAAGTGCCATATAAATGTTATCAATATTATTGGTTGTTGAACTGCATATTGAAGGAAAAAAGGAATTATATGAAGCAGATGTAAAAAGGATGTGGATCTTAGGCATAAGAAACAGTCAGTACAAAAATCCAGATACAGGAAGGAGATGGAATGTTAGGAATGAGTAATAGAGAGGCAGATTTGGTTGGATTGCTCAGTGCAGGTGAGGAAGTTACAATGGGGCTGGAAATATAAATCAGGACAAGTTCAGAGACAATAAAAGGCTTTTGGAGTTTACTGAATAGGGAAAATCACCTGGTTGGATCCATGCTTAAGAAAAACCACCTAAGCAGCAAAGTGTAGGATGGACTGAAATGGGAGAAGACCTGAGACAAGGGAACAAATTCAGAGACTATAGCAATAATAAGTCGTGATAGATGTCATAAATGCTAGATTGACTGAGATCAATAGGAATCAGAATAGCTAGAAATGACTGTGGAAGAGATGAGATTTGAATTGGGCTCTGAAGGATGAGTTGTTTTTGTTGAGAATAGAAATCCTAAACAGCAGGTCACTGGTGAGTGTTAAGCATTGAAAGCAAGCTTGACTCTCTGAGGACCACAGTTCTAAAGATGCTTTCTGTTTGGCAACCACTAGTTATTCTGGACATGACCCTCCAAACTGCAAATCTCCCATAATTGTGTAGTTTACACATTTTTAAGGCAATAGGTGATTATATCACACAGAAACAAATCAAAATCCTTGATAAAGTCTTACAGAGAATATCTCTCATTCTCCCATGATCTGTCAATATGTCAGAGAAAGAGGCTAGTCTGGACTAATAATTTTGTTTTATTTCTGTTTCATTCTATACAACAAGTATCTGCTATATGGCAGGTACTGTACTACTGAGGTAAGGATACTAAAAGGAAAATATGAAGCAGCCAACAAGAACGTTTTTTTTTCAAGTTGCCCTGATAATAGTCTGATTATTTCTGAAGGGTTTGCCCTTCAAATTTATATAATATACTAGGTGAAGTATAAAAGTCATGAGAAAGAAAAGGTTGTGATTCAAAGTGATATGATCAGATCTGAGAAAACAGTATAGATAATGACTATAACAGCATAAATGCAAACTAGAACAAGTCAAACAAAAATGATCTTTGTAAATCTAAAGAACAAACTTGGCCTCAAATAGAAGATGTGAAAAGACATCTCCCCCTATGCTTTTGGAAAGGTTGAAAGAGTGTGAAACCCATTCATGGATGTGAAGCACTGCTATAATGTAGTATTTTTTCAATGTGTTGATTAGGTTTGCTGAATTTTTTTTTGCTTCTTCTTTTTCCTTTTTCTTAAAAAAAATTCATTGTTGTAAGTAATCATTCTCTGCGGGAGGGGAGAGGGATACAAGAGGAAATCTAGGCAATTCAAAAAATTTATCAATATATCTATATATACATATATATCAATAAATTTCTATGATTTTTAAAGAAAGGGTTATGACTACCCTTTCTATTAATCTATTTTTGTTTCTTGAGTCTCAGCTCTAAAAGCCTATGATTTTCAGATTAAGGTCTTTAAGAACTACACCTGCTTTTGCTTTTTCTTTGTACCCCTACCACTTAGCATTGTGCCTGGCATATAATAAGTCTTTAATAAATGCTTTTTGGTTGATATTTCCTTTATTTCATATAGACAGTATTCTGAAAGGAGGATGTTATTTTTATATTGGTCTGGTATGATAGATATACCATGAAACAATTCACTTTGAGGACCAGTCAGTTGTTTCTGCATCTATAACCCTTAATAAAGTCACATAGAGAATGCTTCTTGTTTTCCTACGTGTATGTTCAGAAAGCAGATCCATCCCTAATTTCCCTCTCAGAGACACAACAAACTATTCATGCAGAATGTCATAACAATACTGGTTTTGCTGTTACCCTATGACTCTCCATAGCTCCAGGCAGGACCCATGTAATGACGGGCATTTGTGGAATCTTTCCCTCTTCTCTCAGCCATATAATATCTGTCCTTTTTTCCCTACCAGAGCAGTCATTTTTCCCCAAACTTTGAATAGGACTTTTCAATTTTCCTGTTCCAATGGATTCCCATTTATCTCTCACTAAGCTTGGCTGCAACTGTAAATACTCATTGTGGCAATTCCTGACTCAAGATATTCTACCCTTAGCTAACTTCTTGATAGACTATAGCCTGTCGGCTAATGGAAAATAGTTATGTCTAACGCTTTCTTTCATTTCAGACTTATACTATTTCTGATGAGTAGATAGTTCTTATATTCTGATGGAAGA
The DNA here is from genome assembly GCA_023548195.1 of Bettongia penicillata ogilbyi. Lineage (NCBI taxonomy): Eukaryota > Metazoa > Chordata > Mammalia > Diprotodontia > Potoroidae > Bettongia > Bettongia penicillata. Next base: position 288,391 of record JAJHZJ010000227.1, read on the forward strand.
ATGGGAACTTCTCCTGTTCTCCATTTAACCCCTCACCCCACCAACCAAATATTCTCACATCAAATACATCAATTCTTTGAAATGAAGATAAACAATTATGAAGATTTTATGATTATAGCCACTTTCCTAAGTACATTTTTTTTAGTATTCCATAAAAATGAAAAGGAATTTACGAAATGTAAAAATTTCCCCATCCCTCAGAGTGGAGAAGAGGAGGATACACTATAAATTTCACTGTTGTTTTGTCCCCTGGACTAGTACTCAGAAATTGACTTTATTGTATTATTGTAATTAAGAAGTTAAGGACCCTCTATTTAGAAGGACAGGTGTCCTTTGTAATTGCAAATCCCAATGAAGATATATATCCAGACTTACTAGTCTACTAACCACTATGGAACAAATGATAAAGGAGAAAAATCAAAATTACAAGGTATTTATCTAATGAGTATTCTCTTCTACGATGGAAAATGTGATACATCAGAGTAAATTGATTATAATAATCCCTTGTTTACGGTGTCTACTTAATCTATGATTTTATCAATTCAATTCTGTAAATATTTAAAAGTGTCTTTTCTGTGAAAAGCAAACGAAGTACATAACAAAAATCTTATGATATTATAGAAGAACATAATATATACAAAATAAGTTTTTAAATAAACAGTGTATGTGTTTGTCCTTTGTTGCCAAAGAAGACCATGCCATCAGAGAAATGATGACATGACTTGCACTTGACTTTGTTTTGAGTGAAGGAGGGCTGTGCAAGACACCAGCCTCACTTCTCCTCCAGAACCATCTGAATCCAATGACGAGAAATTCATCAGGATGACTGGAGATGACCCAAGATGAGGCAACTGGGGTGAAGTGACTTGCCCAAAGTCATATAGCTAGTGAGTGTCAAGTGTCTGAGGTGAGACTTGAACTCAGATCCACCTGACTCCTGCACTGGTGCTCTATCCACTGTACCACCTAGCTGCCCCAAATAATAAATAAATAAAATAATAAACAGTAATACTAGAGGGAGAAAGGAGGGATTGCAAAAAAAATACTTTAAGAAAATTTGAGGCTAAAGAGAAGGCTTTAATTTGAGGCATGGGGAGAAGTCCGGGAAAGGATCATGAGAAGGTAGCATCAAGGCTGAATATTAAAAGAATAAAATTTCAAAAGATTAAGGGGGAATACATTCCAGTTATGAGAAATGTCTTGGATATAAGGTGGGAGGACACAGGAGCAGTATAGAGAATGGCTGGCTAGTAAATCTGTTTGACCAAAACTAGATTATATGAAGTGGAGTAATATAAAATAAAACTGGAAAAGTATTTTCAAGCTAGATTGTAGACAGTCTTAAGTGCCAGGATAAGGACTTCATATTTTGTTTATTTTAAGGGCCTATATTCCTTTAGGTAATGGGGAGCCACTGAAGGTATTTCAGTAGAGGAATAACAGTCAAATTTATATTAGAAAAAAATTCACCGATATGTGAATAATGGACTGGAAATATTAAAATCTGGTTCCACTTGTATACTGTACATTCTATTTAAGAACCTGTGGAAGTTTTTTTTCTATTTGCATCATGCAACATATTAAAGTGAGCATGAGGTACTGGGGGAAAAATTACTGGGTTTGGAGTCAGAATAGTTGAGCTCAACTACCAAGTACACTACTTATTTTCTGTGTGGCTTTGGAATATCCTTTATTTCCTCTGAAACTTAATTTCTTTTCTCAGTTCTAAAAATGAGGACAGGAATATCCATACTACCTACATCACAGGACTGTTGCAAAAATCAAATGCATTATGCATTAAAAAGCTATGTTATATCAGTTAATACTATTACAAAATGCTCCAGTTCTGAATTTTCCCCTCTTGACCTCTTTCGGTTGGTCGGGTATTGTAAGTTCAATTTTTATGTTGGGGCTTGTGGTGTAATTCTAAGTTATAAATTGATTGGCACTGTATCTCATAGAACACTCACATTGATTCATCATCGCCATTCTGTATTTCCACACCTCCAATCACCTGTTTTAGATTGTCTGTCTCAAACTGATTGCACACAGGAGCTCAGGTCAGAGAGAAAAAACAAAACATTTGTTTGTCAGTCTGATCAACACCACTCAAATAAAATCAAAACACAAGGAAATTAAGGCCCAGGATTGCAGATTCACTTCTGAGCAACGAACAGTGGGGGAAATTGCCTGCCTTCGAACTGTTTCCCCAGCTGGATTCTGTTCCATTGCCTTGTGCCTCCTATCTAAAGCTATTCTGTTTTGTTTCAGTTGGCAGGGTTCATCTACGCCTGTTATGTTGTGAAATGTATTACTGAAGAAGAGGACAGCTGTAAGTATTAAAGCTCTATTGCATTTCTTTCAAGGTAAAGCAGCTTTTTCAATGCCTCCTACCTCGTCTTCTTACTTCTTAGACATCAGCCCAAATATATCATTAAAACAAGAGATGAGGTTTTTGTTCCCAACAGAACTGAAGTTTCTCATAAAATGGTCCAGTCCACATATTACTGAATTGTGCTTTTACTTATTCAGGAAGCCATAATCTGAGTCTTAAACTTCTTAACATCCTAAAACTATTATGAAGGGCTAAAAAGCAAATGATAAATGTGAAAGGGGTTGGGAAGACAAGGAAAAAAAGTTGAGAAAAGCTGTCCCCTATAATGACTTTCTCATTTTTACTGATCATTAACTCTTCTTGAATAATTACCTGCATCTGGAGCTAAAATTCTTAACAATCAATAACATCCATTCTACGATATTCCCTCTCCATTGGCTTCTCCCCATATGCTTACAAGCATAATCAACTGAACTCAATATGAAAAAACCTCCTCCTAATCTTTCTACTCCCATCTAACTACTGCCCCATCTCTCTTCATGCCATTCATTTCTAAGTCAAATGAAAAAGTTTTCTGCACTCATCCATCACTTCCTCACAACACCCTCTCTCTTTAAGAAAGTAAACTCTTTGAGATTTAAGATTATTTCTATTTCATGCACTGTGTTCATATCCCCACTGCCTTGCATGGTTCCTGGCACATAGTAGGTACTTGATAGCTTGTTGATTTATTAAATCCTTGCAATCTGACTTCCATTCCCACCACTCTACTGAAACTTTTCCCAGTGATCTAAAATAATGAGCTTTTCTCAGTTCTCATTCTCCTTGGCTATTAATAGCATTGGACATTGTCGATTAACCCTCCATCTGGATATTCATTTCTCCCTTGGTTTCAGAGACATCCTATGCTTTTGGATCTCCTCCAAAGTTCTCCCTCACCATTACTGACTCCTTCGCCTCTTCCCAGCACTGTAAGGTGGATGGATGTTCACCAAGATTCAGTTTATTGCCTTATTTTGTTCTCTCTTTAAGCTCTTCCATCAGCAATTGTCATTCATAACATTCATTACCTTTAAATGTTACCTCTGCACAAATGATTGCCAAATCTATATTTCTTGTTGTGACATCATTTGGGCTCCAAGATTTCAGAATTTCCAAGTGAGAAGAAAAGTCAGAAATAACAATAATTCATGTTATGACAGTCCTAACAAGTGGCCATCCACCTTTCATCAAGAACCCTCAATAAATAGGAAACCCACTACTTCTGGAGGCAACCCACTCAATTGTTAAGTAATTTAATTATTAAGATTTTCCTTGCATGAAGCTTAAGTCTCCTCCCCTGAAACTTCCATGCTTTATTCTGCCATTTTATTGTCTTCCAAGACAAACATCTCTAGTTCCCTCAATTAAGTCTTTGCATGGAAATGTCTCTAGTCATGCTTCCTAAGGACATGCCCTTGAGTGACAATGTTGTTCCTATAATGTGGCATTCAGATTGAACACAATACTCCGGATGTGATCTGACCAAGGTAAAGCATACAACAGGACTACAACCTCCCTTTTTCTATACACTAATGACCTCTGTTAATAGAGGCCTAAGATCATTGGCTACCATATCCCAAAGTCAACCCATACTGACCTTGAAGTACAATGAAACACTCAGATCTGTTTCCACAATAACTGCTGTCAAGACATCGCCCTCAAATCTTGAACTTGTGGCATTGAACCCAACTGTAGGACTTTATATTTAACTCTACTAAGTATTACAACTACTACTAAAGTATTAGTTTGCTACTAATAGTAATATTATTAAAGTATTACTGTACTAAGTATTAATACTACTAAATTTTATCTTATTAGATTTGATTCATTCTTCTAGTCTGTCAAGAACTTTTTAGATCCTATCATTTGACAAGCTAGTTTTCTCTCCCAGTTTTGTGTCCTTTGGAAATTTGATAGATATAATAGCTTGTGTTTTCATCCAAAACCCTGAATCTACACTGATATATATATATATATATGATATATATGCATATATCATATATATATGATTTGCATTCAAAGTACTTTAAAATGTTATATCATTTTACCCTTACAACAACTCTGGGAGGTGGGTGCTATTACTATCCCCATTTTATATATAAGAAAACTGAGGCAGAGGTTAAATGGCCACCCTAAAGTTACATAAAAAGTGTCTGAGTCAGGATTTGAATTCTTCCTGACTCCAGGTCCAGTATTCTGTCCACTGTGCCACCTAGCTACCTAGATATTCTAAGTCTGGAGTATTTTCTTGATGAAGTATCATGATCTAGTACCACCATCACAAAGTAAAATGACATTAGTCTGCCATGACTTATTCTTGATGAACAAGTTAGCTGTTCATGATTCCTGTTCCCTTTTCTCAATGATCACTGTTGCTTTAATGATATGTTCTAGAACCTTGTTGGAAATCAGTTACATTCACTTTCTGCAACTTTCAGGCTCTGTCCTTTTCCCTTTTCATGAAAAGCATGATAATATTTTCACTTTTCTAATCCTACAGCTCTTCTCATATTGTCCATTATCTTGCTAAGATCTGCAACATTATTGCCATCAGCCAGTCCTAGTATCCAGGCACAGCGTTGGTTTGTACTGGGTTTTGAACCCACTGAGGACACCCTCTCTTATTTTTTCATTGTTTATCTAGGGTATCAACTCCCAGTTAACCATTTTGGTCTGTCCTTTCTAGCCTAAGGGTCCTCCTTTTGTTCTCAATATAACTAAAAGACTTCTGGTTTGTTTTTTTTAGTTTGTTTTTCATAGCATTCATTACCAATCTAAACTCATTCTGATCCTGAGTGCTCCTAATGCTATTCTTAAAAGCCCTGGCCCTGTTTTTGTATTTACTTCAGATTTGTCCATAGAGTAAGTCATGTGTACCTGGATATTCTGCCTCAACTCAACATGCCCTTTAAAAGTAGAATCCTTCAACTTTGCTCCTTCTTCTGACAACTATTTTAATGACTGGTGTTTACACGTATTCATTATCTCCAGTACTTGGACTTTAATGCTGCCTTTGACTCTTCTGCCATCTTACTTTTCATAGCCAACTTTTATGTGTATATATGTATTGATATATTGATAAGAAATGAATGAACACAGTGTAATGTTTGGTTTTCTTCCTCCTTACTCTTCTTAGTACTAGCCAGCTAGAGCAGGATTTACTCTAAGGAGATACCAGAGTGAGCGGTTACTTGGCTCAGTCATTACCATGATTTGAAATTGAGGAGATGAAAGCAGAATAATTCATTCTTCACACAAGAGTCTCAGGGACTAGCCCATAGAATAGGAGACTTGGAGGCAGGATGACCTAAGTTCAAATACTGCATTTGATAGTTACTAACTGTGTAAATATGGTACCTTCTCTCTAAACCTCAACTTCCTCATCTGTAAATTGGGTGGGTTGGGCAAAATCTTCTACAATCCCTTCCACCTGTGAATATATGATATATAATCTGTCTTAAGGTCACTGAGGATACACAGGGAAAGTCAAGGGAATAAAATACTTACATAGCTCTTCACATCTGTATTGACAGTTCATTATATGTAATATATAAATATATATATGTGTATATGTGTGTGAATGTTCATATGTACACATAAATGTTTACCATATATTGTATGTGTATGTGTACATACTCATTTTCAGTCATTTTTCAGTCATGTCTGACTTTCCATGACCCCATTTGGGGTTTTATTGACAGGGATACTGGAGTAGTTTGCAGTTTTCCATCTCCAGCTCATTTTACAGATGAGGAAACGGAGGCAAACAGGGTTAAATAACTTGCCCAGGGTCATACAGCTAATAAGTGTCTGAGGCCAGATTTGAACTCAGAAAGATAAGTCTGACTCCAAGCCCAACACTCTATCCACTCACTACCTGGTATATATACACATATATTTATATATACATATACACACAAACATTATATCTCAAAAAAATGGTATGTCCTAGGATTTTCACTTTCTTAGAAGAACTGAGAACGTTTTTTTTTTAAATTATTATGTTACTTTTATGCAGAGCGTTTTAAATTCCCTGTGACCTCTCAGTTGGAAAGAATTTCTAGGAATATGTTCAAAGCCTAGAATTTGTAACAGATTTGTTATCTATGCTTTAAAATTTATATTTATTAACCTAATTGATGACAGTTTTCTTTGCCTACTTAGATAGCATAGATTTATCAAGAATTAGGAAGGAAGGAGGTTAAAAGAACTTTGATAGTTGCTGAATTTAAACCCATCTCATCTATGAAGAATACCTTTCAACCAAGTTGCAAAATCATTCATTTAACTGAATATAGAGGGAGATGTGAGCAGGCTCCGTAAAAGCCCTGGATCTATCCTAGAATAAATTCCTTCTTAACCCTTGTGTCTTTCCAACCTGATCAAATAGTTCTTTCCTTATGCCTACTGGAAGGAACACTGTATTCTCCTTCAATATACTGGATAGTTATGGTGAGGAGTTAGAAGATAACAAATACAAATTTTATCTATTTTTCATTAATGGAGGACAATTGGTCAAGGAGAATACTAAGGAAGATGAGAATGCACAAGCTGACCACTGTAGGTAGGGAAAAAAAGCACCAAGTTAAACATGAATTGCATATGAATTGTTGGGAACTTGACTGTTTTCAAGCTTTACCTAGTATGTAGCACCCTTGTGGAAACTCAGGTCCTGCATTTCAAAAATTCAACTCCATTCAAGCCAACAAGAATTCATTCATTTTTTAAAGTATCTGTTATGTGCCAGTCACTTGCACTAGGTACATGGGATATAGGGACAGGAATAAATCAGCCTCTACCCTGAAGGAACTTTTTATATCAAGGGTAAAAGCTAGCTTTTATAGGTATGAATTAAATTGGCGAATAAATACTTAAAAGGACCGACTAAACTTTGGATTTAACTTACTACCTTCCCAGTGGGAACAAAGGCAGGAAAGGAAGGCATTGATACTCTAGCTTCAGTCCTCTGCAAGGGAAAGTCTGGTAACAACTAGAAATTCCCCTATTTGAGACCTCAAGATGTTCCATTGTCTCTGACAGGCAAAGGCTGTCAAGGAATTCTGGGTGGCTTATTTTTTACCCAGCTAACCATGTAATCTCTTCAGTCAAAATGAGAGCTCATAGCCTCCTCCCTCCATCAGTGGAAGAAAATTCCACTCCAAGATGGTGCCCATACTTAGGAAATTACAGGTCTGGATTTTCTCCATCCTCCTCCAAATAATGAGTTATCAATCTTTTAAAAATATCTTGCTATATTTGATATTAATAATCCTAAAATAATGTTTTTCTGCCTCAAAGTGGGCACCTTTTTCTGAGTAGTTACTACCTTCTCTAAAAAACAGCAACAACAAAGATTCAATGTATTTTTAATGTTATTAAATACTCAGTGTGGGAAAGGCTCTGGACTGTCATTAATAAAGCCAGGGACTTCTAGAAGGAAAGTAATATTGACAATGGATTTTAAATACTTAGCTGGCAACTGCACACACTCATACACACACTTATTCTTCTATTCTGTCCTTTTAAAGGCCAACTGGTCTTGGGGTGGATAGTGTCATCAATGTATAAAATAGCAGATCTAATCTCACTAGGATGAAGAAATCATGGGAAATAATTTAATTCTCTGTAGCTAATCATGCCCTATCACTTTTATTTCCATTTCCTTTTGAAGACTACTGGCAATCATGTGAATTTATTAAATGCTTTTGTTTGTCTTTCTCCAATTTGCTAGGGTCATTATGGGCTTAAATACTGCTCTCTGAGTGCTGGTCACCTACTCTCCTATTTCTAGATGACCTCTACAAAGTAAATGAGCATTCTTTCTTGCTATCTTCAATTCCTTCCCCATAACTCCAACTATAGTTTCATTGGCCCCAACGTATTTTTTGTACAAAAGATGATGAGTCATCTTGGGTGGTAAGTTGTGAGGGAGGTTTGTGAAAGTTCAAGATCTAGTCTGTGATGTAAGAATTTGTCTATCTTCTTTCCAAGGACTAAGCCATTTTTGGAGTCTTATACTTTGATGGTGATCGCTTTAGGTCTTCTAAGGACAGTACTAAAATAATATATTTACACTGTTTGCAGCTGAAATCTCCTATATGTTTTGTCTCCCATAATTAGAATTTAAGGTCCTTGAGATCAGGAACTAGCTGTTTTTATTAGAACTTAGTGCATTATTTTGAATAGAGCAAATACTTAATATTTTTTTCATTCATTTCTTCATTGTATCCACATTTGCCCTCCAAAATAGACCAAAGCAAAATTTTTGATTTCCATGCCCACCAACTCAAATTTTGGCCCACTATTGAATGGCCTATCATTAGAGAAAGTTCTCATCTTTTATCATGTTGACACAGCTTGATAAAATGTTTACTCCTTTCCCTTCAGCCAGAGCTTATAACTAAAATTCAGTAAATCAGACCTCATGCAGATCTGTAGGATTAAAAAAAAACAAAACAAAACCACAACCTCTTGATAAAGCCTAAAAATACTTGTTGAGGTAGATGGTCAGATTCAGCAGCAGATGCCCATATAGAATTTCATATCACTGGTGTGTAAATTTCTATGATTGGTGATGATGTTTCCTATCTGTGAGATACACAAGATTCTTAACCCCAAAGTTCTGTCTGTCCTTCATGTATTTTCTGGACTGCAATTAACTAATGCCCTCTTGTGGTTTTTAAGGAGAAAACTCACTATCATTCAGTCAATCAAGAATTTATTAAGCCTTTAGAATGTGGCTAGTACTATGCTAAGCACTGGGGATAAAAGGAAAAAGCCGAATTAATTCCTTCTGTTAAAGGATTTACGTTCTAAATGGGGGAAGAGGAATGTACCCATGTCAGTATAAACAAAATATATGCTGTGTAAATACAAGGTACTCAATATGGAAGGCTCTGAGAAGGAAAGTGGGGCAGCTAGGAAAGGTTTTCAACAGCAACCAAAAAAAAGTGACATTTCAGCTAAATCTTGAAGGAGGCCAAGGATTCTAAGAGGCAGAAGAAAAGAGAGAGGACACTCCAGACAAGAGGGATAGCCAGGGCAAAAGTATAGAGATGGAACAAGGAGCACTGTGTACGAGAAACAGCAAAAAAACCACTATTACGATTGAGAGCGTGTGGAGGGGACTAAAGTGTAAGAAGACTGGAACAAGAGGAAGGGCTTGCTTGTGAAAATCATTTAATGATGAAAAGAGGAGTTGATATTTAATCTAGAGGCAACAGAGAGCTGCTGGAAGTTCTGGAAGGTGTTTGTTGTTTGGTGGTGGTGGTTGATGGTAGTTGTGGTTGGGGGGGGAAGGATGTAACATGGTGAGATTTATTGTTTTGTCAATCAGTCTTCTCCAACTCTTGATGAACCAATTTTGGGGTGTTCTTGACATTGATACTGGAATGGTTTGCCATTGCCTTTTCCAGTTTCAGTTTGCCATTTCTATACACATGAGGAAATTGAGACAAAAAGAGTTAAATGACTTTCCCAGCTAGCAAGTGTCTGAGGTTGGATTTGAACTCAGGTTCTCCTGACTCCAAAAGGCCACTCTATCCATTGCAGTGGTGACCTAGATGCCCATGATGATACTTGTGCCTTATGGGAAAAGCATCCCTTTGGCAGCTGTATGGTAAGTGGATTAGAATGGTAACAGACTTGGGACACAAAGACCACTTTGGAGATTATGGGAATCATTCAGGCAAGTCATGACGAGGATGAAAGGAAATGTCTCCAAGAGATAACGAGAAGATGGGAATGACAAGATTGGGCAACTGATTGAATATGTGGAAGCACTTTTTTTCTTTCCATTTTCCTATTGCTCTCTGAGAGAGCTATGATTGATTTTGCCTTGCTCTTAGATGAAAGAATAAAGGTGACAGCATGCAGAACAGAAGCAATCATTATAGAAAGGAGGATGGGGTTACAGTAGAGATTTAACCTCCCCCCCACCTCCAAAACAAAACAAAAAAAACCTAGGTGGCCTGACAAAGATGAAGAGATTTTTCCAATTTTATTAACCAACTAATAACAGGAAAGCACTGGCACCGACAACCTGATGTCATCAATTAGTTCTAAGCAATCACAATTTTAGGAAAAGTAATGTTAGAAGGGGCATTTAGTGCTATAAGGACAAGGCTATATGTAGAATAAGATGGGATTGGACTAAATCATCTTTTAGCTCCAGGTTTTGATGTCTCAATACTGTAACTCTACAAGTCTGCCAAGTGATGTCATAACAGAGTTTCATTACAGTTGGGATTTGTTATGATATAAGAAAGATTTTATTAGAAAAAGAGATGTTGATTGAGGCAAAGTAATGTTGGATGAAGAGAGAGAGAGAAAGAGTGAGAGGGAGATGGAGAAAGGGAGAGAGAGAGAGAGAGATGGACAGATGGATAGATGGATGAAAAAGGGACACCCATGCATAGTAATGGTTAAAATGATTATTGGGAAAGGTCCCATTTTCTTATGCCGGCCTTCAGAGTCCACATCCGAATTTGTTTTAGTTTATTTCTTCACTGCTTAAAACTTTAGCATGAATTAAAGATGGCAAGGCAAAGGGGGGAAACTGGGAGCTAGGGGATCGTACATGTTTCAGCGTTAGAATGTTGATATGAACACACGCAGAATAAGTTTGCCAAAATCCCATAGTACCATCTGATTTGTGGCATGCTAAAGGAGAGAATAATATATAAACAAACAAAAAGCACAAAGCTTATCCTGGGAAACTAGATTGTGTTCAAAAGCCCTGAGCTTTGGAGAACCATTGAGATTCCTATGTACTCAAAATCACCCTTTTGACAAGACTGTTTCCCCACTCTCACTTAATCTCTCTATTCTTAAAGGTTTAGTGATGCCTTTGTTTCCCTATCTCAGTAATTTCTGGAGATACTCACTCGCTACTATTCACCCACCAAAAGCACCTTCTCTTATCACAAAGTAAAATGTTAAGAAAAGCTAATCCACACAACTCTGCTTGTCAGTACAGTATATGCAACATTCTACCCTCTTACTCCCTCACTCCTCCAAAGAAAACAAGGAATTACGTTCCTTATCTCTTCTCTAGGACCAAGATTGGTTATGACAATTATCCAGGGTTCGACTTCAAGTGATCTTGTCATTTACATTATGGCAGTCTTTGTTGTCACTTCATTTCTTCCAAGTGTTTTTGTAGTGACCTCTAATAGGGATTCATTTAGCAAAGTGATCTTAACTCTCTCCTTAATAGCAGGTAGGTTGAGAAATACTGAATCTTAGAAAAATAGGCCACTACATCTGAGTATTTTGTGGTTGTTCAATTATTTTCAGTCATGTCTGGCTCTTCATGACCCCCCTTGGGATTTTCTGGGCAAAGTTGCTGACATTTTCATCTCCAGCTCATTTCACAGATAAGGAAACTGAGGCAAACAGAGTTTGCCAGAGTCAAATAGCTACTAAGTATCTAAGGTCAGATTTGAACTCAAGATGATGAGTCTTCCTGATTCCAGGCCCATCACTTCATCTACTGTGCCACCTAGGCAGCCCAAACTGAACGTCTGAGTATATTAAACCTAATTTTGTTCTGCCTCAGTAGCCTCTGAGATCCAGCCACTCAGATTTTAGAGAGAGATAGACATCTATAGAGAAATATGTAGTTATACATATAGATATCTGAAAAGTTCTGCCCCACAGTGAGCAACCAGAGGAGTACCTTTTCAATAAAAGAATGTAAGAACACACACACACACACACACACACACACACACACACACACACAGAGTTGACATTTAAGTGGGACTGCTCTATCCAAGCTTACAGGACCTAAAGAGACTCAGTGAGGCTTTAGCTATGATTAGTTGGCATTGTGTAGCAGATAGTGAAAGAGAAACAAACTTAAAGCTCACAGGAGGTGCAGTTTGCTTAAATAATAGTAAGTAATTAGGATGAAGACAAAATCAGCGATGGCATTTTATAATTACAATTAATTTAAAGGTTAATTTCCTTTGGTGCTAAAATCTTATTTAAAACATTTACCAGGAAAGGAAATTAGGATGTTACTATCAAGATGCATAGAGTACTTCTGGGAATCCATGTCTATTATCACTAGAAAATTAGGTTAGGCTCAAAGTGGGAATTTCAATTCATTTTAGTATATAATGGATGGCAGTCAGGACCCTCAGTCTGTGGGGTTGGTTAGGGTAGGGAGTGTAAGATTTGCATTTTCTTTGTTTGTAGGATTAATTGCAAATGTTTCCAACAAAAGGCCCCAGTTTATACATGAACAACCCTGACATGGAAAGAAAATTGGTTATGGATTGCTGCCTTCGTAACTAATGAAGTTAATGTTAAAGGAATTCCCAGGAGCTGAGCTGAGGCATGAAGCGCACCCAATCATGCACATAAACACAACTGAATGACATCAGTTGGGGAAGCAGGGGAGAAAGGTATGCCAGGTAGCACTGTGTGTGACTCCCTCTGCACCCCCTATTTCCAGTCCCCCTTTTTTTTGTCATCACTCTGTTGGGAATTGTCATGCTTAAAGGTTCCAAATGCCCAAATAACATACACCAATGCTTGAAGAAAATAATATTCTATTTCAGCAGCTCATCTCTATGGGAACTTGTTTAGTAAAAATCAATGCATAACAGTAGTAGCCAAGGGAAGAACTTTCTACTTTGCATTCATCTGATTTCCATTTATCACCATTGCTGAGTTTTCTTAAATGAAACATTTTTAAACAAGTGTCTTTAAATATTTTATTGCCGCCACTGATGTGGAAACTCATCATGGAGGTATAAAATAGCATAGATTTATGGAGCTAAAAAGGAACTTAGTGATCAGCTAGGACAAACCCTTTATTTTTCAGATGAAGCAACAGAGGTACGTAGAGGTCATTTAACTTGTCCAGAGCTACAATGATACTTAATGGCCAAACCAGAAACAGGACACCATTCAGATCATTATCTGTCTAGTGATTCATCCCAAAACTGTCTTCCCAACAGAATAAAAATAAAAGATATTGGGGCCATGTAGACTTTATAGCAGTGAATATGTCCATTTTCAAGAATACTACAATTTGCAACCAAACTTATACTATCCATAAATGAATTGTCTCTTTGCCTTAGATGTTAATAGTAAATTCCTCTACCACTTTCACAAATTAGCTACAAAAATGTTGTAGTAACCATATGGACTTATAAAGCTATGACCTGCCCTTGAACGAAGACATTTAATTCATGCTCAAAATTATATGCTTTCCATATTTAAAGAGAAACAAACCATGTAAGGATATAGTTCTTGCCCCAAATCACATGGTAAAAAATTTTCATGTACTACATAAATGTTTATGGTATGCATGCTTCATACTTGCATTTCTCTAAACATTTATATGGGAATGGGATAGCCAATCTTAATTTAGACTGATACATTTTAGCACGTTGTAGAGGAATTTACTATTAACACTTCAGGCAAAGAGACATCTGAACATCTCTTGGGATGTTGGTTGAAAGCATATATTCATGGCTAACATAACTAGCTGGCTAAAACATGTCACAACAGCTTCCTCACTTTCACCTGAATGGCATTGTCACATCTAATTGGAGGCAATTTCACTTGAAAGAGCAGAACACAGCCAAGTGGATTTTTAAACCACTCAGATAGTAGAGCATGAAGAGTCAACCCAGATACTCAACTCTTTGAAGGTGAGGTTCTTCCTTTTATGTGTAAGTTGTCTTAATAGAGTTTGTATGATTTCCTATACTCGTATTTGTGTTGAACCTCTTTGCATGAGTGAACTACAGTTGAATAGAGTGTTGGATTTAAATTCACTAAGAACCTAGTTCAAAACCTCTGTGCCTCTTACTAGGGTCTATTATTATAGGCAAATCACTTAATCTCTAAGCCTCAGTTTCTCTACCTATAACTGCCTGGGTATAATAATACCTGTAGTACCTTTCTTATTGAATTATTATGAGGCTCAAATGAGATAGTCTCTGGAAAGAACCTGTGGTGTGAAGTTACAGGGGAGTATCTCTCGCTAATGTGTCCTGACTCATGCATGTCTTCATGCATATTCGAATCTTCTCCTGCTCTCTGGTTCATTATGCCCCCATTCTGTCTGTCTCTATCTGCCTCTCTCTGTCTCAGGCTCTAACACATACAGACACACACACATACACACACACACACACACACACACACACACACAAAACTATACTGCCATGAAGAGTAACTACTGGTGCACAAGCAATGAAAGTTCATACCAGGCTAGGTACAGAAGATGGGATTGGATGAGAAGGACTGAGCAGGTAAGCCAGTTTTATACTGTGCTAGGACATCCTAGCCAGACAAGCCCACCCATCCTTGTGAAAGAGTCACGTGTGTACAATCTTTAACACAGATGGAAGTGAAGAAAAGGTGAGGCTTTCCAAACTCATAATAGCTTGATTATGGTAGCCTCATTTTACTTCTTATTTTGATCTGTGGTCCTACCTATGTTCCATCCAGGGAACAAACACGTGCTAATTTTGATGTCTCTTTGTACCTTGGAAGTATCTTTGTGTACTGTCCAGGTGGGCCCTGTGCTACTATGTAATCACAACTCAGAGTATCTCTAAAAGCTTCAGAACAGTTTTGCTGTGTCCTGTGTATTTAGCCTGAAAACCACTTATCTGATCCTCTAAGAGAGGGGTTTTCAAACTATTTTTGAAATTGAAGACCCTTCCCCCAAAGAACTTTTGCTTATGTGAGTTATATCTGTCAATATTTACTGTAGTGGAAATTAAAATATCTTAGTATTATTATGAAAATAGTTTGAACCTCACTGGCATTGTTCAGTTGTTTTTTAATTATGTCCAACTCTTTGTGACCCTGTTTGGGGTTTTCATGGCAAAGATACTGGAGTGGTTTGCCATTTCCTTCTCCAACTCCTTTTACAGATGAGGAAACTGAGGCAAACACAGTTGAGTGACTTGCCCAAGGTCACACAACCTGAGGCTGGATTTGAACTCATCTTCAGGCCTGGTACTTTCTTTATTCACTAGCTGCACGCAGACCTCACAGACTTCCCAAAAGAGGCTCAGGGACTATGAAAGGACCTGTTGCTCAGTGACTAAAGCTAATCCCCCACCAAAAGGAAAGATTCTGCAGTGGTTGGAAATTTTATGACACTAAGGACCTCTGCTTTCATCTGTTTTCATTAGTTTACACATTTACCTCAAATAAAAGTCATCATTTCTGCAGGCCTCCATGCATATAAATTACAAGCTCCTTGAAAATACCTTCCTACATTTTTGCATCCCCAGGACCTTGCATGGCAAGCACTTAAATGCTTGTTGAATGAATGAATGAATGAATGAATGTATATACAAGTTTTTTAAGGTCTTGTTTCATCCTTAAGATTGAAACACAGAATGAAGCAGACTATTTTCTCTTGTGCTATGTTTTGTTTTGTTTTTTCTCATGGTTTCTCCCATTCATTTTAATTCTTCTATGCAACATGATTAATGTGAAAATGTGTTTAATAAGAATGTATGTGTAGAACTCATATAAGAGTGCAAGCCATCTCAGGGAGGGAGTGGGGAAGGATGGGGAGAAAATTTAACACATGAAAGTGATTGTTGAAAACTGAAAAACAAATAATTTGTAAAAAAAAAAAAAAAAAAAAAAAAGATTTCAATGTAAAAAAAAAAGTAGTGGTACCATTGCAAGGTTATTTCCAGATGCTTTTTCCAATAATAAGGTATAAAATCTTAAGATTTATAAATTTAATTCAAGCATAATATCCAAAATGAGAGCTAAAAATCCCACTGTACATGGATCAGACCACATCTTGAGTATTTTATTCTGTTGTAGCCAAGGTATTTTATAAGCAAACTGAAATGTGACCACATGGTGAAGGGCCTGGAGATACATGCTGTACATACAGTACAGGGGGATCAGTGGGACGAATTAGCTATTTAGCCTGTGTAAGAGAACACTTAAAACAGGACATGCTATCTGTCTTCAGATATATTAATTTACGTCACTTCGAAGAAAGGCTGAAACGGTATCATCAAGTGAATGCTACAGAGAGGCAGCCGCAGGAATAATTGTAGATGTGTGGGCTACACATGGCAGCACACCTATGGTCATGATGTAAGGGGGAATAAAGCCTTCCTTACAATTAGAGCAATCCAGCAGTGAAGTGAATTGCCTCTGGAGGCAGTGAGCCCCCCTTTTACTCCCTCCCCCAGCACCCCTCACTTGAAAAGCTAAATGACTACTTCTTAGAACTGTTGTAGGGGAGATTTCTGGACTGTTAATGTGCTGCTGCCTACTTATATGCACTCACTGTAGTCTTTCCATTACCCTTCAGGTCATCTGGGGTAGGAATTGTTTTGTTCTGGTCTTTATGTTCATGATGCCTTACCAACAGGCTCTTACTAAATGTCTGTTGAATTAAATAGATTTAATTCTATTTGATTACATGAGTCCAGGAACATTTCCTAAGTGCTTACTGCATACCAGGCATTGGGCTCTCAACTGGGGATAAAACAAAGGCAAAAATAAACAATTACAGTATGAGCCATCAATGAATGGGAAGATAGCAGGTAGATATCTGGATACTGTATGTGGAGCAGATCAAGATCATCACAGAGGGCAAGGTATTAATGGTGGGGGAACCAGAAAAGACTTCTTCGAGAAGGTGAGGTGTTAGGCTTAATTCCTTCAATGGTGAAGGAAACCGGGGAAACTAAGATATTGTTATGAAAGAACAGAGTACTTCATGCATGGGGGACAGCTAGCATCAAGACATGGAGAGAGGCGATGGAGTGTTGTGTGTGAGGAATTACAAGCAGGCCAGCATCCTGGAGGAGTAAAGTGAAAGAAGACTGGAAAAGTAGGAAGAATCCAAACTGCAAAGATCATTAAATGACAACATAGGTGCGGCAGAACCTGAATTCAGAAAGACTCGTCTTCCTGAGTTCAAATCTGGCTTCACACACTAGATGTGTGACCCTGTACAAGTCACTTAACCCTGTTTGCCTCAATTTCTTCATCTGTAAAATGAGCTGGAAAAGGAAATAGGAAACTCCTCTAGTATCTTTGCCAAGAAAACCCCAAATGGGATCATGAAAAGCCAGATATGACTGAAATGACTGAGCAACAAAAATGATAAAGTTGTTTATATTTAATCCCAGAGATAAATAGGAAGGTACTGAAGTTCCCTGAACAGGGGTCAATGACATGGTCACCCCTATACTTTAGGAAAGTCACCTTGTCAGCTATTTTGGAGCAAGGAGAAACTTGAGGTATCCATCAGAAAACTAATACAGTAGTCCAGGCAAGAAGTAATGAGGTCCTGAATGAGGGTGGTGGCTGTATGAGCATATTGAGAGGAAGAAAACAATGACTGAGGTCATGAGCCTAATGACCCGGAGGATGGCATTGTCTTTGACAATGGTAGGGAAATTCAGAATAGCTCTAAAATAACAACTGACAGCCATAAAAGAGGCAACTTCCTGTTAAAAATACAGGTGGTCCAAACTTCTCCAACCTATATTATAATCTCAAGATTTTCATCTCTCCCACATTTTACTCCCACAACTTGGCTCCAGGAATAAATTACCCAGGTAAACTGTAGTATATCATTTATCTTTTTTTGATGGGATATTGTGAGTTCATCAGTGTAGAAAGTTCCCTAGTGAAGAAACTCCCTTTAACAAAGTGAATAAGAAATTGTGCTGGCATTTATAATGCCCTAGAATTACAAGGGTCATTGAAAGGCCAAATGGCTTGCCCATGTTCATACAGTTAGTGTAATCTCAGAGTGAGGTGGGACTTGAACTTAGCTCCCCATAACTCTTAAACAATCTCTTTAGCCCTTTCACTATGTTTTCTTTCTTAGATTTTCACTGAAATGAAAATATAGACTCAGATTTGGATGACACATTAAAAAACCTCTAATTCATGCTCTTACCCAAATAGAAGTCCTTTCTATAACATCTCTCACAGGTAACTGAACACCACCAATCAAATTGGAGAGATATAATAAATGATCATAAGGAATGGATTATAATCGATGTCAGTAGGAGAAATGCAAACAAATATCTTTTCAAATCTGACCTCAGTTATTGGTTGGAATCAACCAATCTTTAAGCATTTGTGACATCCCCATGTGTCAGGTACTGGAGATTCAAAGAAAACCAACTGATCAAAGGAACACAATTACAAATAGTTTTTTTTTTTGTTTTGTTTTGTTTTAATGAAAATAGAAGTTTGAGGAAGGCTTAAAAAATAATTCTGGGAAAATTACTGAAAATGTCTGTTATTAAGTAAAATGCTTTGGTTACCAAAAAGACATTGGCATGCTAGGTATTAATTTTCTTTCTGCTTTGGTACGACAATGAACGTAAGTAAGACTTAGCTCTGGTCAAATTAAGAGAGAAACTTTTTTTAAATCCATAGAACAGGACTCTAGGAAAGCCCTGAGAAAATATTTTTGATGAATAAGGTTAAAAACTGCAGCATCTGCACTGATTTGGCTAACAAGTCTCATTTCAGTCAAGTCACGTTTCTACTGTCAGGAAGGTATCTATAGCTCGGCACTTTGAGTGACCTTTCAGGCACAGCCAGGATAAAGCACCCAGTGAGAAGGGCCGCATTTTCTGTGCTTGGAGAAAAATAGCTCCAAACCCACTGGGAGCTTTTAACACAGTCTGGATACTTCAAGCTTTGTATAGTCAACTGAATCACTGCCACCACGAAGCTGGTATAGCAGGGGGCAGGAGAGCACATACAGTCTGCTTCTTTATGATTTGGCCTAAGGTTGGTTATGCTCTAAATCTCTTTTGTAGAATTGGCAGTAAGGACCCTTGACATCCTCTCCTGTAGGGATAATAGGCACAGGCATTATTTTCATTTACCCACACAAATTCCTTTAATGCCTATAAATCAGGTTCTTCTAAACATGTATGTTCAGCTATCTGGGGACAGCCATAAAACCTCCCCTTGTGGTCTTTTCCACCTCTATCTTCAAAAGCATGTATCTTAACTGGCAACTTTTTCATTAACAGCAGAGGTATAATTTTATGTTACTATTCATCACAGCCAACACATATAAAAATATATAGTTTAAGGTTTGCTGAATTCAGTATTCATTATTAAAATGTTTAAATCAAAGGGGGGAGCTCACTACAGGACAGAGTTTTTATACAAAAGATATTTATTCAGAAAGCATTTTCTACCACTTGGTAATTTCCTAATTCCACCATATCAACACTATTAAATGATAATAATTAAAACTGATACAGCATTTTACTAATACAAACTAATTAATCTTCTTCCTAACAATCTCTCTTGGTAGGCAAATATAATTATGCCCATTTTGCAGGTAGGAAAATTAAGGCAGACGTTAAGTACGATTTATAAAAATTGTAGAGCATGCAAGGTGATGAGATCCTGCCTCTAGTCTTTGCTGCAAGATGTGGCTTAAATCATCTGACCTCTTTGTGATTTTATTTCCTCCTCTGTTGAGTAAGGATACTTCCCTGTTTCACTGAGTTGTACAGGTTACGATATGTAGTAGCTCATGGTAAGGAGCAGACATGCCCAACAATAGAAGCAATCTAGATCTTTTTTGTTTGTTTGTTTGCCCAAATACTCATACATGTGCTAAAAAGCAAGGGCAGTCCCTTGTGTCACTGGTGACATCAATACCCACTACTCTGAATCTACTTTCCACTTTTACTGATGAGGCTTTAAGTGATATAAAGAATATGCCAAGATGCTGAGATGAAAACTTTGTTACACCCTTTGGAGAAACTGATGGAAATCAGAGCCATAAAGGATGGATCTGAGAAAATCGTTGCCAAAATGTTCAATTAAAGAAAGGAACTTTTTTTAAATAAATGCTCCTCCTTAAGATACGGGACACAAAAAGAAATGACTTTAAGAATGTAAGCATTATAAACATTATAAATCTCTTCAATAAGGCAAGAAAGATGCCTGAGTCAAATGCTAGAGCAGTGCTATCCATCATAGTTAAAAACCCAGGTCAGGTGATTTTTTGATCAGTCACTACCTTATCTTTGTCACATTACTCACTCAGAAGCCAAAGAAGAGATAGTGGGATTAATGAGTAAATTTTTCTGGTATGTTCCATCCCTACGGACTCTGCTTATGAGGTTTGAGTGGGTTGAGGGGGTAGAATAAAGAAGGTTCAGGACAAACCCTAGTCCCAGTCTGGATTTTGGCTAAATATAGATAAAATAGACTACTGGGAGTTTCTAACCATTTGTCCAAGCTTTGTAAACTAAGGTACTCTGACAGTGCCAGACATCAAGAAGGAATTCTTGTGAGGTGTTAAGAAAGCAGGAAGAGCTGTGGAAGCAGGAAGTCAGTAAAAGAAGCAGGCTTATCAATAGATCCTTATAATTAGAAATAGCCTGCTGAAAAGCAGTATCAGAGATTTGACCATGGTAGCTTTGGGGGCTGAAGTGGAGTTAGGGTGAGATCCTCTCTCCCTGACACTTAGTCAAGAGGACAAGGCATGGGCAGGACCTAAAACCTAATCAGACCCACCAAGGCATAGGTTGAGGGGATTCGATAAGGTTAATGATAAAGGCCCAAAGAGTCCAAGTGTAGTTATGCTAATTAGGCAACCCTAAAGTAGATGGCACCGATCCCAATAGTGAAGCAAGGAGGCCATTATGACCACCATGCAAAAAGCCTCACAATAAATGGGCCACAAGTCACTGTAAAAAGTGGGAGTGGGGGACAGAGAGAGTTTGCTGGAGATTAGGAGACTAAAAAGCTTGCAGAGGTGGTAGCAGCAAACTGAATTATTTTGTAACACAAAGAGGTGAATTTGACCCTATTAGGAATCCCTGGGTTTATTAGATGAGATATATGACTAGAACATGTCAGTAGAAGAGTACCATATTTCAAAGTAGCAGTTTACTTAAAAGTGGGTGTTAGAATAGTGTTGTAAATCAAGAAATATTCATGTGAGAAAAAACACAAGCAGGGTAAAAGAAATGTGGTAAAGAACATGTTGATGAGGACCTGTGGAAGGAGAAACTGAAATACTATTGTACTGGGAATATACAGTTGACTTTAGTCAACCAGGCCTTTAGTGTTATTACTACCCTTCTTAGATAGTTTCTCTTGTGAATGACTGGGCTTCTGTATTGTTTTCTTTTTCCTGTGTTAGACCTGCTACTTTATGTGATACATGCTACCTAGTATTATTGTCATATATGGATTCAAATCTATGGGAGCAATCTCCTCCCACTACTTCCAATTTCATAATAAACTCCTTTCAATCAGATGTACGTATAGCGTGGACCTGTGTAGATAGATTTGCCTGCTCTTTAAGATAGATTTCACCCCTGGCTAAGAGCACGTAATTCCTGCATCAAAGCACGGCCCAGAATACAAATCCCATTCTCTGACACCTTCTTCTTGACCAGCTGTTCACTTCCCATATCCTCCTCTCTCTTCTGAAATCCCTTCCTTAAATTGGCAGCAGTGATAAAAACACCATCTGCATCCCTACAGTCTTCAATTTCTTTCTTAGAACTTCATAATCCCTAAAAAAGAGTAAGAGTTATTCCTTCAGTCATTTATTCTCTCATAGTAATAGCTAGCATTCATAAGTACTATACATGTGTTGTTTGCTCTTCACAACTTTATGAAGTAGGTAATGGTAATTACCTCCCTTGCAGAGGTCAACCAATAAATATTTATTAAATTCTCACAACATGCCAGGCACTGTGCTAAGGATACAAAAGAGGCAAAAGATAGCCCCTGCCCTCAAGGAGTTTATAATCTGATGAGGGAGAAACTAACATATACAAAGCAGGATATATAAATGGGAAGTAACAGAGGAAAGGCACTAGAATTAAGAATGGTCCAGAAGAGAAGGGAGGGATGATAGAAGAGAGGGCAGATTGGTGACAGGGAAAATTAGAATGCTTGGTGTATTGGGATGGGGGGAGGGGAGAAAAGGGGAGAAAATTTGGAACCCAAAAATTTTGTGAAAATCAATGTAAAAAGTTAAATAAATAAATTTATATTTTTAAAAAAAAATTGAAATTTAAAAAAAAAAAAAACAAAAAAAAGAATGGTCCAGGAAGTCTTCCTATAGAAGGTGAAACTTTAGTTGGGACTTACAGGAAGCCAAAAAGATCAGTTGTCAAGAGTGGTGGAGAAAGTGTTCCAGCATGGGAGAGGGCCAGAGAGAATTCCCTGAGCCCAGAGATGGAGTGTCTAGTTTGTAGAACAGCCAGGAGGTATCATTGGATTGAAGAGTATGTTTCTGGGAGTAAGGTGTAAGAAGACTGGAAAGGTAGGAGGGTAGATTATAAAGGGCTCTCTCAGTGCCAAATAAGGCATTTCGTATTTGCTTCCAGAAGCAACAGGAAGCCACCAGAATGTACTGAGAGGAGGAGAGAGAGAGAAAGAGAGTGTGTCTGTGTGTGTGTGTGTGTGATGACTGGATCTGTACTTTTGGAAAATAACTTTCATGGCTAAATGGAAGATGGATTGGAGTAGGGAGAGAATTGAGGCAGACAGACCCACTAGAAGGCTCTTGCAATAATCCAGGAGTGAGGGGATGAGGGCCTGCACCAGTGGTGGCAATGTCAGAGGAGAAAAGGGGACTTAGAGAAATATTGAAAAGATAAAATTGACAGGCTTTGGCAACACCTTGGATATGAGGGGGTAGGGGTGAGAGTTAGTGAGGAATTTTGGAATGACTCCTAGTTTGTGAGCCTGAGGGATTGGGAGGATGGTGTTGCCCTCTACAGTAATAGGAAAGGGAGGAAAGGGCCAGCATCTGGGGGAAAGATAATGAGTTCTGTTTGGGCACATGTTTAGTATGAGATCCAGTTCAAGGTGTCTGAAGAGCATTTGGAAATGCAAGATTGGAGGTCAGCTGAAAAATTTGGATAAGATAAGTAGACTCAAGAATAGTGATGGTAACCAAATCCATGGAAGCTGATGATATTACCAAGTAAAGTAGTGTAAAGAGAGAAGATGGCCCAGGACAGAACCCTGAGGGGGACATCTTTGAACCAAGAATGTGATCTGGAGGAGGATCCAGCAAAGGAGAGAGAGAGAAAGGGCAGTGAGATTGGAGGAAAATCAGGAGAGAACGACGTCTCAAAAACTGAGAGAGGAGAGAGTATCAAGAAAGAGAGAGTGGATCAGTAGTGTTCAGGGAGAATAAGGATTGAGAAAAGGCCATTAGCAACAAAGCTCAGTAATAACCTTGGAAAGAGCAGTTTTGGTAGAAAATGGTCAGAAACCAGATTGTAAGGGATTAAGAGAGTGAAAGTGGAGGCACCTATTATAGATGACCTTTTCAAGGAGTTTAGCTACAAAGGACAAAAGTAGATATAGGATGACAGTGAGTGGGGATGGAAAGATCAAGTGAGGGTATTTTTTCAGGATAGGGAAGATGTGGACATGTTTTGTAGGTAGTAGGAAATAAATCAGTAGAGAAGGAGAGATTGAAAATAAGTAAGAGTGGAGATGACAGAAGGGCGATCACCTGGAGGATGATGAAATAGGATCATTTGAACAGATAGAAGAGCAAGGCTACTTCATCCTATAAGGCAGAGGTAGAGGAGAAAATGGCAAAGGACACTTGAGTGATAAGATAAGGAAAAGAAGAGGAGGGGAGGTTCATAGTAAATGGCCTCCATTTCACCTGTAAAATGTGAGGCAAGATTCTCAGTTGAGAAAATGAAGGAAGAGGAACCATGGAGTGTCTGAGGTCAGATGAAAAGTTTTGGAAGGGTTGAAGTAGAGAGTGTGAATTGATAAGGGAAGTAGAGGAGGAGATGAAAAAAACCAAGGCTGAAAGAGATGAAGCGACTTGTCCAGGTTCATTTCACTAGTAAGTATGAGGCAAGTTTCCAAGTGAGTTCTTCCTGACTTTGTTCAATAACAGCTAGCTGACTCTACATAACAGGGAGACTAAGTTGCATTTTGAGAACAAGTAGTTAGTGTTGAACATGTACAAAAACTGCAAAAGCACAAGTATACTGCATATTGAATGCTGAAATATTCCTCTTACTTCCTATAATGGCTAAAAGTGAGGTTCTCAGGTCCATGTCTCAGCAAGCTGAATCTGTTCTCATTATGAGTCAATTTATTTTCATGGTTCCTAAGCAAAACCTATTTTTAGAACAGAATTTCCTTTCTGATATCAGAAATAACAGCATTTATAATCACTTTTCTAATAGGTGATCCTCATGACAATCATGGGAGGTAGATGTTGTTATTATCCCCATTTTACAGGTGAGAAAACTGAGATAAACACAGGTTTAAGTGAGTAATAGTGCCAGTAAGAATCTAAGATAGTATTTGATCTCAGATCTCCCTGACTCCAAGTTCACCTCTCTATTCACTGTTCCAGATAAAGACCTTGTTCATTTATATTTTACCAATAATTACCAGATTCCTGTCCTCCCTCCCCACAAAAAAAGATATCTACTTTTCAGATCTATGAAAATTTCTTCTCTGGAAACTCAGTTTCTAACCTCTTTCTCCTCTCACCTCTGACCACTAACAAGATATCAGATAATATGAAGATATCAGATATTATGTACCTATATCTTGCCTTTTCATTTTTCTGTCATTCTTAGTGCATGTAATTGTTTTTGGCAAGGAGACATGATTCAATCCCTTTTGCCAAAAAAAAAGGAGCATTACAGTTTCTTACAATATATAGAACATGTTTACTGTGCGTTCTAACTGCTGGTTTGTGTTGAATGTCAGACCCACTTCCTATAAACCTTCACCTTGTTCCCCTCATGTGAAATCACAGAATCCTATTTTACTTTCATGGCAACCAGATTTTTCAATACTTTAATTCATTGTCAACATCATGACAAGCTAAAGGATGCTTCAGTCTCCTTACGCTTTTGTAAGTTTCTCCGTTACCATCAGGAGTCGGGAGACCAAGGAACCAGCATGAAGATAGACTGAGAAAAAAAAAAATTCCAATTAGGCCTTTCTAATTTGAGATGAGTGCATAATTCTTTTTCACATGTAAGAAAATTCTTGTAAAACTGTAATTGATTCTCTGAGACCACAAAAAAAAAGTCATTACCTTGAAGGAACTACCATTTTTACATTCCCCACTATTAGTTACTCTCAGTTTAATAGATTATTAGCTGCTTTCTCCATATTAATTTCTGTGAAACTTTGCTTCCACTTATCTCTTCTAAAAGTTGTTTCTAATAAATATAATTTTCTCTTTTCAGTTGATTTCATAGGTGGATTTGACTCTTACGGCTATCAAGGCCCACAGAAGACATCTCATTTACAACTACAGCCCATGTACATGTAAGGATGTTGCTTTTGCAATGTTTTTTGGACGAGCAGAAATGAGAAAATAGTTCAGAACCAATGATATTCAGCTAGCTTTTTTTTTCCTGACAGAATGGCTTCAAGATGTTTTTTTTTTTATCCAGTACTATTCACAGGTGGGGAACCTGAGGCCTCAAGACCACATGTGGTTCTCTAGGTCCCCTGTGCAGCCCTCTGACTGAATCTAAACTTCACAAAACAAATCCCCTTAATAAAAGGATTGCTTCTGTAAAACTTGGATTCAGTCAATAGGCCACACATGAGGACCTAGAAGACCACATGTGGCCTCGAGGCCACAGATTCCCCACTCCTGTATCTAACATAATGACTTCTCATGGCATGATGGGCCAAATTTTGATGTCATGTTGACACTAAAGTAATATATCAGAGGTTCAGAAATGATGACCTTAGCCCTGCGTTAGCCCTACTCTTAACAAGGTACCAGTTCTCCAGCATAAGTATCCATTTGGTTTGGATACTGCTCCTGTCTTCCATTTATCATTGCATTTGTATACTTAGACCAAAAAACATGAATGTGATCAAGATTGATTAATTTTGCTGAGGTGTAAGTCTAGCTGTGAGACCTTAGGCCAGTCTCTCATTTTCAAAATGAGGGACTTAGAGTAGAAGGCGAAGATGCCTTCTAGTTCTAATGTTATATAATTCTGTATTACTATACCATTACTATGTCAGTTGCTCAGAAATGCAGTCAAATACACTTAGCTTCTTGAGGGTAAGGATAGATAAATAGGTCAAATTTGCTGTACTGTAATATTCATTCATTTATTTAATAGATTCCCACTATCTTTCTGCAAGGTAGTAAACTACTTTGTCTTTCAATCACCATACTGTATATGATAATTATTTTTGTAGCCTTCCTAATACACAGACTGATTTGTAAAGTGTTGGACCTTTATTAATGTTTGTGGAATTGAATTGGATTGAATGTGGAAGATATGATCAGATGAAAGTTCATTAGCGCAATTGTTCCAGGTTACTGATAAACAATCCAAGTTTATTTTATATCCTTTTTGGGGTAAATTTCCTTGGAAAAATTGATCTATATCCATATATGCATATGTACTGATATCAACCCATTGCCATGGCAAGTTGACCTAGAAAAATAATTATAGAACCAAAGGCAAAGACCAAAAGAAAAACTACCAATTCATCAAACTGAGGAAACATCATTTTTCCTTCTCTATTCAGTATCACAAGTGAAGAGGTCATTAAGCATATTTACTCTTTTATTATGTGGCTACAATGTCCAAGGCACTACACCCATTATGCCTTCCAATCATTGTGCTTTGAGTAGTAATAACTGAATTTATGGAGTATTTTTCTCCATAAAATAAGCATTTGTTAAAGATCTACTTTGTGCAAAACAATGTGCTGTGCATTAAAAGAGATATAAAACTTAGAAAAACCCAGGTCCTGCCCTAAGAATGTGCAGTATATTTGAGATATAAAACATATTTAGCTTCAATGGGTAGAAATTTAAGACAATCAGATTTGGGCTCACTATAGGGAAAACTCCATAATAATTAGGGCTATACAAAAGTATAATGACCTATCTCAGGAGAAGATAGTGACTTTTCCTACCATTACTCTTGGCCACTAGCTAGAGATATCATAAAGGTGATTTTATACAGGTAGTAATTAGACTAGTTAGGGTAAGGCATTGTTTTAGGAAGGCACTGAAGATTTTTAAACAGGTAAGTGACTTGTCCTGTTTCATATAGAAAAACGGATAATCACTGAGGAATATAAAGGGACACTAATTAGGAGGCTCTTACTGACCTGGAAAACAGATTGAGGAAAGATGACTTAAGAATGAATCATTGGACTGCCTGAAACCATGACCAAAAATGAATCTAAACATCACATTGCAAGAAATATTCAAAGAAAACTACACTGATCTCTCAGAAACAGAGGGCAAAAAGGAAATAGAAAGAATCCATCTTTAATCTCCTGAAAGAAACTCCCAAATGAAAATTCTTGAGAACATTATAGTCAAAATCCAGAACTTCAAGTGAAAGAAAAAGTATGGCAAGGAGCCAGAATGTATCCATTCAAGTAGATAGGAGCCACAATTAGGATCACACATCATTTGAAAGCTACCACTATGAAGGAGCAGAGACCTTGGAATATGATATCCCAGAAGACAAAGGCTTATAGTCCTGCAAAACAGGGGGAGGCAGGGAGAAACATTTAATGAAATAGAGGATTTCCAAGTATTTCTGATGAAAAGGAGCAGAGCTGCATAGAAACATCTCAGTGCAAATTAAGAGAAACAAAGAGATAACTACAGGTGAACAACTAACTATAAGGGTTTAAATAAAGATAAACTGCTTATGTTCTAATATAGGGAGATGATTCATGTTTCCCCTCTGAACACTATCATCATTAAGGGTCCTAGAAGGAGTCTAACTAGACAGAAGGCTTGAAAATAGATCTTAAACAGGTAAGGGGAGAGGTTAGGGTTAGAGGTTAGAATATCTTACATAATTAGGGTACACAAGTAGAAGTCTGTAGGAAGGAGGGTGGCTTGCACTTGAATCTTACTCCGCAGTCTTTTTGGAACTGGATAAAGGAGGGAAGAGCACACATGCACACACACACACACACACATACACATATACACACACACAGATTTGGGTACAGAAATATATTTCAGTCAACTGGCAAATAGAAGGGAAAGTTCTATTTGCCAGTTGACTAAAATATATGAAAACATACAAAAATATTTATGACTCCTTTTGAGGTGTAAAACATGGTTATCTGAGGAGGTGCTGCCCATTAGCTGTAAAATAGCTTCACGTTACGTTATATAAATGCAATAAAATGCTAAGGGGATGGTTTTAGATAAATCTGCCAAGACTTGTACGAATTAATGAAGAATGAACTAAACAAAACCAAAAGAACGATTTATGTGATGAAAGACTTAGATACTCTGATGCCATGATGCCAGAGGGCCAATGAAAGATGGTACCTATCTCCTGATGGAGAGCTGATGGGAGTATAATACAAATTATATACACATATGTAGACATACATATGTATGTATACATGTCGGTATACATTCAGTTGTATATCTATACAACAGAATATAATAAGTATATTTAGGAAGATGCTGTCATGTATTTGTGTGTAAATATTTATGTATTTGTACATAGATACACATTGTGTAGCTATGTGTCCACTGTGCATGTGTTTAAATGTATACACAAACCAGATCACATTGGACATGTGAAAAATCAAAATATGCTTGTGTGTATGTGTATATACATGTATGCATATATGTATACATACACCACACATTTTTTTCTTTTAGATATGTCCAACGCAGAATTACTTTTTGTTTGACTGTACATACTTATAACAATGGTTTTGGTTTTGTGTATGTGTGTGTTTTTGTTGGACAAAGGACAATTTAGAGGGAGAGGAGGCAAATTTTTGCTAATCGAAAAAAATAAAATTTAATTAAAAATCACTTGGTAGCTGAATGGAAAATGGATTGACAGACCAGATAGACAGGTATGAGACAGGGAGAATAATCAGATCATTACAGCAATCCATTAATGATGTGATGAAAGCCTGTCCTAGAATGACTCCTGTGTAAGTGCAAAGAAGGAGACATATAGGAGAAATTAAAAATAATAGTAATATGTATATAGTACTTTAAGTTTCAAAAGTGCTTTACAAATATTATCTCACTTTTTTCCTTAGAAAAACCCTGAGAGGTAAATGCTATTTATATCCCTAAGGAAACTGGAGGAAGACAAAGGGAACTGAGGCAGACAAAGATAAGTGACTTGCTAAGGGTCACCCAAATGGGCAGCTAGGTTGTACAGTGGCTAGAAGCCAGTCCTGGAGTCAGGAAGACCAGAGTTCAAATCTGGCCTCAGATACTAGCAACATGACTCTGGGAAACTCACTTAACCCTGTTTGCCTGAATTTCATCATGTATAAAACAAGCTGAAGAAGGAAATGGCGAACCACTCCAGTGTCTTTGCCAAGAAAACTCCAGATGAGATCACAAAGAGTCAAACAGAACTGAAATAACTAGACAAACAACACCCAGCTAGAAAATGTCTGAAGTCAAATTTGAACAAAAGTCTTCTTAACTCCAGGCCTGGTGCTCTAGCCTCTGCACTACCTAGAAAAGTGGAGGTACTAATGATAAGACTTAATAGTCATATTTAAATTTTTTCCATATTTGGACATAGAATATCCTCATTAATTTTTTCAGTCAATAGACATGTAATCAATTCAAAATGCTGTACCAGGTACTGAAGATACAAAGCTAAAATAAAATATATCATCCCTTCCTTCAAGTTTATGGTTTAGTCAGGGAGGTAACAGTAGTACATACCTGTTATTTCATTGCTATTGGAAACTCCCAGTGAGGAAACTCCCTCTACCAGTGCAAGTGTGCACCTACTTTGCAACCAGAGGAATAGACAAAGGCATGGGACTCTGAGACTAATTGATCTGTTCAAGGTGACATGGAAAATGTATATTAGCAGGGGCCTTGATCCCATCCCTGCCTTACTCCTAAGCCAATTTTCTATCCACATTCTCACTCTGCCTCTCAATACTATAGCAGGGGGTATGAAATCGACAAGATAAACTCATCTGGTCTAGAATTCAGGGGTAGGGGAATTTGTTATATGAAGTTTAGATTCATATTCTCAAATATGACTCTTTGAGTGAATCTAACCTTCACATAACAAATTCCCTTCATAAAAGGATTCATTTTATAAAACTTGGACTCAGTCAAAAGGCCACACACAAGGACCTAGAATGCTACATGTGCCCTCAAGGCCACAGACTCCACACACCTGTAGCTGAAGAGGCTACATGCTCCTATACACTAGCTCCCATCCTTGGACACTGGGCTTCTGCCTAGTATTTACCATGTTTAGCTCTCTCCCAGACCCACTATGCTACTCCTTGGTCATCTTCCTACTGCAACACACCATTTGGCGTGTGCTGTCTCCACACCCTTTTCCAACTCTAATTCTAAGGACAGTAATAAAATTGATACTTTCCAAACACTCTTCCCCAGCTACAACTCCTCTGTATATGTGGTCTTCCCCTATTAATTCCAGAGACTGCTTGCTTGTATTTGTATAAGTATACAGAGTAACAGGCAGTCGTGAGTATGTGATACGATATTTTTTATGCATTCATTCAAGAAATCAATTACAATTGGATAGATTTGGGATAGTTTAGAATTCAAAGGTCAAAATGACCTTGGAGGTTATCTTGCTCAATCCCTTCATTTTACAGTTGAGGAAACTGAGTCACAGAACACTAAGTGACTTGCCCAGGGTCATACAGGTTGTTGCAGGTGGGATTTGAACCTATGTCCTCTGAACAACTAACCCCTTTTCCACTGTACAACCATGCCTCACATGATACTGGACATGTAGGTAGCACTCTGAAGAAACTAAGAAATTTTTCAATTGTGAAAGAAACATCCCAAACATTCTTCACTATTATAAACTTCCATAGAGATTTTTACTAGTGTTTTTAATGTCATAGGTTTGAAGCATGTCAGTTTGTCTTGATAGCCTTTTAAATCATAAATACTAAGAAAATTCTACGAAGAACTTACATCTAGCTATAAAAGCAAAGACACAGATAATTGAAATTCAAAGATTTTTTAGCTAAACCTTTAACTCAAGCTACTAATAAATCATGCAATATCTGAGCCTCAGTCTCCCTATCTAGTAAATGAGCTATAATATCACATGAATTTTATGTTCTAATGTTCTCATTAACATTTCCTTTCTGCCCGATGGCTACAAAGCAGGCAGGGTTTGGAAGATCTACAGACTAGATAACCATCCCCTAACTAAACCAGGCACACATTCTACAGGTCCTCTAACATCATTCACTGAATTAACAGAAGAACATTAATCGAGGCACACTTTGGGACACCATTAGTTCCATAGGAAGAATGTTCTCCTTTGTTTGAGTCTTGAGGAAATGACCAAATAATGTTTTAATGGGGTTTTACAACATCATGCAAGGATTTGGTTAAAATGTGTTAATGATGTTCGTCATTAAATAGAATAAGACAAATCATTGTTTCTGTAATTCACTCATTCAAAGCAAAGCAGATTCACTCACTCATGGTAAAGAAATGCCCCAGTGTATATTGCTAGCCCATATCCCCAGGAGGTCAAGGATAGGGAGAGGCTCAGATTTATGAAAATATTTATAGCAGCACTTTTATGGTAGCAAAAAAAGGTGTGTGCTTATCAATTTGTGAACATTTATTTGAACAAACTTTCATATATGAATGTAAAGGAAACCCTATGAGAAAAGTTGAATACAAAGAATTTAAAGTGTGAAATGATTCATAGGGAAGTAATTCAAAAAGAAGTAGGCAGAACTAAAGATTATATGCAGGGACAATAAGGTGAACAGAAACACCACCAAAACAGCCGTGAACTTTGAATAATGTTAACAATCAGTCTTAATCCTTGAGAAGAGATAATGAAAAGTACCTCCCTTCTTTAGATGGAAGAGCGAGGAACTGCAGGTATAGAATGTTGCATATATGGGCACATCACTGCACTGGATGGTTTTGCTTGATTATTTTTCTTTGTTACAAGAAGGATGTGTTATTCACTGGGTGGGGGGGAAATAATAAATCCAAATATTACTGTGATAAAAAAAATAGGCATCAATAAAGCTTATTTCTTAAAATTTAATGCAAAATAGGAGATGTGATGAAGGAAAAAAGAAAACTGGTTATATTTATAGCTACCATGGAGGAAAAAAAATGAGCATCACGGAGAAATCAGGAGATATGTAAGGACATGTGTCTGAGACAAAGAAAACCAGAATGATGACTCTTGGAAATATGATTTTTTAATATTTCAGTGCTGCCTTCTTCCTTATGTAAATGATTCTATTGTGTTGCAAGAGGCAAAATGCATATGCACATTTCTGTTCCTTTTATTAAATGCACAGAAGGAAGACTGTCATAAGGCAGAAGCCAACAAATACATCCACATGTCACTCACAAAAAGCTGTCTCTAATCATGATCTCACATAATTTCAGCCCAAGCAGAGAATGAAAATACGCCCATGCTCAGAAACAGCCCGTCAACACCCACCAGACATTGCCATTCCTCCTAGTCAGCTCCAGTGATATTCATTGTCTCTATCAGACAGTCATATGAATTTCCTCTCTGCTGATCAACAGATGCTGCTGAGAGGAAACAAATTAACAAGAAACATATGAAAGAAAATTTAGATTCACAGAAATGAATGCTAATGGTAGATAATGACATTTTAAATTTTGTACCAACATGTTATTTTATGCTCTATAAAAAGTACTTGATCTAAAAGTCATACCTCAAAGGATAAGTAATCAATGGACACAAAGAATTCTCAAAAGAATTGCAAACTCTAAAACACCATAGAAAAAGCTTCTCAAACTTATTAAGAATAAGACTCAACATGACTCAGAACCACTCAAGTTTAACTTCATACAAATTGGTAAAGATGACAAAGAGATAGAAATAGAGTTGGACAAGCTACAGAAAGACATACGTACCTATTCGATATACTGTTGGGGGAGTTGTAACTTCATCGGACCATTCTGAAAAACAATTTAAAATTATATTAAGAAAGTGGTAAAATACCTATGGCCTTTGACCCAGAGATGCTTGTTATATGCTCCATGGAAGTCAATTTCAGGAAGGAAGTTACCAATAAACCAAATATTCATAGAAACCCTCTTTTATGATAGCAAAGAACATGAAACAAAATTTCATGGATTATCAGTTAGCAAATAGTTAAAGAAATAGTAGTACATAAGTGTAATGGAATATTACTTCATCATCTAAAAAATAGATGTAACATCCAGAGAAGCATATGTGTATATATGCATTAATGTAGAGTAAAATAAGCAGAACTAGAAAAACTCTATAAATACACATATGTACACAAGCTACAAAGAATGACAAAAGACAGTATCTATTCTTGAGGATCTTATGATCTAATGGAGGAGACAACATGAAAGCAACTGTGACACTAAGCATATAAAAGATGAATTAGAGAAATTTAACATTAAGGAAGGAGCAGTGACCTAGATGTTAGTTTTCTCTAATTCATCCTTTATATAGGTTATCATACATGGTTGCTTTCATGTTGTCTCTCCCATTAGACTCTAAGTGGATAGAATGCCAGCCTGAAGCCAGGAAGATTCATCTTCCTGAGTTCAAATCTGACCTCAAACACTTACTGTGTGACCTTGGGCAAGTCACTTAACCCTACTGCCTCAGTTTCCTCATCTATAAAATGAACTGGGGAAGTAAATGGCAAATCATTCCATTATCTCTGCCAAGAAAACTCCAAATGGTCTCATGAAGAATCAGACATGATTGAAATAACTGAACAACAAAGAGAGGGATGGCATTGGCATTAAGGGGGATTGGGAAAGGCTTCTGGTAGGAAGTGGATTTTAGCAAACATTTGGAGGGAGTCAGGGAAGCCAATAGACAAACGTGAGAATGGAGAGAGTTCCAGACATGGGGGACAGGAAGTAAAAATTCACACTAAATTTGCCAAGAGATCATTGGTAACATTAAAAAAGTGAGAAATCATTGGTAACTTTGGAGAGCGCTGTTTCATTTGAATAAAGTCAGAAGCAAAGGTTCCTAACTGCATAGTTAGGAAAAAAGAAGTGAGAAGAAAAGGAGTACAGATAGACTACAGTCTTCTCAAGGAGTTTAGCCAGAAAGGGGAGAAAAGATGTAGGACGATAGTTAGTAGGGATGGATGATGAATCAACTGGGGAATTTTGAGGATGAGGGAGATATGGGCATATTTGTAGGCAGTAGGAAAGCAGCCTATAGAGAGAAATTAAAAGATAAGTAACAGACTGGGGATGATAAAGGTGACAGTCTGCTAGAGGAGACAAGATGTGATGGATCACATGCTTGTAACCAATTGATTTTGCCTTAGTGACACCTGGGCATAGTTAAATAATAACAGAATATTCCAACTTCATGTCCCAGAAAGTAAATTGTCTACTTCAATAGGATGGGAATTCAAAGGACAGGTAGGGGTGTTTACGTGCATCATTAACATTTTGAAATTTACATAATGAAGAGTTCTTTTCATGGTCCCCTAAAAAAATTCCCCAAATTTAAGTCTAAAGAAGAATTTAACCCAAAATGACTATCCATATTCTCTTATGCTCATAGATTCATAGATTTAGAGTTGGAAAACACCTTTGAGGTCACTGAATCTACTCTCCTCATTTTAAAGATGAGAAAATGGAGGCCTAAAGAGATTAAGTGACTCATCCAGCATGAAAAGGCTAAGAAAGATCTGGGGAAGGATTTGATGACAGGAATTCATTAAGCCAAACCCTGTATTCAATCAGCAATACAGTACTCTCTCAATTCCACTTCTTCACACTTGCCATCTGGATTTCTTCATTTTGACTTCTAACATTTTCTTTGGTTCCTTCTGAAAATAATTTATTTGTAATTTTTTTTGAATGAGAGTGCCTCTTTCAACTTTGTAGCCCTCAAGAATTTATAGGATCATTCATTTAGAGCTGGAAGAAACTTTAGAGATCATTCTAATCCCATCCACTCATTTTACAGATGAGAAAACTGAGACCTGCAGATGAATTGTTAGATGACTGGCCCAAGGTCACACTGGTAGCTGGTAACAGTACCAACATATGAGCCCAGATTCCCTAATCCCAGAGTCAGTAGTCTTTCCACTCCACCACACTGCTTCTAATTAGAAAGGCCAGAAATTTGAGAGCTACTATCTGTTCAAGCAAGTGAATACTAAGCCCTCAGCCCAACACAAATCTAATTCATAGAAGATGGCCTAAGATCTAAGAGTTTCCAATATGTCATTTTTGTGTACCTGCTTTGCAACCTTTCCGTCAACAAACAAAGATTTTCAAATCAAAATAATTTACCATTATGGGCTGTTCAAGCACAGTAAAAACATATATAAAAAGCAACTGAAAAGAATGAGGGATTCCTTAGACTGAGAGGAGTATGCTTTGATAGCTGTGTGCCATTCTAGCTGCAGGGGTTTCCATTAAACATGACAGGAGTTGTGTGACTAAGACCCTGAACAGTGTTCTCAAAACACTGCGACAAATGTCTTAAATGAGAAGTCTTTTTTCTTTTTTTTCTGCTACTCCCACATTCAGTTAAAGTGGCTCTGGCTTTGTTGATTCATAGCTCTTCAGGTGATCTTCCAGCTTATATCCAGTTAAGCCTGGGGAGAAAAGGAATTTCATGTGTTGCAGTGTAGTCATCCCCTCTGATCTGAGAGCCTCCTTCATGTGGGCTGAATGCACACAGAAGGATAGTGCTGCCATCCAGGAGACTGCTCTATTAGAATATGCTCACATTTACAGGTTAAATTTTGAAGTCAAAGTAATTTGCTTTGATATTCTTTTGTTTTGCTG
Source organism: Bettongia penicillata ogilbyi (assembly GCA_023548195.1). NCBI lineage: Eukaryota > Metazoa > Chordata > Mammalia > Diprotodontia > Potoroidae > Bettongia > Bettongia penicillata. Next base: position 324,570 of record JAJHZJ010000227.1, read on the forward strand.
TGGGTTTTTTTTTTGGGGGGGGAGGTGTAGAAGTAATCAGCAGCATGCTGATTCCCACAGAGAACTCCTGGAAGAGTTATATTCTGTCTCCTAACCTATTTGAGCAGTAGACTCTGGTAGACTCTGAAGTCAAGAGAGTTGGTTTGCTTGTTTGTTTTGCGGGGGAGCAAGAGGAAAGAAAAGATCCTTCTAGAAACCCTTTTGGCATGCCCTTCATTTGTGCCTGGATAAGGGGGGGAAGGTGATGAATAGTATCCTTTAATCCATCTCCCAGTTGATTTACAAACATCTTTTTTTTCCCTGCATCTCTCCTTTAGGTCCAAGTAAGCTATGTGACTTCAGTGTGTCTGCTCAAGGACCTTTCAAAGAACTTGTTTCACAATGGCCTCCTGTGTTTTACAAAGAGCAAGAAGCAACTAATCTGTGTTTTAAAAATAAAAATAAAAAACCAAGAACCACCACCACCAAGCAGCAGCTGAGACACAAAAATAAATAGTTCTACTTGGCCTCTTTTTCCTAACAAACACAGACAGATGCCCAGGAGACCCTCTATCTTGGATTTCCTGCATGTACAGACAACTGCCAGGCCTTTGGAAGGTCCAGAAGGAGGAGTGTTGGCACCCTCTGCTGCCCATTCTTTACCTTTACCTTCTGCCTTCCAACTAATGGGAGAGCCTGAGTTATGGCGTCATCCAGTTCAGAATCATTCGACAACCCTCCATCCACCTGATAGCACCAAGTCTCCTTAGTGTAGTTACAGAATAATAGTAAAGTAATACCATGATGACCTTGTAACTGAAGTCTATATAGACGGCAGGTGGTTTGCCCTAAAGGCTGTACAGTACATACTTGCCTTAACCCACCCAAGTTGTACACCAGAGAAACTCAGCGCAGGCTCTCTGAAGTCACTTCCTTCAGGCTGCTGTGAATTCTGGGGAAAACAAACCAAGTTTTAAGTCAGCATGCTTCATGTCAGGGAACAAGACTGCCTAGTTCAGCAGCTCCAGAGCTTCTGCGGGATAAACTGCCAGCTGTCAGTAAAGTGCTTTACTATTGAGCCGACACAGTGGCCAAAAAGTAACGATAATAATGATCTTGGCTATAATCTTTATAATACTAAATAAGGTCTTGGGGAGGGGGGACGAAGGGAGGGGGGTGTTGGGAGACACAAAGCAAAACTCATTAAACTACTAACCCTCCTGGAAACAGCTTCGTTAACCCCATTATTCTTATTTATTGCACTCTAGGTGCTTTTCTAACTTCCAATATGTCTTTTACTAACTCCAGAAACATCTGCAGATTTCTATCAACAGAGGCCAACTAAGTATGTATTAGCTATGTTTACTCTTTTATATCTAATTCAAATGGAAGATCTGATGTAAGTGAACCTTTTCTTTTCTAACTTCCGCATATGAGATTATTTTTTGTGGGTGGGGGTAGGGAGGGGAAATAGTTACCTTGGTGAAATATTTGAGATCTCTTTGTGGTATTTGGGGGATCTGTTGTGTGTTAGAGTGTGTATTTTAATCTTCCTGTATTATTGTGGCTGAAAAAAAAAACTGTGCTGTTATGTAGTTGGCAACAAGATGCCTTTGGGAACTTAATAGTAGGTCAATGTGTTTATGGAATACTCTGAACTCCTAGAAAATTTCGTTTTGTTTTGAATCTGAACTGTATTTTCAGGCACTATATGGCTTTCATTGGCGGTAAACATATTTGTTCAGGCTTTTCAGGAACTTGGATTGGCCTTGATTCTTTTTTTGGAACCATCTTGGAACACTTCAGACAAGGGGGAAAAAAATAATGCCCTCCCACCACCTTTAAGGGGCAAGTGAAATCCAGGGCTTAGAACAGCTGAAGTTGACAAAGAATGACTCCCTAGTTTTTTCTCCTTGGTGGAGGTTCTGAGATGACCTGTGTGGAACCTGAGCCTGCCCATATCTACAGAACCAAGTCCTGTTTACTGTGTTTGCATGGATATCTGTATCACACGCAAAAAAATATATATAATATATATTTATTTTAAAAATTGTCTAGAAAACAGAGGAACAAAAGTTCACCATTGGAAAGTAAGCTACAAAGACAGGTTCCAGGAATTATACTTGCATTTTTTTTCCAGTGGCTTATACATGTGAGTCTATATATACATGTATAAACATAAAATCTCAAATTTCTCAGTGAAACCTCCTCTCATGCACATTTCCTGAATGTTTGAATAACAAATTGGGGGAAAAAATATTGACCCTGAGCTGGTATTTTGGCATCAATACACAGATGCTACACTCAGGATTCCCCGGTACATGCTTGTCTTAATGAGGTTTTGCTGTAGCGTACATGTGTATGTATGTATGGGTGTGTGCATATATACACACCCAGCACATAATAGGCCCTCATAGTCCTACTTTATGTTGCAGCCAAGTCACCATCACCCCCTTCACACATTAAAACAAGAAATGATGTTGACTACTAAACAATGTTCAGTGGACAGAACTGTCGTGGGAGCAATTCTGAGCACAGTAGCGTGACTATATCTGGAATAACATCCAAGTTATTCAGCAGCTGTATCCTCCTCAAAATCCAGGAAAGAATGCTATTTTTCTAGGCTGGGCTTTTGTTATAAAACCTAATATTCAGAAGGCAAGAGTTATGATTCTGATGTGTCTTTTTCTTTCCTTTTCCTTGGCATTTGTTAATTCTGAATGTATTTTTAACAGAAGTGATTTTTTTGACTTATTAGTGTAATTTGCATTTTAAAAATAAATGGACAAAAAGAAACCCATTCAGCTTCTGAGCTCTCCCTTGGAGCCCCTGCTGCTTCTCACATAGGTTGTAGGCAGTCTGGCGATGTACAAGACCACGGAATCCTATTACATTTACATGAACGTAGTGATGAGGCTGTCCCACGCTGAAATGTGTCAGCAGTGAATAGAAATTGCCAGGTCATGGCATCATTTTAGCTCAGTCATAGGTAACACGTATTTTCATTATCTCCTGACACTAAAAGGTTTCTTTTATAAGACTGCCTGTAATAGACTTGCTGTCATTTGGAAAATGTCTTTTTATTTTGCCTACTCATCTGGAATTTAGAGTCAGTAGCAAGCTGACAGTTGTCAAAAGTGTGAGGCTAGTATATTAAATACCCTCTGCTAAACTGGGCAAGGGGTCAGATATTCCCTCTGCCACACAAGGAGATTATCTGAAATGGTCACTTATTTGCTCCTTTAGTAGAAAAATACATTTATTATGACTAACAGTTGTAGGACTCTGATATCCATTTCAACAAGTGACAGTAGTAGTATAATCTTTGGGATGAGGAAACAAATCAAGATTATTAGGAATTAAAATTTTGAAGAGTTCAAAAGGAAGACAGAGGCCCTCCTCTTTTAAGTCACTAAGGCTTTTACCCTTCAATGAGAGAGGATAACCCCAAAGAGCCTGTAATTCATGTTATCACAGTACAGGAATTAGAAGGGACCTTAGAAGTCATAATCCAACCCCTTTATTTAATAACAGAGAAGCTAAGGTCACACAGATAAATCATCAGAAGCAGGATCTGAATCCACGTCCTCTGGCTTCAAAGTCATTACTCCATGCTTCCTTGAAATCAAAGGACTTCAAGTGACAACCATCCAGCACCTTCCTGGAATTAACACCACCAGTTAGGGGTGAGAGGAGAGTCGGATTGACAATCCTGATAAGAATGGGAACCAAGGATTCAGTACACACACACACACACACACACACACACACACACACACACACACACCCCTATAATGTTAAATTGGATCCAAAGTTCACAGTCCTTCCTTTTCCTTCAATCCCCACAATTCACAGATTGGATTAAAGGTGTATCCTAATGTCCCCAGGTAACTAGACCTTACTGGGGGTCAGCCCCTTGAAAGTACAGCTTCCTAGGTTTTAACAGATAAAGTCAAGTAATAGCCAAATAGGTTTTGACCCCAGCTATTTCCTATTACAAACATGCTCTGGATAATTTCTTGTGGTTCAGTTCTGCAATTTATAGTGTTTCTCTGCCCTTAAGTGGAAAGTACCAAAATGAGATTTGGGGTTTTTTTTTAAGTTGAGAAGGTCAGGAAACATAATCCTCGCCTCTCATTTTTTCCCCACCATTAAGAAACCCCCCATTCAGTGAAGTGACACCTTGCAGGCCTGTACCACCCAGTACTTTTCAGAAACAAGAGCTGGTCCTTCCTCCTACTTCTCTTTCCCTTTATTCACACAAAAAGATAATTCCTCTTCTGAAGATAAAAGGACCCTTTTCAGAGGTTCAGGATACGGAAGACATCCATGGGACTAAGCTAACTTTGACAACAGTCTTTACTCTGGCCCAGAGAGATGCTGGGGTTCATAAGTTCACTTGATTGGTGGGCTAACTAGACACTTCCTCAACAGAGGAGTCCAGGGTCTTTGTACTTTGCTTGTATAAGTTTATGATCCCAGGAAATATCACGCTGCAATAAGACCTATATTTGTTCTCTATTAAAAGAGTACCATCTTCTGTCTCTGATGAAATGAGGTACATAACAAATACTCAAATAGTATAGCTAGCAAAGTGAAGATTCAGTGTGGGCTACTTATTACAGGAAAAAAAGTGACTGTTTTAAATAACTTACATGATACAATGAAATTGTTTTCCTAGAATCACTGGATCTAAGAAAGCTCAGATGACTAGATTTTTATACTCACATACTCTGAATAAAGACAAATGGCCTAAAAGCAGGCTGAGTTTGGGGGTCTTTTTAAATTTTGCTTTGTTTTGTTTTTCCTAAAGGGCATCTTTGGAGGTGTGTCCCAGCACTTGTCCAGTCTCCTATCTCTTCAGCTTCTGGTCTGCATGATGGAAATTGATATTCATGGTAATGACACAAAGACATAATGAAATCTGAAACTGTTATCTAGAACAGGTAGTTTGGGGGTATCAAACTCAAGTAGAAATGAATTTCTGCTTTGCTGACTTAGAAAGCCAGAAATTAACATTATCTATATTGTATTCATTTTGTTAAATTTTTCCCAATTACATTTTAATCAGATTCTGCCCAACTAGGCTACAGCAACTTTTTGCCCTGAAATTTAGAAGACTGTATACAACATAGATTTAGCACTGTCTGTTGCTAGAGGCAATCATTTAAATTAGAAATCATAAAACTTGAGGACTGGAAGGATCTTGGAGGCTATGTAGCCCAACCTTCTCATTTTACATATGAAGAAACCAAGATCCAGACAGGTTATTAAATGATGTAGGTGATATATGTCTGAAGCAAGATTTGAACCAATGTCTTCTTGACTACAGGTTCTTCAACCTCTTTACTATGCCAAGTTACTTCTTGAATCCATACATGGCATCTATGGTGACTCAGTAATATTCTCTTTATTAGAAATACTATGGTTTACTAGATGGACACATTGAACTTGGAAGTTCTGTGATTTTTTTTATAAAGAATTTATAATTGCCATAATAAAGAGATTGAGTAGATCTAGAACTTGTCCTCTTGTCCTCTTAAAGGACAAGTGCCTCTTAAAATGCCTTTCACTTATAAAATGAGAAATCCAGCATTTATCCCTAAGAAGTTCATATATTGTACTTCTCTTTGAAGTACAAACTCCCAGATTACTGTCCTCCCTTAGATGTTCCCCTCCAATCCTCCTTTATCACTTTTTATTCCCTCTTCATATCTGCCTACGTCTACTCCAATAAAAACATAGGAAATTCTTTATTCTTTGATATATGCCCAATTTAAGACCTGCTCATATCTTCTATGTCAACTGAGCAGCACAGTGGAAAGAGAGCCAGACTTGGAGTCAGGAAAACTCATCTTCCTGAGTTCAAATGTGACCTCAGACACTTACAAGTTGTATGATCCTGGGCAAGTCACTTAACCCTGTTTGTCTCAGTTTCCTCATTTGTAAAATGAGTTGGAGAAGGAATTGGCAAACTGCTTCAGTGTCTTGCCCTCAAAAAAAACTAAAACGGGGTCACAAAGAGTCAGACATCTGAAAACGACAACAACAGAATACAGCTATTTAAGCTTTGCTAAGCACTTAAAAAATATTATCTCATTTGATTCTTATGAGAATCCTATGCATCCTCACAAACCTGTAAGAAAGGTGCTGTTATCCCTTTTTTGAAAATGTAAAAACTGAGGCTGACAGAAAGAAATTAGAGGACTTCCCTAGAGTCACACAGCAAGAAATGTCTGAGGCAAGATTTGAACATAGGTCTTCCTGACTCCAAGTTCAGCACTGTATTCCCTACACTGCCTACTGCCACCTAACTGTCCTGTGCCAATCATTTTTGATAGCCATTAAGCTGCCAAAATCGTGACAAGACACTTAAACATGCTTTATTTTCTATTTTAACAAAGGCTGCTCTACAACAGCTTCAAGAATCTATAGGCAGGATGATGTTTTCAAAGACTTTGCTTGTATTAATCACTTTCCCTTCAACATAACTCACTATCATGAACTAAACATTGAGGCTGTTTGACTTCCTCCTGATGATGTTTTGGTGCAGGCTGAAACATGAGATAACAAGATGTCCCAATGTTCCAAGTGGCCTCCAATAAGATTTATGCCTGTTTGTGTGCGTGTATGTGTGTGTGTGCGCGCGCGCACGTGCATATGCGCACGTGAAAACTTACCACACAATGAAATCAGAATATCCCCAAAAGATATAACAAATGAAACCAGGAGAATAATGAAGAAAAATGACAGCTCATGGAAGGGGAATAAACAGTGTGTGCCTCTGGTAAATAACTCCCTGAAGAACTCTTAGAGAAGACTTACTGATTAATTGAATCAATCCATCATCCTTTTGGTGACAGCATTTTCAATTTGCAAACTTTTCTTGTGGTTTTATTCCCTTACTATTATAGCAGAGTAAAATGTAGATTTGTTGGGGATTTGTGTTTAGTTACTGTTCTATGATCAAGTTGTTACTATCCTATTCTCTGGATATATGAGAAACTCACATCAGTTTCAACAGCTAGGTGAGAGGACAGAGCTTGTGAATTACAAGATGAGTCTCCCTCAGTTTTTCCTTCTGAAATGAATTTTCAACACACATCCATATCTGGAGCTGATTTGCTGTTCAAGTCTACAATGCTTAAGGCAATGTGGTGGACTACAAGGGCCACTGAATTCAGAAGACCAAATGTAAATGAAATCAGTCTTTAGACAAACTGTGGCATATAAAGAGCAATTTGTTGTTATTTCGGGATAGATAGGCACCATTCTAATTTCTAATAGGCCCCTGCATACACCTTTATAGTTTTTTAACATTATGGTCATCAAACCAGGTACACTGAGGAAGTAGAAAATTTATGCTTATTCTTACTTCATTGATTTTCCAGAATTGGTATAATTTCACTAAAAGAAAATACACTTTTAATGAGACTTTGTTTTAAAAAAAGGTTATTCTTTGATAGCTCATGTCCCTTGTCTTTTGGTTTTAGAAAATATGTTCACCACAGGGATGGAGAGAGACTAATTTTGTCTGTGCTACATTTTGCTACAGTACCTTAGTCTCTATCACAATTGGATCCTGGTAGATACTTCCATATTTTCGATGGGTACTTGAACACATTTCTGGTCATATTAAGGTTGCATTTCCATAAAGGGACCCCTATAAGTTAATAATGAAATTTCAGCAAGATGTATGAGCAGGCAACCCTTACAAGAATATGACTCAATCAACCCACCATTGTAGTATGATAAAAGTTCAAGAGTGATTTTTCAGACCAAGTACTGGCTTTTTACAATGACTGCTGGCCCTCATGATATTTGTAACATGATCAATAGAACATTTCACATGAGATAAATTTATTTATAAAATAAACTTTGCCATGTTTCTCTATAGAGATGATAGAGGGTTGGTCTTTGATTGGATTCCTCTACATTGGTAGAGGAAATGTTCACATGGGAAATATTTTAAGAGGGTTGGGAATTTCCTGGATATAGAAAAGATGATCAGACATTTCTATCTCTTTGTTTTGCCACTATTTGTCAGCAAATGCTTTCTAGTTGGATACTTTTGTGGTAAGTTGGTGTGCACAATAAATAAAAATAAGATAAAACCTATAAAAAAAAAATGAAAGTTAAACCTTATCTAAAATTTACATATCTGAAGCCAAATTTATTGGAATGAAGTATGGGGTACGGTTGGCTGCTCTCATTCTCACAATAATGTACAACACAGCTGTTGATTGAGTGATTAAACTCCAGATGGAAGTATGTTTCAGTTAGGCCTATGAGGCCAGACCTAGAATGAAGAAAGTTGGGGGAAAAAAAAAGTAAAAGAATTCATGCAATTTGATGCATGTGCAAATTAAATTCTGTCTAAATTCCTCTTTGGCCATGCTTGTGTTTCAGAAAGTGAAGCTCCTTGAGACAATAACAGTTTGAAAGGAAAATAGAATTGGCAGGCAATAATGAATTAACTATCCATTATTAAGTGTGTGTTACCACTCTACCCACCCCTATAGACAGGAATCTATACCCTTAGAAAGAGTGAGATCTTCCCAGGGGAAAGTTTACTTTGCAAAAATGGAAACAATTAAAACGGATTCCTAAGGTGTTTCTATCTTCCCAGCTATGTGTAATGGTGTTTCCTCCTCCCCACTCTTGTGAAAGAAACCTCTATTAAAATCAAATGTCTCCCTCAGCTCTCTTTTTCCTTCTTGAATAGTGCATTTCAGAATTAAATGTCAGCCAGACAAGCAAAAAGAAAGGTGACCTGACTTCTTAAACAAACTGATTTAAATGCACTGGCTGGGAATTCTCTTTCTGCACAGTTAATAATAATGTATTTTTTTAAATCTACTGCATATTTACATGTGAAACTGAATGCTAGAAATAATGTCACAAACTGTCTTCAGTATATTTTTGGTTTTCATATTATATTTTCAGTGGGTCTAAGAAATTGGAGTCATGCAGACAATTATACACACAAAGATGACTATGGGCTACTGCTGCCTAAAATCTTGTAACCAGCAGCTTAGAAAAGCAGGGAAGGTAGAAGGATAGAATTGGTCATCTCCATCAGCATAAGGTATGTTTATTAAGAGTTAGTCGTAAGGAGCTGGAATTTTTTCAATGACCTCCATATCATATCTTTCATGAAACTAGAAGTTCACAAAGGAACTTTGTGATAAAACTTTGAGTGAGCTCTGTGTCAGTTACTTCAATAAATAAGTCATTTTCTCCCAATTAGATTTGCAAGAATTTGCAAGATCCTGAAGGCATTATAGAAGCGTACTAAGCTTTTTTCTTTCTTTAAGCTGCATGTTAAGAAATAACATAAGGAAAGCACTTCCTTCCTAAATCCTGACCTAATCTGAATGAGAAACCTTATCAACTTTTCTTTCACTATCAACTCAGAAACAATGCCCTGCACTGAATTTTTTATTAATTTTATATTTTATTTTATATTATATCCATATGCTTTATTATATAATTTATTTGTATGTCTTATTATATATTTATTTACATTATTTTTATTATTCTTATTAAAGACCCAACCAGATTTTTATCGTTTTAGGTTTTTGGTTTTGTTTTTTAAGGTAGAGGTCTTATCAGCTCAGGAAAAAAATCCTCCCTCAAATTGATAAGCATAATAATCCAACTAAAAACAAGAATTTCTTTCAATTAATTGACATAAGAGAGTTTGAGTTCACTTTGACCAGACTTGAAGGAAGGAATCTTTAGGGATAGTGGTCATGTAGGGATTAAATGGTTTGGGAGAAATGCCTCTTCAAGGTGTGCCTCTCAACATTAATATTTTTAGAGTAGTATTTAGTGAAAACCCTAAAATGAAACATTTTATTGTTCCTTCATCTTAATTGTGGGGTTTTATTTTTATTCCTGAACCCTATAAATTGGAAGTAGAAAATGCCTCAAGTCAGAGACATTTTCAAAAGCTTGACACATATATATCTTTTGGAGCTCTGTAAGTAGAGCTGCTTAAAAATATATTAATAAATTGGCTTTCTGATAGATTTAAACAAACTATCTGAGTACTGAGCTTTTCTTCCACAAACAGAAGCTACTTATTTTGTGGGTGAAGAAATTAAAGCCCAGACAGAGCAGATGCAAACTAATTTGTGGCAAAACTTAGACTAGAGCCAAGGTCATCTGACTGGTTAGCCGGTACTCTTTTTCAGGTATACTCCCATGAACCCATAAAGTCATATGTAGTCATAGTGTAGACATAGCCAAGTGTAGACATTTCCTCCAGCAATGAGGATTACAACCCATCCACCCCATTTAATCCTGTGAGATTCATCTTAATCTTTATATACTTCCTTAATCCTCCAAAGAGGAAATATCCAATGTGTCAGAGGGCTTCCAAGTCTTTTTGACATTATGTGGGCACCAGTGTATTGTTCAAGGTGTTCATCTTCCTGACTTCTTTGCTCCCTGGCTCCAGCCTCCACCTCCAGCTGAGAAATCAAGTTTGCAAAGCCTGGGCTTCTTATTCATGAACATTGACCTAACACTGCCCAGACCCAGACCCCTTACTCTCTTCCCAACCATAGTCATGCCATGCTATCTATTCTTTCCTCTTGCCTTCTAGATTTCCACTCTCATTTTCAAAACAGTAATTAAATCAATACTACCATTCCTGGAAGGTCATGTCAATAAATTTCCCTATGACTCCAGTCACCTTCTCTCTTGGTTCCCAGTCCAAAATAATCCTTTCTGGTCATAGCTACCTTATTTGTGTTGTCCTCCTCATTAGAATGTTAGCTCTCTCAGGGCAGAGATTGTCCCGCTTACTTTTAGTTGAATTACTATTGCTCAGCACAGTGCTTAGCACATAGTGAGCTGTTAATAACCAACCTAATAAGCCATACTCTCCCAAAATTAAATATAAAAAGAGTGACTATTAGCCAAACTATGCAGATAATTGGATGGATATTCATTGATTCCTTCTCCTTGGGATAATGATAATTTGAAAACGTAACTTTTGTCCCCAAAGGATCACAGTATAATCTTTAACTTAGACTCAGTGAAATCTGATTTTGGAGAGGTGTTGTGGCCTAGTGGATAAAGAGCTCTCCCCACAAAGATAAGACTTGGGCTTGAGTCCTGCTTTTGACACATATCAGCTATGGGACCCTAGAAAAGTCACCTATAACTTATAACCTCTAAGGGCCATTTGCATTTCTGTAAGATTATATAAGCAGGTGGTGTGAGTTGATAGAGATGTTATCCTCACCAGTAATAGCCTGTACCAATGAAATCATAGACTTGGTCAAAAAAAAAAATCTAGTCCTTTTGATATTGTGGGTGGGTTCATCAGAATCCTGAAGTACACTGGAAATGAATAAAAACACTAGAACTAGGCTATGAGTGTCTTTTTCCCAAAAGTTCAAAATTTGGGCCAGATAAAGCTCTGATTTGGGGAAAGCAGTGAAGATTGACAGAAGCATCCATATTTACATATCACAATTTAAAAGTGTGCATTTCAAAGGTTTTGACATAAGAACAAATGCTATCTCCTAGCTGAACCCCTCTGCCACCACTGCCTATATAGCACAAAAGCACGTTTGCTGGCTCTTATTATTTCCCCTTATAGATTTGTTCAATCCCTTTGGTCCTTCTCAACAACATTTTTTCTTCTCTATTTCTGTAGGTTCAGCGAAGCTTTGGCTACAGATTGAGGTATCTAAACAGTTCTAGGTCATGGCAGCCTCTTGGGAGGAAAAGAAAGAATGAGAGAGAGAGAGAAAATGAAAATAGGGAAGAAGGAGTAGGAGAGAAAGAAAGGAGAAAGCAAAAAAGAAGAGAGAGAAAGAAAGGAAAAGAGGAATGAAGAGAGAAAAAGAGAGGGAGAAAGAGTAGGAAGAAGAGAAGAAAGAGAGAGAGGGAAAAAGAAAGAGAGAGGGAGAAAGAGGAAGGAAGGAAGGAAGGAAGGAAGGAAGGAAGGAAGGAAGGAAGGAAGGAAGGAAGGAAGGAAGGAAGGAAGGAAGGAAGGAAGGAAGGAAGGAAGGAAGGAAGGAAGGAAGGAAGGAAGGAAGGAAGGAAGGAAGGAAGGAAGGAAGGAAGGAAGGAAGGAAGGAAGGAAGGAAGGAAGGAAACTGTTTTATACGTAAAATTAGGAAGTCTCTTTGTCCAGACTTCATGGATTTTCTCAATTACAATAAAATGTCAAGTGACTTGTGAAAAAGCCATGGGACCATCACCAGTCATTCCCTAGAGGCAGCATGATGTCTAAGCTGTCCTAAACAGACAAGAAGAATATGTTCTGTGACCACTAGATACCCCTGCTCACCTAATCTAAAGTATGACAAACTTGATGTCAAAAATATCTTCTCTGTTTCTCTGAAATCTATCAGCTAACCATTTCAGCCTATTCCCTCTCCATCTTTGGGTGAGTGGAGAAGAGACAGTTGCCTGTGGGGAACAGTCAAGCAAACACAATGAACAAAAATTTCTACACTTCAGATGATCCTTAAATATTATTTTCCTTATTTAAAATAAAACGTTTCTTGAAAGATGATGTCTCCGCTCTATATTATTGTGGGGGGGAAGGCGTGTGTAAATTGTGTATAGTTTCTCAAACAAGAAATAAGACATTACTTCTCCCCACTCTGAGCACATTCAAGGAACTCCCACCCTCCCGTCTCATGCCTGGAATATCCTCTTCATTTCCTCTTCTTGGTTTCCCTAACTTCCTTCAAACTGGAGCTAAAATCCCACCTTCTATAAGAAGCATTTCCTGATCTCCCTGAATTTTAATGCCTTCCCTCTCTTGATTATTTTCAATTTATCCTGTACATGCCCTATTTGAATATTATCATTGAATTGTTTGAATGAGTTCAAATGAATCATTTCGGACAATGAGTTGTTTGGATTTTATCTCCCTTAAAAGAATGTGAATTCCTATGCCAGGAATTGTATTTTATCTTTCTTTTAATCTCCAGTTTGCTTGGCACATACTAGGCATTTAATAAATGTTGACAGACTAAATAAATATAGACAGAACAGTAGCTCTCAAGATGTGGTCCTACTTCTGCCTCTTTCATACCAGACATAGCTCTCCAGGCCACCATTAACACCTGTGGAAATTTTGCTTGTCTTTTAGTCTCCTCCAAACAAATGGAAAATGATAGAAGCTCCTGCCACTGAAGAAAGAAGCTTCGCTGCTCGTTGCATTGGGTAGGCCAAGATTAGAGGCGTCCTTTGCAACAGAGTCCTCTCAGTTGTACTTCTGATTAAGAACTTTGCTGCTATGATAGTCTTGCCTTCTCATCTTGGACCTTCTCTCTGTGCCTGTAGCCTTCTCTCTCTATAATATCCCTCCACCATTCTGGCTCCCATCTCCCACTAATGAGTTCCTTTAGATTCCCACATTTTTGGAAGAGACTTGGGCTTGCCATACTACAATTATCATCCTGATTTTACTTCCAATTGTATGGACTTTACCACTATATCCCACCTCTACTTCACATACATACGTACACACACACACACACACACACATACACACACACACACACACACACCACTTCAGCTCCCCTTTATATCTTGTCTTCCCCTATTCAAATATAGAATCTTTGATGGTAGGAGGTGTCTTTTTGCTTGTATTTGTATTCTCATCATTTGCCATAGTGTCTGACACACAGTAAGTGCTTAATTAATGCCTGTCTGTGTGCCATTGGGTTCCTTTATCAGTTGCCCTTCCAGAAACTATTGGCAGACTCCTACTCACCAGAATTATCCCAATCCATGCCTAGCAAATGCATTTTTCTCTAATTCCTTTGTTTCAGATTTGCTGGTTTTCAGATTTCACATCTGCCAGGACAAAAGCTAACAAACAGAACAGATCCCAAAGGTCCTCTACGATCTCCACTATCTGTTCCCACAGCCGGATGTCATTTCAGACTAACCTTGTTTCTTTTTTCAACAATGTTATTAGACTGAAGAATTTTTTCAAAACAATATGCCAAGATTAACAAAGTAAGAATTTGGCAAGGTATTTCATGTTATTCTTGTGGTCAGAATGAAGACCCATGGCGAATGATAGTAAAATTGGATGGATTAAAAACTAGTTGAACTCAAAAGATAGAAATGAATGATTTGATGCCAGTTTGGAAAGAAGGTACTGAAAGTACCACGCAGATCTGCACTCATTCCTCTGCTGTTTACTGTTGTCAGGAATGCTTTGCATAAAGGCATAGATGGCATGCTTACCAAATTTTTCAAAGGTACAAGGCTAGGAAATATGTTTAAGGCAATGTTCAAGACCTCCAGAAGCTAGGACACGAAGGTGAATCCAACGAGATTAAATTGAAAGGCTTACATTTTGGTTAAAAAAGAAGTTTTACAAGATAAAAGAGGCATGACTAAAGAGAAATACATCTGAAAAAAGACAAGGAAGATCTTAGTAGAGTATAAGTTCAATCGGATTTGACAGTGTGATGCAGCAGTTAAAAAAGCTAATGTATAATAGACTGCAATAAGAGAGGCAAAGTGTCCAGGGACAAGAAGGTTCTAGTTCTAGTATAATCTGCCTCATCTGTAAGGACAATGATAAACTGTGAAGGGTCCACTAGAAAGCAACTAGAATGGTAAAAGAATCCAGAGATCACGTAAGCTAGGGTTCAGTGAAAGAACTGGGGATATTCACCTTAGGGAAGAGGAAATTTAACGGCTATAGATTGCAATCTTCAAATACATTAAGGGCTATAATGTTGAAATTGTTCTGCTCAGTGACAGAAGGCAAAATTAGGAGCAAGAAGTAGAGGTTGCTAAGGGGGAAGTTTAAGCTTCAGGAAAACATAGAATCACCCAATTTTAAGACCAGAAAAGATGTAAATACTCATCCAATTCAACCCATATCCAAAAAAGAAATCCCACTAAAATATGCACTACAATGGTCATCTAGCCTTTGTTGGAAGACCTCTGATAAGAGCAACCCTCTGCCTGCTAAGACAGTTCATGTCATTTTCAGAAAGCTTTGGGTGCTGAGAAGTTGGGGTTTTTTTAAACATGTATCACACCAACATTTGCATCTTTTCAACATCTACCCAGTGCTCCTACTTCTACCCTGTGAAACCAAAAAAAAAAAAAAAGAACATGTCCAATACCTCTTGCAAATGATAATTTTTCAACTACAACAAGATGAGTGTTTTTTATTCTCCCCAAGACACCTCCCCCTAATGAGTTTTCTCTTTTCCAGGCTAAATATTCCTAGCCCCTTCAATCAGCTAACAAGATATAGACACAAGGTCCTTCATTATTCTAGGTTTCCTCTTCTGGATGTTCTCCAGCTAACCAACATTTTTAAAGAAGGATAACTAAAATTGAGAAAATACTTCAAATATGATCTAATCAGGGAAAAATACAGCATAACTATCTCCTTATTCCCAAACACTGTCTTCCTCCATGAAACCCAAGATCATATTATCATTTTTCATGGCCATATCAGACTGTTGATTCATACAGAGTTTTCAGTCCAATAAGACCCTTACATTGTTTTCAGATGAACTATTATCTAGCCATGCCTCCTTCATCCTGTCCTTATAAAGTTGACTTTTTAAAATTCTATTGAGAAATTACTTTTAATCCTATTATATTTTATCATACTAATTTCAGCCCAATTTTCTATCCAGTAAAAATCTTTTTAGATCTTGATTTTGTTATCCAGTGTCAGCTACCCTCAGTTTTGTGTCACCTGCCAATTTGATAAAGATGTCAACTGAGCTTTTATCCAAGTTATTTTTAAAAATTGGAGGTAGAACCAAGAATGCAGAGGAGAGGCAGTAACGCAGCTGAACTCACAACATTCTCCTCCAAACAACCTTAAAATAATATCTCAAATAAAGTTTTAGAGTGACAGAGCTAAAAAAGAGTTGGGGTGAGACATTTTTCAGACCTAATACAACTTAAGAAGTTGGTAGGAGAGGTCTGTGACACCAAGGTGGAAGCCCACTCAGAGGGCAAAGTGACAACATTGGCAAGAGACTTTGGAAGTGGCTGAGATAGAGACAGCAACAGCATCTTCACATATTCTTAAATATGTATGCGTATATATATATATAGATATATATGAATAAATACATATGTGTGTATCTGTGTAAATGCTTAATCTTTCAAATAAGATGCAAAATCCCTAAGGACAAAAAAAGTTTCATTTTTGTGCTTCAGTGTCCAACACCTACCATAGTGCATTGCAAGGCTTTAATAAATTTTGAAGTTAGTAAGACCTGGGTTGTCTTGTCTCTGAAAGAGCTTCTATCCACAGAGACTGTGGAAGAGTCACTTTACCTAGCAGGGATCCAGCAACTCTCTGAGATTATAAATTAGGGATTAATTGCCAATCTAGATCAATGAAAATAGTTTGCATAAATGAAATCACATCTTACAATTCTGTTGAAAATTACATAAATGTGAATTATAGTTATTATGTGTCTAACTAGTTAGAATCATTGTAAAGCACAGTTGAATAAGTTCTTAGTCTTTATTCCCCCTTCTAAGATGGAAAAGGAGAAGCTGAATCCTCCTACATTAGACATTCCTCATGCTACTGAACAGGTTGAGGCGCAGCATTCTCTTTAACCATTGCATCAGATCCTTCCCCTATCTTCTTCACAATATAGGCCTAGATTTTCATGAAGTGACAAGCCCCACCAATCTACAGCAAACAAACTCATTCTGCCATAAGGGGCAAATGGCTCAATAGTTTATATAGCACATGAAAGTTATTAATAAAAATGTAATATCTCAGATCCCCCCTGCCAAGTTAAAAATTCTCAGTCAAATAAAGTTATAAATCTCTAGTCAGTTTGAATTGTCTTCCTCCCTTGTTTTCTCCCTTTCTTTTTTTTCCCTTACTTTTTTAAAGACTAGATCTCTCTGTCACGCCCAGGCTAGAAGTACAGGGGCTACTCATGGGGTGGCACCACTCTGATCCACATGGCATTTTTGACTTGCTTTATTTCTAAATTCCCTCGTTCTTCGACAGCCTGATGCTCCACCCCAGTCCAGAACTGGGAAATTACTGTAGTAATATTGAAGTTAGTGCAGACATCCAATCAGTTTGGCTCACTACAGCTCAGAATTCCAGAATTCTGAGGCAGCAGGAATTACAGATGTATACCGCAATGTTCAGTTTTGTATTTCCATCCAAACCTTAATTTCCCCCATTCCCTTTCTGTCAACACAAACTAAGCATAAAAATGTGCAATACATGCCTTCATTGTCACCCTTGGATCTTTATATGAATCAAAAAAATTAGAATAAAGAGCAGCCTAGATTTAAAGACACACACACACACCAATTATACGGGTGCTTATTATTACAGACTCATGGGGATGAGAATTTGGAGAGTAAACTTTTAGTTTTACTTTGGTTTACTGCCTAAAATTGGTAGCCTCTGTTGGGCATTTGTTACCTTTAGTTCTCATCCTCCCATGCCCTCTCCCAGGTAGATGGGCTATCTTTACCCTGCTCCTCTGCAGACAGACTGGTAATCTATGTCCTGTATTGTCTCTGCTCTGTCTCATCTGTACTACCACAGATTGCATCTCTCTTTCCCAAAACTCCTAGGTTCATCCAAAGTCTATCCAGTGACTTGAAGATCATGGTTGGCTGGGTAGAAATGCTATCCATCCAAACTACAAATCCCAGAATCCCAGTGACATCTCAAACCAATGTTACAAATGGATATGTATACGAGTACGTGCATGTATCACAGAGATGGTTCATCACACTCAGTTGCACCTTCTGCTTTAAAAATCTCTAAAGGAGATTTATCTTGTTGTAGGAACTATGTCTGAAATTGGTTTTTACTATTCTATAACATTTTCATTACACAAATCAATGACTATAGAACAGAATAAAGTTTAGCAGATTTTGTCTCATATTTTCACTTAATTTTCCCTGCCCTGGGCTATGGTGTACCATCACCAAGCTTCCTCTCTAAAATATGTATCTAAAATAATTCTTAGAGTATTGTTAAAAAAATTTATTGAGCACGTGCTATATACAAAAATGTGAAATAAAAAAAAGGATAAAACATGATTCTTTGGTCCAAGATACTTAAATCTTGTTGGGGAAGGAAAATATTGGGGAATACTGAAGGATTTGTAATTTTATCAGCATGGGGAACTGAGTGTGAAAAGTCCCTCTTCTGACATAGAATGCCACTTAATGATTACAATTATGTAGGAAGGTGGGCATAACATAGAAAATTTGATGACACAAACCTTAAATTTAGTGGATAATTCTTAGGGGATTTCCTTAGACATATAAAATTTAAATTGCTTGCCCAAGTTCACACAGCTAGTAAGTATCAAGAGGCAGATTTTAAACTTCTCTCTTCTTAAATTTCATTATGTTAGACATTATATATATATATATATATATATATTCATTCTGTACCCTTTCCCAATCTGAAAGAATTTAAGTTCCTAAAGGGCAGGAATTATTGTGTTTTTGTCCTTTTCTTTATAGTGACTTTTCTATAGTAGAAACTTAAATACTTGTTGAGTTCATAGAATCATAGACAGAGAACTAGTAGGTAACAAGTTGAAATAATTCATTCAATAAACATTCAGTACTTCAGGTAAATAGATATATACTATATACTCTGTGCTACTCTTGGAACTGCCCACTCAAGCTGCCAAGTGTGGTCCCCAGAGAATATCTACTTACCCCTCTTAGGGCTCTAGGGGTAGTTCTGATTGGGTGGGACAATGTCTTTCGAGCTTTATTCTTCACTGGTGTCCACCAGTGTGATTCCCCTGGTGATTATGAATTAATATCAGTCAGCCAGATTTCATTAGCTTTAGAAAAGGGTGTTTACTACAGAGGTACAGACACTTACTGGCTGCGTGAACCTGGGCAAATCACTTCATCCTGTTTGCTTCAGTTTCCTCATCTGAAAAATGAGCTGGAGAAGGAAACGGCAAACTATTCTAGTATCTTTGCCAAGAAAAGCCCAAATGGGATCAGGAAGAGTTGGACACAACTGAAACAACTAAACAACAGCAAAGTGACAAACTAGGTCCTACTTTGTTTACAACAGTCCTAAGGCAATACTGGAGCAACCTTGTCTTGAAAAATCTGTAAGTCATCAGCTCAATATGGCCAATCTATTAAGCATTTTTCAGGAAGTATTGAATCAGTAAGACTCTAAGATGGTGGAGATACAAAGGTCAGAAGTAACAAGGTTCCTGCTCTTCAAAAGCTTATGATCTAAGTAGAGAAAGGAAGGAAGGAAGGAAGGAAGGAAGGAAGGAAGGAAGGAAGGAAGGAAGGAAGGAAGGAAGGAAGGAAGGAAGGAAGGAAGGAAGGAAGGAAGGAAGGAAGGAAGGAAGGAAAGACAAAGACATAAAAAATTAGAGACTAAGGATTTTAAGGAAATTTTGAAGGAAAAGTTCAGATGGCATGACATAAGAAATTTGAGGAGAAAGAAACTTCAGGAAATTCTCAATAGATTAGATGGCATTTCACATGGAATTTGAATAAAAATAGTGTATTCAATTGATGGAGATAGGTATCCATCTCTCCATGCATCGGAGAATGCATGAGCAAAGACAGGATATGAATGTGGGACAGAGAACAGATGAGTTTGGCTGGAATGTAGTTCATTAAGAGAAATAGCATAAAGCTAAGGCTGAACAGAGATTGAAGGCAGGTTGTGGAGTAACCTGAATGCCAGGGTGGGGTCAAGAGTTTGTAATTTATTCAATAGGCAATAGAGCCAACCATCACTTTTGAGTTGGGAACTGACAGGACCAAAACAGAGAGGGGAAAGGCTCAAGGAAGAATAGCCACTTAAAAGGCTAGAAAAATACTACAGAAAAGCAGAAATGAAGACTTGAAACTAGGAGCTTTACAGTAAGAGTGGAGAAAGGGGGACAGATATAAGAGAAATTGTGAAAGTAGAAACAAAAAGACTTGGCAAGAGATTTTCTATGTGGGATCAGGAGGTGGGAAGAATCAAATATGAATCAATAGCTCTGTGCTTGGGCAACTAGGAGGACAGTGATAGTAACGAAAAAGTTGATGAGGTAGAAATGTGGGTAGTAGAGTGGGATATCTTATAAGGAAAATAAGTTCCATTTCAGACATGCTGATTTTGAGGTAGTAGCAGGGCATCCAGGTGAAGATGCCCAGGAGGCTGTTAGATGTACAGGACATGAACTTTGAAGAGTTTAAGGATGCAAGTTTGAGAATCAGCTACTTGAAGGTGATAACTGAAGCCAAGATGAAAACACCAAGTGAGAGAATTTAGAGGAAGAAGAGATAAGACCTTAGCACAGAGCTTTAGGACAGTGTGTCAAACTAAGAGAAATGGATTCCTGCTGTTGCGTATTGAGATAGACAACCATAAAATAATATCATTTACATCATATTCTATTTTTATTTATTTTGTAAACATTCCCCAATTGTGTTTTAATCTACTTCTCCCACACATTTGACAGCTCTGCTTTAGGATACGCTTTCAAATTTAAGGGAAAGAAAGATGGGCTAGCTAAAGAATTTCTGAAAGACTGATGGTTCAGAAATGGATCCATGATCATTCATTTACTGTAATGCAGACTGTTTAAACAGATTATGGTGCTAAGTTGTCATTTTAATTAACTTGAAAGTAAACTAACAACTTAGGGATGTTTTCTTTTCACAAATTTTATACAAAATTACTGCAGCAGGTTACAGATGGATTGTAGGTACCTGAAAAGAAGAAAGTGATTAAGGGTGAAAGACAGAAAATCAAACCTGAAAATAAACTCAACCACTGGAAAAAAAAAAAGAAGGGAAAAGAGGTATAGCTCAATCCTCTTCATTACTGCATGCATTATTTAGGGCTACAAGACAGAAAAACAACTCAGTACTGTCTTCTTTGTATACTTTCATGTACCAATTTGTAAAATGTCTAATCTGATCCCAGAAGGAAAAAGAAAAAGAGAAAACAGTAAGTGTAAATGCTTTCAAACAAATGAGTAGTCTTAGATTAAGACAGTTTCATTCACAGCTTTCCCAAGCTGAATTTTTCATGAGTACTATTGCATGCCTCATTTTAAATATAACTTAACTTCTAGCCCTCTGATTCCATTTGACAGGGGGGTGGGGGGGTTGTAATGTATTTACATGACAATGAGTGCAGTCTAAGCAGTCTCAGAAAAGAGACAAGACCATCAGCTGTGGTTTGCCATTAAAGATCATTTAAAATTTAAACCTAACATAATTAAACACAGTTGGGATCTTGTGAAGCCTTTTCAATCATAGCTTGTAATTTAGAAAAGTTGAGTGGTACAATGTCAGTTTACTATGATGTTTACTAAACTTTTTAAAAGACAGCTTGGTAGCTTTAAAAAAAACTCACCTAATTAAATACTTACTTGCCTTGATTAAAATTCTATACTGATGTGATAAACTTCAGAAATGTCTACCCACACATATTGCATAACTCCCTCTGAGCTCCACAAAGATGCTTCTCACATAAAAAGATTCTACAATAAGGGCAATTACCATGGGCAGATTTTCAAAAGGCAGTTTACTGAAGTGTGCTGTTGAATTGGGGGAGGGAGGAGAGCTTCAAGCATGGTTGAATTGTCCCTCAACATTCTCAGTGCATGAACCAGTTACGTTGAAATTTACACATGTGCCAGAGGTGGCTGGTTGAAAATATGACCCTATTCATTTTCATTCATGGTGTTTTCCTTTCATTTACCTGCCAAGTCCCAGGTCTCAGAGCCAGCATTTGCTCTGTAACACAGGATGCATTCGTAAACACTAAAAACTATTCAGTGATGCCAATATATTAACACAAGCAAGGTTACCAGGATTTCTGTTTCAAAAATACGGATGTCTTCTCTCTCTTGAGCTGGGCAAACACTTTCTCCCTTTTCTAATTAACGTATTTGTTAACTGCAATTTGGTCTCATTGTATTTCCTACTTTTGATTAAAAAAAAAAAAACTCCAGTGTCTTTCTTCTTAGTCAGATCTTCATTTCTCTCCTTTTAACAATCTGTTCCATTCTCATTGCCATCAATATCATTTAAATTAGAAAGATTAAAACAAAAATGGATGATGGAGAGAAGAAATCCAAGAAAAGTAGAGAGGTACAGTCTCTTGATCAGGCAGCAAAGTGGCACAGTAGACAGAGCACTGGTCTTGAAACAGGCAGCCTTATCTTCCTAAGTTCAAAATCTGGCCTCAGATACTTACTAGCTGTGTGACTCTGGGCAAGTTACTTAACCCTTTTGCCTCAGTTTCCTCATGGCCTAAAATGTGCTGGAGAAGGAAATGGCAAACCACTCTATTATCTTCGCCAAGAAAACCCCAGATGGGGTCACAAAGACTCAAACACACCTGAATGATTGAACAAAAAAACAAGAAACCAGCAGGTGGCCTTTTATGAGTTTAAGTAACCAGAACCTGATGAAATACATCCCAGGATAGTGAAATACCTGACCCATGAGATTGGTGAGTTACTGTCAATGATTTTTTGAAAGATTAAGAAAAATGAGGGAGGTATCACATTATAGAGAAGGGTAAATGTTTTTTATCATTTACCTAAAAAAGAAAAAGACTACAGTCAAGGCATTATGCAGCAGAGAGCTCAGCATACATTTTTGGGGAAATTCTAAAATATATCATGAAAAGGATGGTTAGTGAACATCTGGAAAGGAAAACAAATCACAAGAAGCGACCATGTCTTCTTCAACAACTGATCATGCTAGACTGACCTTATTTCCTTTTCAACAGTCTCTAGACCTCCAGGGAATGCTGTGTATACAGGTAACCTATATTTTAGCAAAGCATGTGAAAATACCACTCATAATCTTCTTAAGGACAACATGGACAAATATGGCCTAAATGGAGCCAGAATTGGTTGAAGGATCCAAATCAAAAGATAGTCATTAATTGGGTCTGATATTGGAAGGAAAATAGATACTCAGAGGTCATTCAAGAGTTATTAAAGATTTACTTAAGTCATTGCATAGAAAGAAAACTCAATAAAGATACAATATTTAACCTTTGGTAGGAATGGCCCCCTTCATCTTTGTATGGAAATGCATCATCTGTGCAAGATTTGGTAACTTGGTTAGCCATGGGTTGTCTGCCATGTCTGAAATGCCCCAGTTCCATAGAAGTAGGCCTTTTATGTGTTTAGGTAACCAGAAAGCCACTCAATATGGCCTGAGGCCATTGAAAAACTATTGTTAGCAGCTAGAGGGCCTGAACCTTAGCCCCCTTCAGGACCAGTCAAGTCTGAAGAACAGCTTCCTTGGTTTTGAGGAAAAGAAAGAGCCTAAATTATATGAGGGAGGAGAGGGGAAGGAGACCTGACCTTTCATAGATGGTTTGCAGATTTTCAGATGACACAAAGAGTCATGTCAGGGGCCGTCCCTGAACCTCCTGGGCAGAGAGGTAACAGCAGGAGTCTATACCCGTCCCTCCCCCCGGCAATCACGCGCCTCACCCGTGACTTCCGGGCTAAGGGTGCAGGAAAGGCTCGTGTACAAGGCACGATACTGCCCTCTGGGAGGTGCTGAGGAAGCCCCAGTAAGAGTAAAACACACCTGGCCACCTGTGATAGGACCAAGCAGATGGTCCGAGTGGGGAGGGAAGGTCCAGAGAGACTCCTGCCCTATTGCCACAGGACACAACCAG
The DNA here is from genome assembly GCA_023548195.1 of Bettongia penicillata ogilbyi. NCBI lineage: Eukaryota > Metazoa > Chordata > Mammalia > Diprotodontia > Potoroidae > Bettongia > Bettongia penicillata. The sequence continues at coordinate 348,220 of JAJHZJ010000227.1, forward strand.
CTAAGGGGAGGGGGCTGGGGCGACAGCAGGCTGAGCTCTCCAATCAGGGGCCAGATAGCAAGAACCGGAAGGGATAAGGAATAAAAGGCAACGCCCTGGGTTGCTCGGGGGGACTGGACTGATGTGAACTACTGAATAAACACCCTCTTTGCTCTACCACTCTGGCTCGTGCTTGGTTTCCACCCGTGCTCCTGCCTCCGGGGACGGGCCCAGAGACGTCTGAAGCTGCGAGAAGCAGAGTGAGGGGTTACTACTCACCGGGAGGGTCGACCGGGGACCGTGAAGCCCCGGACAACTGGCGCCTCCAACAGGGACTGTGACGGACGTGGTGAGGTGAGTAACTCGCCTATCCCTCGCGGGCGGGGGATAGAAGAGCCAAGCACCCGGGGATTGCCTGAGCAGAGCAAAAGTTAAAGATTTACCCGAGGCTCCCCGAAGGCAGAAATTAAATATGGGACAAACACAGTCCGTAGGAGAGATTAAGCCAGAGGACAAAGGAATTCTCGCTTGCCAAGTGTACGAACTCTGCAAGCAGAATGGGATAAAAATACACATAAGAATTTGCCAAGATTGGGTCGAGAAAATAATAACCATCAGTCCATGGGTAGAGCATACAGGAATTGATCCGACCCGTTGCCGATTAATAGGGCAGCAGATGGCTTCATACCAAAAAGAGGACCCCTACTTCCTCAATCCCCAGGACTTTGTTATGTATCCATGGAGAAGTCTGGGTAGTGTAGTTCAAGAGGCGAAAAGACAGAGTCAGGAAGGAATCCAGGAGGAGGGAGCAGGATACGGGAAAAGACAAGGAACAAAACCTCGCCCGCAGAGAGGAGAGGGACCCCAAAAGAAATCACAGGACAAACAAAAAGAGGAAGTCCCAGAGCAGCAGGAAAATAGAGAGGAGGTAGATTGGGAAGGGGCCAACCTATTCCCTGTGCTTGTTCAGCCAGAACAGGGCGGACAGCCTCAAAGGGTGCATAATGTACAGACAGTCATACAATCTTGGCGGTCTGGGAGCTCAGGAGACAATCATGACCAGATAGGACAGAGAGGAAAGAGGGAGCTGGTGCAGTCAGAAATTCAACCAGGAAATACATCCAGAGTTGGCCCAGGGCCTGGTTTTGTGGCACAGCAAAAAATTTGCCCAGGATTTGTGGCACAGTGGCGAATTCAGCAGCCCGGACACAGTGATAGAAATTAAGCCAGAGTTATAATGTGTACAGAGGATTTCTGACAATTTTTTCTCAGTTTTTTGGATTCTTTTATTGTCTGTGTATGTGTTCTGTCTTTACATGTTCTGTGTGCGTGTGTTTGTGAGTTATTACGGTCAGCTCCATGGTAGCTGGACCTTGGAAAGTTATCACTTTTCCTCCCCCTCCTCCCTTCTCTCTGATGACTGCAGCATCGGGGAGAAGTATGGGAGAGAGAAAGAGAGGAACTAATCTTATATTATTTAGTTTATGTGATTGCAAGGTGTAGTCTTGGATGGGAAATGCAGGGACATAGTGTCTGTGCAGTTTTAAAGGGGGCTTTAATCAAAGCCCATTAGGAAAACAACATGGATATGAAGTTTACGGAAAGCATAAAAGTTTTGGGAATTATTTGAAAGTTTTTGGTTAAACTCTCTCGCCTTACCCTCTTCCCTCCAATTCTGGCCAAATTGTGAGGGTGGAGAGAGAGACGAGAGGAGATCTGGTGCAGGCTGATCAGCATTTTCACCTAAATCTCACCTAAAAGAAAAGTATTTTGTATAATGAGAAGTAACCAAAAGGTAGTTAGTTATTCTGTCCACATTTTAAGTGAAACGTGTCACTCCTAATTGGATGTTTAAGACAAATCAGGATTTGTTATATTATTTGGCACTAGGCAAATTGGAAATATGCATAAATCTTAAAGGAACACCTCAGCAGAGATAAAGCTTTTGAAACTCTCCAGCAGAATGGAATAGACTTGGCGCCACTGGGCAGTTGTCCAGAAGTCTCCCTCCCTTCAGCTGAGGAATTCAAAAACTCTCTCAATCAAAGAAGTTCTTAAGGAGTGGACACAGAAATAAAATTTACTTGAGTAAAGGATGGAACCATTAAGATTTTTGCCCTGCAGTCCCAACTCATCGTTCAGCTGGGTCTACAGTGAATTGTAACTTTTATCATTCCAGATTAGATCAAGAGAAGAGAACTATTATTTTGAAGGTTTTCAACTAAATTTTTGTAAAAGTTTAGTGACTATTAACAACAGGAGAAATTTTAAACGGTTTTAAATTTTCATTTTCAAGACAATGTATTGGTAAATTAATATGTAATGGTCTATGAAGCAGAAAAGATCTTGCTCTTTTAATCTGAACTTGTAGTCATTCCTTGGCTTAAGCAAAAGTTAAATTTAGTATTTGAACTTATTAACAACTTAATTTCTAAAAAGTTTTCTTTTTCAGAGTAAATGTAATCAGAGAAGGAGAAACTACCCTGTGAAACAATGATGTAAGGTGGTAAGGCTTAAGTTTGAAATCGCCTACCATAGATTCTACAAAGGTTACAACTTTAAATGACTTTCAGAAATTGATAGGAGAAATTCAGTGGTGTAGGCCACAGTTGGGAATTACAACTGATCAAATGAAACCATTATATGATTTATTGAAAGGTCCTTCTTAATTAAACTCATGCAGAGAATGGACAGATGAAGCACTGGAATGTTTGAAATTAGTGCAGAAAAAGATTATGGGGTGTACTATTAGCAGGATATTAGAATCACAGGACTTGGAAGTAACAATTTTATTCACTGAAAAAATACCCACTGGAGTTTTACATCAAAAACAAGGGATTATTGAGTGGGTACATTTGGCTCAGATAAAGAACAGAGCTTGTGTGCTTTATGTTGTGCTGGTAGCCCAAATCATACATAAGGCAGTGAAGAGAGTAAGGATGTTAATAGGACAGAAACCTCACACAATATATACTATGTATACAAGTCAACAAACAGAGAACTGCATACAAGAGTTTGTGGAATGGCAGATATTGATTAATCAGAATTTCCAACACGGGTTCCCAATTCCTTCTGGGTGGCAATTTGCCACGTGGCCATGATCTTGGGCCAACAAATGCTCTTCCTCACTGGTAGAGGGAGTTAATGTTTTTACAGATGCAACAAAAAATTTTAGGGCATCTATGTATATTCCATCTAAAAAGGAGATGCATAAATTTAAAACAACATTTACTTCTACACAACAAAATGAATTATATGAAGCATTGCAAGCATTATTATGCAGTACCATTGATACCTAGAGTAGAGTCAGCCTATATTCCTGATAGGGCAGATAGTATTAAACAGATAACTATGGAAGTTCAACTAGCAATAAGGGCCAAAACAACAATATTTTATATCACACACACTCGGTCACATTCTAAATCATGGAGTACCAAAAAGCATTAAACCAAACAATGGTCCAGCTTATGTCAGTAAAGCCATTGAACAGTTCATGGTGGAATTTTCCATTTTACATGTCACTGGAATCCCCCATAATCCCACTGGTAAAGCTATAGTGGAACGAGCAAATCGATCCCTGGACACTTACTTACAAAAAGAAAAAGGAGGAGTTGGACCAGGAGTTGATAAATTCGCAATTGGCTGTTTATACTCTAAATTGATGATAAATTACAATTGGCTGTTTATATTCTAAATTATTTAAAATTCTATAATGATGGCTTATTGGCTGCTATGAAATTCTTAACATTTCCTAATAAGGAGTCTGCAAAGAATGAATCAGCAATAACAAGTGCCCTGAAAGCAGCCAGTAAAGTAATGTGGCACGATGAGAATAAAAATTGATTTGGTCCTCATACAGTGCTAACGTGGGGAAAAGGGTATGTTTGTGTTTCAACAGATGATAATAAAGAAGTTTGGGTTCCAGTGAAAAGGATGGGAGTGAGGAGGTGCCATCAGCGGCGGATGAAAAAACTTCTGGAGAAGCTTAATCAACTAGGTCACAATGACTCCTTTCATTTTTCTCGTACTTATCATGACACTCAAGAACACTGTGTCCATCGACCTAGCACCGAAGGAACAACAGAGATGGGCGTTCATCACGAATCCACCATGGTTAAGGGTGATGTCATGGAGTGAGACAATGCCTAAGTTTATCATCCAAGGCAATATTTCTCACATGTTTAAAGATGATAGACTAGACTATGATAATAATGGGACTCTTTCAAAGACACTAACTTTTCAGGACTAGTCACAGGTTTCCCACTTTGTCTATAGAAGGGTATTTCTGGGAATTGGAATGGGTTTGGTTTTAAATACATACAGGTGAATGGAACAGAGGGGTATCCTTGGTGTGCCACTATTGTGGATGGACAAGAGACATTGGATGAGAAAGATACATTACACGCTTATAATCTATTCACCTGGAGGATAAATGGGACAATAGTAGTTTGGTCAGACAAGGACTTTGTGGGACTTGTTCGTAGGATGAAATTTAGGCCATTTTGTAACTTACAAAAGAAGAGAAATGTAACCCTTTGGCATCTGTATACGGGGTTTTTACCATTTGAGAACTGTCACAACATACCTGTCAGGAGAAAGAATTGATTATGGGAAACTACACAGAAATGTTATATTCATGTCACAATCTTACATACTTACTTGAGGAAAAATATGCAGCAAACTTTCCTAGACAAATGTACATCAATTATAAAGGGTCTCCTGAGGTTGAAAGACCTGTTCAGGGACTAGACAAAGTTATTCTAGTTATGAGAGGACAAACAGTGCAGGGAATGCCTGCTGCAGCATCACCAAAGAAAGCTAACAACATTACTTTAATGGGTGAAGTATGTCTAGGGAACACACATATATTTCTATGGGACAGAGACTACAGATCTAAACTAGAGACATATCAGAACATGACAGGAATTTTCAATTTTACATGCCAGAATTGTTCTGTACAAGCATGTATAGGACCAAAGATAGTAGGGAGAGTGTTTATTCAAACAAAACCTCTCCCATGCTGCCAATTTGTCCCGCAAACTATCGCAGATTTGTGAGCACCCTCCACACCCTCTGGCACCAGGTTGCCAATATTAATGCCACCCGAATTGATCCCGCTGTTACCACCACCTTTAGCTCTATCTTTTCTACTCTATCTACCTGGATGAAAAGCTATGTGGGCTCCGCCTCTTTATTCCTTCTCCTTGCCGTGAGTTTCCTGCTCTGCCTACGCCAGGTTCGGCAGAGGCAGACGCAACAGCGGCAATATACCGCATGGGCTCTCCGCTCCCTGACAAATCACTCTAATCCACAAGTTTGGATTACAGCTTTAGAGAGACGCTAGCCCTCGCCTCAGCCCCAAAAGCATCCCTGTGCCCCACTATAATCAATAATGAGCTTTCTACAGGAATATTGTGGCTCCATGACCTGGAGGCCCGTTGGCTGCAGAGGTACCCAATGACGGGATTATTGTGGGTCCACCTACTAGAAATTCTGGAGGTGGGGGCCACCCACATAGCCTAAGACAGGGGCCCTGCCCATTTTCGGTACCAGGCATGGAGATAAGCCACATGATCTATTCCCTTTCCTTACCTTTATAAAACAAAAAGGGGGAGTTGTCAGGGGCCGTCCCTGAACCTCCTGGGCAGAGAGGTAACAGCAGGAGTCTATACCCGTCCCTCCCCCCGGCAATCACGCGCCTCACCCGTGACTTCCGGGCTAAGGGTGCAGGAAAGGCTCGTGTACAAGGCACGATACTGCCCTCTGGGAGGTGCTGAGGAAGCCCCAGTAAGAGTAAAACACACCTGGCCACCTGTGATAGGACCAAGCAGATGGTCCGAGTGGGGAGGGAAGGTCCAGAGAGACTCCTGCCCTATTGCCACAGGACACAACCAGCTAAGGGGAGGGGGCTGGGGCGACAGCAGGCTGAGCTCTCCAATCAGGGGCCAGATAGCAAGAACCGGAAGGGATAAGGAATAAAAGGCAACGCCCTGGGTTGCTCGGGGGGACTGGACTGATGTGAACTACTGAATAAACACCCTCTTTGCTCTACCACTCTGGCTCGTGCTTGGTTTCCACCCGTGCTCCTGCCTCCGGGGACGGGCCCAGAGACGTCTGAAGCTGCGAGAAGCAGAGTGAGGGGTTACTACTCACCGGGAGGGTCGACCGGGGACCGTGAAGCCCCGGACAGAGTCACAGTTCACAAGTTAGATGACAGAGTCAAGGCTGAAAACAGACTTTTGCAATCTGTAATATCAGGTTAAATAATAAGAATACTTTTTCCTCCTTATAGAGATTATGCAATAACAAATGTAACAAGGACATGAAAGAGATTGGAAGGTAGGAAGTATGTTGTGAGCTAGGCAATAGCTATAGTAGAAAGAACGTTGGATTTGCAAAGAATCACAACTCCAATCCGATCTCTTATTTATTACAATGTGTCCCCAAACAAGTCTTTTAACCAGTCTGGGACTCAATTTTCAAATCTACAAAATGAGGGAGCTAAACTAGATACTATCTAAGAATCATTACAACTATAAATTCTATGATCTTACAACATTTGATGTCTTGCTTTCCGTGAAAATCAGAGATGAAATAGTCTTCTGACTTAAGGTCTAGTTGTCTTTGCGCTGCAGAAGTCTTGGACTTTTCTCCTCCTCCCACAAGACTTTGAGCTAGAGAAAATCCTGGAGAATTTCCCAGGGGCAAGTTGCTACCGATGAACAAAAGGCATAGGTATAGGACTTTAAAGTGTGGAAATTGGAAAGACAAAGGAAAAATTTTTTTCTATATGCCTTGTTCTGCCTCCACAATCTGGAGAGAAAACTTCCTGTTTCACTAGTAGCAAAATCAGAAGGAATGAGAAATGAACAGGGTGGAATGAGAAAAGGACATGCTAAGAGGTGGTAGAATGAGGAAGAGGAAGAGGAGGATATAGTGTTTACTATGTTCCAGACGCTGCTCTAAATGCTTTATAATTTTTCTCTCATTTGATCCTCACAATAATCCTGGAAGGTAGTGATGTGGTTATAGATGGTACCCTAGGGGCTAAGAAGCATATTAAGGATTGCTTTTCCAGTACTTTGTGAGGCCCCTCCTGAGAGGGATGGCTCATTCTGTAACTCTTCTTATCTTGAAATACCATGAAACTTCTCCTTAACTTGTACTAAAGAATTGCTTTTGTCTCCCTTATCCTATGCTCCCCTTGTTCTTAAACTTTGAACTGTGTCCCCCCTACCCTATCCTATCCCTAATCCTTAATGTGTGTCCCCCACCCCATCCTGTACCATAAAATTCCTTGTCTCCTTCATCCTGTGTCATAAAATTTCCCTTGTCCCCCTTATCCTATCCTTAATCTTTTTTTCAATTTATTTAAGTTTTCAACATTCATTTCCACAAAATTTTGAGTTCCAAATTTTTTCCCCATTTCTCCCCTCTTCCCATCCCAAAATGCCAAGCATTCTAATTACCCCTATCACCAATCTGCCCTCCCTTCTAATATCCATCCCTTCGCTGTTCCCCATCTTCTCTTTTGTCGTGTATGGTAAGATAAATATCTATACCCCATTACCTGTATTTCTTATTTCCCAGTAGCAAGAACAATACTGTCGCTCCTAAACCTTTGAGTTCCAACTTTTCTTCCCCCCTCCCCACCCATCCCCACTGGGAAGGCAAGCAATTCAACATAGGCCATATCTGTGTAGTTTTGCAAATGACTTCCATAATAATTCTGTTGTGTAAGACTAACTATATTTCCCTCCATCCTATCCTGCCCCCCATTTCTTCTGTTCTCTCTTTTGACTTTGTCCCTCCCAAGAGTGTCTTCTAATTGCTCCCTCCTCCTACTGCCCCCACTTCCATTATCCACCCCCACCCTGTTTATCCCCTTCTCCCCCACTTTCCTGTATTGTAAGATAGGTTTTCATACCAAAATGAGTGTGCATTTTATTCCTTCCTTTAGTCGAATGTGATGAGAGTAAGCTTAATATTTTTCTCTCACCTCCCCCCTTTTCCCTCTATTGAAAAGTTTTTTACTTGCCTCTTTTATGAGAGATAATTTGTCCCATTCCGTTTCTCCCTCTCTCCTTCGAATATATTCCTCTCTCACCCCTTAATTTCATTTTTTTAAGATATGATCCCATCCTATTCAACTCACCCTGTGCTGTCTGTTTGTGTGTGTGTGTGTGTGTGTGTGTGTAATCCCACCAACTACCCAGATACTGAAAAAAGTTTCAAGAGTTACAAATATTGTCTTTCCATGTAGGAATGTAAAGAGTTCATCTTTAGTAAGTCCCTTATGATTTCTCTTTGCTATTCATACTTCTCTTGATTCTTGTGTTTGAAAGTCAAATTTTCTTTTCAGCTCTTTTCATCAAGAATGCTTGAAAGTCCTCTATTTCATTGAAAGACCATTTTTTCCCTGAACTATTATACTCAGTTTTGCTGGGTAGTTGATTCTTGGTTTTAGTCCTGGTTCCTTTGACTTCTGGAATATCATATTCCACACCCTTTGATCTCTTAATGTAGAAGCTGCTAGATCTTGTGTTATCCTGATTGTATTTCCACAATACTGGAATTGTTTCTTTCTAGTTGCTTGCAATATTTTCTCCTTGACCTGGGAATTCTGAAATTTGGCCACAACGTTCCTAGGAGTTTCTCTTTTTGGATCTCTTTCAGGTAGTGATCGATGGATTCCTTGAATACTTATTTTGCCCTCTGGTTCTAGAATCTCAGGGCAGTTTTCCTTGATAATTTCAGGAAAAATGATGTCTAGGCTCTTTTTGTGATCATGGCTTTCAGGTATTCCCATAATTTTTAAATTGTCTCTCCTGGATCTCTTTTCCAGGTCAGTTGTTTTTCCCATGAGATATTTTACATTCTCTTCCATTTTTTCATTCTTTTGGTTTTGTTTTGTGATTTCTTGGTTTCTCATAAAGTCATTAGCCTCCATCTGTTCCATTCTAATTTTGAGAGAACTATTTTCTTCAGTGAGCTTTTGAACCTCTTTTTCCATTTGGCTAATTCTGCTTTTGAAAGCATTCTTCTCCTCATTGGCTTTTTGAACCTCTTTTGCCAATTGAGTGAGTCTATTTTTCAAGCTGTTATTTTCTTCAGTATTTTTTGGGTCTCCTTTAGCAAAGTGTTGACCTGCTTTTCATGCTTTTCTTGCATCTCTCTCATTTCTCTTCCCAATTTTTCTGCACCTCTCTTACTTGATTTTAAAAATCTTTTTTGAACTCTTCCATGGACTGAGACCACTGAATATTTATTTTGGATGTTTGGGATACAGAAGCCTTGACTTTTATGTCTTTCCCTGGTGGTAAGATTTGTTCTTCCTCATCAGAAAGAATGCGAGAAGATATCTGTTCACCAAGGAAGTAACCTTCTATAGTCTTATATTTTCCCCCTTTTTGGACATTTTCCCAACCAGTTACTTGTCTTTTGGGTCCTTTGTCAAGAGTATGGTATACTCTGGGGGTCTATAAGATCTCAGTTCCTCCAAGGTGGTACAAACATTCCCCATCCCTTTTCCTGCCACCTCCAACCTGAGAACTGAATCAGTGACCATCCATGTTGGAAGTAAAGCTAAGGGTTAATTGGTTACCATTTGACTCTGCCAGAGAGAAAAATGCATTTTGATTTAGCTGATAATTACAGCATCTTCTGATGTTGGGAGGTGGGTAAACATATACAATTTGCAGATGGTACAAACCTAAAAGGAATAGCAAATATACGCTGACAGAATCAGGACTTGAAAGAATTTGATAAACTAAAACATTGGGCAAAAAATGAAGATATTTCAAAAAGATAAATAAAATGTCTTGCATTAGATCTTAAAAATCAAATGTAAAATTATAGGATAGACTAACTTGGTTAAGCAGAAAATTATGTGAAAAAAGAATGTACTTTACTACAAGTAAATTGACCCTCCTATGTGATAGAATTTCTGAATAAACTAATGCTGCATTATTAATAGAAGTATTATATTCAGGCAACAGACATGAGTCACACTAATGGTCAGAACCAATTTTGATAATTTGGTTTATTATCTTCTACTGTCACAATAGAATAGAAACCCTTAGACGATAGGATCTATTTCACATCTAGTTTTGTCTCTCTGTCACCTAGAACAGAACCTAGAACACAGTAGAAACTTAATACATCTTTTAATGAATTAAGTTATTGTCTGTCAGAGAGGAGGATTTATTTTATGTAAGTCCAGAAACCAAAAATGATCTAAAAGAGTAAATTTAAGAAGTTGAAGTTTCTCAATATAAGGAAAACCTTTCTAACCATTAGAGTCATTTTTAAAATGCAGTGGAATATTTTATAAGATGGGAAATTCATTGTTACTGAAGGTACTCAAACAAATGATAGAATGATAAAACAGGAATGTTACAGAGAAAATTTCTACATTGAGCAGGAATATGGACTTGACTTTTAAAACTCCTTTGCATTTTAAGATTCTATGAGTAGAAGCCATTGGTAATATAAAGGAAAAGACAATGCAGGAGATACGATAAAATAAAATTCAACAGTGCCTGGTCACTGACTGGAGGAGGGAAAGTGAAGAGCCAGTAATGACTCTAGGTCTTGCAGTTGTGCAACTAAACATATGATCAATACCTTTCTAAAGAAGAAAACTTTAGCAAGTTAATGATGAATTTTCAGAAAATGTATCCATAGCACTTTAGTGCATTGTCTGGTACAAAATAATAGCTTAGTAGGACAGCTAGGTGGCTAGGAAGACCTAAGTTCAAATCCAGCCACAGATATTTACTAGCTGTGTGACACTGGGCAAGCCATTGAACACTTTGCCTCTGTTCCCTCATCTATAAAAAGAGTGGGAGGAGGAAATGGCAAACACTCCAGGATCTTTATCAAGAAATCTAAAAAGAGGTCACAAAAAGTTGGACATGACCGAATGCAACTAAACAATTGCTTAATAAGTGTTTGTTGACCTGACTAATAAGTCATCCAGCTGGTAATATCCAACAAGCAGAGATATTGGGCTATGAATCAAAAGAAGTGAGAGTTGAAGCCATGATAATAGATCGCATTACCATAAGAGAATATAGAGAAGAGCAAAGAAATTTAACTTTGTAGCACACTTATCTTTAAGGAAAAAAAGATAGGGAACCAGTAAAAAAAAATACAAAAATGAAATGTCTAAAGAAATCAGGAGTCAAATGCTGCAGGGAGATCAAAGCCAATGAGAATTCAAAAAAGAATGAGAAAAGGTCATTGTATTAAGTAATGAATAGGTCATTTGATAAACTAAACAATAGTGAAGTGAAAATTAATAAGAGAATAATGAGTAGCTTGAAATTCCCTCAGCACACTCACTTTATTCAAGCGTCAGCTTTTCTTGAATTGCATTTGGAAATACATATAAGCTTTTAACACACCATCAGTAACAGTTGATGGGAAACAATGCATTTTTGTTACTGTATTAGCAACTTGACAATTCATACAATACCCATCTAGCGCATGCTGTTGCTTTATTGTTCTGACTTTGTGGTTCACGACACACAGAACTAGGTCTAATCTACTGCGCTCTTCCCTAGTTTTCATCCTTTTATTTTGTACTCAATCGCCCAGGTTTTTTTAATTTAACAAATTTTACTTTTTAGATGAACAAAAATCCACTCTCCCCCACCCATCACTCCTTAGTTTTTATCTTTATCCCATTAACAAAAGGGATGGGATAATCATAACATATAAAGTGTGACATATAAAAAGGAGAAAAACTAATAGGACATTGCCTCTTTCAGTTTTTGGTCCCTCTCCTAAGAGTGGCATATGACATAGGAGAAAGAATATACTGGCCACGATAAAATCTATAGCCTTAGGTTAGGACTGAATTTTTTGCATCCGTCTCATTCCCCCATTACTTCTTCCTAAATTTCCAGGATAGGGAGGATGTGGGGTTCACTTATCCTGTGAGAACATTAAAAACAATCATTTAATACATTTGATGGACACTCCCATGCTCTAGTCTTTTGTTAAATTTAAATTTTTTTCCTAATTAACCAAAATCCAACTTCTCCTCCTTATACCTTCCCTATCCCAACAGAAAAACAAAGAAAAATCAAACTCTTCTAACAGATATAATGGCTAGATGAGAGAGACAGAGACATTGATATGGCAGACAGAAAGACAGATGTATGGACAGACAAATGGATTAATGGATGTACAAGATATCTTCTCACGTATAATAGGGATCTACATTATAACCTACAACAGGGTTACTGAGGTATGGCAACCCCATGTGTAGCAATTAATTAAAGAAAGTTATAAAAAGATCAAGAAAAAAACCCAATAAGCCTTTATCTTCTCCCTCTTTGTCCTGGACTACTGGCTTACCAATAACACGTATCTACAACACAGATGTCAGACTCAAATTGAAACAATCCTGGTAGCTGCATATTGATTTGGGAAAGCACAAATTGCCATTATCTCATTTGTATTTTTATTTATTTTGTTAAACATTTCCCAATTACATTTTAATCAGGTCCCTCTGGATTTACGAGTCTTGTAGGCATGCGAGCCATTGACCAGAGTTTGATACCTCTGGTCTAGAGGAAATTTTTGGGTTCAGATTATCAATCTTTCCTTCCTTTTATTTTATTTGTTTATCAACTTGTGCTAGCTTAGAAAACTCTCATAGATAACAATTCTACCAAGTCTGGGAGTTCCACAAGAACCTAATGCTCAACTCCTTTCTCAGTGAGTGCCTGCCTCTATAAAAGTAACTATATGGATCTACTGCATTTTTACAGAATACATTGGCTCCCACTTCTATTACCCAAATAACACACAAACCAGAGTTGCTGAGGTTTGGTTTGGTTTTTTAATTTTGCCATGGTGTGAACCATAGCACAAAGGGCATACAAAAAACTTAGGAAAAAAGCATATCACACTAGTAAGGACAGCTACTAAAAATATAACAACGGGTGCTAAGCTTCTACCTACAACAGGAGAAAATCATTTTCTTGCTTATACAGCAGAAAGAGGGGCAGTAGTGCCCTCCTCTGTGGTTCAGAGTTTTGGGAAGAGGAAATGTGTGTCTCCAAGTCTCCAAACCAGCTCTGTTCAGCACTGAGGAACCTCAGGCATTCTTCCACTCAGCAGCACTAACCTCCTAGCAGCCATCAGCAAGCCATCAAAGTCTCTCCAAATAAAAGAGCTGGGGAAGTAGGTGACCAATCCTGGACACCCCTGTGTCCCCATATGTTACCAAGACAAAGGATATACCCCAACAACTTGAAGTCATCCTACTCCTTTTGGCCTGCTTCCTTTCTCTTCCACAAACAAATTCAGAAAGCTTTATTCACATCTCCCATGCCTCTAGTGACCATCCAATGGAATCTGAGGAAGACTTTGTATGTCCATGCCTACTCTAACACAGGGCCTGATTCCAACATAGAATGCATAAAATATATTACAATATGAAATGTTATCACTTTGGTGCTATCTCCTAATGAAAGAAAAAGATTATTTTGTTAGGTTAACATTGCCACCTCGTATTTTAAAAAATATAGCACAAAGCCAAAAGCTGTCAATGACAACAGATGGGAACAATCAAGGACAGAGGAGCTGTAGAAAGAAAGGACCATAAACATACTGGGGGTTTTTTCAGATAACTAGAGGAATGTGAGGGGTCTCATCCATAATGCCACATACTATGGGCCATCTGTATATATCTGTGAAATTGTAGTCAGGGAAAGGAACAGGGTAAGCAATAGAAAGATGTTTTCAGTTTCTTTCAAAGGATAAAAGCAAAAGAAAATATTAAGCATTTTTAACTTGGTAATCTTAGACTGACTTTTCTGGGGCTATGGAAGGTTCAAAAAACCTAACTATATTCTTGGAATTGCAGGAAGTGTTTTCTCCCCATCTTGGGAAACGCGAGGAGACTTGAGAAAATATGTGCAGAGTTGCTACAAAAGGTAGCAAGAGAAAAGCAGGGAGGATACTGAGTAGAGGCAGATGGGCAGGACATTTGGTTTCAGTTTTAGGGGAAAGAGAGAAATGTGGAGGCAGCACCATCATGTGAATTTAGAGACTGAAGCCTAGTCTAACAGGTCCAGCATATTCACAACCTCCATTTATTTAAAAAAATCCCTGATGGGTGTGATTGAAATTGACTAAAGCAAGAATTTTGCTCCTTGAGATCTGTGAAAATATTAACTTTCCCTTTTTCCATCCCTCAAGTGCTGCTTCTGATTCCTGATTTATTTTTTATTTCACACATAATTATGATCATGATTATAGCTATTCTGTGATTTATGTCAGTTATTAATTACCTAAAGAGGGAGTGAATGCAGTGGAAGAAAGTAGTAAATGCCAGTCAATTACCAATAAAAATTTATTTCATTTAATGGCTTGTGAGGTATGAATTTTGACTGAAAGTAACTAGAGAAACTCTGAGCTAGGGAATCTGATGAGTTTTTTCATTTTCTTAATTATTCTTATAAACACCTAACTCACAAAAGATTTTAACTATCGGACTGAGCTCCTTTTACCATAGGCTACTGGGTTACAGATAAACCATCTCAATAAGTAGAATTAGGAGGTCATGAGCAAGCAGGTGGAAGCTTTTTTCTGAGGCAAATGCACTCTCAACCCATTCTTTTCTTTCCATTTGTTTTCTTTCACATCTGGTCCCAAGTGAGGAGATCTAAACTTTAGCCTTAGAAAGAATAACATCCCCAGGCTGGCTAAGGAAAGAGCTGAGAAAGAATCCATAATTTCTAAGGTGGAGATGGGCAAGGAGGAGCTCCTCTTTCTTTTCTTTTTATTTCCTACCCATAGAGCCAACATTGCCAGATAGCACCACCTGCTGGTTAAACAATCAATACTAAAAGCAAAAAATAAAACCACCGTGCCACCAATAGGTCTCCAAATAATCTGAGCAGTAATCTTCCCAGGGAGTTTTGCCTCTAAATTATCTGGCCAGTGCCAGAACTAGAGTCTGCCTTGGGATTTTCTCTACGGAGACAATGAAATGTCTTTGAATGGAAGTCTTTTTACCTTGGGATTCCACACATGATTGCTCACTCAGATCCTAGAAGAGGGAGGGGGAGTAAACTTCAAGTACAGTATGCAAAGATCTGAACGGAGGAATGAAGCTCCTGATTACAAATATGCTACCCATAAGTGAGCATGTGCATCTATTTATTTTCTAGCAGGCATGAATCATTTACAGCCCCTACGGGAAAAAATGACATTTGTCATTACAAAATTCTAAGAAGCAAACATATCCTTACAGAAATAATAAGAAATGTCATAGAAACCAAAAACCACATTCTAAGAAATTAATCTCAGCAGTCAAGAGTTTAAGGTGTCCTACAACAAGAATATGTGAGAAGACACGCTCCAATATACTGTTCATGGGACTATGAGCTCCAACTATCATGGAAGTAAATTTGGAATTGTATGAGAAAATTCATTGTTCATACCCACAGACCCAGTGATTCCACTACTGAACCTATATCCTAAAGAGATGAATGATGGGAAAGTTATATTTGGCAAAATATTCAAAACAAAACTCTTTTTGGAAGAAAAAAGTGACAACAAAATGGGTATGCATGAATTGCTAAATGACTGAACATATTTTGGTGTATGAATGATATGGTGGTATATGAGTTACAGTAATACCAAAATATGTTCGGTCATTAACCAGTACTTGGGTACCCATGAATATTACTACACCACTGAAAATAACAACTATGCAGAATTCACATAAACATGGGAAGAACTATACGTATGGAGTGAAGAAAATGGAGCCCAGAGAACAATGTATATGACAACAACATAAATGGTAACACCATTAAAAGCAGTGAAGTTATAAAAAGCTATAATGAGGAATCTTCAGCCTTCCATTTTCAAAACTGAAAACTTTGGTAAGTTTCCAACTTATAAAGAAACACAGTCTTCCCCCCGGTAGAAAAATGGAGACTGCAGATCCTAAGTGCTGTATATACATTAGATACAGGCAACTAGGTGGTACAATAGATAGAACACTGGGCTTGGAATCAGGAAGATACGTGTTCATGAGTTCAAATCCAACCTCTGACACTTACTAGAGGTATTCTATTAAACAAGTCCCTTAACCCTGTTCTTAGTTTCTCATCTGTAAAATGAGCTGCAGGAAGAAATGGCAAACCACTCCAGTATCTTTGCCATGAAGATGCTAAAATGAGGTCACAGTCAGACATGACTAAATAACAACATATCAGATGTAATTGATGTGTCACTTACATTTTTGATTTTTCTTCTTACAAGGATACAATTTGCAGAGCATGCATTAAAGGGAAACTACTATGGTTTAGAAAAAACCAAAAGGTTTATCAAAAAATAAAACTTAAAGGGCAACTGAATCACAGAATTTCAGCATTAGAAAGGATTTCCATGGACTTCTATTCAGTTAACACCCCAAAACTCATACTTCTTAAAACATATTTAGCAAGTGGTTGTCCATCCTTTGTTTGAAGTCTTTCAGTGAGAAAGAAGCTACTAACTCCCTAGGCAGGCATTCCATTTCCAAATAATGCTGTTAGGAAGTTTTTATTATATGAGGCTTAAGTCTGGCTCTCTAAAACATCTTTCTCCTGGCTGTGTCCTCTGGAATGAAATACCCAAAGACAGTTACCATGTCTCTCTAAATCTTTTCTTCCCCAGATCACAGATGCCCAGTTATTTCAAATGATTCTAATAACATGAACATGAGGCCCAATCAACCTGCCTTTCTCTAGCTTAGCAATATTTCACTTAAAATGTGGTACCCAGAAGAGAACACAATAATCCAGATATGGTCTGACCAGTACAAAAGTATATACAATTATCATTTGCTTATCGGTGTAGAGGCTCAATATTATGCTTAGCATCCACCAGAAGCTGTAGACGTTTTTCAGGCAAACTTCTTTTTTATCTTCATCTTTGTCCTCCTTCAGTCTGTACTCCTGAAGTTGTTGTGGTTTACATCTAGATATAAGACTTCAAATTGATCTCTGTTTCCTTTCATTAGATTTGGTCCAATGTTATAACCTGTCAAGATCTTTTTGGATCCTAATATCCAATGTGATGATAAGATAGGTGAGAAATAAAGAGAGAAAGAGAAAGGTGGAGAGAAAGCAAGAGAGAGAAAACAGAATCATGACAGGGAGAGTCATGACAAAGAGTCTCACACACGACAGAAAGGAGAGGCGATGGAAAGACAGGAGAGATGACAGAGACAGACAGAAACTAACAGAGAGAGGCAAAGACAGAAAGAGACAGAGACATGAAAGAAGTGATAGAGAGATGTGACAGAGAGACACAACAGAGACAGAATATTTATTAAATACTTACCATATGCCAGACATAAATAAAGTACTAGGGCTACAAATACAAGGGGGCTGAGAACTCAAGGGAAAAGTACAAAAAGAAGTGACAGAATGGGACATTGAGGAAGGAATAATGTGGCAAACAAGAACAATGTGGATTCTGGAAAGATTCAAGGGAAGGGCCAAGTGGAGCATGGCTGAGGTCCTTCCCAAAATGGTGGTCGTGGGAAGAGAGTCATCAGTGGGGAGAGACAGGTTCTCAATTGGAGGTTTCTCAGCATAGCAGTGTAGCTGGTAAAGAGAAGGATGTGGTGTCCAGAGAAATTCAACGTGAGAATAAGGTGAATCATGGCTAGACTAACCCTCAAAATGGTGGTCACCAGGAGAAAGTCACCAATGGGGAGAGAAAGGCACTTGGGGCTGAGGTTTACAATGTAGCTGATGTTAGCTATTCTTTCTTGCTTTCTATCATCTGCAAGTTCAATATTCAAGCTTTCTATGCCTTTTTTCTGAATCATTGCTCAAAATGTTCAGCTCTGTACTATAACAGTTCTCTGCAGACATCTGTCTAAGTCAACTGAACTAATAAAGAAAATTCAAGTCCAGTTATTTAATGAGTTGTGAATCCATTTAAATGTATAAGCTTAGTCCATATCTTTCTCTCCTTTAATAGAATAGCATGAAAGACAAACAAGTGCTTTGCTATAATGAAGGCAAACAGTATTTATAACATTCCCCTAATCTAACAACATAGCAATCATATCCAAAAAAGGATCCTTTGAAATTTATGAATAGATCATTCAGGGTATGAATGGCTCAAGGTCTCACAATTTTTACACAATTATTCATTCAAAACCTGAAAAGGCAACATTCAGTACCTTTCCTCATTATCACTGTCACCTGTTCCTGCACTCTACAATCTCAAGTGAATTGTAAAAAATCAATCAAGGTCCTCTGATCAACCCCAGACCCACTACCATATATGTAGTAAGTCCCATATTTTACATGAGCTGGTGGTGTTTTACTACCTTTTCTGTTTCACATGGATTCCAAAGAGGTGATTGATGGGGATACAAAGTGTTATTTGTTACCTGCAGCCTCAAATCAATGTTCTGGATCACTTAGAATTGAAACTGTTTGAGAGGGCAAAGGCAGGAGGAAAGAGGATAAGGTAGGTTGAGTCTGGTTAACTTCATTGATGACCTTGCAAATTTATTATTCACTTCATAGAACTGGAGACCTGCTCTCAGTGCCTATGTTTGGAGTCTATGGAACATTCTTATATGTGAATTCTAGGCCTATCAGTAGTGAAAAGCAACAAGGAAAAGAATAGGTATGCCATTAAGTTTACTCAGGATTTGAATGTTTTACTTAAATTTTAACTCTCCCAAGCCGGCATCCAGACTCCAACAAACAGATTAAAATTCTTTCAAGACATTACATCTCAGCATGTCTTGCCTCTATAAGATGCATCAGCAAAACAATAAGAAGAACTACAAAAATTTCTGAGAACACACCTCCCATTAGCCACTTTTATTCCACCCTTTCCAATAGAAAATTGGAATTTTCTATTGGAAAAATTCTATTCTTTTACTATAGAAAACAGAAACAAAATCACAATTGAGCAGTTCTGTGTTCTATGACCAGTTTTCATCATCCTGTCCAACCCAATCAGCAATTCTATCCATTCTTTGAGTTTCTTCTTTTACCAAAGGTAATGGGGGAAAAAAAAGGTTTTTATCTTAGCTCATTCTGATATTTTTCATTCCTGCCACCATTCTTCCAGGACTATGATATAGGTTTGGATTCAGTTTCTATCACATGCTCTTGTTTCCATCACAAGTATTCATCTTTTTCAAATGTGTTGGTTGGTGAGTTGTCTCTGCATCCACACTGGTCTCTTCAAAAAATTTGCCATTTTCCCTAGATTGTTTCTTTTGGTGACTTAAAAATTTCATTCTTGAGAGCTTCTCATCCCCCAGGGGTCACATCTATAAATTTTTGACCATGAGGCCTTATATATAATTTCTGAAATCTGTTCTCCCCAAATGAAGAAAACATGTCAGACTGTGCCCTTATTCTCCATCACAAACTCTAAGAAGGAGTTGACCTCCAATCTTGAAGGAATTTTAGTGGGGAAAAAAGAACCTTAGAACTAGGGGCCAACAGAGAAGAGACCTACCAAAAGCGGACCAACGGAAAGTAACTGAGACTACGGTCATCTCAAAATGACCAGTGACCACTATAAAAGCTGCTAAAATAAATAACACAAATACAGTAGACAACCCCTTGATGACACCTACAGAAACCCTACTCTAGACAGTACTAGATGTAATTAAAACTGCACAAGTCTACAATGGAATATTGTTGAGTGGTAAATGTTTTCTCCCACTGTGGGCTCTGACTTATTGATTTAGTTTTTTCATAACACTATTACTTATTGAACCTTATGGGTCTAGATGTTCATAAGAGGAATTGATAACTAAATCCTAAAGGTATGCCAGATACTGAGATGATCAGTTAATCTGGGTGGGAACCAAAGGAGTAAAACAAAATTATAATAAAAATTATAATAATTTTCTACCATTTGTATAGTATATCAAACTTTGTAAAGTACTTTACATGTGTTATCTTAATCATCACAATGACGCTGGGAGATAGATGCTATCATTATCTCCATTTCATAGATAAAGAAACAGACTAAGAGAGATAGTGACTGACCCAGGATCATACAGTTTATAAGTGTCAGAGATGAGGAGGAGTCAAGATGGTGGAGTAGAAAGATTCACATATGCTAGCTCCAAACTCACAACCCATAAATTTCCTGTAAAAAGAACTCCCCACAAACTGGTGCAGTGGAAGCCACACAGCAATGGAGTAGAGGAGATTTCCATTCCAGAGAGCCCTGAAAAACTGGCACCAAAGGTCCATCATGCACCAAACAGTGGAGCCCAGCCCTGCCCTGCCCATGTGGCCCCAAGAGGAGCACATCTGAGCAGGCTTCAGGGACAAAACCTCTGGTGGCTTTGAAGGTCCCTCCACCCACAGGCACACAGGTCAGTGAGAGAGACTTCTGGACTGGCCAAGAGGGGAGAGGGGTGTCTCCATAACTCAGGCCCCCTCGGGAGGCAGTGGAAGAGGCAGCAGCGGCCAGGAGCTCCTGGAGTAGCAAGGACCTCAGATCCATTACTGAAGATCTCTGCATAAACCCCCTGAGGGAACTGAGCCTGGGAGGCAGCCCTGCCCCCACCTGAGAACGTGAATTTAATCTTACCCTGAATAGCAGCCCCACCTGCCACTGAAAGCCCTGAGGCTAGGGAGCAGCATTTGAATCTCAGACGCCAAGCACTAGCTGGGCAGATCTAGGAAGGGGTGGAGAGGAATTTCAGAACTCAAGTTACTGGCTGGGAAAATGCCCAGAAAAGGGAAAAAAAATAAGACCATAGAAGGTTACTTTCTTGGTGAACAGATGTTTCCTCCTTTCCTTTCTGATGAGGAAGAACAATGCTTACCATCAGGAAAAGACATAGAAGTCAAGGCCTCCATATCCTGAACATCTGAAATAGATATCCAATGCGCTCAGGCCATGGAAGAGCTCAAAAAGGATTTTGAAAATCAAGTTAGACAGGTGGAGGAAAAACTGGGAAGAGAAATGAGAGAGATGCAAGAAAAGTATGACAAATGGGTCAATACCTTGGTAAAGGAGAGCCAAAAAAATGCTGAAGAAAATAACACCTTGAAAAATAGGCTCACTCAATTGGCAAAAGAGGTTCAAAAAGCCAATGAGGAGAAGAATGCTTTCAAAAGCAGAATTAGCCAAATGGAAAAAGAGGTTCAAAAGCTCACTGAAGAAAATAGTTCTCTCAAAATTAGAATGGAACAGATGGAGGCTAATGACTTTATGAGAAACCAAGAAATCACAAAACAAAACCAAAAGAATGAAAAAATGGAAGAGAATGTGAAATATCTCATGGGAAAAACAACTGACCTGGAAAAGAGATCCAGGAGAGACAATTTAAAAATTATGGGACTACCCGAAAGCCATGATCACAAAAAGAGCCTAGATATCATTTTTCCTGAAATTATCAAAGAAAACTGCCCTGAGATTCTAGAACCAGAGGGCAAAATAAGTATTCAAGGAATCCATCGATCACTACCTGAAAGAGATCCAAAAAGAGAAACTCCCAGGAACACTGTGTCCAAATTCCAGAATTCCCAGCTCAAGGAGAAAATCTTGCAAGCAGCTAGAAAGAAACAATTCCAGTATTGTGGAAATACAATCAGGATAGCACAAGATCTAGCAGCTTCTACATTAAGGGATGGAAGGGCGTGGAATAGGATATTCCAGAAGTCAAAGGAACTAGGACTCAAACCAAGAATCACCTACCCAGCAAAACTGAGTATAATACTTCAGGGGAAAATATGGTCTTTCAATGAAATAGAGGACTTTCAAGTATTCTTGATGAAAATACCAGAGCTGAAAAGAATATTTGACCTTCAAACACAAGAATGAGAAGAAGCATGAAAAAGCAAAAAGCAAAGGGAAGTCATAAGGGACTTACCAAAGGTGAACTGTTTACATTCCTACATGGAAAGACAATATTTGTAACTCTTACAACTTTTCAGTATCTGGGTAGTTGGTGGGACTACACACACACATACACACACATGCATGCATACACAGAGACAGAGAGCACAGAGTGAATTGAATAGGATGGGATCATATCTTAAAAGAAATTAAGGTAAACAGTGAGAGAGAAATGTAGTGGGAGGAGAGAGAGCGAAATGGAATGGGGTAAATTATCTCTCATTCAAGAGGCAAGCAGGAGACTTTTTAGTGGAGGGAAAAAGAGGAGAACTGCGAAAAAAACATGAAGTTTACTCTCATCACATTTGACTAAAGGAAGGAACAAAATGCACACTCATTTTGGTATGAAAACTTATCTTACAATACAGGAAAGTGGGGGAGAAGGAGATAAGCAGGGTGGGGGGATGATGGAAGGGAGAGCAATGGGAGGAGGGAGCAATTTGAAGTCAACACTCTTGGGGAGGGACAGGATCAAAAGACAGAATAGAAACGATGTGGGGCAGGATAGGATGGAGGGAAATACAGTTAGTCTTACACACCATGACTGTTATCGAAGTCATTTGCAAAACTACACAGATAGGGCCTATATTGAATTGCCTGCCTTCCCAAAGGGAATGGGTGGGGAGGGTGGGATGGGGAGAATTTGGAACTCAAAGTTTTAGGAACAACTGTTTAGTATTGTTCTTGCTACTAGGAAATAAGAAATACAGTTAATGGGGAATAGAAAGTCATCTGGCCCTACAGGACAAAAGAGAAGATGGGGACAAGAGAAGGGAGGGATGATAGAAGAGAGGGCAGATTTGTGATAGGGGAAATTAGAATGCTTGGTGTATTGGGGTGGGGGGAGGGGACAAATGGGGAGAAAATTTGGAACCCAAAATTTTGTGAAAATGAATGTAAAATGTTTAATAATTAAATTTATATTAAAAAGGCATATTAAATAAATATCGCTAAAAAAAATGTGTGTCAGAGGCAGGATGAAAATTTGAGTCTTCCTCTCTCCAAATCCAGAGTTCCATCCACTGTCCCAGGTCTTACAAGTTAAGAGAGATACTTGAGACACAAACAGCATAAATTTGTCACTGTGCTGTGTTAAATTCAACAAACTGCATGTTGAAGAAATGCATGGTTTCACACATAAATCCAAGTTTTTATCTTTATATACTAAATGTTCATAAGTGATCCTCCCTGGGACTGACTTTCCTAACTCATAGGTTTGGTATCCAGAGGACTGACCAATACTACTTCAGGGTTTCAGAGAAGAGCCATGTATAATATCTTCCTAAAGAACAATTCACATTGTGCTTCCCCTTAACAATCAGCTAGTAGACTCACTTCATTAGCAGAGGCATTTATTCAAATAGCATAGAAAGAATACTAGATACAAAAAATTTCCTCCAGCACCAAGGCACATTTTCTCATAAATTTATCCAGCATGTGTTGTTGGGTTAGAAGAATAGGTACATACTTAAGGTACAATGGTCATTAGGCACTCATGTAGCCAAGGTAACTCACCACTCAGGAAATGAAGAGCCTTGCTGGCCCTTTTCTCTTCAGTAGTAGCAGTGCAACCAGATAGCCCAGGACAGAAGCCCCAAGAAGTCAGGGTGCTAGAGACTCCAGTCTGATGAAAGTTTTGGACTTGACATTAGGACTGTGCGCTAGAGGCTATGGATCTAACTTTCCTCTCCCCAAAGGTGGAAGGGGATTTTACCTCCCATTTTGGGGAGGGGAATAAGTTTGTGTATTTATGATTATATTTTTGAAATAAATATCTCTGAAAAAGACTAATTGGCTAATAGAAGTGGAATACAGAGGACCACACACTCTCCTTGGGGGAATATTATCATTGAGGGTTGAAGTCATTTGCAGAGAGCCTACATACCTCAAATTCTCTTAAGAATACTGGAAAAACTGAGGGGGGAGAGAAATCAGGCAAAACTGGCATGGGGTGGGGAATGGGGGAGAGAAACAGTAGTCCGTGTTATACACGATGGTCCTCATAGGGTGCAGTATATTGATTGCATCAACCAATCTGCAGCTGGATTGAATCAAGCATTTAATTTGCTGCCTATGTTACCTCCTAATTAGGCTCTGCTACTGCTGGACTACCTCCAGCCTGGGCCAGGAAGGTTTCTTGAGCACGGGATCTTCTCAGGACTCAGCATCTCTACTAGATCTAGCCTCCTAGTCTGACTTTTCAATAGTCAGCTACAACATTTTTCTACCTTCTACCACTGGGTAAGCTGTGCTGAAATGGACTCTCTTCAACAGCAATATTGTAGCACTCTTTTCAGTTGATGTACTACAGAGCTCTTTCAGCTAGGACAATGACCCTTGGCTTAGAATCAACAGAAATTTGCTCCCTTGGGCTCCCTCAGAGCTTTAGCTATGAGGTCGTTTGTCAGTTCTAGACAGGTGATGGGAGAAACCTTGTCTCTCCTGTCAGCAAATCCTTCCTAACTCAAAAGCCTCCTCACTCAGTGAGCTCTACTGTGATTAGTTTCATTTTGCCTTAGTGTGATTTGTTTCACTTCAGTCATAGTGCTTCCCATACTCCTTTGGGAATCTTATATAGATGAATAGCTGGAGACAAAAGGTTGCAATGCAGTTTGTGCCCTACAGGCAAGTTCATTGTATTGCTCCAACTTATCTTAACCAATTGAAGCATTCAACTCTCACATTCATTTTAGGCATCTTTTTTTAGAGCATTGAGGCTTTCCATTTTACATCTCAGTATCTGTCTGTCTTTTTAGTCCCTTCATCTTTTTCTAGTGTTACTGGGCTTCCCTTATGTTTGTGGATGACTGTTAAATTCATAATAAAAAAAAGAAAATACAATTTCTAATTCTTTTTTAAAAAGATTCTTTAACACAAATTTACACTGGATGCTAGGTTGTTTTTTTTTAATTTCTTACACTATTTATCCATTTACAGCTGTCATCCACAGGAAGAAAAAATGTTTTCTACATTTAAGAGAAGCAATGATTACTTCATTAGTCTCTAGTGAATTCAATACTTAAGTGACTTTTCACCAATTCATTAATGTGACTTTTAAGCAAATCTCATCTACAAACACTAATTTCTTGAATTGTTTACCCTTAGCACTAAAATATACAATAGATGCTATTTTAGAGGGAAGTTTAATTAGTGCAAACAGCATAACCAGTATCATATCTATGTGGGAATATCTGGGCCCCAGCTGGAAATACCTGAAATGAGGTAGTGAGGGGAGTACCAATCAGTGGCCACAGTGGTTTCAAATTTTCTAGGACAGAACTCTGAACCTCGGACTGTTGTCCAGAACCTTTTTCTTGTATTCAGTCAGAAGAGGAAGAACCCATCCAACACCCTCTAGCTGTTCCTGTGTCCTCTGTCACCGGCTAACTGAATTGTTGATCACTACCTACATCAGCACCAAAAATCAAGTACCTGAGAGCAACCCTGTCTGCCTTAAAGTCAACTGACACTGTGGCATGGGTATGTTGGGTAAGTATTTCCATTAGCATTAATTAATTAGTATTTACCATTAGGGTATTTCCATTCCATTAGCATAAAATTCCTAAATACAACCCTTAGCCAAAACAACTTTTCTTCAGCACTAAGGTAAACTGAGAAAACTGACAAGAAAATGAGTAGGCAATGCTGAACAGGTTAATGTGGTGTATTTATAAACATTTCCTTAAAAGGATGCATGAACATATTGACTTGAATTCTACATAATTAGGAATTATGTTCTAATTTCATGTCATAAATCTTTAAACTTTGACATGTGTAAAATTGAAATTAGCTACATTTTTCTTTTTTATCTAATGCATTTTAACAAAAACAAAAGGCATATTTTAACATGCCAATAATTAACAAAATATCTATGTTTATTTTAAAGTATTTATTCCATTCAAACAGCTTTGTGTAGCATACCTAAAATATCAGACTAATAAAAAAGATATCCTATTATAAAAAACCATGCAAGAAAACAGTATTTTTACAACTATAATCAGAAAACTATTCTGTTTTTCTTATATCTCACTGAAATACAGCACCATGAAATGTAAACCCATTTTCTTTGAGTCTGACCTGAGTGCAAAGTGGTCCTAGACTTTTAACATACTTGAATAACAAGTTTTCAATTGCTTCTCAGACTTCTCTCTAGAATAGCTAACCCTTGTTCCTTGAACCTTTCTCCTCAGGTCTTAATTTCCAATGCTTTAATCATCTCTGTGAATTTTCTCTTAAGAAATATAGTACTTCTTTTTATTCATTGAAGTTCTATATTCTCCTACTAGCTTACCAAGGGACTCATAGACAATTTATAGATTAACACAGAGAACAAATGTACATGTTATTTAAACCTACCTAAAAGGAGCAAACAGACTAAGTGCTTTTAATTTCTAGTTAGAGAATCTCCTTGACTATAAAAGGTCAATGCAACCAGTTTAATTTTAGAAAATACTCTGATTCTCTAAATGGTGAGCCAATGCAGAAAGAAATTTATAGCAATGCTTTATGTCTGTACAGCACTTAATAGCATCTCAAAGTGTGTTCATACTTTTTTTCATCATTTGAGTCTCACAACAACCTTGAATTAATCATATTATACTAAAGAGAATCAAAAAGTTTAAGTGATAGCAATCATAAGCAGCAAAGTCATACAGTTCTTTATTAGCCCAGTGCCCACTCCACTATATCACACTGATGAATGACAGTTTCATTTTCAAGTATTTTATTAGATTGTAAGTTCCTTGAGGGTAGGAACTGTTTTTGGCTTCTTTTTGCATCCCCAGTGCTCAGGATCAAGTCTAGCTTATGGAAGATGATTAATAGTGGCTTATTGATTGATTGATTGTAATATAACATTTTATTTGAAAATACTTGCAGAAACACAAAACATCAGTGTTGAAATGTTCATTTAAACTAACCCATGCCAAAATGACTTATTTAGGATGACCTTCAAATTCTAGTAATAATAATTACAATTGGCACTGGTGGAAAACAAACCCCAACACCAAAGAAAGATTTTTAGAAAGAATTTTAAGTCAGTTCACCAAAGGAGAGAGCTGGGAAAAGGAATGGTTGTCTCCTAAGCCTCTGTTACTCTCACATTATATAGATTCCACACAAAAGCACATAAGGACAAGCAGGTGGCTGATCACATTTAGGCACTTAGGTAGTTTCAGGTTCTGTTTGTCCTTCGTTTTCGAAGACCATGACCTCAGAGAAATGATAACATGACTTGCACTTGATTTTGTTTTGAGGGAGAGAAGGAGGGGGGGGAGGAAGGGAAGGAATGGGAAGGAATAAGAAGGGATGGGAAGGGATAAGGAAATCTAGCCAGTAAACCCCAAAAGAAGGGGAGGAGGAGACAGAAGGGAAAGGATGAGCCGGGTCCCCACTCAGGCAGCTTAGCTTGGTCTACTCACAGGTTGTGTTCATCCTTCATTTTCAAAGAAGACTACAACCTCAGAGAAATGATGACATGACTTACACTTGACTTTGTTTTGAGGGAGGGAGGGCTGTGCAAGGTCACCAACCTCACTTTCTCCTCCTAAGCCATCTGTCAGTTTCAGGTAAGGTTACTTGAGATGTATGTCAGCAGGTAAGTGAAAGCATTCAATAAAATTGGGGGAAAACCAAGACACAAGTTATTGGAGAACCCAAAATACAAACTTTACATGATCCAAAACAAGATTTGGATAGGATCCAAGCAATTGTTGCAAGCCATCTGGCTTCCCTGAAGTATCTATGAGGTCAGCTTGACCTCTATGGTAAGATTTGGGTTAGACCATTTCTAATCACATAGACTTGGATCAAAACAATATTTCAAAAATAATAAATAAAAAAGTGCTTTCCCCATAGCATCCATATAGTGCTTTGAGATTTTCAGAGCACTTTGCATATACAAAGCCCCTATTTATTTGGAGAACAGAGAGACAGAGACAGAAATTCAGAAATTAAAAAAACAGAGAAAACACTTCAGCTTCATTCTGAGTTTATAGTAAAGCCTAAGGACACTTGTTCAGAGGTTCTCCTTTGTCCCCTTTGTCCTTTCCCATTATGTGGTCCCTTTATTTATACCAAACACTCACTCAAAATGCAATTTAAAACCAGCTTATTTTAATTTAGAAACAAAACTCATTATAAAAGTACTGATAGCAAATAAAAAAGATTTAAGGGTAAGTAATGCCAAGTAACTGGGGCAGATGAGGGAGGGGAAATGGTGAGGAGATAAATTCACCCAGTCTCAGTGCTATGGCTCATCCAGGAAGGTCACTACTTAAAGGGGTCAGTGAACCAGACAAGATTCCAACTGTGAATGATTATATTCAATTTATATATTAACACTCTTCCCTTGATATTGGCTGGCTTCCTGGGGTGGCAAAGTTTGTGGCTAAAAAAGTTACCTGCTAACTTATGTCTCTTGAGGCTTCCCATCAGCTTTCTTGATGATAAAGGGTACATCCTTAAGGGGAGCCACCAGTTTTCCTGCAACCACACCAGTGTTTCTCATCACTTTCTGAAGTTAATTGAAGCTCTAACAGAATTTTCATGACTAAGCACTAGCAACTTGGGTAAAAAAATGGAGTCTGAAGTTTATATCCAGTCTTAAATTCAGTGGAAACAATGGACAAAACTCGGAGGTTATGATCATGTTTACTTAGAATGAGAGACACCCTCCCTGCACCCAGACATGGGGAAGAAATGGCAGAACTTCACTAGTTCTGATTCAGGACAACTAACTAAAGATGTGTGTATGAGGGTGGGGGTATTATTCTAGGAAGGTTCAGGAATAGAATTCTTTTTCTATACCAACCAGGCTAGCCCAGTGAGGCAGACTCAAGATAACTAAAAATGGGTTAACTAACTTTAAGGTAAGTACCTCCAAGCATTTTCATTCTAATTAAGCCAAGGCACTTTCTTGAAGCCTCTCCAGAGGCATAAGTAGTGGGACTTAACTGTGTTTAGCAGAAGCAGCAGTGCAGAAACAGTGAGAACAGAACACAGGGCTTCAGTAGATATCAGCTGTGAAGGTAGAAGAAAAAAGTGAGTTCTGGGACCACACAAAGGAGCTGAAGAAAATGGAGCAGACAGCAGCATTAAGTCCATGCACAATTAGCTAAGAAATACAGCCATTAGCACTCTAAAGCACAAGTATTCTGAGGGTTTGTCCCCTTCCCCGCTCTAACATGGGTCTGGGAAATTGTACTTATTGTGAATAAGAGCTGAGAAAAATCTTACTGCATGATTTTCCTGTCATTTACTTTGCTATTCTGTTCTGGTTAAATACTTTGCTATTTGTTCATGGTGCCTGCCTATTCTTTTAGTAAATGGGAATGAGTACTCAAAATCTATCTATTTCTTCTCCACAATTAACCTGAGAAATTTGTGATTTTAGGGTTGGGCTAAGGTATCCAGTGCAGATAGTCATATTTAAGCATCACAAGAAACCTCTGATATAGGTCACTACAGATATTCTGAGCCCCCTTTTTATAGATAGCAAGTTGAGGAACAAAGAAGTTAACTTACTTACCCATAGTCACACGGCCCAACAAGGTCTTCCAGTAGATAGAGCCCTGGGGCTGTAGTCAGAAAACCTGAATTAGAATCTGGCTTCAGACAGTTACTGAAACCCGCATGACCTCGGGCAAGTCACTTACCCCAGTTTGCCTCAGTTTCCTCATCTGTAAAATGAACTGGAGAAGGGAATGGCAAACCACTCCAGAATCTTCACCAAGAAAACTCCAAATAGACAAAAAGTCTGAAACAACAGAACAACAAAGTGGCATGGCTATTACGTGTCAGAAGCAGAATTCAATCCCAGATCTTCCCAGAACCAAGTCTAGCACTCCATCCACTATGCCAGACAACCCTTCTAGAATGTTAGAGCTGGTGAGGAACTTACAGATAATCTAACCCAACTCCTTTATCTTACAGATGAAGAAACTGATATCCAGAAATGTGAAATGACTTCCCTATATCCACAAAACTAGTTAATAGTAGAACTGAGTTTAGAACCCCCACTTCCTGGTTCCCAAGGCAATGCTCTGTTTTCTTCTTTAGATTTAAATGGATAGATACCAACAATTAGAATAGCTCAACTACGATAAAAGAATTATACTGAATTCGTCATAATCCAATGCTGATTGGGGAAGGTGGGGAATGGGAAAAGTTGGGAACATCGGTCAAACTTTTTTCAGTGTTTGCCAAGGCTCCTGATGAAAAGACCAGAGCTGAAAAGAAAATTTGACTTTCAAACACAAGAATGAGAAGAAGCATGAAAAAGCAAACAGCAAAGAGAAGTCAGAAGGGACTTACCAAAGGTGAACTGTTTACATTCCTACATGGAAAGACAATATTTGTAACTCTTACAACTTTTCAGTATCTGGGTAGTTGGTGGGACCACACACAGACATACACACATGCACGCATACACAGAGACAGAGAGCACGGAGTGAATTGAATAGGATGGGATCATATCTTTAAAAAAATTAAGGTAAACAGTGAGAGAGAAATGTAGTGGGAGGAGAGAGAGTGAAATGGAATGGGGTAAATTATCTCTCATTCAACAGGCAACCAGGAGACTTTTTAGTGGAGGGAAAAAGAGGAGAGCTGAGAAAAAAACATCTCATCACATTCGACTAAAGGAAGGAATAAAATGCACACTCATTTTGGTATGAAAACCTATCTTACAATACAGGAAAGTGGGGGAGAAGGAGATAAGCAGGGTGGGGGGGATGATGGAAGGGAGGGTGATGGGAGGAGGGAGAAATTTGAAGTCAACACTCAGGGAGGGACAGGATCAAAAGACAGAATAGAAACAATGGGGGGCAGGATAGGATGGAGGGAAATACAGTTAGTCTTACATAACACGACTGTTATCAAAGTCATTTGCAAAACTACACAGATAGGGCCTATATTGAATTGCCTGCCTTCCCAAAGGGAACGGGTGGGGAGGGAGGGATGGGGAGAATTTGGAACTCAAAGTTTTAGGAACAACTGTTTAGTATTGTTCTTGCTACTAGGAAATAAGAAATACAGTTAATGGGGAATAGAAAGTCATCTGGCCCTACAGGACAAAAGAGAAGATGGGAACAAGAGAAAGGAGGGATGATAGAAGAGAGGGCAGATTGGTGATAGGGAAAATTAGAATGCTTGGTGTATTGGGGTGGCAGGAGGGGACAAATGGGGAGAAAATTTGGAACCCAAAATTTTGTGAAAATGAATGTAAAAAGTTTAATAAATAAATTTTTATTGAAAAAAAGAAATAAAAATATTCTAAATTGATTGCTAGAATAGATGAACCAATTTATATCCTTTCCAATAGTATAAGTATACCTGTCTTTCGCTAGACATTAACTATTTCTATATTTCAGTATATTTGTCCTTTGTCAAGAGTGAATTCAAACCTCAGAGTTATTTTGATTTGGATTTCTCTTACTAGATTTCAAAAATTTTTAGATATCACTGTGAATAGTGTGCAATTCTTCTCTTGAAAACTATTGGCTCCATCAATGAGGAAAGAGTCCCAAGCCAATGGGCTTTGTGACACAATTTGCATTCCTCCCCTGAAACTCTGCAGTTCCTTCCAAAAGTCACCTGGGAGAAAGTTCAAAAACCATTAACTATACTGTATAAACCTAAGTATCAGCAACAACAGTAGGAGGTAGAGCCAAGATAGCAGAGTAGAGGCAGCAACTCAGCCGAAGACTACCAATATTTCTCTCCAAACAACTTTAAAATAATACCTCAAATTGAATTTTGGAGTGACTGAGTCAGCAATATGACAGGATGAGACATTGCTCAGACTAAGACAGCTTAGAAGATCAGCAGAAGTCTGCGACACCAAAAAGTTGACCGACCTAAGGTAGTAGAAGAACCAGCAATGAACCTTGGAGGCAAATGTGATAGTGTCAGCTGCAACTTCAGGAGCTCTTAAAGCAGAAACATTAATGGAGTCATAAAACTGGTCAGAAAGAGATTACAAGAGATTCTTTTTCTGGCACTAGGTATAGCACTGATCTCTGTGACAACTCTATTACCCATACATACTTCCAGGTTGCAATTCCAGGGTTGAAAAGAGCGCTTATGGTCAGTCACAAGGGAGTGGAGGTCCTGGTCACAGTTCCAGGACAAAGAGGAGCACTAACACTTCTGGCTGCTGAAAAGTCTCAAGGCCAAGAGGAGTGCTAATGCTACCAGGGGCTTTTTCTGAGTAAAGCCTAGAACAGAAACCAGGAGAGCAGTGAACACACCTCTCCCCCCACTGTGGAACCACCAAAAGCTTGCAGACTCCCAGAATTATCTCTGAAAATAGTAATACACAAAAGACCAAAGCTTGGGACAGTGCCTCTCATCCTTTGGTGAACAGACCACAACTTTAAATAAAGTTCAATAAAGTTCAAAGTCAAGAAATAAGATGGAAAAGTGAGCAAATGGCAAAGAAAGAATTTGACCATAAGAAGTTACTACAGTGACTACAGTGATAAGACAAATACTTAGAAAACAATACTGTGGAAACAACTACAAACAAAGCCTCAAAGAAAAATGGTAATTGGACAAGCCCAAAAAGAATTTCTGGAAGAGATAAGGATGGTAGAGTAAAAAATCGGAGAAAGAAATGAGAGTAATACAAGAAATTATGAAAAAAAAGAATTAGCACCTTAGTAAAAGAAGCACAAAAAAAAACCTGAAGAAAATATTACCTTAAAAAAACAGAATTGACCTGATGGTAAAAGATGCACAAAAATTCACTGAAGAAAAGAACTCCTTGAAAAGCATAATTGTATAAATGGAAAAAAAGAGGTGCAAAAGCTCACTGAAGAAAATAATGCCTTAAAAATAGAATTGGGCAAATGAAAGTGAATTCCATGAGACTTCAAGAAACAATAAAACAAAGGCAAAAGAATGAAAAAATAGAAGAATGGGAAATCTCATTGTAAAAATGTCTAACCTAGAAAACAGATCAAGAAGGAATAATTTTAAAATTCTTGAACTACCTGAAATCCATGATCAAAAAAGGAGCCTATAAATCATATTTCAAGAAATTATAAAGGAGAACTACCTCAAAATCATAGCTACAGAGGGTAAACTAGAAATGGAAAGAACCCACCAGTCACTACCTGCAAGAGATCCAAAAATGAAAATTCCCATTAATATTAGTGAAATTCCAAAGTTTCCAGGTTGAGGAAAAATATTAAAAGCAGACAAATATTGAAAGAAACAATTCAAACATCATGAAGCCACAGTCAGGATCACACAAGATTTAGCAGCTTCCATATTAAAGAAGTAGAGGATTTGGAATATGATATTCTAGAAGGCAAAGGAGTTTCTGTTACAATCAAGAACAACCCACTCAGTAAAACTGAGTATAATCATTCAAAGAAAAAAAAAGATGGATATTTAATGAAATAAACAACTTTCAAGTATTTCTCATGACAAGATGAGAGCTGATTAGAAAATATGACATTCAAACATAAGACTCAAGAGAAGCATAAAAAGGTAAGCATGAAAGGGAAATCATAAGGGACTTAATAAGGATAAACTGATGACACCCCTATATTGGATGATGACACATCTAATTCCCTAACTCCATGTAACTCCATGTAACTTTATCATTATTAAGGTAGTTAGAAGGAGTCTAGATAAACAGAGGGTATGAGTGTGAATCAATTAAATTGGGATGCTCTAAAAAAATTGAGAGCTATGAAAGAGGGATGCACTGGGAAAGGAGGAAAGGGAAAGAAAGAATAGGGAAAATCATCTTTAAAAAAGAGTTATGCAAGGAAGAGCTTTTACAGTGAAGGAATAAATGAAGGGGTAGAGGACAATGCTTGAATCTCATTTTTATCAGAATTGGTTCAAAGAGGGAAGAATATATGTACACACTTAACTGGATATAGGAATCTATCTTCGCCAGCAGGAAAGTAGAATGGAAAGGAGATAAAAGAAAGGAGAGGTAATAGAAGAGAGGGAGAATTAAGGGAGGTAATTAGAAGCAAAATAAAATTTTGTGGAGGGAAAGGTTAAAAGATAAAAGAAATAGATAGAAGAAAATAGGATAAAGCACAATCCACAGGAGTTATAACTATGAATGTGAATGGAATGAACTCACCCATAATACTGAAGTGAGTAGCAGACTGGATTAAAAACCACAATCCACAACATGTTACTTACAAGAGACACACTTGAAACTAAAAGATAGAGAGAGAATTAAAATAAAGGACTAGATCAAAATCTATTATGCTTTGGCTGAAGTTTTAAAAAAAGGCAGAGGTAGCAATCATTATCTCAGACAAAGCAAAAGCAAAAATAGACCCAATTTAAAGAGATAATTAAAAAACTTCATTTTAATAAAAGATACCATGGACCATGAAGTAACTTCAAAAACTTTTACAGCAAGTTTCTCTGATAAAACCCTCATTTCTCAGACATGTAGGGAATTGAATCGAATTTATAAAAATAAAAATCGTTCCCCAGGTGATCAATGGTGAAAGGATATGAACACTTTTCAACAGAAGAAATGAAAGCTATCTGTAGACTTGAAAAAAATACTCAAAATCGCTATTGAGTAGAGAAATCCCAATTAAAATGACTCTGGTACTACCTCACATCAGAAATGACATGCTAGAGGGGATGTGGGAAAGTAGATACGCTAATGAATTGTTGATGGAGTTGTGAACTGGTTCAACCATTCTGGAAAATAATTTGAACCTATGCTCAAAGGTCTACCAAACTGTGTGTATCCTTTGAATAAGCAAGACCACTAATATGTCTTTATCCCCAAAAGATGAGGGGTTGGGGGACAGGAAAAGGACCTATATGTACAAAAATATTTGTAGCAACTCTTTTTGAGGGGCAAAGAGTGAGAATTTGAGGGGATACCCATCAATTAAGGAATTCCTGAAAAAGTTGTGGTATATCATTGTGTTGAAACAATACTGCTCTATAAGAAACGATGAGGAAAATTATTTCAGGAAAACCTGGGAGGACCTATATGAACTGATGCAAAGTTAAGTGAGTAGAACCAGGAGATCTTTGTACACAATAACAGCAATGTTATAATGATGATTGACTATGAAAGACTTAGCTCCTCCAATTAATACAATAATCCAAGAAAATTTGGAAACATTCATGACAAAAATTGCTAACATCTTCGAGAGAGAACTGATGAACTATGAAGGAAAATTGAATTATAATTTTCTCTCTTTATTTTTCTTGCTTTTCTTCATGATGGCGAACATGGAAATATGTTTTGCATAATTTTACATGTATAACAGATATCTATTGCTTATTCTCAGTAGGTGGGGGAGAGGCTGAGGGAGGAAAATTAGAACTCAAAAATTTCTAATGTTAAATTATTTTTAAAAAACAAAAGCATGTGTATATTCATATTCTATGTTAATAAATCAAAAGCTATAAACATGGCTAAATAGCAAAGTAAAGCTAGCTAGCTTCAAGAACACAATCAATAGGCTTACGTATTAAATGCAACTTAACTATAATCAGTAGCATATATGCAAAACAATTAAGAAACATTGCTACAGCAAGAATATAACACAAACATAGTTAAATGAGTATAACAGCAAAATAAAAAAATAAGCATACTCAAACATGCAGTAATTCATATGAGTAACAGATTAGCAAAAGAAAGATAGAGGAAGTCTCTTGGGTGACTTCACTTTTTTCTGGATAATATGGTTGTTTTTATTAAATTGATATAGCCCAACTATAACTAATGACTATTCCTCCAATTATTCAAATAATTCTTTATTTCTTTAAAGTGTGTTTTCTCTATTGAAAACACTGGAGAGCATAAGAATAAATGGAGCCTTCTTTAAAATAATAAGTAGTTATGTACCTAAAACCATCAGCAAGCATTTTATGTAGTGATAATAAGCTAGATGCACTTCCAATAAGATTGGAGGTAAAACAGGGATGTA
Organism: Bettongia penicillata ogilbyi; assembly: GCA_023548195.1. Lineage (NCBI taxonomy): Eukaryota > Metazoa > Chordata > Mammalia > Diprotodontia > Potoroidae > Bettongia > Bettongia penicillata. The sequence goes on from JAJHZJ010000227.1 coordinate 384,054, forward strand.
CATTATCACCACTGTTATTCAATATGGTACTAGAAATGTTAGCTTTAACCATTAGAGAAGAAAGAGAAATAGAAGGAATTAGAACAGACAAAGAATAAATTAAGTTATCATTCTGTGCAGACAATATGGTGATATACTTAGAGAATCCTAGAGAATCAAGTTAAAATGTACTTGAAATAATAAACAACTTTAGCAAAGTAGCAGGATGCAAAATAAAACCACATAAGTCATCTGCATTTCTATATCTTACTAAAAAAAAAAAGTCCAACAGCAAGAGATAGAAAGAGATATCCCATTTAAAGTTACTGTAGACACTATGAAATATTTGAGAGTTTACCTGTCAAAACAAACCCAGGGACTATGTGAACACAATTACAAAACACTTTTCACACAAATAAAATCAGATTTAAATAAGTGGAAAAACAGCAGTTGCTCATAGATAGGCTGAGCTAATATAATTAAAATGACAATTCTACCTAAATCAACTTACTCATTCAGTGCCACACCAATCAAACTACAAAAAAAAATTATTTTATACAGCCAGAAAAAATAATATCAAAATTCATCTGGAGAACAAAAGGTCCAGAATATCAAGGAATTAATGAAAAGGAATGCTAGGGAAGGTACCCTAGCCATACCAGATCTTAAATTGTAAATTTAATAATTTTAAATTTAATTAAATTTAATTTAAATAAATTTAATAAATAAAGAATATTTATTAATATGAATAATAATTAATATTTAATTATTTTATATGCTATATCTATTTATTAAATTTTTAATTTATGATAAAATTTATATTATATTATTATATATTTGTGATAATATAATAATATATAAAATTATAATATTTTATAATATTATATAATAATTTAATTTATTAATTTATTAAATTATTTTATATATTAGTTAATAATTTAATAAAAATTAATAATAGCATTAAATAAATGATGAATAGATAAATAAGGGTAAATTTAAATAAATTAATTAATTAAATTAGATAAATTAATTTAAATTTAATTTAATTTTAAAAAATCTCAAATTATAAAGCAGCAATCATCAAAACCACTTGGTACTGGCTAAGAAATTGAAGGGTAGATCAGTCTACTGTTTTATGAGCCCAAGCACCCCAGCTTCTGGGATAATAACTCACTATTTGTCAAAAACTACTGGGAAAACTGTAAAATAGTGTGGTGGAAAATGAGCATAGATCAATGCCTGACCCTTTATACTAGAATAAAGTCCAAATGGGTACCCTATCTAGGGTGATGCTATAAACTAACTAGGGGAGAAAGAAATTTTTTTTTGTCAGATTTATGGAAAATGAATGAATTTATGACCAAACAAGAACTAGAGAACATTATGAAGTGCAAAATGGATAACTTTGATTACATTAAATTGAAAAGTTTTTTTTTCACAAACAAAGCCAATGCAACCAAGATTAGGAGGGAAACAGAAAACTGGGGGAAAAAATGTTACAGCTGGTGTCTGTGGTAAAGGTCTCATTTCCATGAGAATTGAGTCAAATTTACAAGGCAATCCATTCCCCAACTGATAAATGGTCAAGGGACATGAATAGGCAGTTTTCAGAGGAAGAAATTAAAGCTATCTATAATCATAAGAAAAAAATGCTCTAAATCACTATTGATTGGAAATGCAAATTAAAACAACTCTGAGGTAGCACATCACCTCTCTATTAAATTGGCTAACATGACAAAACAGAAAAATTATAAATATTAGAGAAAATGTGGGAGAGTTGGAATCCTAATTCATTGTTGGTTGCACTGTGAGCTGATCCAGCCATTCTGGAGAGCAATTTGGAACTATGACCAGATTGCTATAAAAAGTGCATACCCTTTTACCGAGCAATACTGCTTGTAGAGCTGTATCCCAAAGAGATCATAAAAATAGGAAAGGGACCCACATGTACAAAAATATTTATATTAGCTTTTTTTGTGGGGGTCAAGAACTGGAAATCAAGGCAATGCCTGTCAACTGGGGAATGGCTGAACAAGTTGTGCTATATGAATGTAATGGAATACTATTGTGCTATAAGAAACAACAAAGAGGCAGACCAGAAAAACCTGGAAAGATTTATATGAACTAATGATGAGTGAAGGGAGCAGAGCCAGGAGAATATTATATTATACACAGTATCAGTCACAGTGTGCAAGGACTGTTTTTGAAAGACTTAGTCCTTCCTAGCAATGCAAGGACCTAAAACATTTCCAAAGAAATCATGATGCAAAATGCCATCCACATCCAGAGAAAGAACTATGGAGTTGGAATGCAGAATGAAGCAGACTATTCTCTCCTTTGTTATGTTTTGTTTTGTTTTTCTCATGGTTTTTTCCATTCATTTTAATTCTTCTATGCAACATGACCAATGTGAAAAGGTGTTTAATAGGATTTTATGTGTAGAACCCATATAAGATTGCATTCCATCTTGGGAAGGGAGGAGAAAAGGAAAGGGAGAAAATTTGGAACTTATGGAAGTGATTGTTGAAAACTGAAAACAAATAAATTAATAAATTTGGAGAAAAAAAGAGCATTTTCTAATTTTATTTATGTCTTCTACCTACTGTTGCCAATCATGGCAGCTCTTAGAGATGATGATAGGGGTGTGGTCACAAAATGCAGCATTGAATGCTAATGAAAATTATCCCACAAAACTACTTTGGCATGCCTACAAAAAAGACATTATCACTTATCTGTAGGATATTTGGTAATTACCTATGTTATTCCTTATGTTCCTTTATGTCTAGCTAAGTTGCTGCCTTTTATAGGTAGTCTTTTCTAACACTCTCACTTGTTACTACTGTTCTCTCCCTATTGAAAAATACTTTGTGCATACTAAGTATTTAATTTTCTTTGTATATTTTGCATCCTTTTACTGGAATGATACTCCTTGAGAGCTGGTGCTATTTTACTTTTATCTTTGTATCTGCAAGGCTAAATACAGTGTCTTGTGTTGTGCAACAATATAATAGGTGTTTAATGTATGCGCAATCAAATAGAATTGGACAGAATTGGATGCCCTTCTCTCCAGAAAGAGACTTGGCAAAAACCTTGTGTGATAGTTACTAAGAGGATTGGTTCATTAATTTCATATTTTCTGGTGAAATATATACCTGATAGAAGGTGACATATGCAAAGAGATTGATATCCATAGCACTAATTTGTCTTCAGGCTATTTGTTCCTTCAGGCCATTTCATCAAAGGCTAACTAGAGAAGGGAAAATGTGTAATTTCTGACATTTCACAATTTTGACATTTAACAATATTATTGACAGTTATTTGTTGGTATTAAACAAAAACTATTTTCATATGATGTTTGAGAATTAAATTCTTTTCATATGCTAAATTTGATTCAAGATACCTGAAATGATTATTTTATTAAAAATGTGCAGCAGTCACAGAATTTGTCTTATAAGTCCCATATAGATAATTCTACACAAATCATTTGGCAGTTAAGTGCTATGATTACCTTTATCATAATAGTTTTTCCTACCTCAAAGGCCCATTTGAGAAGAATATTAATTGAAGAGAAAGATTAAGAAGTATTTTAATTACTTGCTGTCTAGATACTATTCCACACAAGATCATCATCTCCTATGAGTCATTCAGGTAACATTTTGGGACAATGGAGAGAATGCAAAATACTAAGTCAAAGGACTAATTTCAGATTCTAACTTTGACACTTCTTACCTGTAACTTTGAACAAGTCACTTAACCTCCCTGACCTCAGTTTCCTTAACTTTAAAATTAAGGGGGTAGGAAAGCATGGCATAAGTTTACTGCCTCTTAATCCTGTAACCCTATATTTGACAATGTATGCATCATTCCAGTTGCTTATTAAATGCCTATTGTGTGCCAAGCATGTAACTGTGATAAATAGAACACAATGAGGTATAGGAAGATGCTAAAATTAAGAGATACAGGGAAAGGTTTTCTGCAGAAAGTGAGATTTAAACTAGACCCTGAAGGAAACCAGGACATACAGATGTGGAAGGAGAGCCAGAAGTGAAAGACAATCAGTGAATAGATAGAATGTCTTGTTAAAGGAATAGCAAAAATCAGCATTACAGAATCAAAGACAAGACAGGAGGGAGGTGTAGGAAGAAATATGGGAATTGGAAGAGGGTAGGTTATGAATGTCTTTGAATACAAAATAAAGTATTTTGCATTTGTTCCATAACATGAGTTTATTGAATAAGGTGGATGAAATAGACCACCTATGCTTAGAAAAATTATTTTAGAGGCAGAGCAGGAAGGCAAAGAAATGCAGAGATTCTCCTGAACTCTCCCAAATTTACCTCCAAACAACTTTAAATATCACCTCAAAGAAACTTCTGGAGCAGCTAAAGGACAACTTGGACAAGATAACTTAGCAAGTTGTTCAGGAAAGCTCTGTCATACTAGACTGAGAGAGAAGTACAGTCCAGTACAGACTGCACCAGTACAGGCTGTGTGAGTAAAGATCATTCCAATGCAGGCTGTGCCAGAGTAGGCTACGCCACATGAAACAGGCCTTTGGGATGGTAAAATCAGCTGTCAGTGGCTGCTTCCAAAGTACTCAAACTATAGATGATAAGGAAGATGGACAACTGGTCAGGAGATTAAAGAGTCCCTTTGCTGGCACTGGGTGCAAGACTCTGTTGCATTACCCATACTTGGATCTGGGTCACAATTCTAGCTCTCAGTGCTAGGGTAAAGAGGAATACTAGCACACCAGAACTTGTGGCCACGGGGAAGTGGGTATGCTAGTCACAGTTCCAGAGTAGGAGAGAACATTATGGTCATTCGCATACCAGAGCATGGGTCAGGAGAGTAGTAAATACATTTCTTAAACCTGACACCTCAGAATAACTGAAAACTTATAGATTCCCTGGAACCAGCTCTAAAAGAGCTGCACAAAAAAATCTTGAAGCTTACCCCCTCTATCCAAGGAGAAATTAAACTTTAATATAAGTGAATAATATAAGTGAAAAGTCAAGAAATAGTCTGGTAAAATGAACAAACAACAACAAAAAGATCCTGACCATGGAAAGTTACAATGGTGACAGGAAATGTCAAAGCACAAATTCAGAAGATAGTAAAGGTAAAACTGTTACGTCCAAAGTCTCAAAGAAAAATCTGAATTGCTCTCAGGCCCAAAAAGAATTCCTAGAAGAGCTCAAAAGGTATTGCAAAACTAAAATAAGAGAAATAGAGAGAAAATTGGGAAAAGAAATGACGGTGATGTGAGAAAATCACGAAAAGAGAGTGAACTACTTGGTAAAGAAAGCACCAAAAAAATTCTGAAGAAAATAACAACTTAAAAAAAACAAAATAGGCCAAATGGTCAAAGAGGCACAAAAATCTACTGAAGAGAAGAACTTCTTAAAAAGCAGAACTAGACAAATGGAAAAAGATGTACAAAATTTCACTGAAGAAAAGAACTCCTTAAAAGGTACAATTGGCCAAATGGAAAAAGAGGTTCAAAAGTTCAATCAAGAAAATAATTCCTTAAAAATCATAATTGGGCAAGTGGAAGCTAAAGATTCCATGAAACACCAAGAAAAAATAAAACAAAATCAAAAGAAAGGAAAAATAGAAGAAAATGTGAAACATGTCATTGGAAAAACAATTGACCTGGAAAATAGATCAAAGAGAAGCAATTTAAGAATTATTGGACTACCTAAAAGTCATGATTTTTTAAAGAAAGACTATATATTATCTTTCAAGAAATTATTAAGAGAAACTGTCTTGTTATCCTAGAATCAGGGGGTAAAATAAAAATTGAAAGAATTCACTGATGACCTCCTAAAGGAGATCCCAAAACAAATCCCAGATCCCAGAAATATTGTAGCCAAATGCCAGTGCTCCTAGATCAAGGAGAAAATATTTCAAGCAGCTATAAAGAAACAATTCAAGTATCATGGAACCACAGTCAGGATAAAGAATCAGAGGACTTGGCATATAATATTTTTGGGGCCAAAGGAGTAGGATTACAACTAAGAATTACCTGCCCAACAAAATTGAGTATAATCCTTCTGGGGAAAAATGGACATTTAGTGAAACAGGGGACTTTCAAGCATTGCTGTTGAAAAGACCTAAAGTGCATAGAAACTCTAACTTTAAAATACAAGACTCAAGAAAAGCACAAAAAAGTAAACAGGAAAGAGAAATCATAAGAAATTCAGTAGGGTTAAACTATTTACATTCCTATATGAGAAGATGATAATTATAACTTCTGAGAATTTTGTCATTATTAAAACAGTCAGAATGAATGTGCATTGAATATGATATCAAAAAAAAATTAAAGGGGGGAAAAGAGGAAAGCGCTGGGAGAAGGAGGAAGGAAGGAGTAGAATTGGTTAAATTATCTCACATAAAAAAGGCACAAAAGAGCTTTCACAGTGGAGGGAAAGATGATGGAGGAGAATACTTAAATAATTGTCATTGGATTTGGCTAAAAGGAGAATAACATACATACTCAGTTGGGTAGAGAAATCTATCTTACTCTACAGGAAAGTAGGAAGGAAAGGGGATGGGGAAAATGGAGGAGGAGGTGTGGTTGACTGACAGAAGAAAGGGAAGATTGGAGGAGGCAGTAGTCGGAAGTAAAACATTTTTGAGGAGGGACAGGATGAAAGAAGACAGTAGGATAAACATGAGGGGAAAGATAGTAAGTAATCATAACTGGGGAAAAATTTTACAGCAAAGATCTCTGATAAAGACCTCATTCTTCAAGTACATAAAGAACAGAATCAAATTTATAAGAATACAAGTCATTCCCTAATAGATAAATGTTCTGAGGATAAGAATAGGCACTTTTCAGACAAAGTAATATCTAGAGTCATATAAAAATGCTCTAAATCACTTTTTTCACTTTTTAAAAGTAAAATTTTATTGAAATCTTTTGATTTTGCATCTACCCTTCTATCTTTCTCTTCCCAAAGGGTCACCACTTACAATTTTTTTTGAAGAGGAAGGGAGAGGGGCGGAGCCAAGATGGCGGAGTAGAAGGACGCACGTTTACGAGCTCCGAAACCAAAGCCCATGGAATTGGTGTAGAAAGAGTCCCCCATAGATTCTGGGTGAGTGCAAGGTGTGCAGAGGCAGAGTGGAGGAGATTTCCGTCCCAGGGAGCCCTCAAGACCCGTCCCCAGGGTCCGGCGCGCCCCGGAGAGTAAACCCGACCCCCAGCGCTGCCCTGGCCGAGGCCTCAGAGAAGCGGATCGGAGCAGGCTTCAGAGACGGAAGCTGAAGCAGCCGGGAAAGTCCCTCCGTCCACAGAAGCAGGTCAGTGAGAGAGGCCGGGCTGAAGGAGAGGGGAAGCAGGGCGTCTGTGACTCGGGCCCCCTCGGGAGGAAGCGGCGGCGGCAGGGACGGGGGCAGGAAGCGGCGGAGGCAGAGGCGTGGGCGGCGGCTGAGGCGGCAGCGGCCCGGGACTCAGGAATCCCCCAGCAGCAGGCAGGATCTTCATTACAGAAGATTCCCGCATAAAACCTGACGGAGCTGAGCCTGAGAGACGGCCCTGCCCCCAGCCCGCTCTGTTGCTGAAGGTTTCTGCTCGGGACCCCCAGGGGAGCTGAGATTGGGAGGCGGGCCCCCCACCCCGCCCCCACCCGCTCCATTCTTGAGAGTCGCTGCATAAAGCCCCCCGAGGGATCAGAGTCTCGGAGACAGCCCTGGCCCCGCCCCAGCACCTGAACTAAAGCTCACTGATTGACAGCCAGCAGGAGAAAAGCCCATTTGAATCTCAGAGGCCAGGCGCTGGCTGGGCGGATCCAGGCGGGGGTGGAAGGGAATCTCAGAGGTCAAGTAACTGGCTGGGAAAATGCCTAGAAAGGGGAAGAAAAATAAGACTTTAGAGAGTTTTTTCCAACAAATGCAAATGATCCCAACCTTCGGATCAGATGGGGAGGACGAGAACGTATTTTTCCCATCAGGGAAAGATGTGGAGGGCGGGGCCTCAGTACCCCAGACACCCCAGGGGGGTGTTGGGTGGGCTCAGGCCTTGGAAGAGCTTAAAAAGGATTTTGAAAAGCAAGTTAGACAGGTGGAGGAAAGACTGGGAAAAGAAATGACAAAGATGCAAGAAGAGTATGAAAAAAAGGTCAATATCTTGGTAAAGGAGACCCAAAAAAATGCTGAGGAAATTAACACCTTGAAAAATAGGCTCACTCAATTGGCAAAAGAGGTTCAAAAAGCCAATGAGGAGAAGAATGCATTCAAAAGCAAAATGAGCCAAATGGAAAAAGAGGCTCAAAAGCTCACTGAATTTAATAGTTCTCTCAAAATTAGAATGGAACAGATGGAGTCTAATGATTTTATGAGAAACCAAGAAATCACCAAACAAAACCAAAAGAACAATAAAATGGAAGAGAATGTGAAATATCTCATGGGAAAAACAACTGACCTGGAAAATAGATCAAGGAGAGACAACTTAAAAATTCTGGGACTACCTGAAAGCCATGATCAAAAAAAGAGCCTAGACATCGTCTTGCATGAAATTATCAAGGAAAACTGCCCTGACATTCTAGAACCAGAGGGCAAAATAAGTATTGAAAGAATCCATCGATCACCACCTGAAAGAGATCCAAAAAGAGAAACTCCTAGGAACATTGTGGCCAAATTCCAGAACTCCCAGCTCAAGGAAAAAATCTTGCAAGCAGCCAGAAACAAACAATTCCAGTACTGTGGTAATACAATCAGGATAACCCAAGATCTAGCAGCTTCTACATTAAGGGATCGAAGGGCGTGGAATAGGATATTCCAGAAGGCAAAGGAACTAGGACTCAAACCAAGAATCACCTACCCGGCTAAACTGAGTATAATATTTCAAGGGAAAATATGGTCTTTCAATGAAACAGAGGACTTTCAATCATTCTTGATGAAAAAACCAGAGCTGAAAAGAAAATTTGACTTTCAAACACAAGAATGAGAGGAAGCATGCAAAAGTAAACAGCAAGGAGAAGTATTAAGGGACTTACCAGAAATGAACTGTTTGCATTCATACATGGAAGGACAATATTTCTAACTCTTAAAACTTTTCAGTATCTGGGTGGTTGGTGGGACCACACATACACATGTACATGCATGCACACACATACACACATGCATTCACATGCAGAGACAGAGAGCACAGATTGAACTGAATAGGATGGGACCATACCTTAAAAGGAATTAAGGTAAATGATGAGAGAGAAATGTAGTGAGAGGAAAGAGGGAGAAATGGAAGGGGGTAACTATATGTCATTTAAGAGGCAAGTAGGAGATGTTTTTAGTGGAGGGAAAAAGAGGAGAGCTGAAGAAAAAAACAAACAAACAAACAAACAAACAAACAAAAGTTTACCCTCATCACATTTGACTAAACGAAGGAGTGAAATGCACACTCATTTTGGTATGAAAACCTATCTTACAGTATAAGAAAGCGGGGGAGAAGGAGATATTGGGGGGGGATGATGGAAGGGAGGGCAAAGGGAGGAGGGAGTAATTGAAAGTCAACACTTGGGGAGGGACAGGATCAAAGAGAAACAATGAGGGGCAGGTGAGGAGGGATGGCAATTCAGTTAGTCTTACACAACACGACTATCAGGAAGGTCATTTGCAAAGCTACACAGATATGGCCTATAATGAATTGCCTGCCGTACCAAAGGGAATGGGTGGGGAGGGAGGGATGGGGAGAATTTGGAACTCAAAGTTTTAGGAACAATTGTTTAGTATTGCTGTTGCAACTAGGAAAGAAGACATACAGTTAATGAGGAATAGAAAGTCATCTGGCCCTACAGGAGAAAAGAGAAGATAGAGACAAGGGAAGGGAGGGATGACAGAAGAGAGGACAGATTGGAGATAGGGAAAATTAGATTGCTTGGGGTATTGGGGTGGGGGGAGGGGAGAAAAAGGGAGAAAATTTGGAACCCAAAAATTTGTGAAAATGAATGTAAAATAAATAAATAAATAAATAAATTAAAAAAAAAAAAAAAAAAAAAGAGGAAGGGAGAAAGTCAACAAAACTGATTGACACATCGAGAATCACATGTTATACACAATATCACACACTTGTGGACTGCAAACCTCTGCAAAATTTGAAAGCTGGTCAAAATGAGGTCCTCAATGAGAACTTGAAAGAGCTTTAAAGATTAGTATTCTCTGATGTTAATTCATAAAGCCTTTACCTTTTCAGAGATCTCCTATAGAATCAGTTGTAATTGCTTTTCAAACAGTGCACAATTTTTCTTTCATGAGTTAGTAAGGATTGAAGGAAATGTCTAATACACCATTTTCTTTGTTTATGTGATCTTGGACATTCTTTTGTAAAGTTGAGTTGTAACACCTATCTGATTCTTATTTCTAAATGAAAAACAAACTTTCCTTCTTATAGTCAAATGACAATAGAGAATGTGGAAGAAATGCTGAGGGAAAGTAGGTAGAGAATAATGTAATCCACAAGGTTTCCTTTGAGTTTGAATCTTGTTTCAGTGAGTAGCATAAAAAGAAGCTAAAGGAGACTGAGTAGGCCAGGTAAGGGTCTTAAGTTCATGATAGAGGAGGAGTAGTTAAAAACACTGGGGCCAGGAAAAGAGAAGGCCCTAGGATACAACAGCTGTCTTCAAAGTCAAATGGATACTTAATGAGAAGAAAACATTCCTAATCTATGGAAGTATCCTGTACTAGAATAGGGTATCTTGTCAAGTAGTGCATTGTCCTTACTGGCTATCTTAAAAACAAGACCTAGATGACCATTTCTCAGAGAGGGTATAGAGTGTATTCTTTTTGTTGTATAAGTTGAATTAGAGGACACAGAGGACTCTCCTACCTCTGAAATTCAATATTCTTAACGAAATCTTTCTTATCCCCATTACATGTATACAGCATCTCCCCTATGTGAGTTATTCTATACTCAGTCATATGCTGTAGAAGCCAATGGAAGGTATTCTCACATTTATCATATGCATCATAGTACTTTTTTTTAACTTCTATTTTGAAGACAGTAACTTTTATGTTTTTCATTGTATCTATAAGGGCTTAACACAGTGCCTTGTACATCACAGAGGCTTAATGAGTATTTGTTGAGTTGAGGAAAGACTTGATGATATATAAAACTCTCAAGGCTACTATCCAGTATGAATTTTCTTATGTCAAGGCTGAAGGCCTTGCCACATTGATGACATTCATAAGGTCTTTCTCACATGTATTCTCACATGTCAAGAAAGATCATTCTTGGAAGAGAAGGCCTTCGCACACATATGACACCCATAAGGTTTCACTCTAGTATGTACTCTCATGTACAAATAAAGATGATTTCTAACAGAGAAGGCGTTCCCACATTCTTTACATTTGTAATATTTCTTTCCAGTGTGAATTCTCACATGTTGTTTTAGACCTGTCCTCCACAGGAAGGCATTCCCACACAGATGACATTTAAAGATTTCTCCTCGGTATGCACCTGCACATGTTGAATAAGATACGACGTCTGAAGAGGTCTTCCCACATCCATGGCATTTATAAGGTTTTACTTCAGTATGTATTCTTTGATGATGGGTAACTCCAACCTTTAAACACAAGGTCTTCCCACATTCATGACATTCATAAAAATCTCACTTCACTATGAATTCTTTGATAAACATTAAGGATCACACTTTCACGGAAAGTGTTCTCACATTCATTACATTTGTAAGGTTTTTCTCCTCTATGAATTCTCAGATGTCAAATAAGACTTTCCCTGCTGTAGAGGGACAGCCCACAGATAAGACATTTATTCTTTCCAGAATGAATCCAACAATATTTTTCCTCAGTGCACTGTTACCTCTCTAAACTGGCATCACACCCCAGGGCTTTTTTCCAATTCGAGACAAAGAGATGAACCTTTTTACACATTCTTCCTGGAACAAAGGTTCAATAGAAATGCCCAATTTGGGAGATGAATCCTTGATTTCAGGAATATATTCCTAATCTGAAAACAAATTTTAAATGTACATATCCTTCCATATCCATCTACTGTATACTTATAGCTATTTTTTTTTTCTGCAGGAAGAAATAACACTGTCAAATTTGAAGGGAGAAAACAAACCGTTCAATTACTATTTCTCTATGTAGTTATTTATACTTTTACATTTAGCGTCACAACAACTATGGGAGGCAGGAAGGCATATTACATTTTTTCAAAGGAGGAAACTCATACTGGATTTAGTAAAGTCCTTCAACTACTTTGTATCAGAAATGTAACTCAAAGCTTGCTTCTCCTAATATTCATCCTAAAAGCTACTCTTGTTTCTTGGAGAAGCCATCCTAGAAAACTGGCCCTTGTAACCTTGTAAATCTGGCCTCCAACAATGCTCCCCATACTCCAACTGTCAGATCACACCTGGCTTGGAAATGGTGAATCCCAGATGGTCCAGGTGTCTGTAATTCTCCAGCATCACATCCTTGTACAGTTCCTTCTCAAAAGGGTCCAGGTATCCCCATTCCTTCTGGGTGAAGTCCACAGCCACATCCCTGAATATCACTGATTCCTGGAAAGGTTGGATAGTCAGGAGGACTGGGAACATTCCTCCCTTGGTACAACTCACTTTTCAGGGCATTCAGCATGCACATGGGAAGGCATCACGGGTTGAGTCAGCCACCTTCGTGGAGGCAGAACAGGAATTCTCAATCGCTCTTAATTAGAGAAATGCAAATTGAAACAACTCTGAGGTCCCACTTCACACCTATCAGATTGGCTACGATGACAGAAAAAGAAAATGACAAATGTTGGAGGGGATGTGGGAAAATGATGGAGTTGTGAACTGATTCAAACACTCTGTGGAGCAATTTGGAACTATGCCCAAATGGTTAAAAACCATGCATATCCTTTGACCCAACAATATGGCTACTAGATCTGTATTCCAAAAAGATATTAAAAAAAAAAGGAGAAGGCTCTATATGTACAAAAATATTTATAGTTGTAAGAAGTCCCACTCATTTAGATCCTGAACCTCTCAATAATTCTGGAAATCTCAAGCCAATGAAATAGCTGCCATGTCTGGAAACATCTATCTCAGAATCTCTCTTCAGTCACCTGTGCTCAGGGGAAAAGGCAAAAAGCAGATGCAAGAGTTAAGGACTTGGAATTCAACTTCATGCTCACCTTAGCAAGTGCTTAGCAAAGCACACTTTGTACATGTGGCCACTAAGCTGTAACTGGAAGGAGAGTAAGGAAGATATATTCCCTCCTCTTCTTTCCTCCTTTTTTATTTGGTATAAAATCAAGCAAGAACTGATAAGAGTCCTGATATTCTAAGAAAAAGAAAAGGGTAGAAATTTTTGGTTGCTTCCTTTGAGCCCACTGAATGGGTGATTCATGGTTCAGTTGCCAATTCTTTGTGGCCCAGTCCCAATCATCATGGGGACCAAGGGGCTAACTAGGAGTATTTTTTATCAAGGAATCAGAGCACACCTGAGAGTTCATGCTAAACCTGCATTATGTTTGCTACTAAAATAAAGAACTGCCATAGAATTTTTAAAATAAAATGAGTGCATTTCCCTCATCTTTGGTCTCCTTACGTCACATCAGTTGCAACAATATTGCTAGGGGAAAGGGTATTAAAAATATAGTCAGAGAATACACAAGCATTTATATGCCAGTCAAAGTATTGTTGATTCAAAGAAAGGCAAAAACATTCCCTGTGTTCAAGGACCCTATATTCATTCTAATGAGAAAGTCAATATATAAATGAATCAGTACAGTAACTTTAGTAACTTGCTGAGTGTTATAGATTGTACTATAATTCATAACGGTTTTCTAAAATGAGTGGCCAATTCATAGTTACAGCAAGAGTGTATCATTGTGCCTACCTTTTAATAACCAATTCAAATAAGTATTATTTTTGTCTTTTGCCATATTTGCCAAATGGATAAACATGAAGTGAAACCTCAGCTGTTTTAATTTGCACTTCCTTCATTATTCACAATTTGGAGTATTTCATCATAAATATTAATAGCATCTTGAGCTTCCTTGAAAAAACTACCTGTTCATAGCCTTTGACCACTTTTTTTATTGGGTTGCTTATTACTTTTGCATCACTGTGCATAAGTTCTGATAAGCATCACATTAATTTGTCCATTGTTATCATCATTTAAGGTAAAACAAATAGAATAGTAGCCAAATCTTTGAAGCATTGGTACAAAGCCTTATAATTTAATCTCCATAAGGGCACTACTAGAGCATCTTTACCTTAAGGAAAATGACTTTGAGTATGTCTTTTCTGGTGTTATGAGTTGAAGGGATGTGAGGTGCTTATTAAATTGAAAAATCCATTACTTTAGTTTTACCTTATTATATTTTAATGTAATATTTGGTTTTACAGAGAATGGTTTATATGCCTGTCTTTCAATATTTTAGTATTTCAATGAATGATGCCCACCTAAATTCAGTATTTTAAGTGATACCAAGAAGGATCAATAAGAATATAAAATGTAAAAATTATGAGGTTGCCCTTCTGGGATATTCAAAATGGGCAAGATCCTTACTAAGATACCATGTCTGATTTGCATGTAAGGGGTTTACAACCTTCTGGTCTGCATTTTGACAACATCTGGTACAATGGGACATTGCTAGTGCTTTCATGTTTTGATATAGTTTCATTTGTCCCTTCTTCTATTGTATCTGGGAGGATAGGAACTGAGCAGATAAATATACAGCAAAAAGACTTTCAAAGGAATCCATCCTTCCACCAATCAACCAATCAGTAAGCATTTATTAAGGGCTTACTATGTGCCAGGCACTGAACTAAATTCTGGAATGCAGAGAAAAGAAAAGAAAAGAAAAGTGACATTGTCCCTATCTTCCCTTAAGGAGTTCACATTCTGTCATTCTAAGACAGAATAGGAAAATATTCATAAAAGATGGACAAATAGGTAAATAAATAGATAGATATGCGCATACATATATAGTTAATAGTTAATAATGGTTTTAAAAAGGCACTGGGGATAAAGAAAGGACTAGGAAAGGCTCCTACAGAAAACAGGTTTTGAGTGATCCAGAGAACTTAAGAACTGGAAATGAATGTATCAGGGTATGAGTGCAAAGGCATGGAGATTCATGATGAAATTTCTTTTTCAAGGAAAAGCAATAGGCCATTATAGCTGATAGAGAGCATGAAGGAAAGGAAAGTATAACAAGACTGGAAAGGTAGGAAAAGTCAGGTTGTGAAGGGCTTTAAATGCCAAACAGAGGAGTTTATATTTTGTCCTGTAGGTAATAGAGAGTTAGGGGAGTTTATTGAATGAGGTTTGGGGGAGGCAATTTTGGCATAGTCAGATGATGTGCTTTAAGAAAAGCACTTGGTGGGAGGGGTAGAGCCAAGATAGTAGAGTAAAAGCAGGGACTTCCTTGAACTCTTTCCTAAATCCCTCCAAATGCCCATAAAAAAAGTTACTCTAAATAAATTCTAGAACTACAAAACCCACAGAATGACAGAGGGAAACAAATCTTCATCCCAAAACAACCTAGAAAGTCAACAGGAAGGGTCTATTGTACAAGGCAGGGAGTGGAGCTCAGTCTGGCATGGGCCATGCTGGTAGATATGATGGGAGCATGCCTCAAGGGACAGAATCATTGGCAACTATAGCAATTTTAAGACTTCTAAACCTACAAATGCTAAAAAAGGTCAGTGGGAAAACTCTGTGGGACCTGGGTGAAAGAGGAGCTCACGATCTGGTCAGGGTCCAGCCCCAACCTAGGGGGCAGCAGCAGAGGCTAGGTCTTCCAGAGCTTTAGGCCCACAAATACAAAACCCCTGATGCCTAGGACAGTACACCCACACCCACACCCACCTTTACTAGAAGCAGAGTCCTACCTTCAGAAAGTGTTGGGAAAATGAGTGAACATCATAAAAAAAATAACTCAGACTATAGAATTTTACCTTGGTGACAATGAAGATCAAAACATACAATCAGAAGAAGACAACAAAGTCAAAACTCCTCCATCCAAAACCCCAAGAAAAATATGAATTGGTTGAAGGCCATGGAAGAGCTCAAAAAGGATTTTGAAAACCAAGTAAGAAAAGTAGAAGAAAAATTGGAAAGAGAAATGAGAGTGATGCAAGAAAATCATGAAATATGAGTCAATAGCTTTCTAAAGGAGACCCCAAAACATACTGAAGAAAATATCACCTTAAAAAATAGACTAATCCAAATGGCAAAAGAAGTCCAAAAAGCCAATGGGGAGAAAAATGCTTTAAAAAGCAGAATTGTCCAAATGGAAAAGGAGGTCCAAAAGCTTACTGAAGAAAATTGCTCCTTCAAAATTAGAATGGAACAAATGAAAGCTAATGATTTTACAAGAAATTATAAAACAGAACCAAAGGAATAAAAAACTGGAAGTCATTGTGAAATATCTCATTGGAAAAAGCACTGACCTGGAAAATAGATCTAGGAGATATAATTTAAAAATTATTGGACTACCTGAAAGCCTTGATCAAAAGAAGAGTGTAGACATCATCTTTCAAGAAATTATCAAGGAAATCTGCCCTGATATTCTAGAACCACAGGGGAAAATAGAAATGGAAAGAATCCACCAATCACCTCTGTAAAGAGATCCTAAAAGGAAAACTCCATGGCATATTGTAGCCAAATTCCAGCATTCCCAGGTCAAGGAGAAAACATTGCAAGCAGCCAGAAAGAAACAATTCAAGTACTGTAGAAATACAATCAGGTTAATATAAGATCTAGCAACTTCTACATTAGGAGTTTGAAGGCTTAGAATATGATATTCCAGAGGTCAGAGGAGCTAGAATTAAAACAAAAAATCTCCTACTCAGCAAAATTGAGTATAATCCTTCAGGGGGAAAAATGGTCATTCAGTGAAATAGAAGACTTTCAAACATTTGTGCTGAAAAGACCAGAGCTGAATAGAAAATCTGACTTTCAGACACAAGAATCAAGAGAAGCATGAAAAGGTAAACAGGAAAGAGAAATTGTAAGAGACTTATTAAAGTTGAACTGTTTACATTCCTACATGGAAAAATGATATTTGTGACTCATGAGACCTTTCTCAATATTAGGGTAGTTGGAGGATATGATAGATAGATAGATAGATAGATAGATAGATAGATAGATAGATAGATAGATAGATAGATAGATAGATAGATAGATTAGATAGACAGACAGACAGACAGACAGACAGACAGACAGACAGACAGACAGACAGACAGATAGATAGATAGATAGATAGATAGATAGATAGATAGATAGATAGATAGATAGATAGATAGATAGATAGATATGGCACAGGATGAGTTGCATATGAAAGGATAATATCTAAAAAACAAAAGGGATGAGAGAGGAATATATTGTGAAGAGAAAGGGAGAGATAGAATGGGGTAAATTATCTCACATAAAAAAGGCAAGAAAAAGCTTTCACAATGGATAGGAAGAGGGAGGAGGTGAGAAGGAATGAGTGAACCTTACTCTTACTGGATTTGACTTAAGGAGGTAATAACATACACATTCAGTTGGGTATCTTACCCTACAGGAAAGTAGGGGGAAAGGGAAAAGAGCGGGGGATGATAGAAGAGAGGGAGATTGAGGGAGGGGTAGTCAGAAGCAAACACTTTTGAAAAGGGACAAGGTCAAAAGAGAAAATAGAATAATTGGGTGGCAGGATAGAATGGAGGGAAATACAGTTAGTCTTTCACAACATGAGTATTATGGAAATGTTTTACATGACTACACATGTATAGCCTATGTTGAGTTGCTTGCCTTCTCAATGAGGGTGAGTGGGGAGGAGGAATGGGAGAAAGTTTGGAATGCAAAATTTTAAAAATAAATGTTAAGTAATTGGTTTTACATGTAACTGGGAAATAAGATATGCAGGCAATGCGGTATAGAAATCTATCTTGCCCCTCAAGAAAGTAAAGGGGAAGGAGATAATAGGGGAGGATAATGAAAGGGAGGGCAGAGTGGGGGAAGGGGTAATCAGAATGCATGCCATCTAGGTGGTGGGGGAGAGAAGGGGAGAAAATTTGGAACTCAAAATCTTGTGGAAATGAAATGTTGAAAACTAAAAATAAATTAATTAATTTTAAAAAAAGAAAAGCATTTTAGCAGAAGCTAAGTGGAGACCAACTAAATTGGAATGGGAAGAAAGGCAGGAAGACCCATTAGAAGGCTACAGTAATAGTCAAGACAAGAAAGGAAGAAGCCCTGTTCTAGAGTGTTGACTGCACAAGTAGAGAGAATGGATTGGATATAAGAATGTAAAGGTAGCAATGACAAGACATGGCAATTTGTATATGTAGAATGAGCAAGAGTGAGGAGTTGAGGATAACACTAAGATTGTGTACTCTGGCAACTAGAAGGATGGTGGTGCCCTTTTTAGTACTAAGAAAGTTAGTACTTTCTAGAGAAGGATTGGAGTGCAAGGTTCAATCTGCAATCTCCTAATGTAGGAGTTGCTAGATCTTATATTAACCTGATTGTATTTCTACAATACTTGAATTGTTTCTTTCTGACTGCTTGCAATATTTTCTCCTTGACCTGGGAATGCTGGAATTTGGCTACAATATACCATGGAGTTTTCCTTTTAGGATCTCCTTATAGAGGTGATTGGTGGATTCTTTCCATTTCTATTTTCCCCTCTGGTTCTAGAATATTGGGGCAGATTTCCTTGATAATTTCTTGAAAGATGATGTCTACACTCTTCTTTTGATCAAGGCTTTCAGGTAGTCCAATCCTCTTTCTAGAGAAGAGGATTTAAGGGGAAAGATAACAAATTCTGTTTTGGACATATTGAGTTTGAAAGACCTATAGTATGTCCAATTTGCATTATCCAAAAGGAAATGTAAGACTAGAGTTCAGGAAATATATTAGGGTTGGATACATAGTTAAAAAGATGAAAAAGAAAATAAAGGAATGATGTTGTCAGTCAGGTGTGCCTTTTCCTTTTAAAAAATTTGAAAACTTGTAGAGTTCTCTCCTCCTGCATAGTTAGACACTGGATACTAATGGAACTATGCTGCTATGCCACTAGGAGTTATCAGTACTGCTCATGCCTGACTTGCACCATTGTGGTCTCTGGAGTGGCGCAGGACAGATATAAAGGATTCAGGAAGCATTTAACATTCCATTTGAGACTTTTAATACTGCAGACAAAAAAGAAAAACATAACTTTTTCCATCCAAGAGAATTCTGGTGATATCAATATCAACAATCAGAGAAGGCGAATACTAGATTTCTTTCCCCCATCCATCCCCAACTTCCATCTTAGAGATAAAGATCAAAACACCTCTACAGGACTGTGGGGAAAATTGGTCTACTGCAAGAGAAAGTTGACTTTCTGTGAGCTTATAGCCCTTTTGGTATTCTTTTCTATGTAAATAAAGCTGTTTTGGGGTTTGCCTTGAGTCACTTAGGTGAAAGAGTGAATGGATCACAGGACTTGTCTGGAGTCCAAATTCTGATGGAGAGACATGACTCACTGGGTGACCTTGGGCAAATCACTCAATCTCCTTTGACTTCAGTTTCTCCCACTATGAAAATTGGGAAAGTAATGGTAGCAACTTTACAGGGCTCTTGTGAGGCTGAAATGAAATAACACATGGAAAATACTTTGTAAATATTTAAGCTCTATAAATGCTGATAATGGTGATATTGATGATAATTAGAAACCTTATCCATCCAAGCTCCTTTAAGTAGAATCAGCATCTCCTGACAGAGAATCACAGATAAAGAAGTTCCAAGCTCCCACTTAAATGAGAAAAATAAAGCGGAAAAGGGAAGTGTTCAAACTGTACCCATGTCCTTTTTATCAGAAGAAAGTGCCAGGGGCAGCTAGGCGATGCACCTAATAGAGCACTGGCCCTGGTGTCAGGAGGACCTGAGTTCAAATGAAAACTGGCCTCAGACACTTGATACTTACTAGCTGTGTGACCTTGGACAAGTCACTTAACCCCAATTACCTTGCTTTCCCCCTCCAAAAAAAGAGTGCCTTATAGAAAGCACAGCTCAAAAATATCTATTATCTAGACCCTCTCCTATTTTCTTCAACCAAAACTGATATGACAGTTATCTATTCTCTCATCATTCTGTTCTCCTCACACTGAACTCTCTTCTAGCTTGTCAATGCTCTTCCTTAATTGTGGTGGCACAAAATGTACACAATATTCCAAATGTAATCTGACCAGGGCAGAGCATTACCTCCTCAATTCTCAACATTGTGCTTCTTGTAACGCAGTCTAAGTGTACCTGAGAGGTCGAGGTATTGTGCCTACATATAACCATCATAAGAACAATCAAAGTATTGTCATCTTTCTCTTTCCAATATAACTTGGAATGACCTGATAAGACAGACTGGAAGTGGTGAATGAATATTACTTGAAGATAGAAGCTACAGATAGCTGACTAAAATGATTTTAGACATGATCTTGGCTTATTGACAAATAAGACCTTTCTGGAATTGCATTTCATATATACAAATATATTTATAAGAAAACTTGATAATACTAGGATCTGAATTTCTAAAAACAGATCAGTCATTCACGTGTCAAAACGATCCATTGCTTTCAAAAAGCATTCACCTCAGGGTTCCTTCATCTATAGATCTAAGCTCGTACATTTAAAATATTGAATTACAAAAAAGGTCACAGCAAATGGCTTTTCAGGAACATATCTGTTGCAGGAGGCAATAGACACTTATAATGGGAAAATGCATTGCATCTAAATAAGATCCTAACTCATCTTCTTTCTCTGCTTATTCCCACTGAGAAGCCAAAACTCATAATGCTGAATCAGTGATAATGTAATTGCTATGGCAACACTCCAGGATGCCTCCAGCAGGGGACCATCTTCACTTCATTTCATTGTAGCAGTAACTGTGGAACAACTGTGGTTTTCCAAACACCTGATTATGCTCTATCAGCCACCCTGACAGAAGGGTGCACAAAACATCAAATGTTATAACAGTTTCCTCATATATAAAATAAGGGTGTTGATCTATTCAAGCCTTTATGTCCCTTTCCTGCTCTAAATCTATGATGTGTCAATAGGTTGTCTTGTTCAAGCTACTCATTTATATTAAGTGTAAGGCCACAAAAACTCAGGCAGTTGAAGTCATTTGCCCAGGGTTGCACAGTTAGTGGCAGAACCTGTAGAATTCAGGTCTCTTGACTCAAAGAACAGTGTTCTTTTCACACTATCATATCTCAGCAATCACTTTACAGCAAAAATAAAAGCAGAAAAGATGTGGAAAGGATTCTTCTTAGTGGGTTTTGTAACACTGGTCATTGTTTTCAAGTTTCAGGAATGTCTTTTGCATTTCATAATATTCATTGCTAAACATATTCACCTGTGCCAGCAGGGCCTGTATTTCATTTTGAAAGTTGAATTATACTTAGTATCATGGAAAGTGTAATCACAGTTTGTGACTACAACCAATAATGCTTTCAAGTTAGGCAATAAAGCATGTCCCTTAATTACTGAGAGAATGTCCAAGGTCTCAAAGAAATCCTAATAAGCTTAAACCCTGTACAACTTGCCTACAGATGTCACTACAATTAAGTTGACTGATTAAAGCCCTGGAGGAAAAAAAATGGTAAAGAATGAGAAATACATAATGAACTTTTATTTATAAATAACCATGTATTCAAGGAGTCTTCATATACAGCAGTATTTATTGATGCAAAGCTAAAATGTGGATTATACATGCAGAATGTGAAAAATTATTTGACCAAAATGTTTTCTAAATTTACAAACCTTTGTCATGTTTTTCCACCAAGTAGAACTTATGCGCCTTCATGTTTCCCTAGTCTTAAACATTATCCCTATTCCACACTGACAGTCAAATCCTACTCATCTTCAAGGCTCATCTTAATTCCCTCCTCCTCCATGGAGCTCATCCGTGAACATTCACTTTGGCTTGTGAAGCCCTTCAGCTTGGGGCAGTTTTCTTCCCTCAGTTTCAGACAACAACATTTTGCTGGTTCTCTACCTAAGTTCTCCTTCTTTATCATCTTTACTGACCCTCTTCTCTGTCTCTTAATGTGAATGTTGGCCAAGGCTCTGTCCTTGGACTTTTATCCCAAGGCCATGTGTAATGGTAATGAGAGTTAAAGATCTTTCCCACCCAGTGATGGGCCTGCCCCTAAAGGGAAGCTTGATTAGGGGAGGGCCACACCTTTTCTTCTCTAATGAGGTACTAGTTCTCAAGGATTGTGATGCCCTCTGGCTCTGAAAAGTATATAAATACTCTGAGATGAGGTTTTACTTTTGGGGCTTACTCACTGGAAGTGTTTGTTTTGCCAGACAAGACTGGGCAGCCACTAAGGAGCACCTCCCCTCCTTTGAAAATCCAGATGTTGGTGCTTCTGTCTCTGGTAACTATGTATATATGTAATGGTCAGACAATTGTATCTGTCTGTTGATCTGTGGTATATGTATTGCTTATAATCAGACAGTTAGAAGCCCTGTATGTTCATCTTTATTTCCTCTGTATTTTCTCTGAAGTTCAGGGTGCTGACGTTTTCCCCTGAACTAAGTGAATGATATATGTGCGTCATTAAAGTGATTGTTAGCCCCTCAAAAGTTGCTTTCCTTTTAGAAAAGCATATCTAAGAACCTGTATAGCAGGCCCTCCTGTGCATGTCAGGGTCCTTGCTGATACACTATGGCCTTCATTCCCTAAGAATAAATCCCTCAATCGCTGTCTCTCCCTCTCCCTCTAGCTCTCTCTCTCTCTCTCTCTGCACATTTATACACACACACACACACACACACACACACACACACGTATATATAGATATATGTGTGTGCATGTGTGTATATGCATATATGCACATATATTACATATAATTATGTATAATACATAATTGTTATTTATTATGTAAGATATAATCTACATTATAATGTTTAATTAATAGACTTATATAAGTATATGATATATTAATTATATATAAATTATCTATAACATATTATATATTTATATCATATAATATAGAGAGATCTATCTATATCTGTATCTATTTACCAACAGATAAATTGCTAGAAAGAAATATAAATATACATGGCTATATAGCAAGGAAAAAGTCTCTTGACTCCTTGGATACATGTTATCTATTATCTCTTTTTTAACTCCTCACCATTTTTTTCTCCAGGGCTTTTATCAGTCAATTTAATCTTGTTGACGTATCTGTAGGCAAGTTATACAGGTTTCAAACTTATCAGAATTTTTTTGAGGCCTTTGATGTTCCCTGGTTAATTAAGGAATATGGTTTATTGAAATGTCTTCATTCAGTTATTCTGTCAGTCTATGTGTGTATACATACAAGCATATGTATATGTATGTATCCATGTGTGTGTTTATATATACATCTGTCTTCCCCTGTATGTTGTAAGGTTGCATTCCAATTGACTACAAGACTTCTCCATGAAAATGTCTCACTAGTCCAAAGTAACAGGTCCAAAACTGAGCTTCTGCCTTTCTTGGGAAGCTAGGTGGCATAGTAGATAAAATACTTTACTTGGAGTTAGCAAGACCCAGGTTAGAGTCCTGCCCCAGATCCTCACTAGCTGTATGACCCTATGCAAGTCACCTAAACTCTCTCAGGCTCAGCTTCCTATTTCCAAAATAGAGATGATAGTAGCACGTAGCTTTACCTTTTGAGATAATTTGTGTGAAACATTTCATAAACCTTAAAGCACTATACAAATGCTGTTGTTATTTCTCTTTAGACTTAACTATTTCTGAACCATCAGTCCCTGCATCTCCCATCATTCTCCTGGTTCCCCATGATAAGAAGGCAATTTAGAATCAGAAAAACCTTTTCAAACACTAGGCTTACTACCTGTTTCAAACACTAGGCTTACTACCTGTAATGACCTTTGGCAAATCACTTGATTTCTCCTGACCTCAGTTTCTTCATCTATAAAATAGAGAATTACAATAGATGACCTCTAAAGTCCAGCCCTTCATCTACAATCCTGTGATCTTTGAGTTTTACCCTTTGCCTATCTCTATAAATAGTCCATTACCAGATTCTTTTCCATCTCCATAATTTCTCTTGTATTTCACTCCTAACGCCTATACTCACTTCCACTACCCTAAGAGAAATCCTTATTATAAAGATATTGAGCCCAAAGCCTAGACATTGTCTTCTTTAGAGTTCTTCTCCTACCTCCCCTCAAGATATCGCACTGTAACCATAAGATAATAAATCTATTGCAAATCTAAGATAACATTTAGTTGTTCAGTTATGTCTGACTCTTCATGACCCCACTAAAGGGTTTTCTTGACAAAGATACTGGAGTGGTTTGCCATTTCCTTCTCCAGTGAATTAAGACAAAGAAAGATTAAGTGATTTGCCTAGGGTCACACAACTGGATTTCAACCCAGGTCCGCAAACAGAGGTTAAGTGACTTGACTAGGGTCACACAGCTATTAAATGTCTGAAAATGGATTTGAACACAGATCTTCCTGATCTCAGGCCCAGCACTCTATGCACTGCACCACCTAGCTGCCTCTAACTGTTTAGTACAAGCTGTGTATTTTACACATGAGAAAACTGAGGCTCAGAGAAACCAATTGACTTTTCCAAGGTCGCATAGGTGGCAAAAATCAGAAGTAGGATTCAACAAGGACTCTGATTCTTGGACTAGAGCTTTTTCTACCATACCATTCTGTCTCCAGAATAATCTAGTTGTACCTCTCCTCTGTTTCCCAATTTTCACTGACTCCTTAATGCCTCCCAAACTCAAATTCTTTGATCTGGCATTCAAAGCCCTCTACAACTTGGCACCATCCTACCTTTCTAGGTTTGTTTCACACTACTTCCCTCCATGCATTCCATACACCAGTCACATTAGACTATCCTTCCCCCACAAAGCGTTGTACTCTAAGGTCTCCATAACTTTGTTCATATTAAGTCCTCAGCGGTGTGTTCTCCCCATTTGTTAAATTCTCTAATGCTCAATTTGAATGATAGCTTCTCCAATAAACCTTCCCTAATTACCCCAAATGCTAATGACCCCACTCGGTTTGTACTGGGTACTTGTTTTGATATATTTTTCTTGTGTCTGTATCATGATGCCTTAGCCCCCATGAGACTGTAATTTCCCTAAGGAAACATGTCTTATTTAACCTCTATGATTCTTTCAGAGGTTAGTATACTGCTCTGTACAAGATGGTAGGGTAAAAAGATTTCTACTTCTAAAGTCAAAGTACCCAGATTCAATTGCTGCCTCTTATATTACCTGTATGACCATGGGCAAATCATAACCTTCTCAGTTTCAAATTTCCCACCTGAGTAAGATTAGATATCCTCTGTGTTGGGGACATTCATCTAACCACACCCCAAGATAGACTGATTTTTCCTTAAAATGTATTATACTTGGTTGAGATTCAATTGGGAATAAGCATTTATTAAGTGCCTACTATGGTCAAGTACTATATATTATCTCATTTAAACCTCATATCAGCCCTTCAAGGTAGGAGGTATTATTATCCCCAATTCACAGTTGAGGAAACTGAGGCAGACATCAATTAAGTGACTTGCCAAGGGTCACAATAAATGCCTGAGGCTACATTTGGACTCAACTTTTCCTAATTCCAAACTCAGCACTCTATCTATTATGCCATCTAGCTACCTGATTGGTTGGCTCAGGAGAATAATAACTGAGGTCCATTGACACTATTTCCTGGTCACCTAAGTACAAAAGAGTCGGTAGGTAACTCTAATTCCTCTGATGCTTGGCTGTTGGACTTCAGTGGGCAACTCATACGACAGAAATTGACTCAGGTAAAACAATTCACATTGTCCTAAATGCCTGTCCCTATTGAATTTTCAGGTCCTGCTAAGTAAGTATCCTGTTAACCACTGAATGATCTTTTGTTCCAGTGTATGGCATAAATTATCAAGGAACTTGTGTGAGTCAAGTGCAACCCAGAACAGCCTCTGATGTCCCTCCCATCTCTTGATCTGTGATCCTGACAAAAGTCTGTAGATTTGATGGAAGTCAGAGAAGCCTTGCCATAAATGCTTGTTGATTCTCAATCTTCTCTTTCCTAACAAAATTTGCTCTTCCTCTCCATTTTTTTCTCCCTTTCAGTCTGTGTTTCTTTCCCCTTTTCCTTTTGCCCTCCAATTATGTTCCTACAACCTGCTACCCAGGGCTCCTTTCCAGGGTGCTAGCAACAAGTTCTTACATAGACTTTGTACAAGTAGTTTCCGATCATCAAACTCCAGTTTCAGAAGGAACCCAGGAGGCAATCCCCTAAAAGATTAGAGATTTCAGACCATCTGTCACAAACCAGCTGTAATAGCACGATTCAAAATTGGGAGATCAATTGTGTCCTTTGAAGAAATTGGAATTTCTCTTACTTACAATGAACAGAAGAGGGAGCTCTGAGATTGGAATGAACACTCCAACCATATTAAAGATGCTTGAGTAGACTAATGGAGGACAAAATTACTGTGAAAGCAGCAAAAAGAGGGAAGGAAAACCACTGGACCCCTTTCCATGGATTTAAATAAGATAGAATGTTAAGGGGTTTTTTTAATCCTCCCAATGCCAACCTACATTTCCTTGACAATATATAATGACTTTTCAGCATTTTAATTAAAACAAAAGTGTTCAAATGATTGGATTTATAGTGTGTAGATTTTCCCAGTACAAAATTGTGCTGCTGTGTTTTGGATTTTAAATGTTAAAAACATTCATGTCACTATTAAAAATAGAATGGGAAAACCACAGGACTCAGAGATGGAAAGGAACCTTTTCCCTTACCTTGCAGTGGTGGGGTTTCTGGGCATGTCTAATTCAGTTGGCTTTTGAGGGCACTGTCACTTCCCCTAAGATATTTGGGAGAGTCACATAATTGGAGAGGGACTGAGATTAGTTTGGTCTAAAAGAAAGTGAATTGAGCTTGTGGTAAAAGAGATTAGAGAGAGGGCAGGAGGCATCTTAGCTGTGGCATGGAGAAACAGCAGCTCATCCAAAACATCTGAAGATGGTGAATGCATTATGGTGAATGATGTGTCAGTTCAAGGCTGTGGTCCCCACTGCCCATGGCCTACAGACAAAACATATACCATAATAATAAGAAAATGTGTCACTGGATCACAGACCAATCCTCAACAAGCATTTAATCAGTACCCACTATATGGTGGCCATTGTGCTAGGCCCTGGGTATAAGAAGGAAGAAATAAAATAGTCCCTGCCCTAAAGGTGCAGAGGTACATTTATAAAGATATGTCAAATAAGTACAAGGCAATTTGATAAGCAGAAGGCACTAACAAGTGGGGGAAATCACAAAAGTCTTCAGGATTCACAGTGGCACAGAGGAAAAGGCACTGGCCCTCTGACAGAAGATTTAGGACCTTAATTTCTTCATCTATAAGATAAGGTGGTTAGAAGAAAGGACCTTTAAGATCCACCTAGTTTCTAAATCCATGATCCTAAAGATGGAGGAGTAACAGGAAGCAGTTCAGTGAGGTCCTCCAGAAAAAAAAAATCATTCAAACAGACCTAGAAAATTCATCAAACCAAATCTTGATATGGAAATCCAAGAAAAATTCAAAATGATTCATTTTTTCCACTCCAAGTAGGCACAGAAAGATAGATTGATAGCTCTAATGACAATGAGGACAAGGTCCCCAGGAGCACACCATGGAGAGAACACTGTGGTGTCCAGGAAGAGCCAGTACACTGGGTCATGAAGTCACAGATGCATATCAGGGCAGACTTGTGCAGAGCACTTTAGAAAGAAACAGGTGCCAGCTGGCAGCTTTGTCATTCTCCAGCCAGTTGCGGCTCACAGATCCAGTGCAGGCTCAATTCCAGGTTTGAACCCAGTCAGCAGCCTACAGAGGAATAAGCAGGGCATGGATCCCAGGCCAAAAATGATACTGAAATTCTGTTACTGAACCAGCAGAATTTTCCAAGTGGTTGACAGTGACTAAGTCAAGCAGTAGTTTACTATTGCTCAGACCCAAACCCAGGTCAGGAAAATGTGGAGTTCAGCCTGAGATGCAGTGTCTGGGAGAGAGAACAGCAATGATCCCATTCTTCCCTGGATCAGACCAGTTTGAAAGTACTGAGCATTTTTAGGCTCCAAGTGTAAGCTAGCCCTAAGATCTGGAAATAACCCAAACTTCAATACCTCAAGGAAGCAACAGCAGGACCAACCCAAACCTTTCCTCTCCAAATACAAAGAGTCTGGCCCCCTCTTTCAGTTCTGAGGTGAAAAAGTAGGCTGGAAGAATGAGCAAATGAACAAAAAGATTCCCATCACATAAAGCTGTTGAAGGGGTACTCTAGACACAAACACACAAGAAAAGAATTACTCCAAAACATCTACAAAGGAAATCTCAAAGAAAAGCACAGAAATTCAACTGGAATTTTTGGAAGAGATTGAGCAAAAGTTTTTTTTTTAAAGGATTTAAAAATGTTTTATCAATTAAATAAGGGTAGTAAAGGAAAAATTGAAAAAGAAAGGAGAGCTATGGAAGAAAGAATTGGAAAGGGAATTAAGTTTGGCACAAGGGTACAAAGCCTTACCCAGGCAACAAACTCTATAAAAATTACAATAAATACAAAATACAATAAATACAAAAAAATACAATAAATACAAAATTACAATAAATACAAAAAATACACTAAATAAGGGATAATGACTCCACAAAACAACAAGAAATAAAGAAGAAATAGAAGAAAATGTAGGATATTTCATAGCAAAAAAAAATTTATCAAGAAAACATATCAAAGAGAAAAAAAATTAGTAACCATTAGTCTATCTGACTGTCATGATCTTTCCAAAAAGAAGTGAGGACATCATAGGAATCTTAAAAGAAATCTTAAGGAATTATTTGATTGGGAGTCTAAAGGATTACTAGGCATCGTAAAAGAGAAGTGCATAGATCTTTTACAACCAAAGGGCAAAATAGAAATATAAAGAATTGACTGGTCACCTCCTGAAAGAAACATCCATATGAAAATCCCCAGAAATATTTTAGTCAAAATGCATGTCCAAGCCTAAGAAAAAGTACTGCAAGACTCCAGAAAGACAAAATTCCAGAACAAAAGTGCCACAGCCCTGATTAAACACAATTTAGCCCAAGCTACCATATGGAAAGGACAGAGAAATTGGAAGAGGATACTTTGTTGTTGCGATGGTTCAGTTGTTTCAGTTATGTCCGACTCTTCATGACCCCATTTGGAGTTTTCTGGGCAAAGATACTGGAGTGGTTTTCCAGCTCATTTTATAAATGAGGAAACTGAGCCAAAAGGGGTTAAGGGATTTGCCCAAGATCGCAGAGCTAGTAAGTGTCTGAAGCCAATCCTCTTGACTCCAGGTTCAGCACTCTATCCACTGTGCCATCTAGCTGCCCTTTGTCCATTTAGTAAATATTAAACCTTACTCTGTCAAAATAATGCCAGATTCAAATATTTTAATGATTTTCATTATGAAAAGATTTTCAAAAATGTGTCTTTCCTCATGGACATTTACGAACAGTAACAGTTTCATTTAATACTTGTCATTATTCTACTGCATAGAACACTTCAAGAAGTTTTTTCCCACAGAAATTTTCCTTAGTACATAAATACATGCCTTTTCCTGAGAGTCAGCATAATATTGATCTACAAACATTTATAAAGCATCTACTATTTTCTAGGCTCTGTTTTAGTCCCTAATGATACAAAGACAAAAATGAAACAAATTTTGTCCTCAGGGAGCTTAAGTTCTATCAGGGAAGGCAAAATGCACAAAATATAAATATGAACAAAAAATACATAAAATAAATTCAAGGCTAATTTTGAGCCTATTTATCTTATCATAAGCTAGACTAGAGACTCTTGAATGGGAATAATTTTATTCATCTTTTTTATGCTGCAAGGTATCTAGCGCATTGGTAGGTGCTCAAGAAATATTTGCTAAGAGATAAATATACACCTCGAACATTTTGTTAGAATGAATAAAAACAAAGGTCAAGGGTCAAATGCTGCCAAGCTTTGGCAGAGTGCTTAAGAAACTGTTGTCTGGATGTTCACTGAAAAAACAGTCCCTTAATACCACCACAAAATGCAAGGAGCTCTTTCTGACAAATCTTTTCTATAGTGACATTGATGTGTACCTCATTAAAGGAAAATTATATGTCCTGAACAAATAGAAAAATCTAGTAGCTCTTGGATGACTGCCAGTTTATTATCTATAGGACAAAGAGCATATCACCATTATTAATGAGAGTTAATTTCAGGGAAGGAATACTGGCTTTAACCTCATTATTCATACAACATTTCTCTGTAGGAAAGGTATATTTTTGCAAAGGATTATCTATTGCTTTTACTTATTAAAAGTGATCCATAATGGAAACAGAACAGAATATTTGTGAATACTGAATTGTTTTGCTTTTGAGATGATATGTTAATTTTGCCCTTGTTTATTTAACTAGGTAGTTTATAAAGGCAACTGTGTTATTTCCTAAGGAGTTTATAGTAATGGTCCAACAAACTCTCTGTTATTTAGCAGAGCTGTGAAATGAGATGTTTAGGTGAACCCAATATTTCAGTTTACAGAGTTACCAAACATATTTTAATGGACAACCATTGCTCAACGAATTAGAGGATAGATGTTTAACACCAAAAACCCCACTGAGTGGAATTGTTGAATTGTCTTTGTAATTTGGAAGGCACTTCTGAATTATAACAATGAAAATCAGGAATCACTATACTCAGAACTAGATTCAGGGCTGGGTACAGAAGTTGAAAATTTAAATGGACACCACTTTTCCACAGTAACAGATAAGTTAATTGCTGGCATCAGGTATAGGTAAGGTGGCCATGGACAAGAGGAAGAGAGCTGATCTTAGTGTCAATCTATGAACTTGACTTCTGGATTCCCTAAATAACTTTTTTAAGATTATGGCTACAGAAAAGGGTTTGGCCTGCTTTTGCAGCCCTGAAAAAACTGGAAAAACATCCCATTCCACTCCCCCATCAATCTAAAAACTAAAAATATATTATAAAAACATGACTGGGCAGGAAAAAAAAACACCTTTCAAAGCAGTCCAGGCCAGAAAAATTATGTTTCTCTCTGCATTTTAACTTTATCAATTATCAAACAGCACAAAAGCCGTAAGGTTAGTCTTCAGGTTTATGGGTTTTGGCTTTGAGTAAACAAGCCAATTGAACTGTTTCTATTTTCAAATAAACGCCTTCTTTCCCCTTATCTTTAAATAAATAAATAATTTCTCCTAGGAACAAATCTCTTCTTATTTTTTTTACAAAGAAATATATTTCTCTAATAGATACATCCCAGCCCTTTAAAAAAAATCTTCTTAAAATTTCCTAAAATATCACCAGCAAACTTAAAGCCAAATCTATATTAGACACATATATGCCTAAAGTACATATATGTGTGTGTGTGTGTATACACATATATATGTTTTTGTTATTAGTGTTGGTTTTTTACCTTAGCTAGCTTACTGGCAGCAAACAAGTTTTGACGTTAATCTTCAGTCTTGTATATTTCGGTTGACTTTTCTAAACCTAGCACTATGTTTTACAAAGATACCTGAAGACAACAGAGAGTACTAGTATTAGTACTAGTAATAGTAGCAGTACATAAAGATATGGTCTGAGCAACAAAATGGTACAGTAAATAAAGTATGGGGCCTTGAGTCTTACTGAGTTCAAATCTGGCCTCAGAAAAGTATTAACTCTGTGGTCACAGGGAAACCACTTAAACTCTGTTTGCCTCAGTATCCTCATCAGTCAAAAAAACAAATGAGCTGAAAAAGGAAATGGCAAACAAGTATCTCTGCCAAGAAAACCTCAGTCCCAAAAAGGCAAACCAGATTGAACAGCAATAAAAATGGACAAAATACAATGCCAGATTGTTGATAGTCGCTGACCTTGGTCAAATCATTTCCTCTTTTTCTGCTTTGATATCCTTATCTGAAAATGCTAGGGTTTAGAGATGATCTCTAAAATCTCTTCTAGCTCTAAATCCAAGGATACCCCAAAATTTAAGGACTAAGAGTCATGAATATTAACTTAAGAAGGACAAAAGTCCCCAGTGGTATTAGAAAACACAAGCGACTTCTGAATTCTAAGCTAACAGAGAGGTTACAGGCTTGAAACCAGGTCTTCTTGAGCTAAAGACAACTCTCTCCACCAAGGCAAGCCAACTCATTTTCTTTTCCTCAATCAAAATACATATCCGGTTTAGCAAAGAAGCCATCTTCAATTCATCAAAATATTAAATATTCCTGAAGTCAAAGAGTATATTTGGGAGGCTGCTATAGCCCCCTAGGTCAACAAAGCAAGGAAAGATTTTGGTTTTCATGATCTCAAACTCAGTCATAACATGTCAACCACACTTTCCTACTGGCAAGAAGCCACAAAATCAAAGTCCCAGATACTCAGAGAAAATGGGATCAGGAACCCACTCATCTTCTCTAACAGACGATGAGAAAACATCCTAGTGGGTTATATGTGAGGTACCAGTAACCAAAACAGAATACAGTATCACCTAAAAATGCACATTATTTTTAAATTGGATAGGTATCAGTACTACTCCTCCTTTCCAGGAAAGATAATGAAGTTGTTCATTTGATCTGAGAGGTTTTCGTGTGTCCAGGTGCAACAATCCTCACATGCATCCATATAAGAAAAGTATCTGGGTGCAAAGTGGTAAATTAAGAATTCCTCCATGCCTTACCCAATTAATCTTTAGAAATGCTGGTTCATTTCTCTACTAAATGGGGATAATAGTGCTTGTTTATTATGAATTTGAAGAGCGAGTTGTAGAATCATAGCATTAAGGGCTGAAAGGGACCTTAGAGGCAAATGAGTACAATCCTCTGATTTTATAGATGAAGTTGCGTATAATGAAGGGTTGCATGTAATTACTAGAAATCTATTCTAGCACCATAAAGCTATATTGCTGGGCCAGACAACCATAGTCGTTCTATACATTCCAAACAAAGCTGCAAATAAGTCTTGGATGCACTGTAGTCTGGTTTTCCCTAAGGCAGTCGGAGCAGCTGCAGCTGCTCAAGTTGCTTCAGAATTTGAAATGACAGCACCCTTCTGGCTGGAAGCAAAACTGTCCTTCAAAACAGAGATCACAGAGCTTATATCATTGCTTACTTTTGACTCTCAGCTTACAGACGTCAGCAAGGGCCCAGACAGTGCGTAGGCCACAATAATAGAAACCTGCAAAGCAAGAAAGTCCTCTCAACCGTGGAAAGACATTAACCATCTTTGTTGGTGAAATAATGACTAAGGAATGAGAAAAATGAATCTAGAATCTAAGCTTTCTTATGTTTTAGTCAATAAGAACTGAGAGGGGACTCACAAAAGAGAAGCATTAGCACATAAAAATATTATAATTTCTTTGAAGGTGAACAAGATCGATCAATCGACAAGCATTTATTAAATGCCTACTATGTGCCAGGAAATTGCTTGGTACTTGGTACGCAAAAACATGACTCACCCTAAATTTTCCGAAATCTGAAGATTAACTGTGCTCCTTGCCTTCTGAATATGACAGTCTCACGTCCACTTTCTCACACTTTCTTTCCTATAATAGTTTCTCTTTTAATGCTGTCAAAGCTATATATTAAGATGCCTGTCAATCTCTTTGTAGACAAATTTACCCCCTTTCCAATCCTCTATTTGAATTTTTAATACATTTAAAATTTTTTCTCAATTACATGTAAACAAAATTTTTTAATATTTGTTTTTTTTTTTATTTTGAGTTCCAAATTCTTTCCCTCCCTCCCTCTACTCTCTCCTCCTTGAGAAGGCAAGCAATTTGATAGAGATATACATGTTCAGTGGTGTAAAACATTTCCATAATAGCCATTTTACAAAATACAGACCAAAAAAACCCACCCCAGAATAATAAAGTTAAAAAGCATTCTTCAATCTGTATTCAGACTGCATCAGTTCTTTCTCTGGAGACAGATAGCATTTTTCATCATAAGTCCATCAGAACTGTCTTAGATCATTGCATTGCTAAGAAAAGCTAAATCATTCACAGTTGATCATACAATATTGCTGTTACTGTGTACAATAGTCTCTGGTTCTGCTCACTTCACTTTGCATCAGTTCATGTAAGTCTCCCCCGTTTTTTTTCTTGTCATTTCTTATAGTGCAATAGTATCCCATTACAATCATACCACAACTTGTTGAGCCATTTCTCAGTTGATAGGCATCCCCTCAATTTCCAATTCTTTGCCAGTACAAAAGGAGCTTCTATAAATATTTTGTGTGTGTATATGTGTGTGTGTGTGTGTGCGTGTCCTTTTCCTTTTTCTTTGATTGCTTTGGAATACAGTCCTAATAGTAGTATTGCTGAGTCAGAGGGTATATACAATTTGATAGCTCTTTGGGCATAGTTCCAAATTACTCTGCAGAATAGTTGGATTACTTCACAATTCCACAAACAAAGCATTAATGTCCTATTTTTCCTACATCCTATCTAATATTTGTCATTTTCCTTTTCTGTCATATTAGCCAATCTGATAGGTGTGAGGTGGTACTCAAAGTTGTTTTAATTTTCATTTCTCAAATCATTAGTGACTTAGATCATTTTTCATATGATTACAAATAGCTTTGATTTGTTCTTAAGAAAACTACTTTCTCATTTCCTTTATCAATTGGGGAATGACACATTCTTGTAAATTTGTCTCAGTTTTCTCTATATGTTTGAGAAATGATGCCTTTATCAGAGAAACTTGTTGTAAAAATTTTTCCCCATTTTCCTGCTTCTCTATTAATCTTGGCTGCATTGCTTTTGCTTGTACAAAACATTTTTAATTTGGCCAAAATTATTCATTTTCTATGCCATAATAATCTATCTTTAGTTTTCTCATAAATTCCTCTCATCCATAAATCTGACATGCTCCCCTAATTTGCTTATAATATCACCTTTTATGTCTAAATCTTGTACCCATTTTGACCTTATCTTAGTATTCTATTTGAATGAATACCTAGTTTTTAACTTTTTTTACTGTGTCGTAAGAAATAGTAGATAGGATTAGAATAAAGAACATGGGAAGACAGAACTGATACAAAGAGGCATAAGTGATTGTAGCAAAGTTTCAGGATTCAAAACAAACCCACATAAATCATCAACATTTCCATATATTACCAACAAAGAACAGCAGCAAGTGGCAAAAAAAGAAACTCCATTTAAAATAACTGTAAACAATATAAAATACTTTTTGTATATATAGATCCTTTTCTTTTTTCTGACAAGACAAATCCAGGAACTACATGAATACTATTACAAAACACTTTTCACACAAATAAAGTCAGATCTAAACAATTAGAAAAAATATTAATTGTTCATGGGTAGACTGAGTTGATATAATAAAAATAATAATTCTACCTAAATTAATCTATGTATTCAATGCCATACCAACCAAACTACTAAAAATTTGTTTTATAGAGCAAGAAAAAAATAACAAAATTCATCTGGAAAAACAAAAGGTCAAGGGTATCAAAACAATCAATAAAAGAAATGTGAAGGAAGGTGATCTAGCCATACCAGATTTCAAACCGTGTTATAAAGCTGTAATTATCAAAATAATCTGGTACTGACTAGGAAATAAAGAGTGGTGAGTTAATGGAATAGATTAAGTACACAATACATTAGAGTAAATGATCAGGGTAATCTAGTATATGTTAAACCCAAAGATTCAAGTATTTGGGACAAAAAGTCATTATCTGACAAAAACTACTGAGAAAACTTGAAAACAGTATAGCAGAAACTAGGTATAAGCCAACATTTTACACAATATATCAAGATAAGGTCAAAATGGGTACATAAAAGGTGATACCATAAGCAAATTAGGAAAGCATAAGGTGTTTGTCATCTCTATAGACGAGGAAAGAATGTAAGACCAAATAAAATATAGACAACATCATAAGATGTAAAAAATAATTTTAATTAAATAAAACTTATAAGTTTTTGTTGAAACAAAACCAATGCAACCAAAATTAGAAGGAAAACAGAAAACGGGGTGGGGGAGGATTTGCAACAAATATTTCTGAAAAAGGCCTCATTTCTCAAGTATATAGAGAACTAAGTCAAATTTATAACAATACAAGTCATTCCTCAATTGATAAATGGCCAGAGGATATGAATGGGTAATTTTCAGACAAAGCAATCAAAGTTATTAATAATTATATGGGGGAAAAAATGTTCTAAATCACTATTGATTAGAGAAACGCAAATTAAAACAACTCTGAGTTACCACCTCACACCTATCAGATTGGCTAATATGACCCCTCCCCCCAAAAATGAAAGTGATAAATATTGGAGGGGATGTGGGAAAACTGGAACACTAATGTACTGCTGGTGGAGTTGTGAACTGATCCAACCATTCTGGAGAGCAATTTGGAATTATGCCCAAAGGGCTATAAAACTGTGCATACCCTTCAATCCAGCAATACCAATGCTAGGTCTGTATCCTAAAGCAATAATAAAGGGGGAGTCTATTTTACAAAAATATTTAAAGCAGCTCTATTTGTGATGTCAAAGAATTGGAAATTGAGGTGATGCCATCAAATAGGAAGTGACAAGTCCTATGTGATGGTGATGGAATATTATTGTACTATAAGAAATGACAAGCACAATGGTTTCAGAAAAACCTGGGGAGACTTACAGGAACTGATGCAGTCAAGTAAGCAAAACCAAGAGAGTGCTGCACACAGTAACAGTAATACTGTATGAGGAAGAATTGTAAATGACTTAGTTATTCTCAGCAAAGCAATGATCCAAGACAGTCACAAAGGACTCATGATGAAACATGCTCTCTGCCTCCAAAGAACTGACACTGTCTAAATATGGACTAAAGCATACTATTTTTCTCCTTCTTTCTTTCTACCTTCTTCCCTTTCTTTCTTTCATTTTTTTGTTTGAGTCTTCTGCAAAATGACTAATATGAAAATGTTTTATGTGATTGTACATGTATATATATTTGTATGTATATATTTACATGATTGTACATATCTCGGTGGCAGAAGAGGGAGGAAGGGACAGAATATGGAACCCAAAACTTTTTTAAAATGTTAAAAATTGTTTTAACATATAATTGGGGGAAAATAAAATAATATTTTAATAATATTTTCAAAACTGGCATTAGTGGAAATAGGAAAATAATATACACAATACCTACAAAAATGGAAAGAGCAAAAACCACAAAATAATCCAAATTTAATGCTATGAATGTATAATAACAAAATTTGACTCTAAAGAAGAAGTGTGAAAAGTTACCTTTACTTCTTTGCCAATATTGGGAACTATGGATGTGAATCACTACATAAAATACCAATGTATTGGTCTTTCTGAACTTTTTTCTTTTGTATTCTTTATAATAAGTATGACTTTCTAGGAGCTGAGAGGAGAAGTATACAGTGGGAAATGTAGGTGACAAAAAATAGTATCAGTAAAAATTGTTTTAGAAAAACAATTATCTGCTTTTTCTTTTCTACCTTTGACATTAGAAACTATCTTTCCCTTCTTTCTAAGATCCTCCTTATTAATTTTTAAAACTTTATTTTAATAGATTTCCTATATTATTTTTCCTTCAATATTGTGTAGGGAGGGAAGTCACAAGAATGAAGGATCTACTCTTTTTTTTTCCCCACTTATTGACCACAAACGTACCCTAAGTCTTTATCTAAGGTTCTCTGGTCTTTTTCCTTCTTTTCTGGGCAAGCTTACAGTTTTAAATTTTCATCTGTATGTGGTTGACTCCTAATCCCTTTGAACTATCAAGTACCACATTTTTTCTTATTTTCCAATGGAGCCATCTGGATATCTAATTGCCACCTCAGACTAAAAGAGATGAAAATAAAATAATTTCCTCTTAAAGCTTCTCTATACTACTCACCACATTGACCACAAACCTCACCATTTCTGGGGAAATCCTCTCCCTATTCCTTTCACATCTCTAGGCTTCTCTTTTTTTCCCTCTTTCTAAACTTCCTCAACTACTTAGTTGGCCATTTTTGTTGCTGCTTCTTCTTCAGGATCTGTGAGGTCTTTCTCTTCCCTTTTTCCCAGAGATATCAACAAGAACTTTGTTGTGTAGTACCTAAAATCTTCCTCACTTAATTTCCTATCTCTTCAATTTTGCCCAAATATCACAGTTAAAATTCTGTTTTCAACCATCATTTTTCACACCACCACCTTCAAAATATTCCCTCAACTCTTTCATTCTCTCCTAGTTTTATATCATTTGTTTCTGGTCTCAGGACCGTCTGCAAAAAATCTAGCAAACAGTGCCTCTTTCCTCTTTTTTAGACTGCCTTACCCATTCTTTAAATTCCAGATAAGAGAAATTTTCTTCAGTTCTACAGAACTAGTTTAATTTATAGTCTGGTTGCAGAATCATTATGGTTATTTCTATCGTTAAGACCATTCTTGACTATGACAAGGAAATAATCTCGATTGAGAGACCAAGTTTACAATTCTGACTCCTTTGACTTGGGACAACTTTTTAAGGAGTTGTGGTCAACAAGTTCCCAGAGGAAGAGGAGAGCCCACTTGTGGCATCAACTTTAGGCTTTTAGGC
The DNA here is from genome assembly GCA_023548195.1 of Bettongia penicillata ogilbyi. Classification (NCBI taxonomy): domain Eukaryota; kingdom Metazoa; phylum Chordata; class Mammalia; order Diprotodontia; family Potoroidae; genus Bettongia; species Bettongia penicillata. The sequence continues at coordinate 422,606 of JAJHZJ010000227.1, forward strand.
TTCAGATAGCCCAATTCTTCCCACCAGTGGGGTCCAATGGTGATGTTTACCTACTCTAAAACAACAGAAGAGCTATTTATTCTATTTGGCTTTGATCTCTGGATTTCCATTTCAATCAATCTGCTCATATTTTTCCAGGGTGCTGGCACTAAAACTGGACTATTATGCAAGAATGCCTTTGGACTCAACTGACAACTTTTGTAAATGTGACTGTCCTGTCCATCTTGCTCCTCCTCTATGAGTTCTATGTGTCCTGCCCATGATTGGGAGCTTCAATTATTAGTTCAGGACAGGGTCCTTTTTTTCTTCTTTGATGGACAGAGTCTTATTCTAAGAAACTGAATAGTTTCCATTTGAATTGTCTTAGGAAGATTCTGAGTATCACCTGGAAGGATAAGGTACCAGATACTGAAGTCCTTGCTCAAGCTGAACTGCCAAGTATTCAAACTATGCTTCAGAGAGTGCAGCTCTGATGGACTGGCCACATTGTTCGAATGCAAAATGTACACTTGCCAAAAAGACTACTTTATGGAAAACTTGCATGGGGTAGGCAATCACATGGTGGCCAGAAGAAATGATACAGGGACACTCTCAAGGTCTTTCTCAAGAACTTTGGATTTGTCCAACATGGGAGATACTGGCACAGGAACGCTCAGCATGGTGTGCCCACATAAGAAAAGGTGCTGTGCTCTTTAAGCAAAGCAGAATTGAGATAGCGCAAAGTAAACATAGGATGCACAAATTTGGAGTATCCATCCCAAACATTCACACGGACTATCTGTGCCTAATCTGTGGTAGAGCATTCCGAGCTCATATTGGTCTGATCAGCCATAGTGAGATGCACTGAAATTTCCCTTTATAATGGTGATGTCATTTTGGTCCTCTTCAAAGACAAAGGACAACAACCTTACTCTAGGGCCTTCCTGGAATGCTCCTATGTACAACTTTGAGTTATTGGAGGGACTAACATAAAACTGTTGGGAATATAATGAAGTATAGTTAAGACTGTCAGAGTACCCTTAAGCTCTTGAGACACCAACCTCATACATTATCGATGGATTTAGTTCTGGAAGGATCCTTAGGCTAGTCCAACTAGCCTTTGCAGGTAAAGAAGCTGAGACCCAGAAACTTTAAATGACCCTCAAAATTTCACAGTTAAGTAGCAAAGTGGAGATTCAAACCCGGGCCCTCTGATTCCAAATTCACTTTCTACTACATGAAGTTGTCTCTCGGGGTCATTCTCCAGAATCATATTAAGTCCTTTCTATGGTGAGGTTGTTGTTGTGTTTGGTATAGTTCTTTCTCCTGTATCAGTTATCACCATCAATTGCTACCTCTTCTCCCAGAGCAGCCAGGTGGTGCAGTGGATAGAGCACCAGTGCAGGAGTCAAGAGGACCTGAGTTCAAATCTCACCTCAGACACTTGACACTCACTAGCTATGTGACCTTAGGCAAGTCCCTTAACCCCAACTGCCTCATCCTGGGTCATCTCCAGTCATCCTGATGAATATCTGGTCACTGGATTCAGATGGCTCTGGAGGAGAAGTGAGGCTGGTGACCTGCACAGCCCTCCCTCACTCTAAACAAAGTCAAATGCAAGTCATGGTCTTCTTCAGAAAGGAAGGATGAACACACCTCTTGTCCCTCCGCACTAATCCATTCAAGAGTCTATTGAAATGGGAGGATAATGTTATGGAATGGATTGGGGAAAACCTATTGCCCTTGTCTTAATAAAAACAAAGCAAGACAAGTGCTATTTTTTTTCTTTCTTCTCATCACTCTTCCATTTCATTTCCTCTCTTCTATATGTTTTCGATATACTATCTCATGTTTACCCTCTTCACCAGAGCTTGGGTTCAAGACCTGCTTTTGACTATTAGAGCTTATTGGTCAAGCTCCAAGAAAACAGAGCAGGATTATAAACTTACTTTAGTCAGCTACTCTTCATTGGTCTCCCAGCAACTCATACTTGTCTGATAAAGAGCAGGGCCAGTATGGAGCAGTGGAGAGAGAGATAGCCTCAAAGCCAGGAAGATCCAGAGACTCAAGGCTTACATCTGACACATACTGGCTGTGTGGCTCTGGGCAGTTCAATTAATCTCTCAATGCTTTAGGCAGCTCTCAAGGCTTTATATTTGAGAATGGCCAGCCTACATTGGTAGTTTCCTCACTCAAGAAGTTTTTTTATACCAAGGTTCTGATCCTATCTCAGAAAAAAAAACAATCAAACTATGCTTTGCCTTCCTTGCCATACAGAATTATCCCTAGACACCCTCTTTATTAAAAGTCCAATAATCTTTGACATGTGACTTCTCCTATTGGACAGAGCACATTCAATCAGGAAATGTCTACGGATTCTGATCTTAGACTCACTTTATTGTAGCTTGAATATGAATTCTAAAAGAGACAGGAAGCAAGAAAACCTTCTATTATAATGCATGCACATAGGTTTGGCCCTTGCATTAGGGGAAAGAGAAACATAAAGCAATGTGCGCTTCACCGGTAACTAAAAGGGCATTTCCTAGAGCTAGACCACAAGCTTATGACTCATTATTTGTACAATGTACAGTAAGATTGTCATCAGAAAACAGAACTGTGATCAGTCATGATAAGGATAAAAAAAGTTAGCAATCTTGCAACAAGATAAAACTGACAAAGAGACTGGAAACATGAATTCCCTATTGCCCTGTTTACAGATTCCCCTCATATTTTCAGTTATGATTGCCCAGATTTCATAGGGTTATAGATTTAGAGTGGAGAGAGAGACTACCTCTTCCTTTTATAGATGAGAAAATTGAGTCCCAAAAGAGATGAAATGACTGGGCTGAGGTCACACACATAGTTAGTGGTGGAGCCTAGGTTCAGACCTTAGTCTTTCAGTTCTCAATTTCTCTAATTCTCTTTTTACTACACTGGACTTAGCCTTCTTATTTTGTCATGGTTTTTGCTCCAGTCAACAGAACAGAAGTATGTAGGCAAGGAAAAATTAAATGCACTACACAGTTTCTCAGAGTGTATAGACTGCTCTGCTCATTAGAAAGTGGATATAAAAGTATTTAGACATTTTGCTAAAGAAAATAAAAAGTCAGGCCACAAATGTGGAGCTTGATATGTGGGTTAAGTTAAGCTTCACTTTTGGTGAACACAACTAGAAGACTGCATTCCTTAAGGACTAAGCCCATGAGCAATTTTGGATGATTAAAGGACTTTAATACTGCAGTGTTATCTGTCAAGGCTGATCCTGCCAACATACATCTCAACAATTCCTCTATACCTTAGTAAGTGGATTCCCAAGGCCTCATCCTACAGCCTACATAGTGCTATGCCACAATTTTTTTTTAACATTATAAGCATAATTATAAGGTATAAGGTATACCTCAGAGGCTATCTAGAAATGAATATATGTATATTGGACGTGGTGGTAATGGCAATGGTGGCAGTGGTAAAACAAAGGAAAACATTATATTATGAGGTTTCCAAGCCCTCATAACCACCATCTCCTTCATCCCCAAGCCTAAAAGCCAAATATATTTTTGAATTATTCAAACATAAAGCTTTGATTTGCCATTATTCAATATGTTTATAGTTCTTATCAATATAGGTTCTCCCTCCAACAGTACAGATCTCAACCCAGACTCAGCCTTTCATCCTATGCAACTCCTTGGTGTGACTTTCTATACATCTCTGGTACAGTGGTGAGTTTCACCCCAAGATCCAGGAGCTTTCCTCTAGATTTTTTGGCTTTGAATGGTTAATTGTAGAGAGTGTAGCTTTTCTATAGGTCATCTCTCACTATCACTACATGGCTTCCTTTTATAGCCATTTATCTCTAAGAGCGTACATGTATGTCCTTTGTATGGAGTACTTCTGCACTGGAAAAATGTGTTGTTCAGTTTGGTCTGACTCTTCAGAACACCATTTGGAATTTTCTCAGCAAAGATACAGGTATATTTTGCCATGTTTTTTCCCAGCTCATTTTATAGATGAGGAAACTGAGGCAAAAAGGGTTAAATGACTTACCCAGGGTCACACCACTGGTGTCTGAGGCCAGCTTTGAACTCAGGAAGATGTCTTCCTAATTCCAAGCATAGCACTGTATCTACCATGCTACCTAGCTGCCCCTTGGCAATGTGTTGTAGCCTGTGAATACCCACCCTATGTGTCTTTCTTGCCCTTTGAGGGGACCAACAACTTTAAGTTTTTAGAGACTATGGTGTATCATAACTCAAAGCCACTCATCTTCAGAAGAATATTGTTGCAAAGATAGCCTTTGGTTTCTGAGAGAGTCTCAGATACAGTGCTGCATGGTTTCCCAATAGCAATCTAATCTGGTCTTTTATTCAATTCTAGGCCAAGCTCATTATCCATTTGTAGTTTCTGAAAGAGGTGATAGAGAGAAAGAGAAATGATTGATATAAAGGTGGATAGAGAGACAGATGATAGATAAATTGATAGATGGATGAATTAGAGATAGATACATAGAAACATAGATAGGTGATAAACAAATAGACAGATAGACCTCAGCTCTCAAGGATTACCAGAAGGACAAAGGTAAAAAATTCAGAAATTTGGGGGATCTAGAAAAATGAACATATTTCATCACTAAGAAGACACTTGTAGTTTATTCTCATAAAGATTTTGTAGAGCTAAGAAAGTAGACATGTAAATCAGAAGTTATTTGTATTTTCTAAGTCATCTTTTTTTGACAGTGTAGAGAAGAGAGTTCCCCACACCAACTCCTCATAGACTATAGTCACATGGAATTATTTGATGAGGTTTTTAACAACCACTGATCCCTTTAGGTGGTGCAGTGGATAGAGCAGGAGGCTTGAAATCAGGTTGATTTATTTTCCTGAGTTCAAATCTGGCCCCAGATATTTACTAGCTGTATAACCCTGGGCAATTCACTTAATAATGTTTGCCTCAGTTTCCTCATCTATAAAATGAACTGGAGAAGGAAATGGCTAGTCACTCCAGTATCTTCACCAAGAAAACCTCAAATGGAGTCACAAAGAATCAGACACAACTGAAACAACTCAAGTCATCCTTTTATAATGTGAATATCTTTTTCTTATGGAATTAAAGGAAGTAACTTCATCGGACAAGCAAAAAATCAAACAAGTCTTTGCAGGACTTTAAATAGCTATGCTTTGGAAATAAGAGTTTGATGGCATGAAAGCTCCAGAATGCTTTGTGGAAGAAACCCCCTACAGGGAGAAAGGACCCAAATACCTGTAGCATCTGGCAGTAACTTGCCCAGCAGCAGGAGACATGATATCTAGAAGTTTGAGAGTTAAGCAATTTGAACACATATGAGATTCAGTTGAGGTCATAATAATTAATATTTACATAGCACTTTAAAACTTGAAAAGTCTTTTACAAATATTGTCTTATTTTATTCTCACAACAACACTAGGAGATAGGTGCTATTATTTATTATTTAATCCCCATTTTTCAAATGAGGAAACTGGGTTAAACTGAGGTTAAGTAACTTACCCAGGATCACACAGAGTAAGACACTTTATATTCAGTCTTCCTGACTCCAGGCTCAGTGCTCATCTAGTTACCTAACAAAGACACACACTCCAAGTAAACAGGCACATATGGAAAGGCAGTCATTTCAAAGTGGAAGTAGCTTCAAGAAAGAATCGTATGGTTCTTTGCACAAAATCATAAAGGTAGGGGATGAAATGTCATACATGTATATACATACATATATTACATACATGTGCATGTATATACATTTACATGTAACCATACATATATATTTATTTACAGTTATATGTGGTAATGTAACAAATTCAACTTACTCTCAAAAACAGTAAAGAGCCACTGGCAACAGAGAAAAGAGCTGGATATGGACTCAAGCAAACTTATCCTTGGCAATTGCAAATTGGGCTGCCTGAGGAAAGGATTTCTAGGCCCGGTGGTTAAAGAGTTGTAGTTCCCTTGCATTCCCTCAGCATATGCTTCACTCCCTTTGTATTCTTTCTGTTTCTGCTTACTCTTCGCAATGATGACATGTTATTGTCAGAGAATATACCCCAAGTTTGCTGAGGGAATATTTTGTAGCTGCTTTTGCAAAGAGCTAATTGTGTCCACTGATTGATTATTAATGACAATAACTCATAGAGTATTAGAAGATTGGATCCATTGTGTATAACTTTTGAACCTTAAGAGTAGCAGCCATCCTTTATTTCAATTCAATATGTTTATTAAGTGCCTACTAGGCAGGCACTATGTTACACGTAACCCATGATTGCCCAGGTTGGGGAAGTAACTCAAACAGCATGCTTTAAAAATAAGATTTTAATTTCACACACACACACACACACACACATTTACACTCACACACACACACACACACTTACACTCACACACACATATGCACATACACACTCATGCTCACACACATACACACACACTCACATACACACACACATACACACACTTGCACACACACACACTCACACTCACACACACACACACACACACACTCGTTTGGTATACTCTCTTCTTTTAGATACCTTGAAAACTGATTCTCAATACCCTTGAAATGATCATTTCTACAACTTAGACCTTCTCCATGTGTCCTTAGTTTGGTTCAACTGCTCTTCTTGCTTTTGTTTTCATTGATGTCATTTCTGTTTCATTGTGTAGCTTATTCTAGACAGCAGTGTTAGGAGGTCAAATGTGGTTGTTCAACTGTCATTAAGGAAGACAAAAAGTTTGACATTGAGATGATGTCAGTTTTTTTTTCTTTTCTTGTCTATTCATTGTTCTTTCAATTATTAAAGGATTAAATGCCTTTGGATTGACCTGACATAACTGAGTCTATTGCAAAGTGTTATGTAAACTAATTCTTGCATAAGTGCATGCACACACACGTATACATACACACATTTTTCTCAGTGTTTCCTGAAATCATACTGCTCATAATTTTCTATCATCTTTATCTGTAGAATTTTACAAACTACTTTATATTCTAACTTGATGTCGAACTTAGTTGACATATCTTTCTACTTGGCAATGAAATAATTTACTGGCAGAGGGAGCTTCTAGACTCATTTCAACTCCTGTGGAAATTAATTTATATCAATTATGTTTTGTCCTTGTTATTTTTTTAAGAACGTGGTAGTAGTGTGTCTTCATAGTTGCCCTTTTATTCAAATCCCACTTCAGCAGCAGCAACTGGGTTAAGTGGAGCAAGTTGGATTTGTCTAAATTATACGCCTTATTTTCTGATCTGGTATTGATTTTAACCTTTGCTCTAACAAGTCAGTCCATTTATATATATAGATAAATATGCTTGATTGAGAAATAACTCTCATGTTGGTAGCCATTTTACTATCCGATAAAGTATAATTAATTTCATTTTTATGAAATTATTTGGTATGATCAATTCTAGACCTTTCCATATCTCTTCTTGAAAAGTAATATATAATTTTAAGGCTTCTGTATAATTTATAAGTGTTTGGAGTTCCTTATTATGTCTGAAGTATGTTTTCCAATTTTTTTTACTATGCCTCTTATGGTCCCCTTTGTATTAAAATCATGAAGTATTTATTGATTTCATTTAGAAGGTCTTGTCAAGTTCTTTTAACTTTTCTCTACCTCCTAATCTTCTGCAACAAATGTTGCTGCAATTGTCTTTGCATTGCTAATATTTTGTGGCAAACTCTTATAATGAACACTTCTATATGAGATGGAATGATAGCACATCCTGTTGCATTTTGAAGCACCTTCGGACTAACTCCAACAGTCTTTTTTTCTGTCTCTCCAAGGAATCATTCTCCCATTTAGTTATAATTCCCTTTTGCTTTCATTTGTACTGAGAATGTCCAAATTGATGCATTTCAGTGCCTTCAATAGTCTGTGTGTTCATTGGTCAATGAACAAGCACCTCATGTTTGGAGAACCAAAAGCTAAGTAGATATTTATGGACTGACTAAAACCTATGCCATTCTTGGCATCTCCTTTCCCCTTTTTTGACGCCTATCACAATTACTACAGAAGTAATCAGAGAGGTTAAGGGTTTTTTTGTTTGGTTGGTTTTTTTGTACTATATTCAAAGTTTTTCTAGTATGGTAGATCCCATAAAAACCAATTCTGGTATAAAGAATCTAGGATCACCATCATGTTGTAATGATGAATTTTAGGTTAGTACTTTGAGGAAAATTTACATACCATGAATTTTATTCAAGCATCCATAAGGATCATTTCTCCAATAGATAAGTGGTCAAAGGATATAAATAGTTTTTCAAAGAACAATTACAAAGTATTAACCACTGTCAAAAGAATGCCCCAAATCAATAACAACAAGAGAAATGCAAATCAATTAACTCCAAAGTTTTACTTCATACCCTGAAAATTGGCAAAGATGAAAAAGGTTGGGAATAGTTAATGTTGGGGTAAGGGGTTGCCACACTGGTGCTTTGTAAGTGGAACTGTGAATTGGTATACTATTTTGGAAGGCAATTTGGAATTGTGCAAATAAAGTGATTAAATTTCCATATCTTCTGACTCATTATTGACCCATTGATCCCTTTATTATATTGGTAGCCAAGAGGTCTTTGATTACAAACAAAAAAAAGGGCGGGGAGAGTCCTGATATGTGCCAAATATTTTAGCAGCACTTTTTTATGATAGAAAAGAGATGGGAGGTCCATGAGTATGATATGTTGCAAGTTTTTCATGCCTTTTAAATGCTTTGATTAGTTATGCTGATTTTATAATCTTTTTTCTTCATTTTCATCATTTTTTCTTTAAAAATATTTGTTTTATAGGATGACTGTCTTGGAGGAGGAAGGAAGGGGAAATTATGGTCATTTAAAAAAAATTATCAATAAAAACTTAATTTTTACAAATTTTTGCAAAAGGAGAATATGGATAGGACTTACGATTTCTTCAATACAGCGAATTCACTCCACCAATTCAGATTGGCACCTTCTATGCTGCGTATCATTTTGGAGAACTGCCTAAAACAATGAGAGGTGAAGTGACTTGCCCAGGGTCACACAGTCAGAATATGTTAGAGACCAGACTTGAACCAGGGTCTTCCTGACTCTAAGGCCAACTCTATCCACTATGCCATGGCTGTTTGTGAAAAGGTATTCATAGTTGTCTTAAAATGAAATTATTTTGCTAGCATTAATTCTGGGGAGATAACATGGTGTAGTTCAGATAGTACTAAATTGGATTTAACACAAACCTAGGTCTCTTGACTCTAAGTTCAGTGCTCTTTCTATCATAGCACATTACCTTTACAAAACTCTCATTAGAAAAACATATTGAAGCATATTGGAACTATGACTATTCATAAAATTCTTGGTAAAAATTTTCATCTTCCACTGTCTAAACCAATGCCCCACTATAATATGGAAGATTATATTAGCTGCATGGCCTTTAGGCAAGTCTTGAACTTCATTGAACCTCAGTTACCTCATCTGTAATATGAAAGTCCATAGTATCTCTCTTGACTAACTTCACCAGGTTATTCTAAGAATCAAAGAAAATGATGTATGTGAAAATGCTTTGTCAACTGTACTCTGCAAATATGCATTATTCCTATTACTTCTAATGATAACAACAATAATTCTGATGGTAAAATATGATAAAAAAAAAACCCACTATTCCTGTGATATTAACAAACTAATATCAATCTGAGAGTTCTCCATATGCTAGCAGCTCATGCTTTCGACATTTAAGACCAGGGTTTCAGTTTCAAAGACGAATCATCAACATGCATATTCTTGATAAAACAGCAAGAGTCATAGTTAATAGACTACACAGTTATTTCTCAGAAAATAGCATATATTTTCACCATATGGTCAAAAAAGTAGACCTACTTTTGCTTCAACAGGCCTTGAATCTTGATAAACTCCTCTTATATTTTCTTTACAAAAATTTATAATTCATCCAACTTAAAAAAAAAAGCAAACTTATAATCCATGCACATTTTTTCTGCAATAGGTAGTAATACTGGAAGAAAATTCAGCTTCTTGACTGAATTTTGATGACAGATAAAATGTCCAGAACAAAGAAGCAAGCAAATGACAGAGTTAGACAGACAGACAAACAGAAAATAGGGCACCTGAAAATTAATTTAAATGGGAAAATGAAACCTAGACATTTGTGGTTTAAAAAAAAAAGCAGAAATCAAAACAAACTAATGTGTTTTTTTTAAAACTTGAAGTTATGATTTTATCTATTTACAGAATTCCCCGCTATGGAAATCCCCTCCACTGATGTAATTCTGCAGAGTATCTGTAGTTTGTCTTTTTGAGAATTGCCTGATGCACTGAGAGGTTAGATGACTTATCATTTATCACATCTAGGAATTAATAAGTGTTAAGGGCAAGATCTGAATCAACATCTTTCTGTCTCCAAAACTAGCTTTCTGATATTAAGGTACTACGTTTTAACTTCCTATTAGAACTTATCACATTGATTTTGATGGAGAATGATGATATTATAATTATAAACCAGCACTTTGTAACTATCTACATTTTTGGAATTGGAGAGGATTACTTTCCTCTCCTCAGTTACCCCCAAAATAATAGGTCTCAAAGCAAGAGAAGACAATGGGATATGTTGCTAGATTGGAAAAGCAGCTTATAATAGTTAAAAGAGGACCCATTTGATTCAGATCTAGCCTGTCCACTAAAAAGAGAGCATCACATAAAATAGGAATGCAAATGGTATGATTTTGCCTCACATCCTTGGGTGAGAAGAGAAGTAGGGTATAGAGATGATAGTAAGGGGCAAGATATTTGCTGGACTGTCTTGCAAATGAACCACCAAGAAGACTTTAGAGAACTCTCATGCAAGCACCTATCTCTTTTTCCTTCCCCTCCTGCCTTGTCTCCTCTCATTCTCTTCCTCCCTCTTTCTCCTCTCCCCATAAGAAGCTGAAGCCAGGTGAGTGTATCTTTCCACTTAATTCCTCTCTACTAGAGAATTACAAAACATACTTCTCCTTTTCTCTTTCTTACTTTGGCTTTACCAAAGCAAACCAAGAGCCACCATTCATTGTCTAGGTCCTTGGAGGTTTTTTCTCTTCACTTTCTCTTTTTTCCCCCTTTTCCTTGTTTTCATCATTGTATGCTGCTCTGAGGTTGCCTATCTTCTCAGGATTAGGGGACCTTGGCTCTCCAGGGTCCCAATTCCTCCCCTCCCTCAGATATCTAAGGAGCAATCCTATTTTAGGCTTTAATCTAAGGAGTTCTCCTCAACAAGAGGGCATGGATGGGGGTTGAGTGTAGGGGTGGTGAAGATACAAGGGAATAAAAGAAGACATCCAAAGTATACATATGAATCAGGCATGGAACAGAAAGTTTTATTCTTATACAGAAAAGGAAATAATAAAGAATGATAGAATGATTACAGCCAGTTAAGAGGCTATATTTTTGAGATTTGCCTGATGTGCTGAGAAGCAAACATGCCTCTTTGGGACATTTGAAAATGTAACCCACGGCTCAAATTGCATAAGACTATCTTCATTGGTGGATGCTGATTACTCAATGCTCAGTGTCAACCTGCATGAGGGAGATACTGGTCTTTTGGCTTTCAGCATCAAGAATGAAGATGAAGTGAATACTCTCTTTAGGTCTCTGAAGGAAGAGATGTACTGGAAAGAAGCCATGAGGTAGAAGGGCCAATACCACAATCATGTCTTACCAGCTAGAGATTTGGGGGAATGATCCCTAGAGTGAGATGTGGGATTTCCTCTCTTGGTTAAGCTGAAATAATCTCACTCTCGATGGAAAAATATATTTGCTCTGTGCATTGTCTGATATTTATTATGGTATGTATACTTTCTCTGACTTCTGTCTGATAACTGTGATTACTATGTATTTATTATCTATCTATTTATTTGTGTTATTTGCTACCTATACTGATTATAGAGCTGATATTTGGTGGGAAAAGAGTTAAGTTTTAAATGTATAGCTTGGGGCATTCCTTTGTTGAGGGACAGTGATCAAAAATGCAGCTTGAACTGAAAAAGTTTTCCCCCTAGACTAACAATACTTAAGGAAGCAGATGATAATCTTCTAGTCTGATAATTCTTCTCTCTGAGGAGAACAAATTGGCCAACCTCTGGTTCCAACCTCCTACTTTCCTTTCCATTGGTAATCAGTCTCTCTTGGAAAAGAATGGGAGACAGAGACTCTGGAAACATTCAACTTTGCTTCCACTTTATCCCAGATACAGCCTTGCCTAGGAGGCAATAAGCTACATCTAGATAGACTCATATGAATGCACATAACCTAAATGGGTAAGACAACACACAGAACACGTCCCTACAGAAATAATTGCTTTTCAGGAGCTACTAATTAGACATTTTACATTTTAGCTCCCCTAAATCCAATCTAATCAATGTCAAATGGGATCTTTTTTTTTCTGGCCCCTTTCTTTCTGGTCTACTGTTAGCCTTTTGAATGGTCTGTGGTCTACTGTTAGCCTTTTGAATGGTCTGCTTCTGACGCTATTGTCCATCATGATTGCTCTCATAGCTACAACCCTGATACTTAGGTACCTGGAAAGGAGAAAATGCCAGCTGCCTTTTGGGATTTCCCAAGGCCCTATATTAAAAAAGAGAAACTACAAACAAGAGCTTTCCCTCTTCCAGACAAAGCCTTGCCTAGGAAGCCATGAGCTCAATGTATGCTTCCAGGTGGAGAGAAGTACATCTTTCCTTCTACCAGACTTTTGAAAGTTAAGAGAGTGATCTTTATGCTTCAAGTTGGCAAGAATAATAAACCTGGGGAGCCAGGACTTCCTCTTTCACATGTCAACAGAGTTCCAGCTCAGGAACCAATTAATAGACTTTTTATAACCACATAGTACAAACCCCTTATTCATTAGGACCTACATTAAGTAGTCAAGAGATAGCTGTGCCTTTCTGGAGTGGAAGGCAAGAGAAGAAGATTCCCTTCACTCATGGCCATCATACATGTCTAGAAGTAGGCCCAATCCAAGTTTCAATGCACTTCACTTGAATACTGACTGAGCATGCTCCAAGGAGGTCGGGGAAGTAAGAAGGAGGCAGTATAGCTATAAATATATATATAAAATGATTTCTAGAACCATTCAAAAAAGCTCTTCCCTTCTCATCCTACCCTTTTGATATTGCCCTCAACGACTCTTCCTTTGCTCTACCCTCTGATATAGAGGTGGTCTTTCCCTTGCCAAGGCCAATCCCTTTCACATGCCTATTCATTTCTCTCCCCTCTGATCTTCTCCACTAGACTACCCCCATCCCCATTAGCATCCACAGTCTTTTTCTGTTCTTCAGTAATTCTCTATCTGCAGAATATTCACCTATATAGAAATATGCCCATCTGCCTATCATTCTTTAAAAAACAACCTTAATTGATCCTGCCATCCCTGTTATGATCATTCTATGTCCTTTCTACCCTTCTCTGCTAAATGCCTCAACAAAAACATCTATCCTGAGGGCCTCTATTTCTTCCTTTCTCACTGTCTTTTAAACACTGAAATCTAGAAGCCCATAATTCAATTAAAACTACTTTTTCCAAAGATACCAATGATACCTTAATTGCCAAATATAATGGCCTTCTCTCAATTCTCATTCTACTCGACCTCTCTCTGGAGTATCTGACCCTATTGATCCCCTATTACTGTTAAATACCTTCTTCTTTGGGGTTTTTCATGACACTAATCTTAAATTTCTTCTTACCTATCTGACTACTCTTTCTTAGTCCCATTGGCCAGATCTTTATCCTTGTCATATCCCCTAACTGTGGATGATCCCTCAAGGCTATGCCCTTTTCTTTTTTCTCTTTTCTTTCTGTATTATACTCTTTGATAATATCAGTTCCCATTAGTTCAAATATCATCTCTATGCAGATGACTCCCAGATCCAGCCCTAGTGTCTCTTCTGAGCTTCAATCTGGCATCTCCAAATGCCTATGAGACGCTTAAAACTGTGTGCCTCAATAGTATCTCACACTCAATAAGACCTGAAAAGAACTCATTATCTTTCCTTTAAAACCTTTCTCCCGCTCCTGACTTTCCTAATTACTACTGAGGACATCATATCCCATACTCCTAAGTTCTCAGTCTTGACAGCCTTCTCAATGGCTCCCTCTTACCCCTTACAGCCAATCAAATGTCAAACATTGTCATTTCTAACTTCACGATATTTCTCATATGTCTCTTCTTCTCCACTCATACAGTAACGCCAGCTCAGACCCTCATCATCTCTTGACTGCACCGTTCCAAGTCTTCTAATTGCTCTCCCTACATCAGGTTTCTTTACACTCTATTCTATCCTTTACACTTCTGCCAACCTGATTTTCCTAAAGCATATGCCTGACCATGTCACTCCTCTGATCAATAAAGTCCAGTGGCTCCCTGTTACCTTCAAAGTCAGCTATAAGCTCCTGTTTTGAATTCAAAGTTCTTCATAAAATGACCCCTTTCTATCTTTCCAGTCTTTCAGCTCCCCTCGGTGCACTCCAATGACCAGCTCTCCAGCTCTCTTCTTTAAACAGTTGTGCAGTCTGGACATTCCCAGTCTGGAATACGCTCCCTCCTCAATTATTCCTCTTGACATCCCTGGCTTCTTTCAACACTCAGCTCAAATGTCACCTTCTTTGGGAAGCCCTCCTCATCCCCCTAGTCCCTTGAGCCCTCACCTCTAAAGTGACCTTCCTCTACCCCACATCTATAATGCATGTAGATATTTATTTACAAGTTATCTCTTCCATTAGTATGTAAGCTCCTTTAGGATTGGGTTTATTTTTTGTTTTTTGTTTTTGCCTTAATGTGTATTCTCAGTGTTTAGCACTTAACCTAACACATAGTAAGTTACGTAATGAATACATGCTTTCAGTGAATGCACATTGATTGATTGATTGAATCCAGACAGAAAAAGAACTAAGCTGAGGAACAATCCTATTACCTACACTATAACATACAGCTGAAGGAATGGTTATTGAGTTAGTTCATAAGTATATGCGTGTGTTCTTGTATGTATGCAAATGTGTACATGTATGTATACACATACACATATATATACACACACATGTATATGTATTATGTGTATGCGTATTGTGTGTGTAACTGGAATTTGACCAAAATAAAAAATTGAATTTGTGGGAAAAAAATTATACTGAGTTGTATTTAAGAAATACTATGGTCCTTTCAATGATGTCAAAATACTCCCTGAAACAAAAGAAATATTTTTAATAAATATTCTTTTGGTAATACTGTTTGGCCATGAATCATGGAATGCCAATGCTTCTGAAGACTGAAAATTGCTGATGACCCCAAGGCCAATGTGAACTACATAATTAGCCCAAATAAAATGTAACTTCTTTTCTTAATGACTTACATACAAGAAGTTGCTATCATCTAGAAGATCCCGTTTCAGGTCAGAAGAGGAGTTTAGCTAGCTATGTATTGAAAACATGGGAAAATATACATGCACAGTCTGAGGGATGCACTGGTACCTGTGGATTATTCCAAAATGCAGGGGAAGGTCTCCAGAACACTGAATAATCCTTCCGTGGAGAATTCCTAGGAGGATATAAATAAGAATCCCACCAAATGAAAAAGTTTGGTTGGAGTATGATTTTTTTTATTGGAAGACCGACATTAAAGAAGTCACAAACCCATTGAAGTATTAATGTAATAATTTTGTAATTAATTGTAATGTAAATTTGTAATTTTTGTAATTATTAATTAATGTAATTATTTTGTGATAGAAATTTCCTTAAAAATCTATGTACTTACAATCATTCATGAAATATCTTTATGGCTTCAATCAATCAAAATCAATAAACATTTACTAAATGCCTACTATGTGCCAAGTACTGTGCTAAGTTGAAATGAAAATGAAATGTTGTATATATATTTTATTAGGATTTGGCCTAGTATTCTACTCTATTGGTCTAAGTGCCAAAGATTCCAAGAGTTACTAATTGGGAAAAAGTGATTCTCTCCCCTCTTCTTCCAGCATTAAAAAAAAAAAATACCATCTTTATAGAGTTATTTGTGGAACTCTAATATCTGTACAATTAGATTAGACCATGGGTAGGGGGCTTTGCCCCTAGATGCCTTGGTATTCCCCACGGTACCCAGTAAAGAACTTTCATATGGCAAATACTAAATAAATATTTGCTGAATGAATAAATGTAATGAGTTCTAACCACATAAAAGTGAACATAGGAATTTGAGGAAGAAATAAGTTTCAGTAACTTAGTGGTAATGAAGGATTATATATAAAGGTAAATATTCATTTAGAGTGTTAATTAATGGGAAAAGAAAAAAGGGGAAAAGAATTCTTTGAACTGCTCACCTTTTTTTCTTTAATAATTTATAGTTAAATCACTTAAATTATAGTAACCAAACTAGCCTTGGAGAAGAATTCAGAATATGCATCCCTCTCCTGACATTGCAGAGGTGGGAGACTATGATTATGGAAAATTACACATGCTCTCAGATGTGATTGATTTTATTGGTTGGGTTTGATTTTTCTTTTAGCTCTTTTGAGGTTGGATTTTTAAAAGTCCTTTTTGTGATGGAAGGTTCACTTGGCAAGAAAGGGGAAGGGGCGTATTCAAAAAGTAACACAAAGCAAAAGTAATTAATATTAAAAAGAAATCACATGCCTATCACCCACAATTACAAAGTTAGCTTTGTTAACTCAGGCAATCAGAGGCAATGCAGCACAATGGATAGAGTACTGGATTTAGAATCAAGAAAACTTGGGCTCAAGTTCCACTTCACATACTTATTGTCCATGTGACCTTGGCTGAATCAAATCAATTCTGAAACTCAATTTATCATCTGTAAAATGGGGATAATAATAATAGCACTAAACTAGCAGAATTTTGATGAAGAACAAATGGAATTTTACATATCTATCTATCTATCTCCGTATATACACATATGTACGTACATACATACATACACATAATATATGCATATATCATGCATATGTATAGATGGATGTCCGCATACCTTAAAGTACAATACAAATGTCAACTATTATTATTTCCTACCAATAGAATTGTTTTCTTATTGGACAGTATTAGGGAATAATCAGATATTGATTTGCTGATGTTTTTTCAGTATCTAAAAATGATAATTTAGTTAGTTTGCAATAAGATGACAAGGCAATTTGAGGAGTCACATCCATCAGAAATGAGTTTCCAAATGCACCTTATCAGAAGGGTCCCCCTTACTCAACAGATATGACCTGATGAAAATGTAGGGAATTTCCCCTGCATACAGTGATCCATGGACAAAAATAGAATTGCTATGTAAAAGGCCAGAGTACTATGTTACTGTTATCTAGGGCTATCCCTAGGGGGTAAGAAGTCAGAACAAATCCCATTATGTGTTCTCCCGGCCTCTCCCCGATAACATTTTTGACGTGGACTATAGCATCAAGAGCAGCCTTGGAGAGAAATGGAAGTAACCAAAGGGTAGCCTGAGAGGTGTACATAGGAGGTTGGGGGAGGGGAGAAGGCATAGCGTTCCTACTTTGCCTTGATGTTAAAAATAGGGCATGGGTTGGTGTGAGGAAATGATTATATTATTAGTCTCTGGTCTTTTTTCTTTTTAAGCTAGGGGTCC
Organism: Bettongia penicillata ogilbyi; assembly: GCA_023548195.1. Lineage (NCBI taxonomy): Eukaryota > Metazoa > Chordata > Mammalia > Diprotodontia > Potoroidae > Bettongia > Bettongia penicillata. Next base: position 440,216 of record JAJHZJ010000227.1, read on the forward strand.
ACTTCCCTCTCCACTCTCTCTACCCTGCCCTAGCAATCCCTCATTAAGAGCAACAATGTTTAAAAGCATCCCCAAAGTTTGGAATCTGAGGCTACTTTTCACTATACTTTTTATATGATTAGTAAAATAATTCACAGAATATCAATGAAGTTCCAAACAGAATGCAGTATAATTTTTTTTTAAAAATACATTGGATGTGAAATTGATAGATACAGTTTTGAGGAGCAAGGAATAGCAAGGAACATTTGGGAATGGCCTTCAAGACTCCATTCAAGAAGGATTTATCTGGCAGTTGAACCTGGACATGAACTTGAGTTCATCGGTTCTTTTCTTACGCTCATTAGAAATTCCAACTAATTCTTCTATGAGCATGAGATAGTTATGAAGAGTGGTCCTGGTAGCGCCCCCTCCATTCTCTGGGGCCATTTTGTAAACAGGCAATTTGCCCAGTCTCTCAACAACTTTTCCATCAGTAAGCTAACTTATAAGTCCCTTGAATATCAAAGTTTCTCAATAGAACTCTGCTTTTTGCAATATCCTGCAAGAATTTTGTGAAGACTTGAATCAGTTCCAATCAGTATTGACACTCTAGTGATAGAGGGAGAGGGTCTGGACATACCCAAGCTTCAGTATCAACTTTTCTATTGACAACAACAATTTCCTTGAGCAGTTCAATCCCACTTCAATGTATTCCTGGTGTGGATGATCTTTGATACTAAAACTACCAAGGTCACACTCTGTGAAATTTTTTTTCCCCAAATACTTGACCTAAAAAGACTGGAAAAGGATGGCAACTTGAGATCCATTGTCCAGGACAGGAGTTCATGCCATAAAAAATTTGTCACTGCTGAATGAGATCTGATGAGTCCACATGGAATAGACCTAAAAAGAACTGATGAGGAGGTCAGTATGACTGCGCTTGGAGCCAAAGATGACCTCCTTCCCTGGCCACCCTCCAGTATGCCCAAGTTGGATAAGATTTTAACTTCTTCATGAACAATGCTACAGACTCTTTGCTAGTACATCCTACTTAAGTACAGTCATCTAATCCACAGCCATAACAAAAGGTAGACCTGTGGCTCTAATGATAACTAGAAGGAGGTTTTCTTATGTCAGACTTTCATGCATTTCTTTGGTCCTCAAAGAGAACCCAATTCTCCTAGAAATGTTCCATTTGTCACTGGTTTTCTGTTTCTAGGCCTGCAACTCAGCACTGAAGGTGGTGTTGTCCTGCTTTACTTCCGTGCCCAGCGCTTGAGAAGACCTGTTGAGCCTGAGCCCTGTATATTGACCCTTGAATTTCAAGAGTACTTCTCTCACCTTGGACAATGAATTCTCTATATCAATGAAATCAAAGGTCAAGTCTCTATCCCTACCTCAAAATTCTGATAAGAATGCTGCCAAGAAGGGCTACTTAAGGAACTTTAAACCAAATTACACAAGGATTGTTTGAAGCAATCAGGGTTGTTTAACCTGAATGAGAAGAGATTGCTAGCTGTCCTCAAATATTTTAAAACCTCTCATTTAGAGTAGTGACATGATATGCTCTACTTGGTCCCAGAGGTCAAAAGTAGGAGCAGAGGATATAAATTACAAAAAAAAAAAAATCCACTTAAGAGAAAACTCTCTAGTAATTAGTTCACCTAAAGTGGATGGGTCAAGAAGTAGTAAGTTTCCTATTACTGGAGTCCTTCAAGAGAAGCCCAAATTGTTGATGTTCCTGTGTTTGTCCATTCTCAAAGAGAACCATGACACCAAGATGATGACATGACTTGCAGCTGACTTTGATTTGAGTGAGGGAGGGCTGTGTGAGGCCACCAACCTCACTTTCTTCTCCTGAGTCATCTGGGTCCAGAGGCCAGATATTCATCAGGACAACTGGAGATGGCCCAGCAAGCAATGTAAGACCCTGGCCCTTCAGGCAGAGATATACCCATTCAATGAGTAGGCTAATGAAGCCCAAATAATCCTTTGTCAGATGTCAAGCTGTAGCTGTAGACAGGATTTCTAGCTCAAGTCAAGGTTGGACTAACTGGCAACGTTCTCTTAGCTGTCAGATTCTTGGATTGTATCTCTCAATAACTATGGGAAAAGATACCATTTGGATCATAGAGATAACATGGAACAGAATGACAAAAAAAATGGTTTGCATTCTTGTGTATACTGTATTGCTACATCCCCTGATCCATGAAAGAAGAGAATTTACAAAGTAAATCAGATAAATGACAATGCACAAGAATGCTGAGGACGTTACTGGTACTAGTTTTCCAGTTTTGCTAAACAGTTGGTCACCCCCACAAGGGGAAAATGAACTGTCTATAGTAAGTTTGCTTCCCTAGAATAGAAAAAGGTTCCTTAGTCACATTTCCTGATGTCACTTTCATCAGCAATGTATCTGCCATATAATAGTGATAATTATAGTAGCAATAATAATAATTAGTAATAACGATCCCCTATATTTACAGTGCTTTTCAGTTTCCAAAGCCCTGTCACATTCATTATCTCATTTGATGCTGACCACAGCCAGAGGAGGTAGCATGGTAACATACTATTATCCTCAATTTACAGATGAGGAAACAGATTCGGAAAGCTGAAGTGATTTAGCCTTGATCATATGTCCACTAAGGAGCAAAGCCAAGGCCCTTGATCTTTCCATTCCATCAAGGGACACTATGGTGAAAAGAGGACAAATTTTTAACAGCATGGAAAATGATTGTTCTAATCACATGCTTTCCTGGGCACTATGTTGGTCACCGACAGCGACCATTGTGCCCGTACTCCCTGAAATGCTTTTAGACTGTCATAGGAAATACATAGCAGGCGCAATCCCAGGTTGTCAAAGATCTGAAAACAAGGTAAAGGAAAATGACAGTGCTAAAGCTCTTTCTCTGAGGTGGATAAAAAGAACTATTCTCATTGTTTGAGGGTATTACTTGGAAATCTTTATTAGTTTTAATCAATATATTCTCCACTTCTAAGCATAAAAGAGTAGTAAAACATCCTTCTTTGTATATCTTCAATTATTTATGTTTTAATGATTCAACACTGGGGGGACAGCGAATAGAACACTGAAAGTGAAGTAGGGAAGACCTGAGTTCAAATGTGACCTCAGACATTGCCTAGCTATGTGACCCTAAGCAAGTCACTTAACCCTGTTTATTCAATTTTCTCATGTGTAAAATGAGTTGGAGAAGGAAACGGCAAACCACTCCAGTATCTTTACCAAGAAAACCTCAAAGCGGTCATGGAGAGTCAGATACAGCTGAAATTTAACAACAACAAAAAAGAAAAATGGATCAACTTCTCATTCTTGATAACCGTGGGAATTCTTGTACATCTTCTTCAAGGTTAAAACTGCACACAATGGACCTCATTTACAAGGTGAAACTTTGATGAGATTGGAGAAGTTATTTTTGAGCTTTATGATTTGGAAATCTAATTGCTACCATTTTAAAATTAATCCATTCTTTCATGGTAGAGTATTCTGCTATACCAAGGAAAGGATGACATAGTTTTAAAGTTTCAAAATAATTTTTTGTTTTTAAGGGTAAATAATGAAATCAATCCCCAACTAGGTAATGTTTTGGAAGGACACATGAACAAAAGCTACACCTTGCAAAAGATGACCATTAGAATCATGGGCCTAGAACTGGAAGGGATTTCGGAGGTCAGTGGCTCCACATCCTGACACCCTCTGTGCCTTTGTTTTACAGTTTAGGAAAATGAGGCCCAGGAAGGTTACATAATTTGTCTAAGACCACAGAAGTTCTAATCATCAGAAGTGAGCTTCTAAGGGGTCCTAAACTTCTCTGGCCTAACCCATTTTACTGCCTTCCTGGGCCCAGTTCTCACAAAGTATCATATTTTAACTTTGGTTTAAGGAATACATATCACATATATATATATATATATATATATATATATATATATATATATACATATACATATGCACACACATATATAGTATATGTATACAAAATATGTATAATATGCATACATACAAAAGATGACTTTCTGGGTAGGGGAAAACGGAGCTATATATTTGGAAATAAAGATTATATAAAAACAAGGTAAATAAATGCAATTTTTGAAAATAAATAATTTCATCAGGTGGTTAAACTTTCAACCCCCTTGATCTTTTCAACTCCAGTGACCTTTGACTCTTATCATGCCATACTTTGAATTTATTACCCCTTAAATTTCTCTGCTTTCAATTTCTTAGTCCAGAATTCCCATTATCTGACTGTAACCTTCCACCAGTCCTAGTGGAATCGTAGTAAACAAGTTCTGTTCTAGTATTATGACCTTGGCTGCTTATTCTCCCTATCCATTTTTCACCTTGAGCTTTACTTTTCTTATATTCTGAAACTCACATTCAGTTATTTCAATACTGCCCTTGCTGATGTCCTAGGATCTCTCCCTCCCACCCCCTTAACTATCTGTCATACTGGCTTTGCCAATTCTCAGCCCTAGAAAATATCCACCATCTGCTTTCTCCCTTTCTGCTTCTGAACTACCAAGAATGACTGGAGAAAGGCAAAAAATTATACTAATTAAGTCTACTACACATTCACATTATTGAACTCAGCTGACCCCTCACATTACTGCTTAATTTTTTTTATTCATCTGATATCTTTACTATATTCCTTATTATATTCCATACCACGTCTGCTTTAACAAACTCCTCCAGTTACCAACTTTAACCTTGACTCCCTCACTTTTATCCAATTACCTCACTTATACCTCAATTCCAGACCAAGCTTTATCCTGTCCAATCATTCCACTGAGAGTCAGAGCCAGGCCAGCCTAGACATCTTGCCATCTGTCTTGTCACTGTCCACATATACAAATGCTTTTTCCATTTTTGCATGGGGAATATGATCAAATCAATATTATCATTGCTGCTGGAAAGGGCAAAACAATCTACTACCCTATGACTCCATTCAAAATCCCTATAATTTAGAGCTTGGAACTTAAATTAAAGTTCCCTTCCTTGACTACCATTTCCTGTGCCTTCATGCTTACACTCCATACATATACTTGTTTTCGTCATCACTAACAATCCATAATACCTGAAATTCTTCTGATCTTTAATACTTCTTCTCTTTCCCTAGGCTTCACCTCTACCTAAACACATTTTTGTCAAACCTTAGTCAGGCTACCACTCTGCTTTTCTAGAAGATCACATTTGCTCTTCCTTTACTTCCCTCCCTTTAAAATCTCAATCTTTTAATTAGACAATTCCATTTTACACTGACCTCCACCCTAGAATTCCTTGCCCTATTGTCCTATCAACAACTCATTCCATAGCCCTGGATTAAGATCTTTCCTCCACCCACACTGTCATACTGATAAACATTTCTGGAGGAATTCACAACGCTGTAATAGCTCAGCCTACTATTAGACTGTGAGTTTCTTGGGAGCAGCACTATTTTTCACCTTTTTTTTTGTCCACAATACCTGGTACATAGTAGGTACTTTAAAAAATGCTTGTGGACTAAATGACTCTACTATAATTTGTTTTCTAATCCCAACTCTGACCTCACTATTACACACCAATCCTATAATTCCTGCCTAATTGACTACTCCACACGCAGGTCCAAATTTTTCCCCCTCAAGTCTTCCATACCACCTGCTGCAGCTGTTCTTGTCAGGAGAGAACCTCACCTCAGGTTGTTCTTTAAAAATTAATGTTATCCTTCAAAAGCTCTATCTTATTTCCAATTCCACACTTAACGTCATCTAAGAACCACGTCCTATCCTGATTTGTTTGTTGCAGTCTCAGGAGATGAAGAGACTCCTCTTTGTCATCACCTACACCCTATTTTTCATCCTTCCACCTCCTCTGAAAATTTGCTCCTTCAATCATCTCTCTCATCCCATGATTTAAAATTTCTCTTTATCCCTGTTACCTTAAAATATGCAAAGATCTGCCCATTCTTAAAAAAACAACTTCCATAAGCTATGATCTTATGACCAAATTCCTAGAAAAAAAAGTTTCCATATTCATTGTCTCTGCTTAGTCATATCCTTCTCACTTCTCACTCTTAAAATCTGAATTTTCTCTCCACTGTTCCAATGCAACTGTTCTCTCTAAGGTCATCAGTGATCTCTTTATTGGCATATCTTATGACCTTTTCTCAGTTCTTGTCTTTCTTGTCCTCTCTGCAACAATAGATGCTCCTGACCACCCTCCCCTACTTTCTCCTCCCTGGATTTTCCTGAAACTATTCTGTTGTGGTTCAATTCCTAGTCAGCCTACTTATATTAAGTGCTGAGCACTGGCTTACCTAACAGATAGTTTACATACCTGTCAGACTGATTCTTCTCAGTTTTCTCTGCAACATGCATGCCCCGTCTGTTATTATGGATATACTCCAGGGCTCTGTTGGGGGCTCTTTCCTCTTCTCTTTCTCCATGGTCTTTCTTAGTGATCTTATCAGATTTCATGGATTCAATTATTATTTACATGACACTTCCAAATCTCCATGAGCCATCCTCTGTCTCCTGAGTTCCTGAGTATTGCTTGATGGCCATTTCCACCTATGTCTTATGGGTATCTCATATATGTCCCAAACGTATATACGTCCCAAACTTATATATATATGTCCCAAACATAATGACTTTTCCCCGTCATTTACCCATCCTCCAAAGTTCCTTATTTCTTTCAAGGATTACCCTACTGTCTTGGTTACCCAGGTCTGTAACCTAGGAGTCACCCTTGACTCTTCGTCTTCACTTACTCCACCCCATCCTATCCAATTCATTGTCAAATCTTGTTTACAAATTAAAATCTCTCCCATCTACATCTTGTCTCTTCTTATAAACAAAGCCACTTCAGTCCATGACCTCATTACCTCTTACCTGGACTAACAGTGACCACCCATTAATTGGTCTCAATGACTCAATATCTCTCACCTCAGCAACCCATTCTTCTTACAGCTGCCAAACTGGGATTCCTCAGTTTCACCTCTGATCTTGTTACTCCTCTGCTCAAGAAACTTCAATGGTTCCTCTCTACTTTAAGACAAAATACAAATTCCTTTGTCATTTAAAGCCTTTCACAATCTGGCCCCAACTTTTCCAGGCTGATTACAGTCTCCTATTCCCATGATATACATTCCAGCCAAAATGACCCACTTGTCATTTTCCCATACTTAATATTCCTCCCCAGACCCTGTATTTCTAAGTAGTTTCTTCCCTCTACTCACCCCATGCCTAGGATGCTCTCCTGCCTAACTTCTGTCTTTGAAATCCCTTCCCAAACCACATAAAGGTCAAATTAAGGGCCATCTTGATTCCTTTGGTTCTTAGTGCCCCTCCTTGTCTGCTTCACTATGTAGTTATTTTGTGTGTGTACTATTTTTGGTTGTGAACATATTTTGCATCCTTCTAAAAGAATATAAATTCCTTAAAAGCAGAAACTCTATAACTTTTGCCTTCGTATTTTTAGTTACCTACCTCAGTGTTAGGCACTACGTAAATGCTTGTTGATTTGCTTGAAAAGGTTAAGGTAATTCAGCAGAAACTCCCAGTTTCCCTCCCCTGTATCTCTAAACTTTGTTTCTACCTTCTTCATCCATTTTCCCTTTGCTTTCTGTCTCATCACTCCTCTCTATCTTTAGTAGGAAAAGAGAGAAGTTGCCTAGGGATCAACATGCAGCAGGGTACAATGAGGGATACTATTTCATATTTGTTTCTATCAATGTAGATATTTGAGTCGGACAGCAAGGTGGCACAATGGATACATAAATGCCATGCCTGGATTCAGGAAGACTTGTCTTCCTGAGTTAAGATCCGGCCTCTGACACTACCAAGATATGTGACCCAGGGCAAGTCACTTATCTTGGTTTGCCTCAATTTCCTCATCTGTAAAATGAACTGGAGAAGGAAATGGCAAGCCATTCCAGTATCTATGCCAAGAAAATTCCAAATGCTTACACAGAGTCAGACACAACTGAAATGACTGAATAACAAATAACAACAATATTTAAATGTCTAGAAATCATCTCTCCATCATATGGAATTGTTTTGTGATGAATCAAGCTCAGTATACTAGTGATAATAAAAGCTCAAAATAAAGTCACAGAAAAAACATAGTGTCTTGTTTCTAGGGTGTGTAGGGTGCCCGAACAACTGTACTCCTAATTCCTCTATTATAATTCTTTTTCTCCCAGCTCTTCTCACCTCCTCTAAAATTTTGCTCCAGGAGTCATCCTTTATTTTTTTTGTTTTAAGACATTTCTCCTTTCTTAATCCTTCCCCTTCATCTAAAATTATAATCAAGTCTCTTCAGTCCTAAAATACAGCAAAAACAAAAACGACTGCCTTTGGCATGGTTACCTGCTCACACTAACAAGGAATTTATATGCTTTTCATTGTTAAATTTCTAGAAAAGGTTGTCTATTTTTTCTGCTTCCATTTCTTCCCCACCAATTCTGTCCTCAAGGCCTTATAAATTGCATCTCCCTACACTCCACCTCTCCCCACATTGAAGTTGTTCTTTATCTATTTCTCTAAAGAGTGAACTTAATTGACAAAAGCCTTTTCTTTTGCAACCATTGTTCTTGACCTCTGTGAAGCATTTGTTACTTTTAATCATTTTCTCCTTTTGGATCCTGTCTTCCTTTGGCTTTAGTTATGTTTCACTCTCCCCCATTGTCCTCCTACCTCTCTGGTAGCTCATTCTGTCTCCTCTTGATCTTCTTCCTCTTTTTGTCCCCAGAATGTAACGATTTCTAAGATTCTATTTCTAACCTTTTCCTCTCCCTCGGGAGCCTCATCGACTCCCATAGCTTCAAGTACTACAGCCTCTAGGAGGATAATGCCGAAATATCTCTTCCCAGTTTCTCTTGAGGTTCCCAGCTGACTTCTCTGCAAATCTAACCGACTGTTCTGCCAAGACCTCAGGCTTAGCCTAAGAGAACTAAAACTCAAAACTGCTTTCCAAAACCTGTTTCCTCTCTGATTCTATTTTTTTAAAAAGAATATCATCATTTTCCAAGTCAATCTGAGTAGGAATTTTAAAGGTTTGTTTGTTTTCAATTTCTCATTCCATTTAATTCCACAGATGTTTTTCTACCATATACAAGATTGGAAGTACAAAGAATTTTTTGTGAATGACAAAGTTCGTACCTTGCCACCCCCTTTTCAAAAAAAAAAAAAAAATTGCTCAGCACCCCCTGGACATCTTTCTTTAACCCTTAAATGGTTTTGGTTTTTTTTTTTTGAAATTTGCATCATTTCAAAAAAATTGTATATTTTTAAATGACATCTTAAATTTAATAATTTATTGTAAATTTGTGGGTTTTTTCCTGCAATGAAATTTTGATGACATAATATTGCATCATATAACCATATAGTATTATACTGTGAACAAGTCATTATACACATCTTTCTGCCAATGCATGTTGGACTTCCTGATGATGTACAACTTCCTGATAATGTGCCTGCCAACACTTGCTTGTTAAGATTTGTCAGTGGACTTGACCACTGATCAGTTATAACTTGTATTTTGTGTGTTTATTTGGAAAATAATGTTATCGTTACAACTTTAACTCTGTTACACAACAGATGAAACATGTTCAAATGCTTTTTCAAAATTTTCTTCTCTTTTTTCTCTAGGCTTCCACTGCCCCTTTATTTTTATTCAATGACCCCCAATTGCACCTGTGGCTACAACTACCCTCCTGGATCATTCCACTGTCCTTCAAGGGGATGGTGTCACTCACTTTGGGAACTTGTACTTGACAATTACAAAATTTCAGAGTTGAAAGGAACCTCAGAGGTCACCATTACATGACCAACTCATACGTGAGAGTAATCCCCACTAAAACATACTCCACAAATGGCTTATCTAGCCTTTGCTTGAAGACATACAGTAAAGGGGAATCTAAAGTAGCCCACTATTGAATAGCTCTGCTTATCCTGTAAATAGTCCCTAATATCAAGAATAAATCTCTCTGCAATTTCTACCTATTACTCCTAATTTCTGACTTTGGGGGCCATGTAAAGCAAATCAAATCCTTCTTCCATATAATAGCCCTTCCGAACTTCAGTTTCCTCAGGTATAAAATGAAATGGGATGGGCTAAATGAGCTATAAGATCCTTTCTATATAATAAAGCCCTGTGATCCCTTTCTTTGGAGCAGGGCATAGTAGAAAAAGGAGGGTTGGTCTTAGCACTGAGTTGGAATCCTGACTTGGCTATTAAGTTACTGTTGATATTTCTGATCTTTAGTTTTCTCGACTTAGAAATGCAGGTAAAACCACTTGCATTATTTTGATTCACAGGAGTGTTTCAACGAAAGTATTTGTGAAACTTAGGGTGATCCATACACATGAAATGCTATGATTATGGCACAGTAGATAGATTACCAGGCTTAGGGTAAGGAAGACTTGAGCTTAAATACAGCCTCAAATACTTACTAGCTGTATGACCTTTTGCAAGTCTCTTAACCTCTGTTTTCCTCAGTATCCTCTTGGGCAAAATGAGGATAACAACAGTACTTTCCCAAGGCTTTTGTAGGATGAAATGAGATGCTAATTGTAAAGAGCTTAAACGAAGTGCCTGGCATACAGCAAGAACTATTTGTGTTATCTATTGTTCTTCTAGCTGTTACATAGCTTTGAAACCTGTTGTTGACCGGCAAGTCTCTAGCCATGGCCACCATTTGCTGAGGTTCCCAGACCTCAAGATACGTATCTTTCTTACTCTGCACTCTCCTGACTTCTCTACTTCTGCAACAGTCTTTGGATGACCCTTTGCATCATCCCTAATTTCCCACTTCCAGCTTCCCTTTATGTAAGCTTCTTGAGGATAAGGGCTGTCTTTTTATCTTATAGTCATATCTACAGCAATTAGCATATTTCTAGCATGTTATAAGGGTGTAAGAAATTTTCTATCTATCGTGGATTATCGTGTACTATTCCAAAGGTATAGGAAGAATCTTTTAAGGTATGTGCTTGGGAAAGCAACAACCAAAATGTTACTTTATCCATTCACCTTCAAAACCCAAGATAAATCAATATGACATGGTAGGGGAAAAAATGGAGGTTTCTGGACATGGCGGTGCAGGAGTCAGAATAGCAAGAGGCATCAGGGAGTCTGTGGTCTCCACCTGGACTTAAGGGGAAGATGTTAGAGCTCCTGGGAGGCCAGGTGATCTGGCTGGTCATTCAGGACCACCCTATAGCTGGCTAGTGCCCATTTCTCAGGAGAGATTATTTATGGCTCTGCCAAGGAGGATGAAAGGAGAGAGTAAGGGAAAGAGGGAGAGAACAGAAGTGTGCATCAGCGACCAAGTTCAGTCAATTTGCATTACCATAGCCATGCCACTAACTCAGACCTTAATTATCTCTTTCCTGAATAGTCATACTACTTCTTTTTTCTTTCTTTCAATGTTCTTTACTGGTTCCTTGTGGTTTTTATCTTTCATTTCCAAAACCATCCCTTGAAGAAAAACCAATCCTGCCCTCAAGAATCTTATGTTTTACTTAGAAATAAGGAGATGGAAGCTAAGCTTTGAAGGAAGTTAAGAATTTGGAGTTGAAGATATAGATGGATTACATGCTGTCCCACAGTCTCCCTCCTTTTCCTCTTTTTTTTTAACCATTTTCTCCTTTTGGATACTCAATCTTCCCTTGGCTTTAGTTACATTGCACTCTTACATGGGAAAAGTGACCTTCTTCACAGGAAGGAAACAGGGGCCTTTTTCTGTACCTATCAAGATGTTATATATGTATAGCGTTTTGCTCTATTATTCATAATAATGTACAATCAAAATGAAAGACTTTCTCCACCTAAAAGTGAGTCATTAGCCATTTAGCAATCTATTAGCCTCCCAGACTTGGAGATGTGAGTAGGGCTACTGCATTAGGCTTCCTCAGAAAAGAATCAAAGGACTTTTTAATTAAAGAAGCAGGATGGGGAAAAACTGAAGACTGGAAGAATGGGCCTTTGAGACAGGGCTCTCCAGATAGTAAGATAAAGGAATCAAGGACTGCATTGACCATGATCTATAACAACTAATCTCATCTCTGGCTACAATGTAATTAATCCATGTAAGAAATATGGACTCTGTAAGCTCTGTAAAATTATATGATTGTGTGGGGGGGGGGGGGGTGATAGAAGGGAAAGAAAGTGGGGAGCCAGGGTCTTATCTCGTTTTCTTTTGACATAATCTATCCTTGTCTTATCTAAATTAAACGGGAAGTAAAAGGGTAGACAAGTTATCCTGCCTCCGCCACTTATCCCTTGTATACCTGTATGGTCTTAGACATGTTACTTAATTCCTCTGGGCCTCATTTTTCTCATCTTCAGATGAGGAAGTTGGACTGATAGTCCCTAAGGTTCCTTACAGTTCTAAATCCATGATCCTATGATTGCAACTCTAGGGATGCAGAGAGTGGTAAAAGCAGCAGAACTACACTAACTCCAGAACCTTGGACTGCAGACTAGGGGTCAGGTAGATGATGGGGACCCAGGGGGTTAGAGTTGGGACCAGCTATGAATACTCCATTCCCATTAGAGCTGATCTCTCAACATCTATATTTCTCTTCTCCACAGACAACCTAGTTGAAAAGAGAATGAAGAATCCTGAGGAGGTCAGGATTCAAGTCAAAGGAATATGAGTCATTTTCTCTAATGTTCCATGAATATGACATTCATCACCTAAGGGACAAACTATAAATGTCATGAATGCATACAAGATGTAAATTATGAGATCAAATTGGTTGTATCATTATTCAAGAGCAAAATTTAAAGACATTACAAAGGTTGCTACATTTTTTTTAAACTCTCCCAGGAAGGATCATAACTCTCCTATCATTGAATTAGATTCTACTGACATCACTTCATTAAAAGGAGGCAAGAGGCTGAAAGGTTACAAATGATTTCTAGAGATAATAGTAGTGGGGTGAGAAAACAAGATGATCCCCAGTTCAGTAAGTAGCACAACCATTAAGATAGTTTAAAAAGGGAAAGAGTTAAGAGCAAAGTCTATACTGAGCTCCTTATCTTCCACAGCAGACCATCTGGTTTTTATTTTTTTTTTAATCTGTTCACAGTAGCAGTGTTCTCTCATGCATTCAGGTTTAAAATCTCAGACTCATTCTTCAATTTCCTCATCTCCCATATCCAACCAGTTACCAAATTTCTCTCATTCATTATCTCCCCAACTCCAACCCCCACCAAATCCATCTATTTTCTGAACTTCCCTATTTCTGTCAAAGACAGCACCATCCTTCCCATTACTCAGTTTTATAACCATATAGTCATCCTTACCCCCCACTTTCTCACACCTCATATACTCTATCAATTGACAGTTCTGGATCTAGCATCTGTCCTCTCTATTTACATGACCTCAGTTCTAATACAGATCTTTATCACCTCTCCCTTAAACTATTGCAATAGCCTCCTAATTACTCTTACTGACTCAAGTCCATCCCTAGTTCAATCTCCACTTAGTTGCCAAATTTTCTTAAGGCACAAGTCTTTCTCAAAGCACTCATTTCTTCACTACTCAATAATTTCCAGTGATTCTCAATTACTTCTGGGGCCAAATACAAACTTCCTTGGTATTTAAAGCCTTTCACCATCTGATTCCAATCTATCATTTTATGATACATGTATCCCCCTTCACCTACTCTACAATCCAGGCACACTAACCTTTTAGCTTCATGCACAGTATTCTCTATTCTCTGTGCTCCCCCATGCCTAGAATGCACTCACTCCTCTTCTTTACCTCTTAGAACCTCTGGTTTCCTACAACATCTACTCAAATGCCACATCCTACATGAAGGCTTTTTGTATCTTTCCAGCAGCTAGTGTCAGCCCCTCACCAATTAGCTCATGTTTATTTTATATGTATGTTATATGTGTGTGTGTGTGTGTGTGTGTGTGTGTGTGTGTGTGTGTTGCCTCTCCCGATAGACTCTAAGTTCCTTAGGAACAGAGGCTGTTCCACTTTTGTCTTTATATCACATAACAAGCACCTTTGCCTAAGTATTTAACTAAAACATGTTGATTGATTGATAATTTATTAAAATCTTGATGATTCTGCCTCTGACAACATCTCTGGATTTTGCCCTCTCTTTTCCTTTCCCACTACTCCCATCCTAGGTTAGACTCGCTTTACCTTTTACCAAGCTTTTGCAAGTAGCCTCCTTTATGATCTTTCTGACATGTTTTTCTTCTTCCTTCAATTCATTCTTTCTATCACCGGCAGATTAATCTTCTAATAACACAATTTCAGCCTTCACTCTTTTGTTAAAAAATCTGCAAAGAATCCACAATACCTATAGAGTAAAGTTCAAACTCTTCAGTCTGACCTCAAAGGTTAAGAACAATGTAGGTCTCACCTGATGTTGCAGCCTTAACTCCTGTTTTGGGTCAAGTCCCATTGTCAATACCAATTTTTGGTCACATTTTCTGATTCTTTCATATGAAAATATGCCACTGAAAATCTCATATCCATACATAGATGTAAACAAATATCCATAGCAGCACTCTTTGTAATGGGCAAGAACAAAAAAGTGGGTGCTCATTGGTTGGAGAATGGTTGGGAAATATGACAGATGAATGATATAAGAAATAACTTGAGAAATATGGTACAGTCTTTATGGATGAATAAAGATTAAATTATGTAGAACAAAGAGAATGATAGATAGGTAGATATTTGCCAGTATAAATGAAAATATCACTCAAGTAAACCTGACTCTATGCAACTGAAAAGCAAGCAAAAATACTGGAGAAATAGCAATAAAACATATCTCCTCCTTCTTAGCAGAGAGACAGAAGACTAGGAGAGAAGATTTCCTACTATATACCAGACCCTTTCTATTTTGTTTTTCTTTGTTAACAAAAGAGAGTTCAACAGGGAGGGAAAAACAGGAAATGGCAAAAAAAAAACTGTCAACAAAATATTGAAAAACAAATAGTGAATGAAGCAATTATAATATAGTCTATACCCAATGTTTCTACTTCTTTTACTCATTTGCTTCAATAATTTGCATTCTAATTTCTATTCTTTTCATTCCATGAAGTTTGTCTCTTCAAGTCTGTCCTCAGATCACTGAATTTAATACCCTCTTTTTCAGCACTGAAGCTTCCTGAACTTTCTTCACCTTCTGATCCTATTGACTACCTGCTTCTTCTAAATTTATTCTCCTCTCTTGGAGAAGCTCCTCTTTTTCCTATCCCTCTAATTACTTCTTTTATGCCTCCATTATTAGCTCTGTATCCTTATCCTTATTCCTTAAGGCAGATATTTCTTAGGATTCTGTCCTTGACCCTCTCTTTTTTCTATATGTTTTCTCCCCTTCATCCACCTATAGAGGTAGCCTCAAATATGATTTTCAATTACTAATTTCATAAAGATTATTTCCAAATCTAGGCATTTAATCCTAACATCTCTTGAGCACAAGTCCCAAAGTTCTCAGTGCCTTCTAGACATCTCTAGTTTGAAGTACTGAGAGCCTCTGGGACTCAACGAGTCTAAAATAAGCTTCATTGTCTTCTCTCTAAATTTTGCCCCTTCCAACTTCCTCATTTAAATTATTAGTACCATCATTCTCAGCTGCCAATTTTTATTCCTACTTAATGTCAACCCCACCACTATTTTCTACAACTGCTACCTTATACTACTATAGTTCAGAGACTCATTTCACACCCTCATCTTGATTATTGTAATTGTATCCAAACTGGAAGCCCTAACTCAAGTCTTTCCCCCTTCCCATCCATCCTTCACAATGCCATCAAAGGAATCTTTAAAACACAAGTCTACTCTTTTCTCTGAGGCTCATTCTAGCCTACATAGTAAAATATGAATTCCTTAGCCTACTGTTTAATATCCTTCTCAGTCCAGTTCCAACCTAACTTTATTTTACATGATTTCCTTTCATGCACTATGTGTTCCTGATAATTCACTACTTGATATTTCCCAGTCTTATCCTTCCTTTTTTCTCTTTTCTACATTTGCACTCACCAATCCCCATGTTTAGAATACTGTGCCTTCACATCTAGTGCTGTTGAGTTGTTTCAGTCATGTCTGATTCTTTGTGACCCCATTTGAGGTTTTCTTGGCAAAGATACTAGAATGGTTTGCCACTTCCTTCTCTAGCTCATTTTTACAGATGAAGAAACTAGGTGACTTGCCCAGGATCACACAGTTAGTAAGTGTCTGAGGCCAGATTTGAACTCAGGAAGACAAGTTTTCCTGACTTCTGGCCTGGCTCTCTACCCACAGTGCCACATAACTGTTGCTCATCTCAGTGTCTTTTAAATTCTTCCTCTCTATAAGGATCAGATAAAATGCCACTTCTTTCATTATATGTTCCTTAATGCTTCCAGCTAGACTTAATCCAGTCATCCTTGAATCTTTTGTGTCATGATGCTCTTCTGAGCCTTAAAACATGATCTAATTTTTAATATGGTTATTTGTATAGGTGCCCCATTCCTATTAAGAGATTATTGCCTACATGAATGGAGAAGGGACCTCAGATACTTGGAGTACTTAAGAAGAGGAAAACATTTTGAATGATTGACAGATCTCCCTGGAGCTAAAGACAAGTGAAGAATCTGGCCCCTAACTTCCAAAATTTTCAACTCTAGAGACTGCCACAAAAGCAATGAGAACTCGCCCTTTGGTAAGATTATTCTCCCTCTTTGGTGGAGCTGGGGATTTTATTTCACCCTTAAAGATCTCATTTACTCTTGTATATTCATTCACCTATCACAATCTGTGTTAATTCCCCAATTTCTATTTAGTGCTTGCTCAGATAAAGAGGTCTGCTAACTAAAAGATGGTCTTTTGTATAAGCAGCACTTGGGGGGAGGGAGATCAGCTGATGATAGTGAGCTAAATATTAACCTCTGGAGAGCAGTCAGAGAAAGTGAAAAAAGTGGAGAAAAAAATTTTTTGAATTCAAAACTTTATAATCAAATATCTATATTTGATTTGTGTTAGATAAGCACAATTCTAACCTGGTAAGCCCATTTACTTACTTGGGAAACAAGGGAAACAAGTAAGTAAAGAAGAAATAACTCAATCATGGCAATCCTGAAACCTGCTTTTCTCTCCCTGGCTAGTCTATGGTAACTCTAGCATAGCTCTCCTTCTATTCTCTGAAAAGGTGAAAATTTCAGTTTACCTTGGAGACAGGGTAGGCAAAATGCCAGATCAGAAATGTATCCATGCCACACTCAAGCAAGTCATATGTCTGACAGCTACTATATATATCTTACACTTATTATGTCCATAAAGGAATATGTGTGTAAATGTATAGATACAGACACACACATATGTGTCTGTATATATAGAGATACATATATATATAAATACACATATGCATATGTATATATTGCATATACCTATCTGCGTATACATATAAACTGACAGACATATAATTGCGAGGATCAGGATCTACCTTAGAGGGAGACTGAAACAGGAATCTGTAAAGATAGAAACCCAATGCAACAATGCAGAGATTCCAATGACGAAACATGTTACTCTCTTTCTGACAGAAGAGTGATCAGCCCAAGGTATAAAATAAGACATAGTTCTAGATATTACAATTCATTTTGCTTGTCTATGCTTATTTGTTACAAGGAATATTTTTTTTTCTATAGGAAGAGGCAATTTGGGAGGTGGAGTAAGGGAGATATCCATGGTATTACTGAAAATAAACAAAAGAGAGTCAAGGAAGCATTTTTAAAATGCACAGAAAAGAATAGAAGGAAGTCAGAGGGAAATAAGAGAGCTTTGGAAATAGAGTGTTAAATTACACACACACACACACACACACACACACACACACACACACACATATATATATTTAAAACAAACTATATGTAACAGAAATTCACAATTTCACGTATAAATCTTTTTCTGTTCTCCTTTCCATATGGAAATCATCTCTTTTCTGGTACATGTTAAACACATAAAAAAATAATTCAAAGGTAGAGGAGTTAACAAGGTAGAGAATTGAATCCAGAGATGTAGAATGTGACTTCTTAGCTGTGAAATTCTGAAATAATATTAATATCTCAAAATGGCACTCAAGAAAATAAAGATTAAGGTTCTAATTATTAGAAATTAAATGTCTTCGTTTCTCACTATTTTCAAGTAAAAATTGATATTACTGAATTTCCTCTTTTCCTTGAGTCAAGTTAGTAGTTAGCAATAGTAAGTAACTACTAAGGTAGATTGTAATATACTTAGTTTCTTTTTTTCTGCCCTTAGGAAATCATGTCTGATAGTAGATTGTAAATATATTTATCAGGAACATTAAAAGGACAAAACTTTTAAAATGTAGCACATTAAACAATAAAATTGTTACAAGAGGCAGGATTATGACAGATTTTCTGAACAATCAAATATGTGAAGTAAAACTTTTTTTAACTACACCAAGGAGCCTGTGTCTCTGGCCTCCTTGAAGGTCTAACTCTCAAATCAATACCTTTAGTCAACTCTTTCTTTCATGTATGCATTTCCTGACTATCCATCTAGATTACAGGCCCCATGAGAATCAAGACAATGTCTTCTATTTCTTTTCCTCTTCTTGATGCTTCAACAGTGTTGTGCTATACAATACATCCTGGGCATTTTCATCCCACTTCAGCAGCACCTCTGATGCTCCTGTTTCCTGCACCTGGAATGTGCTTCCTCTTCCTCTACTTACTCAAAGCCCAGTTGCACTCTGGTGCCTTTCATAAAGTCTTTCCACATTACCACAGTCCCTAGTATGCAACCTTCTCTGAACTCCAATAGCCCTCAGTGTTTATATCATTCGTGTGACCTTATTACATTGCCTTGCACCATAAATTAACTGTCTAGTATGTATTGTGTCTAATATGCATGTGTGTCTTTTCTCCTCAACTATATTTAAATTCCTTGAGGAAAGGGAAGATGGTTTAACAATTTTCCTCCCCCATTCATGATGTGAATAGTTAACAATAAATACATAGTAATTAAATGATTATTCAACCTACAGTAAGTGTTTAAGAAATAGAATTACTTGACCGAATTTTTAATGGGACTGCAACTAATTTTATCCTACCTCCTCTTTATTATTCTCTTAGAACCATAAAATTCCAAAGATCTAGGTTAAAGTTCCCACTCCATTTCTTTCTAGCTCTGATCTGTGCTTTAAGAAAATTAATTTAGCAATAATGTGAAGTATAGGTTTGAGAAAGGAAAGACTGCCAAAAAGAAATTTATTTAATTCTTTTTTATTTCATTCTGTTTTCCTTCATGGTGAAATTATCTAGAGACAATATAATTTGTTTCATAATACTGAAAAAAATTAATCTGCATGGCTATAAGAATCTTAAAATCAGGTAATTATTAATCTTTTTTTTCTTTTGGAGACTAGATCTCTTTATCTTACCTAAGCTTGAAGTACAGTGGTCACTTTAGGCAGGCTGGGTTCCTCCTCTTCAGGGGGGATGGACTCAATGTATTGGTTCAAGTGTAGACATCCAATTGCATTAGCTCACTATAACTCAAAACTCTCTAATTCTAGAGATCCAATAGCCTCAGCCTCCCCTGTAGAAGGTATTATATGCCATGTGAGTCACTACACATGTTAATTTCTCCATTTCTACTACTACTACCCCTAACTGGCATTCTTTTACTTCTCCTTCTCTTTCCACTGAGAAAAAGTGGGTAATAATAGGGGACACTGGAATGATGGGGGAGGGAGTTGAATACAAATAAGGGAATAATGGAAGTATAAGAAAAGAAGATGAGAAAATTTTGAAAAATCATTCATACATGTTTCATCTATAGTGCAACACAATTAAAGTCATTGTGATTACATTACTTTCCAAATAAACATGCAAAATTCAAATTTTAACTGATCAGTGGTCAAGTCCACTGACAGATCTTAACAAGCAAGTGTTGGCAGGTGAGCATATTATGCATTGTCGGGAAGTCCAGTATGCATCGGTAGGAATATATGCTTGTAATGACTTGTAATAAAATATTATATGGTTAGATGATACAATATTGCATCATCAAAATTTCAATGTAGAAAAACCACAAATTTATAATAAATTATTAAATTTAAGATGTATCTTTTAAAATATATATATATCTTATTCTTTTGAAATGATGCAAATTTTGAAAAAACTGTTAAAGGGTTAAAAATTTCCAGAGGGGTACTGAGTAATTTTTTAAGAGAGTGGTAGGCCAAATAAGTTCGGGAACCTCTGGTATAGATAATCTATTTCCAAATGACCTAATAAACAAAATTGCCAAAAGTCCTTTGAGAGAAGTTGATTATACTATCATAAATTTTTTAAATTCTGCTTTGGTTAGACAAATATACTAGGGACTTACCATAATACTAACCTTAGGATCCTTGCAATGGATTTCCCTTATAGGTAAAATAATAATAATCTTATAATGTTGTTGCTCACTGGTTTCTAACTCTTCATGACCCCATTTGGAGTTTTCTTGGCAAAGATACTGGGGTGGTTTGCCATTTTCTTCTCCAGCTCATTTTACAGAGGCAGAGTCAAGTGACTTGCCCAGAATCACACAACTAGTAAGTGTATGAGGCCAAATTTGAACCCTGACTTCTAGCCACTGTGCCACCTACCTGTCCAATCTTAAAATTGGACAATCTTAAATCCAAAATTTAAAATAGCAATAATTGCACCCCTTTAAATAAGCCCCATTCACACCTTATACTAAGTCCCATTGTAGTACAAGGGTATAAAGAGGGTCCAATGTGCTTCCATAAAGTCATGGACCTAGAAGAAATATTAGAGATAATCTAATCAAACCATCTCCCATTTCAAAAAAGTAAGTCTACTACAGTTAATTGACTTGTCCAAGGTCACAGTTATTGTCAGAACCAAGTTTAAAACGCAAGTCTCCTAAGTGCCACTCAAGTGCTCTGTCCACTATTTCATCTTGGTTCTCCACATATATTTTTACATCTAAATCTGAAATTCAAGACCTTTGGAGTAGTTCTGCTAAGGTAACATGAAGTTGGTCATCCAAGTTTAGACAAAAACATTTTAATCACTCAAATTTCTGGATCAGAGGTGGTAAGGAAAACAAATTTTATAAAAGGGCACAGAGAGAATGCTACTATTTTCATCCAATTGTTTAGATCTGGATACTCCCAAACCATATGAGAAGTTTACACTTACAGAGAATCTGATCTTAGTAACCAGATAAATTACTTCATTGTTGTTCTTTGATCTCATTTTGTTCCTTTTGAGGCAGTATTACACAATGGATAAGGTATTGGAGTCAGAAGAACCTAGTTCAGATCCTGCCTCAGACATTTATTAGCAGTGAGTCTTGGTCATTTATCCTCTGCAGTTCAATCTTTGCAGCCCCAAGATGGGAGGAAGGGAAAAGCCTGCTCTCCCTTTGTTAGCACAGTCATCAATAAGGTTTCCCTCTTGTTTCTGAGAGGGGTAAGGAAGCAATGGCAGGTTTATGATTTTTCCTTAGGTCTCTGCATTCTGATGACTTTTGTCAGACATTCTGACAATGCAGTGGTGTTTGGAAACAAGTTACCCCTCCACGCACAAGTCTGCCATTATTGTTAGCCCTGAACTCCAAAATATCAACATGGATGCTTGCTACAACATCCAGAAAAGTTAGAATTATGCAATAGTTTTGGTAATTACTTGGGATCTGCCATTGTGAAAACTACCTCCCCTGGAACTCTTTGAATAGCTTTCTCATTTGAAGGGCAAATAAATATTCTAAATCAATGGCATATTATTTAAGCCTCTTTACTGTTCAGGGAACTCTGGTCTTCAGGCGGTGAAATTAGATCTATGTTCATGTAGTTCTCATTTTCCTCTGCTGCCTTCAAAGAAATCATTTAGTCATGCCACACCTACCACACAAAGTCACTGTAATGTGTGCATTTATGAGGCCCTCCTACTGTCATCCTAGAATTCTTGAGTGCCTAGCAAACTTTAATCCCCAATTTACCCATCCCCTCCAGACATCATCTCTACTTTGTCAAAGAACAAACCTAGGCCAAGAGAGGTGAAACCCTTCACATAATATACATGGTGATTTAGGATTCACATCTCTAATACCTGACTCTCAACCCTTATAAGAGCAGCTCTGAACTAGCACTTGTAAGTCAATGTATCCTGGGCTCTCTTTCTTGGCCACCCTACACACCTTCCAGGTGTGAACAGGATCTTAGGAAAAGCCACCAGTAACATCAGTGCATCCTCTTCAAAGTCACTTTATGGTTATGTCAAGAGTTCAGTTTTCTTGAAGATAACATTTTTTCCTTTTTTCTTAAAAAAATTATATATTTAATGTCTGAAATACTGGTATGCAAATAATTAAACTATGAAGTGATTCTCTAATTAAAAGGCCTAAATTTCAAAATATTGATAATATACACTTTAACAAAGCAAAACATACACAAATACATTTGCATTCTGTCCTTTCCAGATCTAGTCAGTATAATTATAAAACTGTTCTCTTTGGTCTTTTGCAATAAAATTCTTTCATCAACATGTATGCTTTTGTTTCCTATTCTGACTTGCATCATAGGGAATTTTTTGCCTACATTTTCATGTATTCTTCATATGTTGTGGGGTTTTTCATGGTGGTATAATACTGTTTTGGTTACTGCTATTGCTTCTGCTGCTGCAAATTTAAATTCCTACTATCCAATACTTGACAATTAAAAGGTTATCCAACCTCTGCTTAAATACCTTCAATGAGAGGGAGCCCACATCATCTAGGGGCAGCCCATTCAACTTCTCAATAGCTATAACTGTTAGGAAATTTCTCTTTAAGGAAGATCTAAATTTACCCCTTTGTAGCTTTTACCTATTGTTTTGGTTCTGCTGCCAAGAGACAAACAGCATAACTAAATCCCTCTTCCACCTGTCAGACCTTTAAATAATTCTAAACCCATCTTTTTTTTCTAGGCTAAGTGTTGCCCTATGACAAGAATTCAAGGCACTTTGCTATTCTGGACATTTTCCTAATTGTCAATGCTTTTCTTAGACTATGCCACAAAGAACTGAACACAGTACCCAGATATGATCTCACCAGGACACTGTACAATAAGTTCTGCCTTGTCTTGGATGCCTTGCATCTCACTGAATTCTAAAATCTCATTAGATTTTTTTTTGACTCTTGACATTATGCTCTTGACTCATATTTAGCTTGCAGTCCACTAAAACCCCCAGATCATTTTCAGACAGACTACTACCTAACATTTTCTACATAGTCATGCTTCAATCACTGTGTATACAAGCTATTTTCAGTTTTTGCCTCCAATAAATAAAGCAGTTATGAATATTTTGGAGCAGTTAAGTCATTTTCCTCTTTATGTCCAGGACATAGCCCCAGTAACAGGACTGCTGGATCCCAAGGCATCATTAGTTTTGTTATTCTTATTGTCAATTGTCAAATTGGTCTCTAAAAATTTTATACTACCTATTCTATAGTCACATCAATCATGTATCAGATTTTTCCCATAGTCCTATCAATACTGTATTTTATTTTTTAATATTTTTATCAATTTGGTGAGTTAAAGTTACCTTGATCTGAAGGTCTTTGATTATTAGGGAATTTACATGGTGTTTCATGTAATTATTGATTTGTATATTCACCTTAAAATTTTTTTATGTCTTTTGACCAGTTTTCCATTGAGGAATGCATATTTCTCCTCTAGAAATCAATTCCCCCATCTAGCTGTCAATAAGAAACACTATTAAGTTCCTCCTATGTGCTCAGCACTGTGCTAAGTGTTGGGGGTAAAAAATAAAAAAATTAAATAAAACATATCAAGAATCTTAAGCATACATGATAATATATTTTCAACACAGAAGTTAAACATAACCAAAATAGCCAATCAATTTAATCAACAAAATGGGGGATATGAGAAAATCAGTGAATCTGCTTATTTTGGAAGTCTCCAGTAAGTCTGATCTTTACAACACTGGGAAGTATAATCATAACCAATATGAATAGAGAGTTTGGTGAGTTTGTAAAACACCTTGCATGCATTATCTTATGTGACTATAGGGTACAATCTTATCTGACTATAGAGTAACAAAATAGGTACCACTTTATGGATATAGTCTATCTATATTAGCTCAAGACCTCTATGTTACAACCCTACTCTCACTAATGAGTCTGATGTCCAAGAACAATGTTTTGGGCATCCCTGGGAGTTTCCAGGTCTTATCGGTTCTATCTTCACAAGACTTCTCATATTATCCCTCTTCTCTCTATTCATACAACCACAATCATAGTTCTGTCCCTCATCATCTTTCAGCTATCTAACTAGTTGTCCCCCCACTCCAACCCATCTTCCACTCAGATGCTGGGGTGTGTTTTCTATGACATAGGTCATCACACTGTTCATGAGCTCTATTATTTCCAAAATCAAGTATAAACTCCTCTGGCATTTAGAGCTCTTCATAATCTAGCCCCTTCTCACCTCTCCAACATTCTTTACCCCTCTCAAGGTCCCCTATAAATCCAACCACAATGGCCTGTTTGCAGTTTCTTGAACATGATACTCCATCTCCTGTCTCCAAGTCTTTTTTGTCTATGTAGCTGGAATGCTCTGCCTCCTAACTTCCATATTTTATTTTCCTTGGCTTGCTTCAAAAGTCTGCCCAAATTCTATCCCTATTCTATTTTTCACATTCTATTTAAATAATTCTACCTATTCTAATTTATCTAAAAGTAAAAATAAGAACCTCTTCAATAAAACATGTTTACACTGAATGTAATAAAAATAAAATGAGTCACAAATGTAATTAGCAACATGCTATGATATGGAATGATAGGGGTGAGGTGAGTGGAAAAAAGTACTGGTATGAATGAATAGTTTAGTAAAGCTCATATGGTGCCTATTTTTTAAATGAGTAGCCTGGTTCCTATTTTCTAGTCTAAATGCACTGTGGAATTATATAATCAGATTTCCTAGACTTCTCTTTCAGGATAATTTAATGTATGCTTTTTTACATTTCTGTCTCCATTCCTCCTCAGTCTTGACATATCAAGCAACTTAGTTTTCTTACTCATCAGTTCAAAGAGGTTGTTCAGTCATGTCTGATTCTTTGTGACCCTATTTGGGATTTTCTTGGCAAAGATACTTGAGTGGTTTGCCATTTTCTTCTCCATTTCATTTTATACATAAAGAAAGTTAGATAAACAGAGTTAAGGGACTTGCTCAGGGTCACACAGCTAGTAAGTGTATGAGGCCAGATTTGAAATTAGGGAGAAGAATCTTTCTAATTTCCAGGTCTGGCACTCTAGTCACTGTACCACCTAGCTACTGAAGAAGGGGGCAAGGAGGACAGTTCCTGCATTTATGCAGTTTTGAGTTGCTTCAATAATACCTACAAGTTACTTTTGAAAGAAGAGACAGTAAATCTTTATTTTTAAATGAGACAGTAAATCTTTATTTTTAAATGATCCAAAATGTTTCTCCAAATGTGTGGTTCAGAATATCCATAGTATGTATGAATCAAATTTAGTGATCACAAAATTGGTTAGCCTGATTTGTGCAGGGCCATCTTTTTTTTGCTTGTTTTTTAAACACACCTTTGATTTCTGTGGCATAGGAAATTATTTCTAGTAATCACATCAGCAACTGTTTTACAACTTATAGACTTAATAGAGTTGCCTTGGCAAATGAATTGTGTCTTGCCCAGTGTCATACAGTTAGCATGTGTCAGTAAAGAAGCATTTATTAAGTTTTTGGTGTATGCCAGGTACTGTGCCAAATCTGGGGATACAAAGAAAGGCAGAAGTACAGATCCTTCCCTCAGGGAACTCACATTCAAATAGAGCAGGCAACATGCAAGATGATAGATAAGATAGGAAAAGCACTGTGGGATGGGGTGGGGAGAAGGGAGGGAAGAGACTGGAAAAGACTTCCAGCAGAAGGTGGAATTTGAGTTGAGATTTGAAGGAAACCAGGGAACTTAAGAGGGAGATGGGGGGAGGGGAGCATTCCAGACCTGGGAACCTAACTAGACACTCAAGGGAGATGGCAGGGTGAGGAGAGATGGGGTGTCCTGAGAAGGGAATTTTAAGTAGTCTAGTATGGCTGGTTCTGAGAGAGGTTTTTAATACTACTTATATTTATATAAGTATTTATATTTATACTATTTTTACTTGGAAGTCTTTTCCAATGTGACCCCCTAGATACTGTCATTCCATAATGTCTTCTGCATTATAACTCTTCAAATACTTGAAAGCAGTTAACGTTTCCTTCTAAGTTTCCTCTTGTCACTAAAAATTCGCAATTCCTTTGACCAAATTTATGACAAGTTCTCCACTGCCTGGGAATCTGCAATTAGTGGAGATGTGTCTGTTTAACCTCTGGAAATATTTCTTAAGACATGTTCAGACTAGTCCTGTAAAACCACCTGGCTAATTCCCTAAGAGGGATGACTTACTTATAGCTGGTAATATGAGGCTGTCCACACCATTGGCTTTCCGCTTAAAAGGCAGAGGCAAGTTTGCTACTTGTTTTAAGGGTAAAATAATTAAACACTAATTGATGAATTTAAGCTCTAGTCATAGGTTAGTCACACAATATTGAATATTATTACAATTCATACTCTCAGTCCTACAAAGTTAGGGATCTTGGGACAAGGCATCTTCACACTGGAAAGAACTATTTCCTAAGGATGTTAGTTCTTCAGAAGTAACAGCTCCCTCCTAAACACTAAAAGGATGTGTCCCCCCTCCCAAAAACATCTACTTCCTTCCCAAGAACAGGTGACTTCCCACAGTGTAAAGTCACTTGCTCCCCTTTCCATAATACTGTGGGGTGACTTGTGGCTCCTTAGGAAATATCCTCACCCACTCCACCTTCCCATCACACACACACACACACACACACACACACACACACACACACACACACACACTGCAGATAAAAGGGTTATTATAACAAAGATAAAGATCAGTCTCTCCCCATCTATGCAGTAGACTGAATAGGAAGAAAAAATGAGATTTAATTATTGAGGGAAAGAAAAGAAAAGAAAAAGAAAAAATACGCCAGGACTATGAGGATATCTAAAAGCTGATAAAAATAATACTGTTACAAGAATTAACTTCTTTTAAGCCTAGTGGGAAATGTAAAGGTTTCTAAAGTAACTCCACTTTGACCAGAGGGAATCTATTTTAGTCAAACAACTATGAACTCAGTCACAATTATTCCAAGCATTTGGGTAGAATAATTCTCAATATTTAAGCAGAAGCTGGGTTTTCTGACTAATTTTTACAACTATATCTATCTCTGCTTGACCTCTGACTTCCTTGTGGTTGAGGCAAAAATTCAGTTTACCAGCAACATTTGGTAAGTAAATGGTAGCTTATATTATAGTGCCCATGGCTAAATGGACACTAGGAGGAGATATTGTGGAAAGAGCCAGTTTCTTCTTGTGACTTCCCAGGTCTTCAGATTTGACATGCCTGCACAAACATTACCTTTCTCATTCAATCTTTTCTGTTATGACTCAGTCCTACCTTTCCCCTCAGAGGTAGCTAAAAATGCCACACTTACTCCAACCTCTCCCATTCCAAACCCTACTGATAGAAGGTAAAACTATCTCATAATCATGGTGATCTAAAGTCAGAATGGGTTGTTTCAAGAGGTCCTGGCTTCCTTTTCTCTGAAGATTTTGCTGTGAAGTTTGGATGAGCACTTGTAGAGGATGTGGTAGGAGACATTTCTGTTTAGGTAAAGTTGGAGTAGATAGTTTCTTTCAACACTAAGATTCTGTGATTATGAACCTCTTC
Organism: Bettongia penicillata ogilbyi; assembly: GCA_023548195.1. NCBI lineage: Eukaryota > Metazoa > Chordata > Mammalia > Diprotodontia > Potoroidae > Bettongia > Bettongia penicillata. Next base: position 467,995 of record JAJHZJ010000227.1, read on the forward strand.
CTACCTTTGCAGTCTTGTTATGCTTTATTCTCCTCCATATATTCTGAGATTCAATGGCACTGATTCACTTGCTGTTGCTCAGCAAGGAACATCTCCCAAGTCCATACATTTTTACCAACTCTCCCTCCGCGTCTGCAATACTCTCCCTTCTCACCTCCACCCCTTGACTTTGCCAGCCTCCTTCAAAATGTAGCTAATATCCCATCCTTTTCAGGAGGCTCTTCCTGGTCTCCTCTGACACCTGTCACTGCTTTCTCTCTAAGATTAACTTCAGTTTATAGTGTATATATTGTGTTTATAGATAGTTATTGCATGTTGTCTTCTCCCTTAGAATATGAGCTCCTTGAAGTCAGGGACTATGGTTTTTTTTTTTCCACTTTGTTGTATCCCCACTGCTTTAACGTAATACCTGGCATACTGTAAGAAACTAATAAATACTGACTGATACAGAGATCTACAGATAGGGGGTTCTGTGTGTGTGCATGTGTGTACACACATGCATACATACATAGATCCTCTCTAGCTGAAAGTGATCTCACCCTCCATTCATTTCCATTGAGCACTTTCTCTGGATCTCTCCTTTGTTCTGATTACAATATATCTTGGACCACATTTATGTACAAGCTCCTCAAAGGCAAGAATTACTTTTTTTTTTCATCTTTTTATCACCAGGGTCTACCACAGTGTATCCGTACATCTCGTAGGTACTTACTAAATGTAAACTGAATTTCATAATGAATTGGATTACTTGTTGCATATCCATGTGTTTAAACTAGACCAGTTTTTTTAAATAACACTTAGCATTATGAAGCTCTCCCCAACTCAAGCACATATGCACACCTACAAATACATATAACAACATATCTAAGGGATATTAAAATAATATTTGTTGAGTACCAAGTTGCCTACAACTTATCTGGCTCCAAGTGAAGCATTTGTGTTTGCTGCTCTGACCTTCATTTTCATTGACAGCGTTAAAGTGAATGCTAATGCTGTAATTCAGATGCTAAATTTGTAGGGTTCCTTAAGCTAATCTATTGAAAAAGAAGACCATATGGTTTCTACTTCCTTTCTTTCTTCCTTTCCTGTTTCTTTTTGCTTCGTCTCATCAAAATAGCCAGGGATTTCCTTTTCTCAAAGGCTAAAGTTCCTTTCTGAAACACCTTTTAAAAAAATAAACAAATGGTATTGACCAGGAAGTGCCCTCAACTCCAGTTATCCTCAGGGTACAAAGTTCTTCAGATTTAAGTTCACCACGAATTTAAGTTTCACATATGAAAACTATGCAAACAAAATAAGACTTTTTTCTATCTAGACCAATGAGACTTTATCCCCTTGTGGGAGCTCTCTCATTAATTGAACATCTTTAGTTGCTCATTAAAATTTCATTTTAATTTACAGGTCATGACAATTATTTTAGTAGATATTTTGTCTCTCTACATGAACTGATGCCTGAAACTATAAAGGGAAAAAGTTCTATCCTTTTATCCCCTAAATTTTAAAAGAGTGAGATTGTTTTCCTAAATTTTTAGCTTTTAAAAATCATTGTTTTATCATTTAGTTGGGTTACTGGGAGTAATAATTAAACTCATTTTTAAAATAGCACTAAGGATTTACACAGTTTTTCCCACAAAACAATCTCCATTGTACATTTCATTTTTATAAGGTATTTATTCAGTATGATGATTCTTATTATACAACTAAGGAAAAAGTGTATCCTATCTCATATAGATTCTGGGAGTCCTTCTCTGAATTCCCCCTCATATAACAAGTAAAGTCCCCAGAGTAAGGTTTCAATATTCAAGGGACACCCTAAATGGTTGGGTCATTCTTTCCAGTGTTATTGAATTGAGCCTGCACTTGAAATGTCTTCCCCAATATCAGTTAACAAAGATGAGAGTCCTAATATCAATTAGCTTTTGCACAGGAATATTTGCCAAGAAGATATAACAAAAATAGAATTATAAACACATCCCACCCACATCCCACATCTCCCAACCAGAGCCATACTTCCTCTTATCCCACGTCAGTCCCTGGGGATAGTGGGTTAAAACTAAAAACAATATGACGCAAATTATTTGCCCCACCAACTTAACTTTCTAAAGCTACATGGCTGAGGATGAAGTTTGTCCTTTGCTTGTGGAAACCAGACTCTTATTTTCATCCACTGTAGAGCTAGGATAGGTCAGTTGGAGCTTTACCTCTCACTGGGCTTGACTACCTACTAATTTTCCATGGACTCCCATGATACTCTCTCAAGCCTAATAAAACTTGTGAGGCTACAAATTACTCCTTTCTGTCTCCAACATTTCTTTATAAGACAGTAAAAAGTAGTAACAACGAGGACGGATGTAATATCGGCACCACATGCTTATGGCTTCATGTGAACCCAGGTGAGGAGAGTAGGATGTTGGCACTGGTGTTGCTGCTCGTAAGCACCAGCTTGAGGTTTTAAGGATGTTTTCAAGTACGGAAAGGCTTGAAGCCCTTTCCACATCAGGAGGCAGTCAGCATTTAGTTCCTCTATGTGGCCGCAAGGGAAGAAAACCGATTGAGTTGTCCCAATGGTAATTTTTGGTATGCCTACTCAGTTCTAGCTCAGCAGCCAGTCAAAGAGGTACATCCTTCATTACACAGTAAGTGAACAGGAAATACTTGTGCATATTCCAAAATCTACTTAGGGAATTATGCCATCCTATACTTGTTCATAAGGAATCTGCTCTCATTCATCAGTTCCTAGCTACAAAAATAACTTAATTACCCTTAACCTTCACCCTAAATCAAAACCATTCAGCACAGGTCTGATTTAGAATTCTTAGAGCTCCTTCCTTCTTTCCTTCTCTCCCTCCTTCCCTCTTTTCTTCCCTCCCTTCCTTCCTTTTCATTTCTATCTTTGTTTCTCTCTTCCTCCTTAGGCTTATACTCTCTTCCCTCTCCACCCGTGGTTTTCTTCAGTCCCCTACAAAGTAGTCTTCGTTGGCCTATGTTAGGGCTCCTAAGGATGACAAGGTATTCTTAGTTGATTCTGGAATAGTTCATCCCCATTTCTTTTATATATTGGGCAAATAATCTCATTGATTAATAATACAAAAAGGTCAAGATTCCATATTTTTATGGAATATTTTTATATCCTGGGGTATTTTTCTTAGAGGTACAGAGGCACTCTCTGTACTATGTGATTATGGGTTTATTTCCAAAAGACTTTTATTAATCTCAGATTAACTCTTTATAGTTATACCTTTTATTATACATTAGATGAACTAAAATATTGGCTGATTCATGAAAAAAATTGTAAATCAAATCATGTTTTGAATATAGCTGAGAAGTGTACTAGTTAAAGAATCCCAAGAGTATGAATTGTTATTACCTTGTAATAATAATCATCTCTTAATAAATTCACTTTAAAAGCTTATATTTTCACATGTTAAAGGAGGGAGAGATAATTTAAAGCAGGAGAGATTATTTTCTGCTGGGGAGATATTGCATATGTGAACACACATTTGTATATATAACCTCCATGCAGAGCTCAGCATGCTTCAAAAAATCATATGGGGTTGCATGTGGTTATTCTCTTCCATTAGGGTCCTGTGGGGTATGAACATCCCAGGTTGGAGGTTGGAGGTACTGTATGGGTCTTCACCCCTCAACTAGAGTTCACAAAGACCTCACTATATTGTGTTCACTTTTAGTCATCAGTCTGTTGACACAATTCCCTCAAAGCAAAGGCTTTTACTGATGTAGAGGATTTATCTTTGGTGAACCTTTCAAGTCAGAAGGCTCAAAATATAATCACAAGCTGTTAAAGTTCAGGTGTTCAATTAACTGCAAAGATGTGTCTATTCCCTGATCCCTTTGGGATGTGTGAATGTCTTTTCCCAAAGGTAGCAACTTCATTCGATGAACTGAACTCTTAAATAGCTAAGCTCTAGTGATGGAGGGAAAGCAGGCTTGGGAGTATTTTGAAAATAAGGCCCCTGCATGGGAGAGAGGAGAGAGATCTGCAGTTCAGGAATTCATTAATGTGAGAGTTTGAGTCACAGCTAACAGAGTAAGGACACACCCCAGTCAGTCATTGATCCAGAAAGGCAGTTACTTGAGAGCAAAAGCAGCATTAAGGAGCAGAACTCTTGGCAACAGAGAAGAAAGACATCCATGGAGAAAGGTAGTCCCTGGGAACTCAGCTGAAAAAAATACCAGGCAGATATGTGTGTGTGTGTGTGTGTGTGTTCATCCTTTGTTGCCAAGGAAGACCATACCATCAGAGAAACAATGACATGACTTGCTCTTGACTTTGTTTTGAGTAAGGGAGGGCTGTGCAGGTCACCAACCTCACTTCTCCTTCAGAGCCATTTGAATCCAGTGACCTGATATTCATCAGGATGACTGAAGATGACCCAGAGTAGGGCAATTGGGGTTAAGTGACTTGCCCAAGGTCACACAGCTAGTGAGTGTCAAGTGTCTGAGGTGAGATTTGAACTCAGGTCCTCCTGACTCCTGCACTGGTGCTCTATCCACTGTACCACCTAGCTGCCCTTACCAGGCAGATACCATACCCAAGAAGAGCTAGATGAAGACTTTATGGTGGGGAAAAGGATTTTTAGGTCCAATATCAGGAGCCATGATTTGCTTCTGCCATACATGCATCTTACACATATTTCTCATTACTACTATATGTCAAATTTGAGCCTACTTTTCTCATGGATGCTATAAATGGGATCATTTACTCCATTTTCATGGGGGAATGTTTTATATCTACTATTTTTGCTATGCTATCTTAGTAAGTGCCTTTTAAAAAAGTTAACCATATACTTTAGGCAGCTAGGTAGCCCAGGGGATAGAGAACGGGGTCTGGAGTCAAAAAGACCTGAGTTCAAATCCAGCTTCAGATACTTACTATCTGTGTGACCTTGGGCAAGTCATTTAACCTTTTTCTACCTCGGTTTCTTCAGTTGTAAAAATAGCACCTGCCTCACAATTACAGTCAAATGAGATAATATATGTAAAGCACTTAGTATAGTACTTGACACATAATAGGTGTTTAATAAATACTTATTCTCCTTCATCCCCTCCTTCTACACTGATAAGACTCATGAGCTGTGGTGTTAGCAGAGTAGACCTGGAGAGTACTTCAGAACCTGAGGTCATTATAGTTCTCTGGGAACCCAGCATTTAGGTACCAGTGAAAGTTGGTGGGGGGAATGCTGCACTTAAATAGCATAGCATGAAGAGTACTGACAAAATATTTTACCCTATAATCCTGGCATGCAGATAGGGCACCAAAATGGCTAAGGAGAAATACAATCCTGCCCTGCAGGGCCCCTGCTACCTTTTCTCTTTACATGATGTCATCACGCTTCTCCCCTAGAGCAGGCCACTCCTCTAGACGTTCTGGACCTCTTCTCTGCATTTTTGTTTATTGTTAATATAATTTTGCTTTTTAATAAGAAAAATCTTTCCCATCCATTAATAGGCCCATGTGACCTGCTTAAGTCCCATGGAAGCCTGAGTCACATTGGTCTAAGTCACAAAAAACAGGAAGGGGTAGAGCAGGAAGAGGCAGGGCTAGAGCAGCCATGAGAGGAAATTAATCCAAGCAGTAAGAACTGAAGGAGAGAGAAAGCAGGCAGCTGGCTAGTATGAGGGAGAGAGCTTGTTTATGATGTTGCTTAAGGAAGCCTGTTTGTGGGAAGCCTGGCAGAGGGAAGGCTTGAAGATGGCATTGCCCCCTACATTGTTACTGTGTATAATTTTCTTTGTTACCACGATGGATTTGGTTTTCTGGTGTCTGAATAAATATTTTGGTTCTGTCTTCTACGTGGAGAGTCTGTTATATTTCACAATTCAGAATTGGGTTGGGATATTCATGGCTGCCATAGGAGCTATGAATATCACATTGGCACTATGGGTGCTCCATCCTCTGATCTGTTATAAGATGAGCAAGGTTCTCTGAGAGAAAGAGAAATCCACTTCTAACCTTGCTGCATTATGGAAGAGACACAAGGGAAAAAGCAAAGAGTAATTCCCTCTCAAGAGCTGACTTTCTTCTCAAATGCCAGAAATGATTCCTAATGCTAGAAAAACTCCTCCTATCTTGACTCCAAAACTTCCTGGCTTGAATTTTCAAGACCATCAGAGCTTGCTAATTAATTGGCTAGTCAATGGCAATTCCATTTTGATTGAGTTTGATTGAGAAACTTCATACCTCTTAAAGGAGCAAAGAAGTGCAAATATTTCTTGGTACCTCCTTTATACTTCCTTAACATCAAATGAGATAATATTTGTAAAGCAGTGTAAAGTAATTTGCAACAAATTACTAACAAAAAGCATTTGTAAAGTACCTGGCACAGAGTAGGTACTTTAATAAATATTAGTCTACTTCTCTTTATCGATATACTTAGGATTATAGGTTTAGAGTTTGAAGGTATCTTCAACCTAGTGCAACTCCATTTTGTAGATGAGGAAATGGAAGCCCAAAAAGGTTAAGTTACTTGCCTATGGCCAAATAGGTGCTAAGTGAAAGAGCTAATACTTGAACCGAGGTACTCTGATTTCAAATACAGCACTCTTAAAATTGCACTACACTATCTCTATTCAAACCATCAGTCAATTAGCAATCATTTATGAAGCACCTACTATGTATTAGGCATTGTAGTAGGTGCTAGGGATACAAAAACAAAAAGTGAAACATTCCATGTTCTCAAAGACCTTGTATTTTATCAAAAGAGATATGTGAGTGTGTGTAAAAATATGTATATGTGTACATATGTGTGTAAGTATATATATATAGATACAGATATACATATATATGCATATGTGTGTGTGTGTGTGTGTGTGTGTATTCTAAACACAAGCCAGAAGTTTTTTGAGGTAGGGAGATGGGGACCATTAGATGATAGGGGTAATCAAGAAAGGTCTCATACAGAAGGGTAGGGTTGACCTGAGGGTTAAAAAGAATTAGGAATTTTGAGAGTGAAGATGAAGAGGGACTGTATTCCAGGCAAGGGAGGTGGTCTGTGCAGAGCCATAGAGATAGGAAACAGAGAGCTGTGTGTAAAGAACAACAGGAAGGCTGTTTGGCTGAATCCTATGGAGAATGAATGGGAGTGGTATATAATGAGACTGTAAAGATAGGCTAGAGTCAGGTTGTGAAGTGCTTTAAGTGACGAATAGAGGAGTTTTAATTTAATCTGAGAAGTAGTAAGGAGTCACTGGAGTTTATTGAGCAAAGGAATGACATATCTACTAGTCTTTGTTGATTAGATGTACCTTTAAATGAAATTCAACAAATATTTATTGAGTCTTCTATGTCTAGGGCATTGTGGTAGCCTCTGGCCACGTGGATTGCTCTAATTTCCCTTCTTTTATCTGTTTTGTGAGTCTGCTTAAACAGGTTTTGCCAGATTGGCTAGTACTGTTTTCTGACCCCAGAATTCATTCTCCTTTTGCTGCCCAACTCTAGCTGTTATTCTCCAGACTTCTTCTCTTTATTTTTGCCCGTACTAAAACCAAAAACTTGGTTGATTATATACCTCTTCTTCAGTAAGATCCTGCCCTTTACTCTTCCTTTAACCTACCCCTGAATATTTGAGAACTGGACCTCAGAACCAGCAGTAGTTTAAGGCTTTTGTAAATTGCTTCTAAGAGTCTGAGAACTGCTCTTCCCATACCAGGCAATATTGCTATCTCTGGGCTATTACGTACAAGTGTTACTGAGATCCAATTCAGGAAAACAGCTCTTCTGTGACGATATTATGACAGATTTGGTAAATAAATCATTCAATCAAACAGCTTTTATTAAATGCCTACTATGTACCAGGAACTACACTTAGCACTAAAAATGCAAATACAAATAATGAAACAATCTCTATTCTCAAAGAGCTTGCATTTAAATGGCTCTTCTTCACTCTCTACCAGTTTCCCCTTGGAATTGCTGATTATGAGTTATGAATAATACTAAGTTCTTAAAAAGTGGTCTTTACAAAAAAAATATGGTCAGTCAAAACATAGGAATATTGTTGTTTTTTTATTTTGTTATTTATTTTTATTTACTCTTTTCTTTTCTTATCGAGGCAGCTAGGTGGTGCAGTAGACAGAGTACTGGACTTAAAATCAGAAAGACCTGAGTTCAGATTCACCTTCAGATACTTATACTAGCTGGTGAGTCACTGAATTTCTCTCAACCTCTGTTTCTGCATTTGTAAAATGGGAATAATAATAGCACCTTCCCAGGGTTGTTGTGAGAATCAAATGATATATGTAAAGCAACTTGTAAACTTGAAAAACATTAAATAAATGCTGGATATTATTATTCATGTTGGGTTAAGAACCATCGTGGATCTGTGATTCCCTGAATGCAACAATTAAAATGAGGATAATCTCTGCCTTCAAATTATTTATAAGATAATTGGAGGGGGTAAGGTATGTACATCAGCAAGTAGCATATAAAGTAGAGTATAATAGGGTCCAAGAAGTGATCTAAGCAAAGTGGGAAAATCCAGGAAAGAAAGATCATTTCAGCTGGGTGACAAGGAGAGGCAATGAGGATGGAAAATTTCATAGAAAAGGTCGCACCTAAGAATCATTTATAAAATGAAGGGTTGGACTAGGACTTAAAGAATGAGAATCAACTCTGTAGGAGGAGATGAGGATAGAATGTTTGCCATTTAGGGAGTAAAACCTGAATGAATGCACTGAGCTCAGAGACAAAAGAATGACACCAGAGAACAGCTAATGGTCTAGTTTGGCTGGAATGTACAGTGAATGGAAGGGAGTAATAAGACTGGAAAGGTGGGTTTCATCTAGATTATGGAGGAATTTAAAAGAATTTGTATTTCATTCTATAAGCAAGAAAAAGAATATGGAAGATTTTTTGAGCATCAAAGTGACAATTCATAACTATGAATTAGGAAAATTATTTTGCCAGATATGTAAAGGATGGATTGGGAAGAAGAGAGATTTGGTATATGTTTATGTACACAGCCACTAACATACACACATGTGATTGAGCCTGGAAACATGTCTGTGCCTGAAAAATTCTTTCTGGCAATTTTTTTTTATCCGGGGAAAAAAACTTTGACTTGCATTGAATTTCAGTAATTTTCTCAGGTAGTCACCTGAAAGCTATTAATGGCAGTAAGTGTCTCTAAACATAATTCTGTAAGAGTTAGGTCTTTACCAGCTTCAGGAAGGTTCAAGGCCTGGTCAAAATACAGTCTATAATTCCTACTTCCAGCTATATGCTTTAAAATATGCCCTGGCTAGGAATTCATCCAAAGGAAAGGATTAGAGCCCAGATAGGTTGCCAAAATTATTGGTATGTGTGTAGTTGAGTAGCTACATCAGCATCACCTATGAGTCACACTCATGAAATGATAGAACTCTCTCCACAATGCCAACCTTCCTGGACTAAGGCCAACGTATCAGCTTTGATGGAGTGCTCATTCCCAGGAGGCTCGGTTGGGCTGGCTATGTGTGGAGAATGGATGAGAATAGGAAAGGCTGCCAGATTTCTCCATCCCTGAAGATTTTAAAGCAGCAAATAGACAGCCATATGTCCTGAATAGATTAATCATTCACCTGCCTAAAAGCAAAAGTCTGGATCGGATGATTTCTTGTGGTTCCTTCCAGCTCTGTGATTAACTAAGCCAGGAAAGTAGGCAAGTAGGATTGAATTCTGAGAACATCGATGGTTGATGAAGTGACTGAAAGAGAAGGAAGATTTATTACTGAAAAGAAAACAAAGGTGATAACTCAGCTCCACTACAAAACGGAGAAAACAGCAATCTTCTGCAAGTTTCTGAAATATGTACACGCCGAAGAATTAGAAGATCTATAGATCAGGATAGACAAGCAAAACCTGGGAACAATGAGATAACAGTCAAAGGAAGCTAAAATCAACACCGATTGTCTGCAGTATTTCTAAAATCAGCGTCACCTGGAGGTCAATGAATGTCTGTGGTTGTGAGTGACCGCCACACACTCAAATAAGGAAATACAAAGAATTGGAGTAAAAGAAGCTATCAAAGAAACATATGAACAGAAAAGACAGGCAGGTCACATGATAAGAATGAAGGATAGCTGATAGACAACCTATGTCCTGGCATTCTTACGTAATATCTCTTCTGGAAAGTCTGTACTACATGTGTGCTCGTCCTTTGTTGCCAAAGAAGACCATGCCATCAGAGAAATAATGACATGACCTGCATTTGACTTTGTTTTGAGTGAGGTAGGGCTGTGCAGGTCACCAGCCTCCCTTCTCCTCCAGAGCCATCTGAATCAGTGACCAGATATTCATCAGGATGACTGGAGATGACCCAGGATGAGGCAGTTGGGGTTAAGTGACTTGTCCAAGGTCACTCAGCTAGTGAGTGTCAAGTGTCTGAGGTGAGATTTGAATTCAGGTCCTCCTGACTCCTGCTCTATCCACTGCCCCACCTAACTGCCCCTCTGGAAAGTCTGTACTAATGGCCTCCTCAGAGGTATAAATCATTAGAGACCCTGGGAACTATGTTTCTTCCAAGGACAGAAGAGAACTAGTCTCATAGTCAGGACTGGTGAGTACAGCTTTTAGTATAACTGATGTCTGAAAAAACTCTCTGGAGGATAGTGGAAAAATCATCCATTTTTTGCTGCCATGGCCACCCCTTCTCTAGCTTTCCTGAATTCCTCTAGAGAGCTTTTTCAAACTCCCACTGTACCCAAAGCTCTTATTTTCTTTCATGCTGAGTCCTCTCTCCTCAGCTCAAAAGGGTCTTCAACAGCTTAGGCTTTTGATGAGACAGTTAGTCCAGCCTTGACGCAAGAGTTGTTACACTTCAATATCAAGAGAAGACAAACACAAGGTGAATGGATCTTCTGTGGCAGATTATAGGATGGGCATGCATGGAAGTGTAATTTGTATCAATGGAGAGAGTAACCAGGTCAATGAGATTATGGAGTAATTTAAGTCTTTGACAATTGGAGTTTCTAACAAGATCTCTCAAGAAACGGTTGCGTACTCTGTGATGCAGACATGACACCTGTGATACAAACTCAAGAAGGATCTTCAGCTTCTGGGAGCATTGAATATTTTCTATAGGGACCAAACCTTTTACAGGAATTGAAAAGGAACCTCATAAGCCAACAAGACATTTGGTCATAATTCAAAGTTATTTATTCCCTGGAGTTTTTCTTTGCACTGTTCATGGGTTGTCTCAAAAATCATTGATTATTCTTTGCAATATTCTCTATCCCAAGAAGAGGCATTCACCAGATAGGCTCCACACTGAACCCACACCCAGGCCTGGCTGATGATCAATACCCTATGCCATCACCTTTCCCAACATATTTTTCCACTCAACAGCTCCCCAAAAGAAAGAATAAACCCAACCCCAGCCCAAATCTCCCTGCAACATACCATAAAAATTGGGCTTCTCTCCTGCATCCACTATTATCTCAATGGTTTCTCCTATTTATCTCCTTATCCCTGCAATAATTGGTCAATGATCATTTGGCAGAAAACTGTCCCCTGGCTCATCCTCATTTATTTTTTATTCTCAACCCTTCTCAACTAGAGTCCACCTGTGTCCTAAACCAACCTTACCCACCCTGTCCACTGTGCCTTCTGAAAGTTCTGTTCCATAGGGAATAATATACTCCTCTTTTTCCTGAACCTTTCACATCCTCTTCAGGATTTGAACTCAAGTTTTCCTAATTCCTATCTACTGTGCCACCTAGAAGCTGAAAAAGTACCATATCTTGAGTCTTATTTCCAACTCTTTATTTACTATTTGTGTGTGACTATGAGTTTCGTCACCTGCAAAATGAGTTAAGACTAAATGACCTGTGAAGTCTATTTTCACTCTAAATTTTGATTCCTTATAATAAGTGCAAATTTTTTAATGAACACAGTAAGCCTACAGAGCAGTAATGGATTCATGTGGGAACCAAATTATCTGGCCACTGGACCCAGAAAGCTCTGGAAGAGAAAGTGAGACTGATGACCTTGCACAGCCCTCCCTCATTCACATTAAATCATGTCATCATTTCCCTGATGTCATGGTCCTCTGAAAATGAAGGACAAACACAATGAATGAATTGATTGAAACATTCTTACAGGTCCAGAAGTGAATATGAGGTTTTCAGCATCTTTCTGAAATGTAACATAAAGGAGAATTCAAAACATAATTAAATAGATAATTTGAAAAGTTTCCTGGATCCCTACAGACAAGCTACATTTATTTAATTTAATTATATTCTAGAATACCTTTTATATTACTAACATTGTGAAATCCTCATATGCCAAATGATTTTTTAATGTGGCTTCCTAAGCTTGTAATATTATTAGAAAAAAAAAAGTTCTAACAAACGTGATATTCTGTAAGGAAGAAAAAGGAGAAGGAGGAGAACAAGAAGGAGAAGGAGGAGGAGGAGGAGGAGGAGGAAGAGGAAGAGGAGGAGGAGAAGAAGAAGAAGAAGAAGAAGAAGAAGAAGAAGAAGAAGAAGAAGAAGAAGAAGAAGAAGAAAGAGGAGGAGGGGAGGAAGAAGAAAAAGGAGAAAGAGAAATGAAAAGATGGTGATAGTGATGGTGATAATAATAGGTATCTGGATGCTGAGAATTATACATGGTCTAATTTTGATAATATAGCTGCTTAGTCTTAATTTGGGATAGTATTCACTTGTATATTACTATGAATAGCTGAATAATTTAATCAACTTAAAATTCATTTTCCTCTTAGTAATCATTCTCTGTAGCATGCTCTTTTGTCAGGTAATTCTGTGGAAAGATTTAATTTAAAATGCTCTAATGAGGCAAGGAAAATAACTGTCAAAGAGGTTCCCTGTTTATGAGACTAATATGGAGAATATTTGGATTTTCTCATATGTTTGCAGTTTTCAGTTGGTCAGATCAGCATTTCCAATTTCTCAAAAATATCTTCCAATTTAGGAAAACAAAATCAATTCTCTGTGTAACCTGGGCTTGCTCTACCCACAGAGATGTTACCATGGAAACTTGATGGCCCTTCCTTTCACATTCCCATGGTAACATGGGGGGGGGGGGGGATTAGAGCTAGCCTAGGTTATATATTAATGTAGAAAGAACATTGCCTAGGTTCATCTTTGATATTTATTTGCTGTATGACTTTGGAGAAGTTATTTAACATCCCTTGACCTAACTTTCCTCATCTATAAAATATGGCAATTGGCATAGATGGCCTCTGAGGTTCCTTCTAGTCCTTCGTCTTTCATCTTATTTCTTTCTTACTCTGCTTCACTAAATGTGACCATTTTTATTGTTCACCCAAAGAAGAGACTGCTCTATTAAACAGAAAGTTAGTACCTTCTATTTTCCTTCATAAGTACTGGGCCCTCATTAAGGGCAATGGTTCTACTCTTTCCCATGCTTTTGTTTGAGTCACTGCTGAAACCTTGACATTTTAATTAACAAATCTACATTCTTGAAGAAGAAATAAAGTCCTGAGGGCTGGAAATCTTTGAACATTAAATTCTGTTTTATAGGAAGGGGCCACAAGGCATAGGAAGCAATAACATAGCGATCAGTTTAATGTGATTTGTAAAGAAAATACTATGTTAAAGGACAATTATGCGAATTTTATAAGAGGAAATTTGGGGAGAACTTGAGATAGATGCCCTATTATTAAGGATAGGTAGACTGGTATCAAATTAAGCTTCCCTATAAAAGATAAATGATCAATATAAGAAACACTTGTTGGGTAAAAAAGCAAATTGAGTCAGTGATAGGAAACGTGGCTGGCTTAGTAAAAAGCAAATACAATAAGGCACTCCCTATTGGTTTGTGATAGACAGGTGATTGAGAATACCAAATAGATCAGTATTACATTGCATAATGTTTATTATACATGATGAGGAATTTGTACATATGATGATTTTTTTATAGGACTTTGATATCTCAATGGGCTTATGATCTCATTGATAAGGTTATTGACCAAGAAATAAAAAAGTCATTATTACTACAGAGTCTTTTTTCCTACTTTGCCTACTTTCCTTTCAGTCATTTTTAGTGAAATAACTGGAATCTTAGAACCATCAAAGGGACCATCTAGTTCAGTCCCCTCATTTTATAGAAGGGAAACTGAGGCTCAAAAGGGTAAATTACATGTCTAAGGATACACAGCTACTGAATTAAAAGTTCTACTGATCACCCAGGCACCAGGAGTCCACCCATACAGAACCAAGGACTAAATTTTAGGGCCTATTTCATTTTTGTCTTTGTATCTGAACTGCCTAGCCCAGTATCTGAAACACAGTAGTTTCTTAAAAAATTATTATTGAATTGAAGTTGGGGAAAGTGTCTTAGAATCTAATTCTTTTGGCTTTCAGTCAAGATACAACAAGTTTACAAGTAAGTAAATGGAAAGTATTGAAGCTGGGAAAGGAATGAAACATTTATTAAACTCTTACCATGTGACAGGCACTGTGCTAAGTGCTTTACAAATATTATCTCTTATTTGATCTTTGTAACAGCCCAGGGAGGCAGACATTGTTATTTTCCCCATTTTATAATTGAAGAAACTGAAGTCAAGAGAGGTTATATGTCACACATAGAAGAAGTATCTGAGGCTGGATTTGAACTTAACACTTCTTGACTCCAGGTTAGTATTCTATCCATTGTACCATCTAGCTATTCTCACTATATCCAGTGTCTCCCTCTCCAAGGTCATATACAGTTTTGGATGTGAAAAATAAATACAGAATAAGCAACTGGGGAAATCATAAAAGGACTCTTGGAGGTAGTAACATTTTTGGTTTTTAATTTTTAAAATTTATTATTTAACATTTTTCTAAACTTTTGAATTCCAAATTCTTTCCTTCTGTCTAGCCCCTCCTCCACTCATTGAAAAAGAAAGCAATATGATATCAATTATACATGTGAAATCATACAAAACATATTTCCATGTTAGCCATGTTGTATGGGGGGAAGCAATTTGATTTACACTTGGATTCATCAATTTTCTCTTTAAAGGTAGAAAGCGTTTTTCATTATGAGTCCTTTGGAATTGTCTTAGATCACTATACTGATCAAAATAGCTAAATCTCAGTTGATTATCATTAAACTATTGCTATTATTGTGTACAATATTCTACACACTTCACTTTGCATCAGTTCATATAAATCTTCCCAGATTTTTCTGATACCATTCCCCTTGTCATTTTTTTGAGCACAATACTATTCCATCATGATCATATACCACAATGTGTTCATCCATTCCCTAGTAGAAGAGTCTCTCCTCAATTTCCAATTCTTTGCTACCACAAAAAGGGCTACTAGAAGTATTTTGTGCCTATAAGTACTTTTTCTTTGGTCTCTTTGGGGTATAGACCTAGTAGTGGTATTGCTGAGTCAAAGGGTATGTATAATTTGATAAGTATTTGATAGCTATAACATTCCAAATTGTTCTTAAGAATGGTTGGATCAGTTTACAACTCCACCAATAGCGCATTAGTGTCCTTATTCTTCCACATCCCCTCCAGCATGTCATTTTCCTTTTCAATAATGTTAGCCAGTCTGATAGGTGTGAGGTGATACCTCTAAGTTGTTTTAATTTACCTTTCTCTAGTGATTTAGCGTGTTTTTTTTTTCATATAACTGTAAATAGCTTTGATTTCTTCTTCTGAAAATTTCTTGTTCATATCCCTTGACTATCAACCGGGGAATGGCTCTTATTTCTGTGAATTTGGCTCAGTTTCCTATACATTTGAGAAAGGAGGGCTTTATCAGAGAAGCTAGCTATAAAATTTCCCCTCCCCATTTCCTGCTTTCCTTTTTAATTTTTACTGTATTGGTTTTGTTCATGCAAGTACCTTCTAATTTCATGCAATCAAAATTATCCATTATACTTCCTCTGATATGATCTGTCTCTTATTGGGTCATAAGTTCTTTTCTTATCCATAGATAAGGTAAAAATTTTCCATGATCTCCTAGTTTGCTTATGATTTTACTCTTTATGTCTAAATCATGTACCTATTTTGATCTTATCTTGGTAGACAATGTGAGATGTTGGTCTGTGTTTAGTTTTTGTCCAATAACCTTCCAGTTTTTCTAGCAATTTTTGTCAAATAGTGAATTCTTGACACAAGAGCTTGGATCTTTGGGCTTATCAAACACTTGATTTCTATGGTCATTTACTACTGTATATTGTGTACCTAATCTATTCCACCAATCCACCATTCTATTTCTTAGCTAACACCAGATTGTTTTTATGATTATGGCTTTATAATACAGTTTGAAATTTGATACAGCTAGAATGACCTTCCTTCACATTTTTTTTCAGTGATTCCCTTGATATTCATGTTTTGTTCTTTTGTTTTTGTTCTTTCAGATGAATTTTGTTATGTTTCTAGATCTAAAAAGAATTCTTTAGTAATTTGGTATGGTACTGAAGAAGTAAATTAATTTAGATAGAATTCTAATTTTTGTTATGTTAGGTTCAGCCTACCCATGAACAATTAATATTTGGGGGGAAGGTAACACTGAACTGAGTCTTGAAGGATCTAGGATTCCAAGAAAAGGGGATGAATAGAGATCGCATTCCAGGCTTGAGAGATAATTTCTGAAAAAGCATGTAGATTTAAAATGGAATGCAATATGTGAGAAAAAATACAGAGGGAAATTTGGCTGCAGCATAAAGCAAGTGAGGAGGAGTATTGTATAATCAGCCTGGAAAGAAAGACTTGAGAGAGATCATGCAGGGCTTAAAATGTCAAATCCAGAAGTTTGTATTTTCTCCTAGAGGCATTTGAGAGTTACTTGATTTTTTTAAGCAGGGGAGTTACATGGTCAGATCTTCACTTAAGGAATAGCAGTTTGGCAGCTGTTTGAAGGACAGATTGGAGAGCAGAGAGACCGGATGCAGGGAGACCCATTTGAAGGGTTTTGCAATACCACAACTGAGAAGTGATGAATTTCAGGTCTAGGGTGGTTGTGGTGTTAACAAAAAATAAGGGCAAGCTGTGAGAGGTTTGAGGCAGTAGCACTGATAAGATTAGGCAACAGACTGGATAGAATGAGGTGAGTAAAACAGTGAGTATGTCTGCTAGATTGTAGACATGGGTGACTGGAAGAATGGAATTTCCCTCAACAGAAATAGGGAAATTAGAGAAAAGGATGGGTTTGAGGGGCAAAGTAATAAGTTCTGTTTTACACATGCTGAGTTTGAAATACCTTCAGAATATCCAGGGAGAGATTTCTATCAGATACTTAAAGATTTCAGGCTGGAACTCGCAAAGATGAAGGATGGATATGTAGATTTGGGAGTTCTACATAGGGATGATAATGAATCCATGGTGCATGATGAGATTGCCAAACAAGTATAAAAAAAAGAAGAGGAGGCTCATGACAAGATCGCATAAGGTACTCCTATGCTAAAAGGGCAGAACATGTATAATGAGACTGCAAGTCCCAGAAGAATCAGACTGACAGGTAGGAAAAGAATGACAACAGATCAAGGGATGATAAAAATCCAGGGGAAAGAGTAAATGCAAGCTTCTTCCTCACCCTGA
Organism: Bettongia penicillata ogilbyi; assembly: GCA_023548195.1. Taxonomy (NCBI): domain Eukaryota; kingdom Metazoa; phylum Chordata; class Mammalia; order Diprotodontia; family Potoroidae; genus Bettongia; species Bettongia penicillata. The sequence goes on from JAJHZJ010000227.1 coordinate 485,514, forward strand.
GGATAAGGGACCTCTTGGGCCAATTTGAAGTACTAGAGTGAGCTGACCAGTTCCTTGGATTGGGTATATGCTGCCATGTATCACATACCCAACACAATCTAGACCCCATGAGCACTTATATCATCTATGGATCTTCTGGTTTGATATCAAAAAGTTGTAACTAGATAAATTTCCTGAGTATTAGCTGTGCATTTTACCTTCAGATTCCTAACTGCAACAGAACATTACATATATGATTAAGGCCTTAATTTATTGTGAATCTCCTTTAATCTCGAAACATTAGAAATAGTTTAGACAAAACTGTGATGCAGTAACTTTCTCACATATGCATGGATCATTTTAGTTATTTCCATGACTGTATTTCTCTTCACTTTCTCCTTTCTCTATCCCCAACAAGTTAAAAGGGGTAGGGTAAGTGTGACTAGTTTGCATGAGGACAGAAGATGCCATAATTTAAATTTATCACATCATTTTTCAAAATGACTCAACCAGTTCCCATGTGTGTCATTTATATGGTTATATTCTTTTCAGTGAATGTTAAACATTAATGATGACTCACTCTGAGCAATAATCATTATTTAACAAACTGTCTAATTTTAACACAAAGTTTCAATAAATTTATTATACATTTTTCTGAAAGATAAAAGTTGGATCTCCCAGAAGACAAATTTTGTTTGAATCAAACCTCTTACCTTTATATATGGTTAAACTTAATATTTCTTCTATTTCATGTTTTTTCCAATATTTTAAAAAGATTCTCATGAAATTAAACATGAAGAACAATGATCTGGCCAATAGGGACCTGAATGTTGGTTTTTCTATTACAGGAAGTCTTGCCCAACCCTCATAAGTCTAGCACCTTTCCTCTTTTAATTATTTCCTATTTATCCTATATATAGCTTATTTGTATATATTTGTTGGCTTGTTGTCTCCCCCATTAGACTGTAAGCTCCAGGGACAGTGGCCATCTTTTGCCCCTTTTTTTATTCCCAGCATTTTGCATAGTGCATGGGACTTAGTAGGTACTCAATAAATATTTACTGACTGGTTTTCAGATAAGTGGTTGCTCCTACCACTGAGCAGTAATTCAGAATTCTGCAGCTCCTATCTCCAAATGCCTTTCAGAACTTCAGTACAATTTTTCCTTGGAGATCCTTGAGTGTGGCATTGGGTGATTATCTGAAGGAAGGACATCACTAGTTTATAATTTGTTCTTCCTTCTCTTTCAAGTATAAAATCAGAAACAATGAAAATAAGATTCTATGTCATGGAAGGAACTGGATAATGATTTTGAAGAAGTTGACACATTTTCTAATTTATCTATTTGATCAAGAAAGAAAGAAACTTTGAGTCAACTGATTAGGTGTAGTCAGAAGAGGAGGAGGCTTATATAAAGATAAGGGAGAGAAAAAATCCCTTACTGAGCTAGATAAAACATTTCTGACCTAGCCATAAAAAGAGTAATATGGGCCATTGCCAAAGTAATATCAATAGCATCCGATCATAAAGTAACACTGACTGTAAAGTCAGTACATAATCTCAAATATGCTTATCACTGACCCACTTTGAAACACATAGATGATGCTCAAATGGCTAGGCTTGAAAAATGGAATTAGGACAGGGACAATGGCTTTTCAAAATTGTAACATCAACTTAAAAATATGGGACCAGTTGGAAAGAAAACTACTGAGTCTTGGTTGTATATTTCATAAGAAAAATGTAACTCCATGATTTTAAGGGAAAAGTTACTTTTTTTAAAATGCATTTATTAAACTTATTGATACTTTTTTAAAAACATAAGGCTTCCCCAAGTCTCTACCAAATACATTTCCTGAAAGAAAAAAAAAATGAACAGTGAAAAGAGTAATAGTTTCAAATTCTGGTTCTGCTACTGACAGCCTGGATGTCCTTGGGCAAGTCATTTAACATCTCTAGCCGTCAGTTTCCTCATATATAAAATGAAAGAGTTGAGCTAAATAATATCAAAGGTCCCTTTTAGCTATGAATTAGTGTCATGATTACAACTGATCATACCTGTCACTTTCCACTTTTGTAGTTTTAACTATGTGTTTTAACTCTAATAACAATAATTCACAGTTGTAGGTGTTTTAAGGTTTACAAGGTACCTTCCTCATAGCAAACCTGGAAGGTCAATAGTGTATTATTATCACTTCTTTTCATAGATGAGGACATAGAGGTTCTTGGGACTGAAGTGACTTGTCCATGAGAACACAGTAAGTTGCTGAGGTATAGTTTGATTCCTAATGCAGCACTGTATCTACTTCTACTTTTCTAAGCAGCATAAGATTGTCAACTGGGTTTGGCCAGAGTTTTAGCAAAAGTTGACTTGTAGAGATGATTTTATTTGCACTGTTGTTGTAACTGCATACATTGTTCTTCTTGGTTCTGCTTGCATCACTTCAAGTCTTGTCTCTGAATTCTTCACATTTGGAATTATTATGGTACAGTATGATTTCATTATATTGCTAGAGCAGTTTGTTTAGTCATTTGGCACATTTTTTGTTATAATAAATAATGCTGCTATGAATATCTTTGTACAAACAAGCTCAAATTGTCAATAATCCTCTTGGGGAAGAGTCTTCCTTCCTTTCTTCTCTCCTTGTTTCCTTCCTTTCTTTTCCTTCCTTTCTTTCCTTCCACTCTTCCTTCCTTTCTTCTACCTTTCTTCCTTCCATCCTTCCCTCTCTCCCTCCTTCTTTTCCTTTCCCCTCCTTCCCTTCTTCCTTCTTTTCTTTCCTTCCTTCTTTCCTTTCTTCTCTCTCTCCTTCCTTCCTTCCCTCCTTCCTTGTTTTCCTCTTCCTTGTTTTCCTCCTTTTTTCCTTCCCCCTCCTCTTTCCCTTCCTCCTTCCCTCCTTCCCTCCTCCCTACTCTTTTTTGTTCTTTCCTTCCTCTCTCCCTTCTTTCCTTCTTTCTTTCCTTTCATCCTTCTTTTCTTCCTTCCTTCCTTCCCTTTTTCCACACAGAGTGGATGGAACACTAGACCTAGAATCAGGAAAACCTGAATATAAATCATGCCTCTGATAGGTCCTAGAAGACACTTAACCTCTGTCTTCCTCAGTTTCCTCAACAGTAAAATGGGGATAACAATACCACCAATCTCCTAGGGTTGTTATGAGGAACAAATGAGATAACATTTATAAAGTGTGTAGCATAGTACTTGGCACATAGTAAGTGCTTAAAAAATGCTTGTCCCTTCTCCCTTCCTTCCTTTCCTTCCTCTCTTCCTTCAGATTCTGGTCAGAAAGGGTCAAAGAGGTTTTAGACATTTAAAAAAATAATGATGTCAGTGCAAATGGGTTAGAAATATATGAATAAAAATCCTTTAAGATCATTATAATTTTTTTAAAGTATCTGACAAAATATTTGGAACTTTATTGAACAAACAATATTTGAAAAACAGCTTGTGACATTTAACAAACTCCAAATGTAGCTGAATTCACTCATTCTTGCATGGTAGCAGTGGGCTATGAAATAATAAGTTGAGTAAAATACTTGCTGCAAGTAATAAGAGAATGACAGCTGACTAACTTAAGCTTTGCTGATAGTCAATTTAATACTACAAGAGAATCTGGAACCTAGTTCCTTGGTTTTACCAAATGGTACAAATTGATTGCATTTAAAAAACATCCAAGATAACATATTGAACTCAGATACCATTTAAATATCTATATTATCCAAGAAAATCAAGTCCTAATTGGTCAAGGAAATAATACATTTTATATTGTTCATTTTCCCACTGTAGAATCCCTAATTTATTCAGTGTTGCCTCTTATACTTAGGAAAATAGAAAATGAAAAGCGCCCACAGAAGTGAATCATTATATGCTGCAATAGTATAGTCTATTAGATGCATCTTGTACCTCTGTAATGCAACCTCTGAAAAGAGGAGAATGTGTTTTACTGTGTACTGGTCACCATACTGCAATAAATTATATCTACGTGTGACCCTTAGATAGCTCAAAAGATTCAATAGATATCATAGAATTAATCACATAATATAGATTGAGGGTAAGGATTAATTTCTCCATTTTACTGACTGATAGTCCTATTGCTGGACATTTGTTTGGGGAAGGGTCCTCAGAGAACATTTAGCCCAACCCTCTAAATAGATATAAAAATATCAGATAAAGAAACTGAGATTTGGATAGTTTGAATTCCTTGGTCAGGAGTACAGAGCCAGAATTTAAGCATAGATCCCTTAACTGTAAATGCAATGTTCATATCATACCAAACAGCCTCTCAAATGTATCTATTGTCATTCATCAATTAATCAGTCCATGATCAGCTATGTGCCAGGAACTGAGCTAGGTTCTAGGAATATGAGAACAATATTGAAATAGTCCTTGCTGTCAAGGTACCCACACTATCTTGGGAAGTGGTGTTGGGGAAGGAGGAGGAATGTGTACATGAATAAGAATATTAAAAAAGGTAAAAAAACTAATACTAGGTAACTTTATGTTTGGGGGAGGATGCTAACAGTTGGAGAGATCTGGACAGGGCAATCCCCTAACATGCTAAGATTTATAATTCCATGATCATTATTTCCTTCCTTATTCAAATAACCAGACTTATAATTACAAGGTAAATTACAAGAACAAAAATAACTATCGTAACTTGACATGGGAATGCCAACTAAACCCAGACTATTAATGCTTTTAGTCAAACTCCCTAGGCTAGAGAGCACTTCTAATTTTATCTTTAATTCCAAAGGTAGTATAAATGTCCATTTTGCCTATCAAGGTAATTCTTTCACATAACTAAAAGCTAAACTATTTATAAAAAGAGAGCCCTTCAGCTACCAAGCTCAGATGATTCATTTTCCTCTGGATGAAATGACTTCTCTCCTCTATCACTAAGGGACTGTGTGATGGTGATCATGCACTCTTCCTATAGGGACAGAATCTAGGGAAAGAGAAGAGTCTTTCTTTGTCCATTTAGCAAACAGAACTCTGAGGAGTATACCTCCGGCTTCAGCTATAAACAAAACTTGTAAGACAAATGTACTGTGTCTTTAGTCTCATCCTTAAAAGGAAGCTGAGATAGAAAGATGAGGATGTGGCTCCACAGTATTTCCATGTCACTATGTGCTTGCCTCTAGTTCCTTGGTAGCTGGGGCAGAGGAAGACCCATAAGTTTAATTAAAAGTATCGTGTAACATCAAAGAGGTTTGTCAGAGGGATTCCAGTTTTAAAACTTCTAATCTTGGAGAGGGGGCTTCTAAACCCAAGAAAAGGTGGATGTCATTCTTGCATAGACCAGAGCCATGCATAGTTCTGCCTCCATACTGAAAAATCTTTTCTTCCTTAGTGGAGAATAAATTAGAAACTCTCAAGTTATGGAAATTAGAGTAATAGAGAGGCATTAAGGTATAATAAAGACAGCACCGGACATGGAGCCAGGAATAGTCGAATTCAAATCCCACCTCAAACACATACTTAGCTGCACACTCTGAGCAAGTCACTTAACTTTTCTGAGACTCAGTTTCTTCATCTTAAAGAAAGGATAACAATTTTATAGTATTTTACCTCATAGGGTTTTAGTGAGACTCAAGTGATGTAATATATGTAAAGCATTTTGCAAAGATTGAAGTACAGCCTGGAATAGAGTGAAATCACTGACGCTAGAGTCAGAGGGCAGCTCAGTGGGGCAGAGGACAGAGAACTGGTTCTGAAGTTAGGAAGACCTAAATTCAGATCTGGCCTCAGATGCTTACTAGCTGTGTGACCCTGGGCAAGTCATTTAATTCTGTTTACCTCAATTTCCTTATGTATAAAATGAGATGGAAAAGAAAATGGCAAACCACTCCATTATATTTGCAGAGAAAACTCCAAATGGGGTCATTAAGAGTCAGACATGGCTGAAATGAATGAATAACAAGAGCTGGAGAACCTAGGTTCAAATTTTACCCCTTTTACTACTTGTTTCCTTACCTATAAAATGATGAGGTTGGACTTCATGCCTTTTGAGCCTTTTCAGCCCTAGATTTTTGATCTATAAATATAAAATGTCAGCTATTATCATTATTACTACTGATGATGTGGATGTGACCATTCTTAAACTCTTAGAGAAGTCAATGCCTATACCCAACTTCCATTTGATTTGTATACTTTAATAGCAGGGAAGAATCATAAAGATAATCAGGCTTTACCCTGCCATTTTATAAGTGAGGAAACTTAAAGAGGTTCCAGATTACACACTGATTTAGTGACAGAGGCAGGACTACATTTAGGAGTGTCTGGGATCCCTCTGAAGTCCATTCCTATCTATGATTTGAAGTTTAGAGATTCCTGAGAATATCCTGGAGATCTCTTGTGGATGGGGGCATCTATAGGTTTTGCTAAATCATATAAATTAGGGATAGAAATAGGGACTTGACTTGTGATTTTACTGGTGTAGGAAGCGCCAGGTGAGGAATCTCAGTTAGTGCAGGTTGGTACCATCCCTGTAGTTTAGTGTCTTACAGAGCAGCCCAGAGCACCAAGGAATAAAGTGATTTTCCCCGGTTAGACTGTATATACATATATACATACACATATCTCACAGGCAGGACTTGAACCCAGATTTTCCTGACTCTCTTCTGATCTCTTTCCACTCTGACCTGTTGCTTCTCTATGGATTAAGTAGACTTAAATGTATGCCATTTTTCTCCTTGCTCATCCTCAAGAATACATTTCTCTAGAATTAAAAGGCTTGAAGGAGTGGACCTAGGAGAAATGAGTAGTCATTTGAAGAGGCAAATTTAAATTCAATATGAGGATAAATTTCCTAACAGAATTATCTCAAAGTATAAAGTATACTTGCCTTAGAAGGCAGGTAAATAAATTGAGTTTGAATAATTATGTATAGCAGATGTTGCAAGTTCTTGGTCAGGTGGTGTAGATGGTCTCTGAAGTTTCTTCCAGCTCTGAGGTTTTGTAGTTTTACTTTGTAGGGTTTTTTTTCTTCTGAAAGTTTAGAATTAGTAGCCTGACATACTACCTCCAAGAATATTCAGGTTTTATAGTTATTTATTAGGCATATTCTGAATGTAACTTTAGGATCTATAAATTCCTTATGGATATATAGTTTCATTGTTCTACACAGCAGTTGGAAAGAAATGAATATTATTGTATTCTTCATTTTATTTTTTTTCTTTTATTTTTTTTTTAATGTTTTACAATCATTTCCTTAAAGTTAAGATTTTATCCCCCCCACCCTTCCCCCCCAATACCCCGCTCCCTCCCCATGACAGCATACAATTCTGTTTAGGTTCTACATATACTTTCCTATTGAGCACATTTTCACTATATTCATGCTACGTAGTCGAACTAAAATAAATGGAAGAAATCATATAACAAATCAACACATAATACACTGAAACCCACCCACACATAAACATGATCTGCTACATTCTGCAAATGACTTCCACATTTCTTTCTCTGAGTGTGGAAGGCATTTTGCCTTAGAAGACCGACATTAGGATTTTTTTTTTTTTCTCAGTAAGTTCTTGTGTTATTACAAAGTTCCAAGTCTACCAGAAAAAACTCTCGCACACTGTGGTCGTTGCTGTGCACAAAGTTCTCCTGGTTCTGCTCCTTTCGCTCAGCATCAGATCATATAAGTCCTTCCAGGCCTCCCTGAAGTCTTCTTGTTCATCATTTCTTATGGCACAATACTACTCCATTACATTCATATACCATAATTTATTCAGCCATTCCCCAATTGATGGGCATCCCCTTGACTTCCAGTTTTTGGCTACCACAAAGATTGCTGCTATAAATATTTTTGTACACGTGGGACCCTTTCCCGTTTTTATAATCTCTTGGGGATACAATCCTAGTAGCGCTATTTCTGAGTCAAATGTATTCTTCATTTTAAAAGCACAAAATGGTGGAAAGTGACTTCCTGATGCTTCATTTCTTGATCAGTGGAATGAGTTAAAACTCCCTGACTAATTTTGTAGTCCTTTTCCTGAGCCTGGAGACCAAAAGCTTAGGAAAATCATCAGAGAATAAGGGAGAAGGCTGGGTTAATAAAGGAAATAATGAAAAACAAATTAAAATATTGTGAAAAAAACAGAAGCTATTAGCCTGACATCATAAAAAAGACCCTCTACCACTGTTGGCCTCCTTTTAGGAAAGGTGCTCATTTCACTGCAGATGACACATTTGAAAATTCTTGAGGTTTGAGGTGGAAAGAAGCACAAAACTGATGTTTGTTTTTATCTGGTTGCTGACTAGTTTCTATACCATGTGGTAAGCTGGGACTAGCAGTCTGAGCTATGGTACAAATAATATTTAGTTTGTGGTATATATCACATTTTTTCCTTTGTAATATTTTCAAGTGATATTTTCCAAAACTTAGTCATCAATTAATTTATCCTGAAAGGACTACTGTCGTCAGTGCCTCATCTATTCTAAAATCAAATGGAAATATTTTCTTTTCACCTTGTGTTTGACTGTAATTTGTATTTTTCATCTTACTTGAAATTTCTTGTTCCTGTACTGCTTATATAATCCATCTTCCTTGTTGGATGTCCAAGGAAAAACTGGAATTAGGCTCAGAAGAAACCAAAAGTCATTTCTATTAGATCTTTATTGCCTATAGTGTAGGCTACTCTCATTAGTTTAATCAGCAATCATCGTTGACATGTGCCCTACCCCCAAACCATCATGGGAACTGAGGGACCAGTCAGGAACTGAGCGTTAGCTTTAGTCTGGCATGTCCTTTAGCAAGTGAGCAGAGCTTGTGTCTCACCAGAGGACCTGAACATAAGCCATTTTCACATGAAGTGTTCCAGTTCAATTCCCTGCTAGATATATATTTTAAAAACCTGGGAGCTAAGAGTAATGGTGGGGGCACTAAGTCATTCACACACACACACACACACACACACAGAGGCATCAGCTTCATGCTCATGCCAATTGACATTATAGATGCCACTGTAGAGGACAAATATATTATCCCAGATTGTTTGACCAAGATAGATGATCATAGAAACATATAATGAAAACTGGAAGAAATCTTAGAAGTCATCTTCTCCAACTCCATACATGAAGAAACAGTCCCAGAAAAGTGGCAAAAAACCCCCCAACTTCCCATAGTCAGGTAGGTAATAAGTAGCAGAGCCAGAATTCAAATCTGAGTCAGTGAGTCAGTAAGCATTTATTAAATATTTGCTTAGTGTTCTCCATTGTGCTGTGTTAAGGGATATAAAGAAAGTCAACAACACATCCTCTTACTCCAAATCCGGTCTATATATTATCCTTTGACCAGACAGATTCAAATTCAAATGGATAAAATTAAGGCTGAAATGGCAGGAGATTATTTCTATGTAAGTTAGCCTCTTGGGATCAGAAACAGTAAACCTCTGGCACAGAAATAGAGAACAGTGATGCTGGGCCTTGACTCTGAACATTTTACTTGCCTGCCTTCTTTGGTACTGGGCTCCTTCCTTCATTTACTAATTTGGTTTATGAATTCATTCCAATGGTTGGCAAACTCTCACCTCTTCTTATTTCCTCAGTCCCACCGATACTGAACCACTTACTGCCTAAGAGCAACTTCTCCAACTCTCTCTCCTCCTTATCCACCACAACCCCATCATCCCAGTGTCCAATGTTCAACACCCCTTAGACTTCTCTCTCTCAAATCAACAAACTTGCTTTCATTTTGGACTCTGTCCTTGTTTCTTCTACTTTTTGGCATTTATTGAAACCTGCCTCCACCTAAAGCACATTGCATCACTGGCTAACCTTTCTTATACTGCTTGTACCTTCTCTCATATGCTGTAAGTGGGCCCAAAAAAGGAGTCAGAATACTCCTTGACCCCCACCTTCCACCTCATGACTACGTTCAGATCTACTCTCTACTGTACCACTCGACAACAATTCCTCCTTTGAGGAAATTTAAATTTATTTATCTAACTAGATATCTAAATTTATCACCAAATCCAAATTCTAGTGACCACTGACCCCCATGATGTTCTTTCTCCTTTCTCAGACTGACTTATAGTCTTCTTCTCCACCCCGGCTCCTGCCCTCATACTCAGTGACTTCAATACACATGTTGATGTTCCTTCCTTCAAGCAACCTCACCTCATAGTTATTCCGTCACCTCAACTCCCATGGTCTATGTCTACACTCTACCTCAGAAACACACAGGGATGGTCACAGGTTTGTATCTGCCGTCACTCTCAAGGGTTTCACTTCTTGCATCAAGAACTCCCAGTTTCTTTTATCTGATCATACTCTTCTATCTTTCCATCTCTACCCATGCCCCGCTACTTCTAAACGTTTTCTTCATCCTCATTGTTACCATGCACTCCTCCGTTATCTTCAAGCTGTAATTCCTGCTCTTAGTGAATCAGGTCAACTTGACACTATCCACTATTCCTGAATCCTCCTATCCCTTGCTTCATTAATATCCACACCTTGCCAAACTCCACCTTGGATTATTTCTGTCGCCTTCTTCTTCAATTACTATTCATGGGCACCTGGAAGAAGTTACACAAACATGCTGCCTGCGTCTACTAGAAATTTATCTAACACCACTTTGTCCCAATACTCCCAAATTATTACCTCCTCACATAAGGACCTTGACTCATGTTTTAGAAAGAAAGAAAGAAAGAAAGAAAGAAAGAAAGAAAGAAAGAAAGAAAGAAAGAAAGAAAGAAAGAAAGAAAGAAAGAAAGAAAGAAAGAAAGAAAGAAAGAAAGAAAGAAAGAAGGAAAGAAAGGAAGGAAGGAAGGAAGGAAGGAAGGAAGGAAGGAAGGAAGGAAGGAAGGAAGGAAGGAAGGAAGGAAGGAAGGAAGGAAGGAAAGAAGGAAGGAAGAAAGGAAGGAAGGAAGAAAAGAAGTGAAAAACTGAGTTCATTTACAATTACCTTTTCTCATCTCACATGTTCTTGACTTCATTCTCCCCACCCCACACTCCTTATTCCAGTCTATAATAAAGAGGTGGCTTTCCTTACCAAGGCCAACTCCTTTATGTACATTTGATCCCATCCATTCCCATTTTCTCCAATAGACTGACCCATTATTATCACTACCTTCCACCCCACAATTTCTTCCCATCTACTGACTCCTTCACTAATTCCTACAGACCACCCAAGTTTCCCTCATCCAAAAAAGAAAACAAAACAAAATTCACTAGATTTTGCCATCCCCATTAACAATAGCCCTGTATCTCTCCTCCCTTTCTTATCCTTAAGAGAGCTGTCTATACTTACTGCTTCCATTTCCTTTTCCTCTCACTCTCTTCATATTCTTCTGCAGTCTAACTTCTGACCTCATTATTCAACTGAAACTCTAAAAAGTAACCAATGATCACTTACTTACCAATCTTCAGTCTTCTTGTCCTCGCTACAGTATTTGATATTGTCAATTATATTTACCTCCTAGATACCCCATCCTCTCAAACTTTCTAGCATGAAACTGCTTTTTCATGGTTTTCCTCTTATCTCCCACTGTCCCTTCTCTTTCCATCTATATTTCACCCACCAACAACAGGTGTTCTCCAAAGCTCTTCTTTCCTTTCTTCTTGCTATCTTCACATCCTTCTGCAACTTCTGACCTCATCACTCAACAGAGACTCTCCAAAGTTACCAGTGATCCAGTGATTGCTTACTTACCTATCTTCCTCCTTCTTGTTCTCTCCAGCATTTCTCATTGAACGTCCTAAAAGCTTTTTAAACTCAACATACACAAAACCAGATCTTTCTCTCTCTCTCTCTCTCTCATACTCTCCCACCCACACCCTTCTTTTGAACATATTACTGTTGAAGATACCACTATCTTCCCAATCAACCAGGTCTTCAAACCTGATTTTTGCCTCAACTTTCCCTAACCTTTTATATCTATTTAATAGCCAGATTTTCTCCTGTATCCACAACTTCCATATACTCTCTTTACTCTCATATATTCAACATTTCTAGTTCATGTTCTCATCATGTCTTATCTAGACTACCTCAATGGCTTCCTGATTGGGCTCCCTGCCTCAGGTGTCTCCTTACTCCAACCTGTCCTCCACATAGCTGCCAAAGAGATTCTTCTAAAGGGAAAGTCTATGTTACTCTGCTACTCAATAAACTTCACTGGCTTCCTCTAACCTCAACCTAATCCTATATCAAGGATATAGATAACCTGATCTATATCAATTTGATATAGATCAAATATAAACTCTTCTCCTTGACTTAATATTATTTATTATCTGGCTATTTCTTGTATTTCCAGTCTATTTACATATAACCCTCCTCCATATTCTCTATGGTTCTGCCACATTGACCTACTTGCTGTTCCTATTACAATACTATCTCCCATTTCTGTGACTTTACTCTGGTTGGTTCCTCTTCTTGCAGTGCCCTCCTACCATACTTCTACCTCCTGGAATTCCTGGGTTTCTTCACAACTCCTCTCAATCATACATTTTACATGAGGCCTATTCATCCTAGTTGATAACATCTTGCATTACAAAATTATCTCATATTTGATTTCTGTCTAGCACATATACCTATAAAAGTAAATACTGTTTCCATCACTGAAATGTAAACTCCTCCAGAGCAACTGTTTCATTTTTTACTTTGTATCCACAGCCCTTCATGTAAGCGCTTAATAAAATTTTTTGAGTTTGCTGATTGATCATTTGAAACTCCTTAATCCCAAAGTATTTTTTTTTTTTTTTGGTTTGCCTTTTGGCGCACAGTGGACTTGAAGACAATTTCAGCATTTTCAAAAGAACCACAAACAGAAAAAAATGGTGTTATCTCAAATCCTTCCCTTCATCCTCCTTTCCCTTTCTTCTTTTCTTTTTCTTCCTTTCCTCTTTCTGTCCTTCCTTCTTTTCTTTCTTCTTTCCTTCCTTCCTTCTCTTTAACTCACTTTTCTTTTTTATATTTATGTTTACTTCCACACAGCACTGATCTTTTCCATCACATACATGTGTAAATTGAATTACTTTTCAAGATTAAAAAGCAGTCACTGACTTCCCCAAAATGTTTTCCTCCCTGCCATTAAGAAAATAAAGCTGCCCAGTGTTTGGGTGACTAATGCTTCTAGTAAAGATAAATCAACATATTAAATGAGAATAGATTTACTGTCAGAGTACCTGGGTTCAAATCTCAGTTCTGCCCCTTAATACATGGCTGACCCTGGGCAGGTCACAACCTCCCTGAGCCTATTTTCTCATCTGCAAACTTGGGGGATTGGGGGGGAAGCTACATAATCTTGATAGACTTGATGCCTTCACAGGCCTAAATGAATGATCATAAATATTGGCCCAAATTTTCAGAGGAAGAAATTAAAGATATCTATAATCATATGAAAAAATGCTCTAAATCACTTTTGATTAGAGAGATGCAAATCAAAACAACTCTGAGATACCACATCACACCTATTAGATTGGCAAACATGACAGAACAAGAAAATGATAAATGTTGGAGAGGATGTGGGAGAGTTGGAACACTAATTCATTGTCGGTGGAACTGTGAACTGATCCAACCATTCTGGAGAGCGGTTTGAAACTATGCCCAAAGGGCTACAAAAATGTGCATACCCTTTGACCCAGCAATATCACTACTAGGACTGTATCCCCAAGAGATTATAAAAATGGGAAAGAGTCCTACATGTACAAAAATATTTATAGCAGCACTTTTTGTAGTTGCCAAAAACTGGAAATCAAGGGGATGCCCATCAGTTAGGGAATGGCTGAATAAGTTGTGGTATATGAATGTAATGGAGTACTATTGCGCCATAAGAAATCATGAACAAGACTTCAGAGAGGCCTGGACGACTTATATGATCTGATGCTGAATGAAAGGAGCAGAACCAGGAGAACTTTGTGCACACCAATGACCACAATGTGCAAGAGTTTTTTCTGGTAGACTTGGAACTTTGTAATAATGCAAGAACTTAAAAAATAATAATAATTATTCCTAATGGTTTTCTAAGACAAAATGCCTTCCACACTCAGAGAAAAAACTATGGAATTCATCTGCAGAATGTAGCAGATCATGTTTGTATATGTGTGTGTGTGTATTATGTTTTGTTTTATGATTTCTTCCATTTATTTTAGTTTGTTTGTATTTTAGTTTATTTTGTTTGAAAACGTTTTCAATAGGAAAGTATATGTAGATCCTATATAGAATTGCATGGTGCCTAGGGGAGGGAAGAAGGTAGTGGGGAGTGTGGGGGGGTAAAAATCTTAAGTTTTTTGGTAGTGATTGTAGAACATTAAAAAATAAAAAAATAAATATTGGCCCAAATATAAATGTTCAGCTTAGAAAATTGTGATAGTAGATATTATGTAAAATGCAATCCATTTAAAAAGGTGATGATGTGTTTATTATCAAGATCCCTTGCTTAAGGGTCCTTCTTGATATCCATTTTTGCCTTTTGAAGTCTTAAAAAGCAAGCAAACCTGTATAAATCAGAATGGTCAAGAGGGTGGGATGTATCAGAAGGGGTGAAGTCCAGATCGGATAGTTCACTTTTTAAAATTTCTGCAAACCACATTGTATACATAATCTTATTTTCTCCTCACAACAATGTGCTCAGATAGGTGTTACTACGTTGTAAATGAGGCAACGGAGACTCAGAGAGATTAAAGAGTTAAATATCTTTTTTTGATGTATTTCATTTTATAAAACGTATTACTTTTTAATATCCGTATGTAACACATGTGGTCAGTTTGGAGGAAACAGATTTTGGATAATCTGCAAGTTTCAATTATTCATATTGCCACCATTCCTACACCCATACTACTATGGATAATTAACTACATCAATTTAAAGTCTTTTGAATGAAATTACTTTGGCTGTTTTTGCCTGGACCTCCTCTTTTGAGACACCTCCCTTCCCCTCAAACCACCAAACTGCATTCATGCAACAGGCACCAGTCAGGATAAAAGCGTCAGTTAAGTATCCAACATTTTTCCAGGAAAAAGCTCAAAAACATTTATTAGTTTTATACTAAGTTGGACTAATTCCTGGAGGAAATAGTACCGTCCCTGCTGTCATTCTCAAGTGTCTGGAATGAGCAGCTGGGTGTCAGAACAAGCCTTACCGTGTGTGTGTGTGTGTGTGTGTGTGTGAGTGGTGTGTGTGTGTGTGTGTGTGTGTGTGTGTGTGTGTGTGTGTGTGTGTGTGTGTGTGTGTGTGTGTGTGTGTGTGTGTGTGTGTGTGCTCGCGCGCGCGCGCGTGTCTGCGCGTGCCTGCGTGTGCGTGTTCGGGTGGGGAGGTGTGCGGAGTGGGCGGTCGGGCTGAGCGGAGCACCATAGGTGAAGCTCGAGGGAAGGACAGGAGGTCGCATTTCCTCCCCGCCTCTCCCCGCTGGGGCCGACACCCCTAGTGTTCCGATTGCGCCTCCAGGTCACAGACTCCTCCACTCTTCGCACAGCTCCTTCCCCGCCACCCGCCTCAGTGCCGGGATGCGCCTCGGGACGAGCTCCCGGAGGCAGCAGCGGGCCAGGGCCATGCCTCTGGAGTGATTGCCCACCGCTCCAGCCCCGCACCCTGCCCCCGCCCCCTCGGGTCCTCCTTCCAGGCTAAGGCTCGCCGGGCCACCGAGCGCTCAGTGCCCAGAAGCTGCCGCGGGGGCTGGATGCGGCCGGTCCCTGAGCTTGCGGCGAGCCGCCCGAGTCCCACCCGCGGCGGAGGCGAAGGCGGAGGCGGGGCAGCGGGGCGCAGGCAGTCCGGAGGAGGCAGACGCGGAGCGGCGCGGGCCGGGCCGCCGCGGGCCGCCCGGGCTCTCTCGCTTTCCCACCCCGGCCCCAGGAGACGCATCGCGAGCGGGGGCCCCGGCCGCTGACGCTGCCCGTGCTTGCGCCCGAGGAGGCGGCTGGCTCGGCGCTGCCCAGCCCCGGAGGGACCCGGAAGCAGAAGCGGGGCCGGAGCAGCCCGAGCCGAGCAGTGGCCCCAGCTGCCCGCCGGGGCTGGGTGCGGGGTCGGACGGCTGGATGGGCAGCGGCGGCGCCCGCAGCCGGCGGCGATGGGCGAGGAGCAGAGCACGGTGAATGCGGACGGTCCCGCCGAGGGGCGGCCCCCCGGAGGCGGCGAAGACGTAGGCGAGGAGCACACGGAGCCACGGCGGCCGCCCGGGGAGGGCAACGGGGCAGCAGGGCCCCGAGCCCCCTCTCCGGACCCGGGCGGCGGCGGGGACGGGGCTTCTCCCGAGCTTGGCAAGAGGCTTAGGAAAGCGCGCGGGCAGCCCGCCTTAGCGAGATCCACCGAGCCGCTAGATCCCCGAACTTTGCAGCAGCAGGAGGAGGAGCAGGCGCGGAGAGAATGGGACGAGTCTTCCGAGCCCGAGCTTGGGGAGAGAGCCAGTCCCCCCGACGGGCTGGTCTTGGAAGCGCTTGGCCGGCGGCGCCACCCTGCAGCCAAGAGACACATCTACTGTACGGTGTACTGCGTGGAAAACGACCTGCCCGAGGCCCCGGCCCGGGAGCAGCCTTCCTCCCCGGTGCCTCCAGCGGTCCCTTCCTCCACCACCTCCTCCACCAGCCCCGCGACCTCCCCACCTAGTCCTGACTTGTCGCCCCCCTCGGACCCTCTGGCCTTCGACGGCAGCGGGGGCGGCAGCAGCGTTGAGCTCGACTTATATCTAGCTCCTGAACCTTTTTCCGTGTCCAGCCTGATCGGAGCGCCGCCCTACCCGGGCCTGGGAGGGCTGGGGGACCCCTATAGTGCCCTCCTTGTGCTGAGCTGTCGGGTGTGTCTGGAGGATAAAGCTATCAAGCCCCTGACGTGCTGTAAGAAGGCGGTGTGCGAGGAGTGCTTGAAGCGCTACCTGAGCTCCCAGGTACCCATCCGAATCCCCGCCCCGCTACCAACCCCACCCCAGCCCCCACCCCCGTCCTCTCCCCCTCCTCTCTCTCCCTTCTTCTCTCTCCCCCTCCCTTCCACTCTCTTTTCCCCCTCTCTGCCTCACCCGCTGTCCCCCTCTCTCCCTGTCCTCCTCTTCTACTCCTAAGGAAGGGATGATGATAAGGCAATCTTCCTATGACTCCTGTCCAGTTCTCATAGCTTAGTTCTTTATTGTTTTGGCTTTGCCTTTCTGGAAGCTTGACTGTTAACTGACTTTAACCAGTGGCACTCTGGTGGCAATCTAAGATGCAAGAGTGAATCGAATGGGGTCTCAGTTTCTTTTAAGGGACAGATACTAATGTTTCAGGTCAATGATACCTAGTTATAACTGACCACATCTCATTTTGGCCCCATTTATAACTTACTGGCCAGTTACATTTTGTCCCCATTTAGAAATATGTACTCAGTTCTTTACCCAATGCTTCATTTTTCTTTTTTTTTTTTCAGAGTAAAGTGGACACAGTGTTTTCACTAAAGATGAATTCAAACAGAGCATTTTTTTTCTTATTTAAAAAAATGCCCTCAAACAAAACCTTTAAGAAGCATACCAAAGGAGTCTTGGGGAAACTTTCCGCAAAGTGTGTTCTGTATATTAGATTTTATATTAGAAAGTTTAAAGTTTTCTGCAAACTAATAGCCAACTTTCATTCATAATAGTATATTTGCTTGCAACTCGAATTTGCAAATCCTTTGCAAAGACAAGTTTAGCCATTTACATGAAGTTACTTCTCTATAAAATGTGGAAACCCTTTTATGGTCACATGGCAACATTACACACGTACTGTGTCCAATTGAACAGACAGGAAATTTTAGGTAGGCAGAATGGAATGTTAGCCAAATAATAATTTGGCTAGCACTTGAGGTTAACCAAACTGGTACAAAGGACTTTGATTTCTCTTTATGCTTTATCCAGAAGTAGGTGCCTTTAGCAGTAGTAATATCTGCTTGTTATATTTGTGAGGTTTTGTTAACTGGTTTGGAGTTCAAGCTTTGTAGGTAAAGAGTGTAACAATCAGTGTTGATCACTGATAGTACAGTTTCACTAGTAGTAATGTCTGGAAGTGTCATAATGCTATGGATGCTTATCATGCAGAAATAATTGAAAACAGCTCTGAATTATGAATTCCATTAAAAAATGGAATTTCCTGGAAAATTGCAAATGTAGCTTCAAATTTTTATTAGAGGTAAAAATGAACTTATCTCTTTTGATAATGGGAATTAAAACAAACTAATATGTATACCTTCTGTCTTTAATAATAAATTGAGATTTGGAAATCTAATAGTATTTTTCAAGAACTTCTTTACCAGTTATTTTCATTTTACAAAACTGACATTTCTTTTACATTTGTACTATGTAAATAAATGAGATCATAGGATCATAAATGAAAAGTTGGATGAACCTCAAAGGTCATCTAGTTTGACCTTCTCATTTTACAGAGGAGGAACTGAAGACTAGGAGGTTAATTGACTTGTAAAAAAGTCATACAGGTAGTAAATGGGATTTGAACTTAGGCACTGACTCCACCAGAGTCAATATACTTTAAAATACTTTCTGATGTTACTATTAAATGAAGTGTCTTTGAGCAACCCAAAATTCTAGGATTATATATTGATGTTGCTGGAAATTCTGAACTAGTTCAAAAGAAAGTATTTACCTGTTCTTGGCCCTCTAGGTACATTTTCTTTATGCCTTAATGATAGAACAAGTCTTCTAGAACATTAATTTTTGGAAAACAAATTCTCTTCCATTTTACATCACAGTATCATAACACTGAATATTATTATAGCCTGAGCAGTTTTCAGTTGACTTGAAGTTATTAACACTCAGTCACCAATCTCTTCCTATAATTTGGTGTGTGTTCATTATCTACATCCTGCCCCTTTCTTTCAGTGCTTAGAACTCTCAATTCAATGAATATTTATTAAATACTACTGTACACAGTGGTAGTCACTGGAGGATATACTAAATCTAATACCTACTTTCATGAAATTTACAACTTCTTCCATCTTTTTAAAGGCCTTATATTGCATCTGAGCTTCTGATATTCAGCAAGATTTACAGCCTGATACTGTAGGCCTTTTGCAGTCTATAAAATGAATATAAAAGATTTCAAATTAGTCATCATCATTCATTTTACTCTTCATTTTCTTTATAAATTTCCTTTGGACCAGATGCCCAATATGTTATTTGAGAGGGTTTTTAGTGTAAGGAAAAGATTACAGGGTACCTATTAAACATTTTACAAAAACTTTAAAAGTACATATTAAATGTTGATTGAAGTATTGCCTGGTTAAATTAATGTCTTCCTTCTTTCCTGAGATATCAAAAGTTTTTGAAAGGAGACTTTCAAATCCAGAAGAAATGGGCTTGGTTTTGAGGGGGATGTTGGTTTTACCTCTATTGGTTCCAAAGGCTCTTTCTATGGTGAATAACTGGAGGCTGGCTGTCAATATTTCAACTCTTTAACTATGGCAATTTAGGCTAAGCCTCAGTATCATGATATTATGATTTAAATTATAATAGAATTTCTTTTTTATTTTCAAAACACAATTGTTAATGCCTTAGATAACTTTGTGTAGCATAGTGAGAGAATACAAATAGAGACTTCAGAGAGAAATTGTTTGGCAATATAGTTGCAATCAGCCAATTCTTGAATTATATTTTGAAAGGATTAACTGAGGAGATTGTAAATTATTTGTTTGTATTTTAGAAGATACCATATAACCAAGGAACCTCACTAAGTCACAGAAGGACTCTCATACTAGAAACTAAAATTGGTTTAAATGTATTTTATTTATATGAATGATTAATGATGATGCCTTCATCCATCCAGTGACCCATGCCAAGTGGGTTGGAAATCGCATCAGTAAAGAGGGTCTTATGTATCCAAGATCCTTTTGTGATTTTACTTTTAAGAAAAGAATTCTCTAACTTGAATGACTTGTATTAGATCTTAAGTAAAAATTATCTAGGGAAAAAAACCTTTTCATAATTTATACATTCATTATAGCTAACTAGCTTGTTCAGATTTCAAAAATTCTCTCCCATCTTTTTGTGTTACTAGTATCTCATTGTGGTTTGGTTATGACCCTGAGTTCTCCAAGTTCATGACAATAAAGCTCAAGTTCTGACAAGTCCAGCCAAGCCATAAAGGCTCTTACAGTGTGAGCCTGACTGTGTCTGCCATCTTATAATGAGTCTAGCTACCTTTAGAGATGCTTGTTAGCAGCAGTTTGGACATAAAGGGATTACTTTCATGTTTTTGTCACAGGAACTCATGAAGACAACCTTCTTTTGTGAGGAGGGAATGTCTACTTTGAAGGAATCAGAAACCTTTTGGTTGTGATAATTAACAATTACATGAAGGAACATGGCTTCAGAAGATGTACCAAATCACTCTCCTTGGCTAAGGACTTGAGAAAATTCTGCGGTACAGTTTAGAGTTTGAACTATTAAAACATTTGAATAAAAAAAGAAGAGAATTAGAAATGCTAAAAAAAGCTTTTAAAAGTTGGCCTAGCAGCTGCTAGTGTATCTTTTACTTCTCAGCTGAGTATTCCCCTGGATTGGCAGATGGCTCTGAATTATAACTTCTAAACCTGTGCAGTAAGCAGAAGAGATACACTTCTTATACAGAGACATTTCTTGTACAGATTGTGAACAAAAGCAGCTGCTGAAGTGATTTCTAAAAATGACTAGGGGGACACCCTAGAATCAATAATGTAGAGGTGAAAGAAAGATTGGGGATTCTGTCACTAATCCCTAGGTCATCTAGTACGACTTGGGTAAAAATGTAATTTAAAATATATTTTCTTTTAAGTCTTATGGCAGCAAGAATATTTATAGATACTATATTACTGTGTCAATATTTATACTATTTATAGATATTGTATTACTCTTACTACTATACTTTGCTCACATCAGTATAGACTTTAAAAGCTATCTCATTCATACATATCATACTCAAGTTAATTCATATACCCTACACTAGGTGTGGCTTTGAAATCCCTAAAATCATGAAAAATAAATCATAGCTGGTATCAGTTTTGAAGTGATGACCTTTGACCCTTTGAAAAATGGACATTAGTGCATGCACAATCATTAATTGAGTTTTTGAGGTATTTTACTACTAATTTTCATGTTGTGTCTCATATGCCCTCCTTTGTCTTTCACGTTCATATTTATTCTTTCTTACTACTTACTGACCTTATCCTCTTTCTCTTCCTTTTTTTCCCATTCACACCCCTTTTCCTTCTTTTCTCCTTTTTTTTCCCCTCTGTGAAATTAATAGCCTAACTTAGTAGGAGTAGGTAGTGATTTTGATTTTTCTAGGGTGTGTTCCTATTCTCTGCTGAAATTTTTATCCCACATAAGCAAGGCATTATCGGGAGAGACTACTCATGTTTTTCCTGTCACATTAACTGTCTAGAGTTATAAATTGATCTGGACAGGGGTTCTGAACCTTTATATGTGTCACACATGGATCTTGGGTAGCATAGTGGATAGACAGATTGACCTGCAGTCAGAAAGAGTTCAAATCCAGCCTCAGATCTAGCTCCATGATCTTGGGCAAGTCATGTAACCATTATCTGCCTCACTTTACTCATCTATAAAATAGGGAGAAAATAGCATCTATGACATCCCAGGGTTGTTGTGATGTTAAATGAGAAGGTATTTCTAAAGCTCCTTGCAAACCTTAAAGCACTGTTTATAAATAAATCTCTATTTCTTATGGGTCCCTGAGGATGTTTAAAATGTGGTAAAATACAAAGGAATAGAAAGCTGATTATACTGAAATATAGTTATCAAAAAAAAGTTCACAGGTCCCATGCACATAATCCAGGAAGAAAATCTTACATTTTATCCTTGCCTTTTTTATTTGCTCTCATTTGACCAATTTCCCTCACTTAAGTAGATATGAGTAGTATATATATATATATTAAGTATATATAGTATATATGTTGTTTTATTCCTTTACTGTAGATAGAAATAATAATTTTATACTTGCAAAGGACTTTAGGGAGTATCTAGTTCATGGATCTCCTACCTAGGAACCTGTAGTTAATGATCCCTTTGTCCACATGAATATGTAATTAGATTTTGATAGAATAAATAATATATTTGTGCAAATAGATGAGTGCAACAAATTTAAAACAAAAATAAAAATTGACTTTGAGACCACAGATACAGTCCAAACCTCTCTCTCTTTTTTTTTTTGCAGATGAGGAAACTGAGACCCAGAGAGGTTGAGATTTGCTGAAGGTCACACAGCTAGTTGGCAGAACTATAATTAGAATCCAGGTGAGGCAGCATAGTATCCCTGGTTTTGGAATCAGAAGAACTGGGTCTAAATTCCAGCTTTGAACCAAACTACCTTGTATTCCTTTGGGAAATTACCTTACTTTACCCATCTGAAAAATAAGAAGGTTAGACTAGATTATCTGAGGCCACTTGTAGCTCTAAATCAGTTTACCCTCACTGATTTTGTGGCCTCTTGTTTCTCTGAACATTACCCTTTCCATTATGCTACCGGGTCTCAGATATTGCTAGGTCCCCCAGACACTATATACTGTTCTTTATATTTCATCCTTATGAGAAATAGAGAATGAGGGTAATTTTTTAATTTTTAGATCATAAACAGAAGAGAGAGGGGAGAAGGTATGCCATTTTTTTCTTGAAGTTAGTGCGAGAAGATTTCTGGATGGATGATGGATTCATAGAATACCCAGAAAACTTGGAGTCCACTCTCAGTAACCTATACTCTCAACTGGTAGTAACAAATAAACCCTCACTCTACCCCACTATCTCAGATAGGCAGGGTTCTCTTTCTCCTTTTGAAGCAATTTTTTACTTGGTAATTTGATGTAACATCAAGGACCCTGATATACACAAGAGGGCCTGCTGTACAGGTTCTTAGATCTACTTTTCTTAAAGGAAAGCAACTTTTGAGGGGTCAACAATCTACTTTAATCAAGCACATATATCATTCACTTAGTTTAGGGGGAAGAGAAAATACAAACAGAAATTACAAGCAGAAAGACCGGCAGACAGGGCTTCCATAAGCAATACATACATCACAAATCAACAGACAGATCCAACTGTCTGACCATACATAACATAGGTACCAGACAGAGAATCACCAACATCTGGGTTTTCAAAGTGGTGGGGGGCAGGGTGGGTGGTAGGGGCGTTGGGGGGTGTCCTTAGCAGCTGCCCAGAGTTTCATTTGGCCAAGCAAACACTTCCAATGAATAAGACTCAAAATAAAACCTCACCTCAAACTATTTATACACTTTTCAGAGTCAGAGGGCATCACAACCCTGCAGAATCAGTGCCTCATTAGAAAATTAACAAAAGGTCTGGGCCTTCCTATAAAACAAATCTCCTCTAATCAGGCTTCCCTTCTCATTAACATAATTAACATTATATTTGGATAACTAATAACCCTTATGTTAGGTATAATCAGATCATACTTTTTATATTGGAGGCGAAGTTATAAAGCATACAGCCATTCATTCTAGAGTGACTTTTAGAGTGTATGTGTCTAAGAGGTTTTTTGCTACTTGCATATTTGCCCCCCTCTACATTGTTTCATAAATCATCATAAATGATCAATATTTATGCTGAAAGTTGCACATTTTTATTGTTACTTTGACTACATTATTGCTACTTTTAACAACATGCTTAGTTTCTGCCATTTATAAGTTGTTTCTGAGTTTTTGTAGCTGTTTTTGTCATCTCCGAAACACTTCTTTAAAACTAGGCAGGAAAATATTTGTATATTTTGTTTTTTAGAAGGTCAAAGCCATGTGGATCTTAAAATCTATTGAATTTTAGATCTATAAGGAAGCTGAGCAATCACCTAGACTAACAGTCCATTTTTTATGTGTGAAGAACTCTGATTACCGTAGAGGTCCCTGTGACTTGCCCATAGTCACACAGCTAACCTGGCTGGAAGGCTAAGCAAGTTTTTTTTTAAACCCCAAATTCAGTGCTTTTTCCGTATCACATTGATTCTCTCCAGTGGCAGCTGGGAATATATCTAGTTAAAATTTATTAAACTTAATGCTAATAATTTCTTTTTATCAAAATTTACTAAATAGGCTACATAAAGGCAACACTAAGCAATGAGTATATTTAAATTTCTTATGTGTCTTTTTGAAGCTATGAAATACATTATTTGTTCAGCTTCATACCTTGAGACAACGTATAACTTTTCAGTCAGTATTGAGTGACTTCATTATCATTTATTTTGTGCAAGGTACAGTGGTAGACACTGTTAGGATCCGTAGAAGTGTAAGGCCCTAAGGACTGGGTCTGATTAGCTGGAACAATGTAAAATGTGTACACACATAGAAATAGAAACAAAAATTGGGGGGGAAACCCCAAGATAACAATAACAACATGTGCCAAATGAGGAAGTCACTGAGATGTGCTATTTAAAATGTGACTTAGACTAATGCAAAACAAATGGAAATTATCTGTAGTAGTTTGTTTTGAAGAACTTGTCCATATTGCCAATACTGTGAAAGATTTTTTTTTTGGCAGGTTTTTTTCGGGAGTTTATCATTTAGGGGGAAAAGATGAGGTGACTAGTGATAGTAATCAAAAAAACTTGATTAATTCTTGGTTTTTGTAGTCATCAAGTACACTCAAGTTAGCAGTTTTCTTCCTGTATAATCAAATAATCCTCCTTGAATCAGGTTTTATCTTTAAAAAATGAATTCAGTAACCTTTAAGAACTGTGTACGCTAAAAGTAACTCTGGATTTTTAAACAAATTGTCAAAAAAAGACAGTTGTGAGAGCATTAGTAAGCCCTTTCCCTTGGGTATTTGAGTTGTATCTTTTATGTTTCCTTTCCATTTATTACTTTCTGAGTTGAATTTGGCCTGGAATTTAAAGACCTTGAAGCACTAACATATCAATTGACATAGTGCATCTTTTTTTTATCTGTAAGTAAAAAAAAAATAGAGATAGTAGGATGAAAAGTTTTATTTTAAAGTGAAATTATAGCATTTTAGTGTCAGTTGACCTCTTTGTCCTTCTAGAGTAGGAAATAAAGTATTACTTTTCTAGGTAACTTTTCTTTCTGTTTGAACTAAGGACCAGCTTGATCTTCCTGGTTCAGCTCCATAGGATGAGAAACCTTCTGATCAAAGAGGGAGAGAAAACTTTTCTTTGGCTGCTTCCTTTTGAGGAAAAATGGACATATTCCTTTACTGTCTACATAGACCCAGAAAAGGCCTACTTATTATTCTCAACCTCTAATATGCAATTTGAGGGGTAATGTTTTAGTCGGTTAGAGGAGCATTCTTAATCCTTTATGTTTGATATTAATGGATCTGCACTTATGGATGTGAGTTTCCCTCCACTGGTGCACATCTTAACCTTTTCATACCTTTTCAGTTTGTGAGGTCTTTGCCTGTGTCCTACTACAGAGGATCTGCCTAACATGTTAGAAGTCTTTCTCCAGTTCTGTTAACATTTGATGAATACCTTCTTTTAGCACTCAAGTTGCTATCTAGTCTCTTGCTACATGAATATCCCACTTTCTTTTCTGTGATGATGGTACTGGCTTGCATGCAAGTCAACACAGACAATATGATACAGTCCACTCTTCCCAGAGTACACCGCTATTCTCCTTTGCATCCACTGAAATGTTTATTCTCCCGAGATTTTGGTTCTTCATAATTTATAGACAGAATGCATCACTGGAAAAATGCTTCCCTTAAACAGATGGACTTGTAAGATTTGGAGCTAGAAGGGACCTTAGAGAGCATCAAATTCAAACCCCTCATATTACAGAAGAGGAAATGGTAATCCAGAAAAATTAAGTGATTTCCCCAAGATCACACAGGGGAAAAAACATTAGACCCTTGTCATTTCTCACCTGCCTGCGCT
This sequence comes from Bettongia penicillata ogilbyi, assembly GCA_023548195.1. Lineage (NCBI taxonomy): Eukaryota > Metazoa > Chordata > Mammalia > Diprotodontia > Potoroidae > Bettongia > Bettongia penicillata. The sequence continues at coordinate 511,276 of JAJHZJ010000227.1, forward strand.
ACTTTGAAACTTATCTGACTCTTATCACCTTGTCCTAGGTAATTCTTACTGGGAGAATCTCATCAATCTGTAAGATGTCATCAGTCTTGAGACTTCCCCTCATCACTACTCTCCATCTCTCTGATTGGAGGGTAGAGAGTGAACAATAAAACTTCTAAGGGGAGAGCCTGGGTCAGAATATCTCATTTCTCACCTGGCTGCACTACTTTCAGATTTCTCTTATCTCCTTTTTTATGTTGTTTTCCGACATTAGATTCTAAGCTCCTTGACTGTAGGGACTGTCCTTTTAGCGCTTAACACAGTGACTGGACCTTAGTAGGTGCTTAATAAATGTTTGTTGATTGGTTTTTTTGATTTGTATCCCCAACACTTAGCATAATGCCTGGCATATAATAAATGCTTAGTAAGTTTTTATTGACTATCATTAAATGAGATAGGATTCCAGCCAGGTCTTCTGACTCTAAAATCAGTCCTCTTTCTGCTATTTCACAACTTCTGTCATTTTCTGTAGGAGGTGGTTTAATATTATTGGAAGTGCTATAGTTTCCCAAATGATCCAGCCTGATCTCTTGCTTCTGTTAAGTTTGGGGCCCAGTTCATCTGCAGTACCTGGCTAAGGTGGATGTGGTTTGGACTATCTCGATGAGTTGTTCATATAAATGTTTGTCAAAATTTGGGTGCCATATGTTCTTCATCCTTTGGAGCTGTTCCTATATGGCTTCCAAGCTGACCATTGGTGATATAGAGACTAATTGGTTATTGATCTAGAAGTAATATTGTGTAGTATATAGAAAGAAGCCTTAGGACTAGAAAGACCTGGGTTCAGTGCTACCTGACATTGACCGACTGTGTGGCCATGAGCTTCTCAGTGCTGTAGACCAATCCTCTAAGACTACATATATATGTGTGTGTATATATATATATGTATGTATGATATATGTATGTATGTATGTATATGTATCTGGGTGGTAATGGATATTTCAGTCTGATTTTTGACATGAGTTCTCTATGTATTTTATAATAATAAGAGCTCTCATTTGTACAGCATCTTGGTTATTCTCACTTTATGAAAGGTGAAACCAAGGCCTAAGAGATTGATTTTCCTAAGATCCCATGAATAGTTAGTAACATTCATAGAGGATTAGGTGTTCTAACCCTCTGACTACAAGAACTGTATTCTCTTCTCTGTACCATTTAGTTTGTAGGTGATTCTTTTAGTCTTTACTAAAATAATCCTAATTAGCACATCATGGTCCTGTAACATTATTCACTTTGGTTAGAACATGTAGTCTGTTTTTGAACCATTTAATAATGATTCATCCAATTTTAAGCAAGATTTACATAGAAACTGCTATCAGGAAAAGAAACATTTTCTTTTGTAAATGGTTTGACTACAGCATGCTGGACATTTATAAGTAGCAGTATGTTGTTTCAACAATTCCACCGTTCTTTACTTTGAAATGGTAATAAGATTTAGGAAAGACACTTTCACTGAGACTAAAAACCTCTAAACCACTTCAGCTTTTTACCATTCTGGTCTCTCCTACAAGTCAGTTTCAAAGCATACTTATGTTTTTCATTTGCCTTTTATTATATCCAACTTTTTACATAACTGTTGTCCTACTTTTTTGTTATCTCTATATAATTTCAGAAAGTGTATGTGTATAATTTTAGGGAAAATGGGAATTGTTTAACAAAATTGATATTAGACTCATGGTGTTTTATTTTCCCAAATTTAATCCTCCTCATTTATTTCTGTTGATGCTACTGTCATCCTTTCAGTCACTGTAGGCTCATATCCTTGGAAATTTTTTTGAGTTCTCCCTTTTTCTCACCCCGCTTGTCCAACTCAGTATGAAGTCCTATTGATTCCATACCTATAGTCTCTCTCAAAAAGTCTTCTCATCTCTACTTCTATTGGAATAACCCTAATTCAAGTCTTCATCTTTTCTTGAACAGACAATTGTAATACCTCCCTAACTTTTCCTAAGTCTAATATTCTTCCTAATGCACAACTCTGATAAAAGCTAGTCCTCTACTCTAAAAGCTTTTGGTGATTCTCCATTGTCTGCCAAATAAACAGTCCATCTCTTGTCTTGGCATTCAAAGCCCTCTGCAGACTGGCTTTGATCTACCTTTGTAGCCTTGGCTCATACATCTTTATTTATTGTTCAGTTCTAGACCTCAAATGAACTATTCCCTCTTCCACTAGTCAAACTGCCCTCTCTGTGCACACATTGTTCTCCATGCTCACGGTGGGCTCCCTTCTTCCTAATTTCTCATTTCTGTACCTTTATTTGTTGAAATCTCTTCCTTTATCCCCTACATCCCTTTCTTATTGTGTACTTGTTTTCCTCCCCCCATCCCCCAAATCAATTCTAAGCTTTCTGAAAGTAGATTCTACTACATATCTCTATCTCCTGCAGAGTAGCCTATACACAGGAGAAACAGTTTTTTTGTTGAATTAAGTAGTTGTGTATATTCATAATCATTACTTGAAAGTATAATATCTAGGCCAAAGTAACCTGGGCCTTTCAAATAAAAAATGAAGGCACCAGATTTTATGGGTTGGTAGGAGGCTTCCATTAAAGGAAATAGAGTTGCTACTTGAATAGTTAACCATTTGATTATGTAACAGTGTAATATGATGGAGTAAGAAATCTTTTCCTGGTTCTAGTTGAAGATCAGAATACATGAAGCAAATGAGTAGATGGCCATTTTCTTGGCTCCTGTAACTCTAGATGCTGGGCTTATTCACATAAATGGCTAATCCCTTTCTAAATCTTTCTAATCTATTTACTTCAATAATATCTTGCCACCATAAGGTCCATGGGTTAATTATATGCTGTGTAGCAAATTGCTTCCCTTTTGTGCTGTTGGTTTTCCCCCTGTTTCCTCAGATACTTGTTACCCTCACCAAAAAGTATTTACCATGCACTCACTTGCCCAGGGTACAGAACAAGCTAAACAAACACAGACCCTGCCCTTTAGTTACTTAATAATCTAAAATAGGAAAATAAAATAAGTTACTGTTTGTTGTAGTTTTCAGCATTTTAATTAATGCCATTTCATCCCTAGTGTTAATTTTTTCTAATTTCTACATTTTGTTCCCCCTCCTCTTATCAAATAAATCCAGGTGTTGAGATCTGTTCCAGTCACTATCATATAATCAAGGAGCACCATATGCTGAACATTGTCTTAGATCCTGGGGACAGAGTGACAGAAATCCCAAGTCATTCTGTTAGCAGAGACGACATGGACAAATAGAAGCATATGAATACATATATTTATACATACACAGCCACACACACATGGACACACAATAAATAGGAAGTGGTTTGGGTTGAGGATGCACTGGCAGCTGGAAGCATCAGGAAGGAGACTAAGACAACTAGGTAATTCATGGCATAGAGTGTTCACCTGGAGTGAGGAATACCTGCGGTCACATCAGCCTCAGACATTTGCCAGCTGCTGGAGCCTGGGCAAGTCACTTAGCCTCTGTTGGACTCAGTTTCCTCAACTATAGCACTACTTCACGAGGCCATAAAGATGGCTGAACAAGAGCTTGGTCAGACTTTGAGGATGCCAGCGTCACTAACTGCATCCAGTGTCTCTGGACTTCAGTAACTCTGGAAGAGAGAGTGAGGCTGATGACTTTGTACAACTGCTTCACCTAAATCCTGTTCACTAGGAAGTTAAGACATCACCCCATATTGTTGTGGTCCACTGCAAACACAAAGGGCCACTACCACCCACAACCTCACAAACTTGTGAGGAGCACAATGCCTGGCACATAGTAGGAGCTATAAAACTACTTGTTCCCTTTCCTGCCCCTTCAGCCATATTTTGATGGAAAGGATCTGAGAGGTAGAGGGGAGAAGAAAGTGCATTTCAGGTATGGAAAACATACTGTGCAAAGGAAGTGTCAGGAAGGGGAGTGCATGCATGATGACCACTAAGTAAGCTGGTGTTGCTGGATCGCAGAGTTCATGAAGAAGAGTAATGCATAGTAAGACTGGAAAGATAGGTTAGAATAAGATTGTGAAGGTTTTAATTGCTCAACAGGAAAGTTTGCATTTGATCCTAGAGGTAATAGGGAGCCATTGGAGTTAACTGAGCAAAAGAGCGATATGGTCAGGTCTATATTTTAGAAAAATTGCTTTGACAATAGAAGATGGATTACGAGTTGTTCAATCACATCTGACTATATGTGATATCATTTGGGGTTTCTTGGCAAAAATACTGAAGTGGTTTACCATTTCCTTCTCCAGTTCATTTTACAGGTGAGGAAACTGAGGCAAACAGGGTTGAATGACTTGTCCAGGGTCCCATAGCTTGTAAGTGTCTGAGGCACTTTGAACTCATGAAGATGAGTCTTCCCAAGCCCACTGTGCCATATAACTTCCCCAGATTGCAGAGAGGAGAGATTTGAAATAGAGAAGGCAATTAGGCTACTTCAGGAGTCCAGTAGAGCGTAAGCTTCTTGAAGACTGAGTCTGTTTCATTTTTTTGTTGCATTCCCAGCACCTGGAACAATTCCCAGTACATGTGGTAAGTGTTTATTGAATTGAATCCCCTGAGTGAAATCCAGAGACTCTGATGTGACCAGAACTTATTAGCCACTGTCACTAGGAAGGTTTCCCTAGGTTGAGAGGGTTTTAATTCTTTTTCCACAGAACTATACAATATATGGAGCATTGTATGTTCTCTCCTTGGAAAACCCCACTGATTCTTCCTTTCCTGAGAACTCTACCCTCTTTTTAAGTTTTAACCATTTTGAAGTCAAACTTCAACCACTTCCTTCATAATGAACAAATTTTCTTTTGAAGCTCCTTTCAAAGTAGTTTTTTTTTCTTAAAACCAAAGTGAAAAATGTTCTCTGGTATTTCCATATATTACTACTTCCATATACTACTATTTCCATATATTACTAAATATAGTGTTGTGCCTCTATAACTTTCAAGAGTATTTTGTATTAAACAAAGAGGGAACCCTGGGTACATACTAAGGCAACCCAGTGATACTAGAGCTGTACAGATCTGCCACATGCAAACTTATTTAGGGTACATCTGAAATTTGGCATCTTGTGAGAAATAAATAAGTGGTCTCAGGGTAAAGGAGGAGGAATTTAGGAAAGCTTTCCAGGAATGTACTGAAAGAAATGCTTCTTTTTCTAGGTCTTTGCTTCTGTTGTTTCTCAGGCCAAGTCACATTTTGAAAGTGATACAGTATGTTGTTTTTTTTCTCTTAAAAAGGAACAGAAGTTTTGGACTGTTCAAAACACATTTGGTTGTTGTGTTTTTAAAATCAAAAGAGAATGACACATTAGATTATTTAGAGCATGGAGTTAACAAGACCTAGGTCAGGGTTTCAGTCTGTAGGAGTAGCTTGGGTGAGTAAGGAGGAGTAAATAGTAAGAAGGAAAAACAGCATTTATAAAAGGAAGGCCTAGGTTCAAGTCCTTTGTCTGATTCATACTAGCTGTGTGACAGCAGAGAAGTCACTTACTTTGTGATGCCTCCAGGCCACTCTCCCGTAAGTCACAAAGAGAGTTAGCACACCAGCACTTCCTAACATCAATACAATTACAGGTCCTAAACCTGCTCCATTCCTTCATGACTCACACCGCACCCTCCACACCCCGAAAAAACACCAACAACCAGCAACCAAGCAGGCTGCCTAGGGAAGCTTCTTGATGTGGTGGAAGGAGTGTTCAACTTGAATTCAAAGGACCGAAATTCCAATTCTGTTTCCGCTTGGGTTACTTAACCTGTAGCACTTAGTTTTGTTAACCATAAAATGGGACCTTTGGGGAGGGGGTCTGTAAGGTTCATTCAGACTCTAAATAAACGAATGTCTCTAAGAGCTGTGACTACCCAAAAACCACACAAACCTACACATGTGGACACACAGTATTTATTATGGGCAATGCTGCTAGGTGCTGAGTGAAGGAAAATGATAAATGCAATGACCCCTGGTCCTTTATACTGACCAAAAGTATATCAGGATACCTTCCGCTGGCCACAGAAGGCATGGGTGAAGACCTGGCAAGATTCTCAATATGATTTCATCACTAATTATATTTCTGCGCTCTAGGCAAGGTATGAAAATTGTTCTCCCTCTTCCCTTGTATTCTACCTCACCGTACAAAAAAATGCTGTTTTATCTCTTCAGAGTATTTTCTTTCTATTTGGAAGTGTGGCAACAACGTTGAAACAGAATCACAATTATAGAGATTCAGCCACAAATTCAGTGACTGCTGTAAAAAACCTAACAACGGGAATAGTGTGAGCAAAAAGAAATCCCTCGTGGTCTTGCCCTGGCTGGCTGCTGCTTTCGTTCTGCTCTAGCACTTCTGGAAAGACAACTCAAACGACACATTCTAAAGAGTGAAGAGCACTGAACTTAGAGAAAGGAGTTGTTGTCCCAGGATTTAGTATCTAGACCACTGGAGTTTAGGTAGTATAAGATAATCAAAGGAAATGGGAAAGGAAAAGAACCGAAGAATTTGATCAGAAGGAGTTTCTTAGCTGGTTTGTATTTAGGATTTACTTTGTATGTAGCACTGTTTGTAGAAGAAAATGAGGTAGAAAAGTTTGGGATTGTTGAAGGAGGAATTAAGGGATGTAAGGTAGGTAAGCTTCCTGGCTGCCCACCAGGAAAGTGTTCAACAAAATAACATGATAGAAGAAGGAAATCATGTTCTAGTGGACACAGAATGTTTGATTTGGAGTTCAAAGATTTGAGTATAGATGGCTCTTTTACTAAACTTGCAGCTTGAGCAAGTCCTTTCATCTCAGAGACTCAGTTACCTCATCTGTAGAATGTGGATAAGAATACACTAGTATATACTTCACAGTGTTGTTATGAAGAACAAATGAGATGATACGGGCAGAGTACTTTTTAAAGTAATATATAAATTGAGTTTAGGTCAGTTCAATAGTCATTTATGAAATGGCTACTCTGTATAGAATTATAGTAGGTGCAGGGGACTTAAAGGCAAAAATTAAATAAACTCTACTTGGGAGAAGCTTATATTATGCTCTTATGGAGAGTTACTTTAATGACAGCATGTCTATATGTTATGTTATAGAAGGTGTGAAAATGTTTTAATGCCAACAAACAGAATGTCCCTATAGGGTAGCTGAAGCCACAGAAGAGTGCTGGACCTATAGTCAGAAAGACCTGAGTTCAGATCCAGGCTCAGCACTTACTAGCTGTGTGGTAAAGTCACTTAAATGACTGTTCGCCTCAGTTTCCTCAACTGTGAAATGGGGATAATAGTAGCACTTATTCCACAGAGTTGTTGTGAGAATCCAGTGAAATAATATTTGTTTAAAAAAAAAGTGCTTAATGCAATATCTGTCACAAACTGGTGTGTTGTTCGTTCATCTCAGTTATGGCTGACTCTTTGTGATTTTCTTGGAAAAGGTACTGAAGTGATTTGCCATTTTCTTCTCCATTTCATTTAACAGATGAGAAAACTGAGGCAAATGGATTAAGTGACCTGCCTAGGGTCTAGTAAATATCTGAGACCATATTTGGACTCAGACTTTCTTGCCTCCAGGCCCAATGCTTTATCTACTGTACCACTGTATTAAATGTTTATTTCCTTCCTTCCTTCCATCCCAAATATACTAGGATTTCTGATTTTCTGTGTCATAAAATTGAGATTCCCACTGTAGCTGAGGTTTCCACTCTCAGGATCTGCTTTCATGTTTGACCTGCATATTCCCTCTAGCTATGTGTCTATTCAAGACTGGTCAAGCCCTTGGGCAGGAAACATAGGAGAAGCTTTTGGCTTAGTTTGTTGCATAATCAAGCTCTGTTTTTATTACTGATTTGAATCTGTTTTCTTGACTACACTGCTCTGCCCATTCGGTTCCTATGGATCTGCCAGTTTCTGGCTGCCTGCCCAGCCCTTTGAGCATCTGCTTAGCTTTTCAGTATTTGTGTTTTCGTGCCTACCTTTCTGATTTTTGCTCACAAGCCTTGCTTTAACTAAAGTATCTGAATGTGTCCTGACTTCCTATTGCTTACTGACCTTTGCTTTGACCAGACATCCGTCTCCTGGATCCATCCTTGTTCTCCCAACCCTTGATGTTTCCATTCTGAGGTCCTTATCTCATATCCATGACCCACCACTTTCTCCAATTCTAGTGCTAAAATCAGGACTTTAAAAGTAATCTTACTTTTTATTTTGAATTTAATGAGTGTGTTTGTGAGTGTGTGTGTATGTGGGAGGGTGGGGCAGCGGGGGGAACATTTCCACATATAAAATAAAATAGGAAAAGATGTTTGTATATAAAACTAGGTATCTGTTATCGATTACCTTAAAAATACATGCAATATAAATATAGTATATTACTTTCAAAGCTGTCTTACTTATCTATATGTCCTTCAAACTTCAGTATTTTCCAATTTTTAAAACGTTTCTTTTCTTTCCTCATTTCTTTTTTTAGGGGGCCTATGCTAATGCTAGGTTCCTTCTCCTTAGCGAGTTCCTCATCCTCAAATTAAAAAAAAGAAAAACACTACTTGTGTAATAAATAAGTATAATCAAGCAAAACAAATCCACATTTTTGCCATGTCCAAACAGGTATGTCTCATAGCTTGGATCCATTGCCCCTCTTGCAGGAAATAGGTAACAAGTCTCATCATCAGTTCTCTGAGATTGAGGTTGGTCATTTCATTTATAAGAATTTTAAGTCTTTCAAAATTGTTTTCTTTCCAGTGTTGCATAAATTGTTCTCTTGGTCTTCCTTACTTTATTCTGCATCAGTTCATACAGATCATCTTGAATTTCTCTGAAACCATCCCATTTTTTTATAGTGCTGCAACGGTATTCCTTTGCAGTCTCTAATTGATGACCATTCTTTTAGTTTCAAATTCTTTGCCAGCACAAAAAGAGCAACTTAACACTGTTTTGCGAATATGGACATTTTCCCTTTTTCTGTGGTCACTTTGGAGCATAGGCTAGGAGTGGCATTACTCGGTTAAAAGTTATGCATAGTTTAGTGCCGTTTTGAGTATAGTCCCAAATAGCTTTGAGAATGGCTATATTATTCCATAGAATACCAGTGTTCCTGTTTCCCTACAATTGTCATTTTTATTTTTACTCATCATTGCCAATCTGATAGGGGTAGAGTGGAACCTCAGAATTGTTTTCTTTTGCATTTCTTTCATTACTAGTGATTTAGGACATTTTTAATACAGTTGTTGATAGTTTCTATTTCTTCTATTTAGAACTGCCATTCCTAAACTAACCATGTATTTACCCAGCAATGTCTCTTGTTCTTATATATTTGAATCAATTCCTTTGTATATCTTGGATAGTAAACCTTTATCAGAGAAATTCTCTACAAATATTTTTCTCCATTAACTGTTTCTATTGTAATTTTAACTTCATTGAATTTATTTTGGCAAAAACTATTTTAATATTATATAACCAGATTCTCCATTCTGCTTTCTGGGATCTTTTCTGTCCTCTGTCTAGTCATGAACTTTTTTCCTATCAGATCTTCTTGCAGTTTCATTCTACCACTAGTTCTTCAGGTCTGTTTTCCAATGGCTTCTACATATCCTGTCTTCTTTTGGTGTACAACAGTGTGATTCAAAGTGGAATTCTGTGTTGACAAGTAGGGAAGGCAGGGGGAAATGGATGCAATATTCCTTCCCCCTGCCCTATCATTTTAAGCCTTATACCTTCATTAGAGAACGTTTATACCAGCTATAATCCCTTCCCTTCCAAGTAGCTCAGAATTGTTATTCCCTGTGAGTTATAGGATTATAGGATTGAATGTGGAGTTATTCTAGACATCATATACTTATACTCTCATTTGTTTTACAGGTGAGGAAACTGAGATCCAAAACAGTGAATGACTTAGCAGGATCACATAATAGCAGGACCAAGTTTTAAATGCAGGTCTCCTGACTTCAAGTTTAACGTTCTTCCTATTATATCACATTTGTGTCATCTTTCCCTTATAATTTGATATGTAGTTTATGTATAGAACCATTTACAAGCAAAAAGCTTAATGGCAGAAAGATCAGTGATGCTTGCTGGACCAACCTCTCATTCTTTGAGGGAATCTTTCCTGTGTTGTTCATTCTGTTTTAACTAGTTCTTTTTACTGAGTTTCTTTGAATATCCTTGCCTAATCACTGTTTGGTTCAGAAACCAATTTATTCCAATTTGATTAGTCATCAAGTACTATCACTTTTTAATTAGCCAAGCAAATAAACATTTATTAAGTGCTTACTATATGCCAAATACTGTGATAAGTACTAGAGATATAAAGAGGCAAAAAATAATCCCTGCCCTCAAGGAATTTACAATCTTCTGCCGAAGACCACATACAAACACAATTATACTGGATAAATAGGACATAATTAACATAGGGATTAAGAATTAAGAGAGGTTGGAGAAGGCTTCCTGTAAAACAAAAATGGGGGAGGATTTTAATTGGAACATAAAAGAAGTAAAGGGAGTTCAGTAGTCTGAACAGAGGAGAGATAGTGTTTCAGGCCTGAAGGACAGCCAGAGAAACATCTTGTTTTTTTCTAATGTTGTTTTCTCATTATGTTGGTTCTACTGTCACTACCTATAATAATTATTTTTAAGGGCTCCTAGGTCAAGGCTTAATAATCGTCCATGCATACCAAACTATATTTCATTTTTACTTTAGCTTTTTTTAAGACTAGGAAACAATGATTCAAAAATAACTACTTTCTTGCTCTTTAAGCCGAAAAGATTGATGATTTTTTTCCTGTTCTTATATATGTGTGCTTCATAAAGTTCTAAACTATTTCATGTACAGCATTTCTCTGATAATTTATGATGAAAAATTCACTTGAGGGTGAAATGCTGATAGAAATGTGTTTTTTTTAATAAGAAAGTATCTGGTAAATGAAGTCTTTAGAAATAAGCTCAAAAGGAAAGAATTGCGATTTGAGTAGGCAGACCACAACTCCATAGAACAGTGAGTTTTAATAAGTTTCTCAAAGTGATTACTCAAAATGACATTCTTTTAATTATTGTGAAATCACTCAAGCAGCAGTGTTTTACTAAATTAAAAATATTTCGAATGCATGATTTGTAGACTCATGAAAATTGAGCAAACCTCGAGCTCTGCCTCTTATAACTCTTGATCCAACTCCTGACTTGTACCAAAGTTATTTTCACATAGAACTTTTTGCTGCTTAGATTATTCGTTGACTATTTATTGTGACTTTATAATGTAGTGCAGGTTCTCTCTCTGCCTACTTTCCTATTCTTCCTATCAAGAATAGATTTTATGGAAAATAAATTGAATCTGAGGTAAAATCAAACAAAAAAAACTCATTAAAATATGAATATTAGATTCATCTTGGAATCACAATAAACACTTTCTTGCTTTCATAAATGTCTATTTTGTTAAGAAATATAAGATGACTTTGTGAGACAACTGTGGTTTTTTTCTTTTTTTCTTCAGTGTTTTGCTCAAACACTTTGCAATTTCTCTTATGTTTCCTGAAGCAGTTATGTGGTCAGAGATGCGTCCTGCCACATAAAAACTCAAACTGAAACCAAAAATAACATGCATACATGCAGTCATTTTAGTAAAGTGACACATTTTATCAAGATATCTTGGATCATTCCTATGCTGCAAAGAATTTATTAAGTATCTCTTCCAGTGTGGTGCTCAGTTGGGTGCTGCCTAAAAGTGAATTAATTATGCTCCCCATTGTCTAGCTTGTAATCATTATAAGAACAGGATATATACAGCATTTGTTTTTCAAACCACCTTTGTTAATGTTACTGATATCTTTGTAGGGGGGGAAATATCAAACACTGATGACTTTGTGAAAGCAATTTACTCAGTTCCTGTGACGGCATGAGGAGTGGAAATAGATTTGCATTAATTATCTTTGAATAAGATTGAAGAGCTATGAAGGGAAGTCATCCATCTTTCCCCTAGTTATGAAGCCAGACTGAGTGTTTGGAACATAAAAGGTGATTGGGAAGAAGTAAGGTTAGAAATGTTCAGAGATAGTATCAAGACCACATTGTAAGAATAATCAGTGTTGAAAAACTTTCCATAGTCTCCTTTTTTCCTTTCTTTCCTTTCCTCCACAAACCCCTCAGTCCTCCCCCCCAGAATTGTGTGCTTTAGATTTGAAATATAGATAGAAATAGGGGCTTCATTCTTTGATTTTTTTTCCCCCATTAACTTGTAGTTAGGTAGATTCTATAAGAATCTACTTTTATTTAAGAACTATGAGTATTGACATGAGGAATACTAGAGAGAGTGGAATAATAATAACGTTAGGCATGCATACAGTCCTAAATGCCAAGTCTGTAATACAGATGGAATTTTAGTGAATTCATTTCTAAACCTGAATGCAGCAGTCAGAGTTTGGAGCTAATGAGAGGTCTTGGGGAGATAGTCATATCCAATACCCCCTTTTTTTCCACAGTTAAAGAAACTGGAGCTGGAGAAATGAAATGATTTGTTCAAGGTCACATAGCAAGTTAGAGACAGAACTAGCGCAACCCAGTGCTGTTTCCAGTACATCAGAATGCTTCAGTTTGACATGGGAACTATTTGTTATTATTAATGATAGTATTTCTATTGAGGTTTATACTTTAAAAAGCACTTTACTCAGAGTAACTATGAGGTGTCGTAAATGGTATTATCCCCATTTTAGCTAAGAAAAATGAGGCTTCAAAAAGCTAAGCGAATTGTACATTGCATGGTTACCTAGCTAAGAGATAGAGAAGCAAGGACGCAAACTGCAGTCTTTTCACCCTGATCCATTGCTCTTTTCCACTATGCATTGTAATGTTTGAAAGTTTAAAGCTAATAACTGATGATGACCATCTTTACTATTTTAAGTAAGATATATATATGTACAAAGACCAGTCCTCTGAAAAACCTGATAAAAGCTACTGGGTCATTCTTTGACTTAGAGTCAGTCAGTCAAAGAAAGCCAAAAGTTAGTCCATGCTCTCAAGGAGCTCGTGTTCTAAAAGGGAGACAACATGCAAGTAACGATATACAAATCAGCTTTATCGAGGCTAAACTGGAAATAAACAACAAATGGAAGACACTAGAATTAAAGGCTTCCTGTAAAAGGTAGAATTTTATCTTGAGACTTGAAGGAAGCCAGGGAAACCAGGAGACAGATGAGAAAGGAGAACATTGTGGGCATGGGAGTGTACCTAGATTGGGAGATGGAGTGAGTGTCTTGGTTAAGGAACAGGAAGGAGACCATTATCACTGTGTTGAAAAGTAGATGGAGGGTGTAAAGTGTAAGAAGATTGGAAGGATTTAGGGACAGGTTTTGTAGGGCTTTAAATGCCAAACTCAGGATTTTACATTCAATAGTGAGGGGGAGCCCTTAAGGATTTTTAAGTATAGGGGCAGGTTAATATTGGCAGACCTGCACATTGGGAAGAGATTTGTGGCAGTAGTGGTCCAGGAATGAGGTGATGAGGGACAGTATTAGGATGATGGCCATGTCAGAGGAGAGAAAGGAGTATATAAATAGATGTTATGAAGGTAAAATCAATAGCCCTTGGCAATAGATTGGATGGAGGGGTGTGAGTAAGAGAGTGAGGACTTGAAGAGGATGCCTAGGTTATAAGCCTAGAAGACTAAGAGTATAATAGTGCCTTCTACAGTAAGAGGGAAGTTAGAAAAAAGGAGGGGGAGGGAGAGGAATATAATAAATTCCCATTTGAACATGTCAAATCTAAGATGTCTATAGGTCATTTAGTTCAAGCTATTTGGTAGGCACTTGGAGAGTTTGGAGGTTGGGAAAGGTTAAGGGCTAGGTGAGTTGGTTTGAGAATTGCTAGCGTAGAGATCACTAAGTGAAGAAGTATAGAAGGAGAAGAAAAGAGAGTCCAGGACTGGTCAGATAGGTGTAGGAGGAAAACCAGGGGAGAATAATGTCACAAAAACCTTGTTGCTGTTTGTCCTTCATTCTCAAATAGGACTGTGACATCAAGGAAGTGATGACATGACACTCAAGTGAATCAGATTTGAGTGAAGAACAGTTGTGCAAAGTCACCAGCCTCACTTTCTCCTCTCCCAGAGCCATCTGGGTCCTCTGGTGAGATATACATCAGGAAGACTAGAGATGGCCCTGAATGCAGTGGGAGACTTTAGACCTTTTTAAGAGGTCTAAGTTTGACTGAGGCAACACCCTTTCAGCGATTAAGGCTAAGTAAGAAATGAGGCAGAGAATGACCTCTTTATCTAGTCTAAAAAAAAAAATCAATCTGAGAGGGGAAGACCCTTAGGGTGTCTAGCCAAAATAGAAACAATTGCTATTTACATTCACTTTGAGCCAGTGCAGGGCCCAAACCATGACCAAGTGGAGCTTGGCCTGGGACTTATGGTTGGTAAGTCACTGAGAGCCAGAGAAACTAGAGAGAGAAAGAGTATTAAGGAGAAGATGCTGATCAATAGTGTTAATAGAGGTGAAGAAAGATAAAAATGGAAAAAAAGGCCATTAGATTTGTGAATGAAGAGATCATTAGCAAATTTGGAGAGACCAGTTTTAGTTGAATGATAAAGGAGAAAGTGAGAGGAAAGGAGGTTGTAGCAAGCATTATAGACAGGTTTCTCAGGGAGTTTAGCCCCACAAAGGAGGAGACATATGAGGTGATGGCTAACAAGGATGGATGATGAAGTGAGGGTATTTTGAGGGTGGATGAGACATGGGCATGTTTAGAAGCAGAGAAACAACTAGTACACATGGAGAGACTGAAGATAAATGAGATTGTGGATGATAGAGGGAAAATGGAATGGAAGTGGATCACTTGTGCAGGTAGAGAGGTTTGCCTTGGCAAGGAGAAGGATCGCCTCTTCCTGTTAGATAAGGGTAAAGGAGAAGATGGTGGCAGAAGGCATCTGAGAGATAATGAGATGAGGAGAGAAGAGGGAGCTTTAGAGGAATGGCCTCAAATGTTTTTTCCAGTAGAATATGAAGAAGTTTCTCTGCTGAGGAGGGAGAAGGGAGGTCATGGGAAGTTTGAGGACACATGGAAAGGATTGGAAGAACCATTGTAGTGAGTGGGATAGGGAACTAATTGGTGAAGTGTAGAAGGATTGCCCAGCAGTAATGAGGACCCAACTGAGGATATGTAACATAAATTTGTAGTGGACCAGTCAGAAAGATTCTGTGATTTTCTTCACCTTTATTCAGCAGTATGTGTGTAGCAGTGAAGATGATGGATAGTGGGAGTGATCCAAGGTTAAGAGTTGGTAGGGCGCAGTCAGCAATATAATGAAGGGATAAGGGACTCAAGAAGAGTACGGTATAGAGTCAAACTGATTCACTAAGGGGTCAGCTTGGAGGGGAAGAAAAGAGAGTGGCTAGTGCAAAGGAGACAATCTAGGGGAGAACTGACAAGTCAACTGGAGGTCACGGTGTCAATGAAGAGTAGGTATTAGAAGGCAGAGGAGTAAGTGAAATGTCAATCGATGGTGATCAGAGAAGGGAATTTCAGAGTTTCTGAATGTGGAGGAGGTGGTGCATTTGTGGCTGGAATTAGGAATATCCAAGGATAAGGCCATCATTGTGCAAGGTGAGGTAGAGGAATAGCTTTGAGAAATGAATACTTTGAGGAACTGAGAGGTTAGAGTATTTGAGGAAGTATCGGTATGTCTAAGTTCCCTTGTAGGAGGACAGGAGTTGAGGAGAGAAAGATTGTGAGCCAAGTACTGAACTTCTTGAGCAAGGAAGGGGGAATGTGCTAGAGGATTGTAGACAACGGCTACCAGAATTTTGGTTGGGTGGATGTGTATAATCCTCAAAGGAGCAGAGGTGAATGATGGTGGTAGGAGGAGACCTTGGAAGTGGTAATGGGGAATAAGGAATGTAACAATTCCCCAAATTTGACTACTGAGTTGAGAAAAATGAGTGAGAGTGCAGCTGGAGCTGATAAAGGGAAGTCAGGAAGACTGTCATTAGAAGGGAGCCAGGTCTCAGTGACAGCCAGAATATAAAGGAGTGGGCAAAGAAAAGATTTGAGGAAAGCCAATTTGCTGCCTATGGAGCATGTATTTCACAAAGCATAGTGGAAAAGGTGAGTAGCTTTAGAATGGGACATTGTTGGGGTTTGGATGAGGTGAATGGGAATAAAGCGTCTGGCCTGGCCATCTGGGAACTGAGAATGGCAATTGCAAGTTATTGCAGATATTCTCTGGTATTTACTTGTTTTCTCTCCCTTCACTCATTAGAGTTCCATGAGAATAAAGATTATTTCATTCTTTGTACCTGTAACCTCAGACCCTGGCACAATGCCTCACATGTATAGGCACTTAATAAATACGTGTTGATTGATTGATGTCAGAATTTAAACACTATCCATTAAAGTTTATTTTCCTTTTCCACTTAAAAATTTAAGGTTAAAATATATCCACAAATTCCACCTTAAAATTTCAAGTTAAAATCCCAGCAGAGGTCTTGTTTGAGTGAGCCTCCTGTGTGTACTTGTATTATCTTTCCAGAGCAGGCCAGTCAAATCTCTGTCAGGGATTTACCAGGCTGCTGTTGTTTCTAGCCTACTTCTCAACCAGGCAAAAACTCTGAACACCAAAAAGGTCATCAGGCAAATTTCTGGGTTAATTTAGAGCTACTCCCAACCTATCATTATTTATAGGCACACCTTTTACTCATTCAGAATGAGCCTATGGGAAAAGGCGAGAGCATTGAGACAACAGGTTTACAGCAATGATTGTGAGAGACAATATTAGACAATTCTCAGACATATCATATATGTAACTGTTTAACACTGGTATTAGAATATTTTTCTTTTTACCTAGAGAGCTGTCATAGACATTCCTACAGATCACATTAATTCCCAAACTTCTATGTAAAACAAATAAGCATTTCATTCAGTGAGATAGTTTATGTTTTCTTTAGTTTAACAGCATATGTGATTTTTGTATCTGTTTTCTTTTGACCTTTTGGTGTGGTCAGCCTTGGAAGTCTGTTATATTAGGTAAAGCTATTTCCTGGTAGAGCCAGGAAATGACTGTTTTCAGTATCAACAGTATCCTACCTCCTGTCTCTGGCTAATGCTGCTGCTGTATTTTTGATAAGATTGTAAAGTTTGATAAGACTTTTAATCAGGAAGAAAACAAAAAAAGAGGGGGGAAAAAGAAATAGGGCACACTGTATACTTTCTGTCTTATGGCGTGCTAGCAGTAAAGCTTAGGTTCTTTTGAAGCAAGTAATAAATTTAGGAAGATTTCATGCTTATTCCCAGGGAGCATTATAGTGTCATCAGTTACTCAGAAAGTATTTGAGCACCTACTCTCCTGACAGGCACTACTTAAAAGCTCAGTACAAAGACAAATGAAACAGTTACTTCCACAAAACACTCTTCTTTTTGTTTGAAAAATGTCTTTTAAAAATATACAGGAATTATGCATATGAATATGGAGTAGTGATATATAACTAAACCTTTAATATATTTCTTCTCACAGCGTTCTACCTTCCTTTCCTTTAAAGGCCATCACAACCTTCCCCAAACCACTTTTCCAGTCTTATTATGCCTTACTGTCTTTCAGGAACACTATTAGTATGTAAGTAAATTGACCTTGTTCCTCACACATTTCACCCCCTCTCCATTTTCTTGCCTTTACACTGGCTGTTGCCACTTCTCTCTGCTTACCTCCACCATTTGCCTCAGGACGTAGCTGGAGCCCCATCTTCTACTGGAAGCTTTTCTTGACCCCTACTCCCATCCTCCAACACTTAGTGGCTTCCTTACCAGAACGGCTTTGTATATATTTGGTACATAATTAATCAATCACTATGTGTTATGAGCTTACTTTATATCAGGCACTGTGCTAAACCTGGGGATTAAAAAAATGGCAAAGAAGATTGTCTCCCTCCTCAAGGAGCTTGCAATCTAATGGGGGAGCAAGCTATATACAGGATAAATAGGAAATAATTTATGGAAAGAAGGTACTAGAATTAAGAAAGACTGGGGAAAGCTTCATGTAGAAGGTGGGTTTGGGGCAGGATTTATTCAGTTTATTTCCCCTGATAGATTATATGAGCTTCCTGGGCACAGGGATTAGTTCTTTCTTCTTTGTATTCCCATTGCCTAGCACAGATTGATTACTTAACTGATTTCTAGTTTCCTGTGATTCTACAAGATGCTCCAATTGAATCTACTCAGTGGATTTTTCCTATGCCAAACCATACCTTTTCCACCTTTGTGCTATATCTATAAATACTCTTCAGTCTGCTTTTCTTCTTTAATATGGAAACATAGATCTAGACTTGGAAGGGACTTTCTTCCTCACTTTACAGGCAGAGTGTGATGGCAAGCAAAGTAAGATCTTTTGCCATTTTTGTTTTAGTATAATCAAGTGCTTCTGATTGAATCTTGCCTTTATCAACCAAGAGTCTTTACTAGGAGTAAATTACAGAAACAAGCATTTCAAGCAGTATATGTGTTTGTATTGTTAATTATTTTAATGTGATTAAAGATCTTCCCCACCCATTTTAAGGGGAGTTTGATTAGGGAAGATTTGTAGAAAGGCCCACATCTTTTGTTAAGTTTCTAATGAGGCACTGATTCTCTTTACTCTGAGGGTGAGGTTTCACTTTAGGGCTTACTGACTGGAAGTATTTTGTTTGGCCAGATGAGACTCTGGGACGCTGCTAAGGAGCCCCCAACTTTAAAAACTCAGATGTTGGTGCTTTCCTCTCTGGTAACTATGGTCAGACAGTTGAATCTGTCTGTTGATCTATGATGTGTGTATTGCTTATGTCAGACATTTGAAGCATTCTGTTGATTTTGGTTTCTTTGTATTTTCTGTTTTTTTTTTTTAATAAAAATTTATTTATTTAACTTTTTACATTCATTTTCACAAAATTTTGGGTTCCAAATTTTCTCCCCTTTTCTCCCCTCCCCCCACCCCAATACACTGAGCAATCTAATTTTCCCTATCACCAATCTGCCCTCTCTTCTATCATCCCTCCCTTCTCTTATCCCCATCTTCTCTTTTGTCCTGTAGGGCCAGATGACTTTCTATTCCCCGTTGACTGTATTTCTTATTTTCTAGTAGCAACAACAATACTAAACAGTTGTTCCTAAAACTTTGAGTTCCAAATTCTCCCCATCCCTCCCTCCCCACCCATTCCCTTTGGGAAGGCAGGCAATTCAATACAGGCCATATCTGTGTAGTTTTGCAAATGACTTCCATAATAGTCGTGTTGTGTAAGACTAACTGTATTTCCCTCCATCCTATCCTGCCCCCCATTGTTTCTATTCTGTCTTTTGATCCTGTCTCTCCCCGAATGTTGACTTCAAATTGCTCCCTCCTCCCATTGCCCTCCCTTCCATCATCCCTCCCCCCTTGCTTATCTCCTTCTCCCCCACTTTCCTGATTGTAAGACAGGTTTTCATACCAAAATGAGTGTGCATTTTATTCCTTCCTTTAGTCGAATGTGATGAGGGTAAACTTCATGTTTTTTTCTCAGCTCTCCTTTTTTTCCCTCCACTAAAAAGTCTCCTGCTTGCCTCTTGTATGAGATATAATTTACCCCATTCCATTTCACCCTTTCCTCCCACTGCATTTCTCTCTCACCATTTACCTTAATTTCTTTTAAGATATGGTCCCATCCTATTCAATTCACTCTGTGCTCTCTGTCTCTCTATGTGCATGCATGTGTGTATGTGTGTGTGCATGCATGCATGTATGTGTGTGTGCATGTATGTGTGCGTGTTGTCCCACCAACTACCCAGATACTGAAAAGTTTTAAGAGTTACAAATATTGTCTTTCCATGTAGGAATGTTAACAGTTCACCTTTGGTAAGTCCCCTATGACTTCTCTTTGCTGTTTACTTTTTCATGCTTCTTCTCATTCTTGTGTTTGAAAGTCAAATTTTCTTTTCAGCTCTGGTCTTTTCATCAAGAATGCTTGAAAGTCCTCTGTTTCATTGAAAAACCATATTTTCCCCTGAAGTATTATACTCAGTTTTGCTGGGTAGGTGATTCTTGGTTTGAGTCCTAGTTCCTTTGACTTCTGGAATATCCTATTCCACGCCCTTCGGTCCCTTCATGTAGAAGCTGCTAGATCTTGAGTTATCCTGATTGTATTTCCACAATACTGGAATTGTTTCTTTTTAGCTGCTTGCAATATTTTCTCCTTGACCTGGGAATTCTGAAATTTGGCTACAACGTTCCTAGGAGTTTCTCTTTTTGGATCTCTTTCAGGTGGTAATTGATGGATTCTTTCAATACTTATTTTGCCCTCTGGTTCTAGAATATCAGGGCAGTTTTCCTCGATAATTTCATGGAAGATGATGTCTAGCCTCTTTTTTTGATCATGACTTTCAGGTAGTCCCATGATTTTTAAATTGTCTCTCCTAGATCTATTTTCTAGGTCAGTTGTTTTTCCCATGAGATATTTCACATTCTCTTCCATTTTTTCATTTTTTTGGTTTTGTTTTGTGATTTCTTGGTTTTTCAGAAAGTCATTAGACTCCATCTGTTCCATTCTAATTTTGAGAGAACTATTTTCTTCAGTGAACTTTTGAACCTCTTTTTCCATTTGGCTAATTCTGCTTTTGAAAGCATTCTTCTCCTCATTGGCTTTTTGAACCTCTTTTGCCAATTGAGTGAGCCTATTTTTCAAAGTATTATTTTCTTCAGCATTTTTTTGGGTCTCCTTTACCAAGGTATTGACCCGTTTTTCATGCTTTTCTTGCATCTCTCTCATTTGTCTTCCCAGTTTTTTCTCTACCTGTCTAACTTGATTTTCAAAATCCTTTTTGAGCTCTTGCATGGCCTGAGCCCACCGGACATCCATCTGGGATGTCTGGGATACAGAGGCCCCACCCTCCACATCTTTCCCTGATCGTAAGAATAGTTCCTCGTCATCAGAATTGAAAGGCGGGAACATCTGCACCCCATCAAAGAAGCTCTCTATGGTCTTATTTTGCTTCCGTTTTCTGGGCATTTTCCCAGCCAGTTACTTGACTTCTGAGATTCCTGTTCACCCCCACCTAGATCCGCCCAGCTAGTGCTTGGGGTCTGAGATTCAAATGGGCTATCCGCGGCAGGTGCGGCTGCTATTCAATGTGAGCTTAAGTTCTGGTGCTTGGGTGGGGGCAGGGCCGCCTCCCAGGCTCAGTTCCCTCAGGGCCTTTATGCAGAGACCTTCAGTAATGGGGCGGGTGGGGGCGGGGCCATTTCCCAGGCTCAGTTCCCTCAGGGGTTTATGCAGAGACCTTCAGTAATGGCCCTGAACTTCTGCCTGCTGCTCAGGGAGTCCCCGGGCCGCTGCCGCTGCTGCCTCTGCCACTTCCTCTGCAGCTTCCTCCTGAGGAGGCCCGAGTCACGGAGATACCCCCCCCTCCCCTCTCGGCCAGCCCAGAAGTCTCTCTCACTGACCTGTAGCATCTGTGGGCGGAGAGACCTTCCCGGCCACCAGAGATTCCGTCCCTGAAGCCTGCTCGGATCTGCTCCTGTGGGGCCGTGGCCAGGGCAGCTCAGGGGTGGGCTCCGCTGTCCGGAGCACAATGGACCCCTGGGGACGGCTCTCCAGGGCTCTCTGGAACGGAAATCTTTTCCACTGTGTTTCTGCGCTCCTTGCAGTGCTTCAGAATTCGTGGGGAGTTCTTCTTGCAGGAACTATATGGGCTGTGGGTTCGGAGCTAGCATACATGAGTCTTTCTACTCTGCCATCTTGGCTCCACCGGTTTCTCTGTATTTTCTCTGAAGTTCAGGGTACTGACTTTTTCCCCTGAACGAAATGATTGATACATGTGCTTAATTAAAGTGATTGTTGACCCCAGAAAGTTGCCTTTCCTTTTATAAATGCAGATCTAAGAACCTGTGATAGCAGGCCCCCTTGTGTATGTTGGGGTGCTTACTGATACTGCTTGCCAAAGTCACAAAGGTAATAAGCATCAGAAGTGGGATTCGAACCCAGGTCTTTTGCCTCCACAATCAGTGAGTACCCTTTTTACTGTCTCATACTGCTGCTCAACATGTTCTTCTCAAAATATCTGTACTGTGTATTTTTAAAAAATTCTCTTGCTTATCCTGAAATGATACTGTGCCTTATATTTGCCAGTGATGTATGCCCTTGGAAAGGTCACTTCCTTTCCCAGGGTCTCAGTTTCTTCATCTACAAGATAAGAGGTCAGATTAGTTGATCTTTAAGGTCCCTTTCAATTCAAAAAATGCTTTTATAAGCTCTTGAATATTGGATTGGAAGGAACATTATTAGAGTTATCTAGTGTGCCCTCCTCATTTTTCAGATGAGGAAACTGAATCCTAGAAAGATTGAACTTAATAAAGGTCCCACAGGTAGTAAGGGAAAGAGCAAGGTTTCCAGCCCAGGTAGGGCCTCAGCACTTGCAAAAGATTTGATTACTACACTCAAGTGCTGTGGTAGAAGATATGTCTAATAAGCCACAAGTATGTTTTAGATTTTTTATTAAGATTATAGACCTATCCTTTGCCATTTTCCTCCTATAACTCTATCTAGTACTTAAAAATTCTTTTCCCTGGCCTTCCGCTAACTGATAGGGCAACAATTGATCTGCTTATAGTTATTAGATACTCAGAAATGGATGAATCCTGAGATCTATGGCTTGCCATCCAATTTCCTTTATCAGAAATCCTACTTTATCAAATAGCTGGGGTGCATTTGACCACTAGGTTTTTGCATATTGGGTAAACTGTTTTTAAATAGGAAGACTTTGAAGGGAACCTAATGGTATATGGGATTCTTGGTTCCTAGGAGTCTGTATGGGAATATCACACTAGAGTAGGATACCACCAGGGAGGCACTGCCTTAAACGTACACTATGCTGCCACATTTGTCATAGCTCTGCACTTGTTAGAATGCCACAAACTCATTAAAATGAAGTTGAAACTTCTATGATTTAAAAATTAGCCATTTTATGTTGATTTTCATAGTGTGTTTTTTGCATAGTTGGCATAATTTAATTAGATGAATGGCAGCCAAGCGATAGTGAATAAAAGTACCTGATTGGAGTTAGAAAGAATTTGAATTTTGCCCCAGACATTTAACCACATCTCTGTAGACAAGTCATTTAACTTCTCTCTGACTTTTTCCTCATCTATAAAATGCGGATAATAGTAGCATCTACACATAGGATTCTTGAGGTCAAATGAGATAATATATGTGAAGTTTTGTACAATTTTTTATGTAAATTATATACTTTACAAATTTATATAAACCTTAAAACTCTATGTAAATTCTGGTTATGATGAGGAATATGTATTTCCTTATATTTTTATTGGCCTATTAAGGTAAAAAAATCGTTTTTTGTTTTTGTTTTTTATTTAGAACTCAAGTTGCTACTGTAGTAATGAAGCTTTTAAAATGCTTTTCTGGATTTTGAATTAAAAAGTTTCTCCTTTAAGAAAGGAAGATATGCTATAGAAATGTAATCCATGTGTCACTGATGACATAGCTGAGAGAAGGCCACCTTTGTGACTAGAAACTCAGGTTCAGATCCTGCCTCTGAACCCTACAAGCTGTATGCCCACAGGCAATCTTTTTATAATTGACTGAATTCTTTGTTGGAGGCAGAGATCCTTGCACCAGTGAAATCATAAGTGTTTCTTCTCTCACTCCCCTTCCTCCATCATCCTGTTCACTTAGCTTATTTAGTTTCCTAACATGTGGGCTTGCATTGAGCTGTATGGTTATCTTCTGTTTTATTACTATATTCAGTTTTTCTGTGGTGACTTTCTCTTTCCTCAGCATCTTGGGCTACCCCGTTAACCTATGAACTCAGTTTCTTCATGTATAGAAAGGAGAGTGCTGAAGCATGTGGTCCTTAAGGTCTCTCCTAACTCTAACTTTCTATGAAACTCTTGATGACTTCAGAGGAGATGAGTGCAACCTGTGGGATTTATGGGTTTGAATTTCTCCTTCCAAAGTGGTTCAGAATTTTCATTAATAGTATTGTTAGGTAATTGTTTATCATCACTGAAATAGCAACCTTTATGCGGTAACTATCTGCCTGTCTACACTCTCTAAGCTGGTTTTTTAGAAATACAAATGTTCATATTGATCTGGAAGGGTACAAAAGCGCAATTGCTTCCCTTCATCAGAGAAACAATTGAAGTTTGAGACCCTCCATTTTCCCTTCTGCTTGTGACCTATTTGTCTCTACAACCTAGTTCACATCATTCTTAACCCTGAACTTTTGCTTCCAAAATTGAAGATCACCGTTTCCACAAATTTGCATGAGAATAATATCTTCTGAATTTCTTAAGTAATTTTATCTCTTTTCTTTTGCAACTTTGAGCGCATTTCTGTTGGCTGGGTGGGAGGTGAGTAACAAACTTTCACTGACATTCTTTTCAAAGACTGGGTCTAAAGGCTGCCCTGGATTTTCTCTGAGCTTCCTCAAGGCTGAATTTCATCATTGTTCTTTTGCCCACTTGTCTAAAGCTAGCATTTTTTTCCCCTTTTCTTCTCCAATTAAGTTACTGGGTGTTCTCTCTGTATCTCTTTAGGGATTTTGTGACTGAGAACTCAGCCTCCCACTCCAATATCCTTGAAATAACACTGAAAAGCATTTTCTGCCCTTTCTTTTGGCCTACCATCTTAGGGTTTTAAAGTGGAAGGAACCTTAAAGATCATCCCATTCATCCTTCTCATTTTGGTCACTGAGCTAATTAATGGAAGATTTGGAAGAAGAGCCAACAAGATCCTTCTGTAACTTTCTGCCATACCTTCTTGCTTCTCACTTTATAGCTTTTTTTATTGCTATTTAAATATAAATTTGATTCTGAGCATTATTTTTTCCCAATTAAAGTGGATAGGAGTTAGAGTGGATGATTGTTATAATGCCCTCTGAGCCCTGGCATTCTGAGAACTATGATTTTATATATACATTTAATACACATTTAGAAATACGTGTGTGCATGTATATATATATACACACATATATATTATATATTATGTACATGAAAAGTAAGAGTGTTATTCGAATACAAAGTTCAGCAGAACACTTTAGTTACAGTATCACATTTGATCCTTATAATGACTCTGTGAGACAGGTAGGTTAAATGTTATAATCGTTGAAGTTAAACGATTTGTCCTAAGGTCATATAGTTAGTAAATGATATAACTAGGACTGTAACCCAGACTGACTGATGCCAAAAGCATTGCTCTTTCCAGCGCTCCATGTTTTTCTGCATTCTAATTGTTCATTAGCACTTTTAAGTTTAGGTGAGGTGAAAAATAAATTATATTAGATTCTGGGGAATTTCTAAAAATTCTCCCAAACAAATCAATCTTGAAGGATTTTTTTTTGAGATCTTAAATGAAGGAGGAAGTAAAGATTATCAGGTTCATGTTTTATTTAGAGGATTGTCTATTTACCTGTATAGTCTTTGACAATTTAAATATAGTTTAAAATATGAACATTTTTATTCCAAAACTGCCACTAAAATCCTGTTCTGATGCCTCATTATGGTATGAAGGTGACACTGGTTCTTGAAGGTTGCATCAGCAGAGCATGAAGTGTGACATTCTATCAAATGGGAAAGATTCTGAGTATGACTACAGTGATAAGGTAGGGTGGCCACCAGGTGACATTTTTTTCTCTGAACACAGAAACTCATGAAGACACTACTGACATGTAGAGAGAGGTTAAAGTCCTCTTATAGTCAAGGGAATACTCAGACTGATGCAATCATAGATCCCTGAAGTTTTGAAGTTATTCCAAATAGAAGGATCATATGGTTGCCTAATCAGATTCACATATTACAAGTTCTGTTTGTAAATACAAGAACTCATAGACTGTGTGACTCATTTTACAATTTCTTAACTGTCATTTTATAGCATCGTTAGCAGTTTTTTTTTCAGATTTTGCTCTTTTCCTCCTAGGCCTCAGAATTTTATCTGAACGAATAATTACTAGCATTTTGAGCTTGGCAAACTGCTTTTATATATGTTATCCTTATAACAACCCTAGGAGATGATCCTCATTTCATAGTGTGGGAAACTGATGTTGGAAGAGGCTAAGTGAGTTGTCCAGGGTCTCATAGCTAATAAATGTCTGAGACAGAATTTGAACACAGGTTTTCTTGATCACAAATCTAACACTTTATCCACTGTACCATGTAGCTATCAGTGAATATCTATAATACTTAAATACTTAGAACAGATCTGTGATCTCTTCAATGTGGATATTCTTTCTCCCTGTGGAAATGATAACCTCTCTAAGAATTCTCCTCCTGTCTTATTTTTATCCATCATCTTAAAAGAGAATCCACTCAGTGTTCTGGGGCCTTTTTCTAGTAGTAGTGTATCTTCTTCTCCTTTCTTTCTTCTGCTCTTCCTCCTTCCTCTTCCTTCTCTGTAATTCTTTATTCTTACTTACATAAGTGGTGTGTCTCCATTTCTTATCATATATTTCTAAATTATATTACTACTGTCACTTTTGCATCTAGTTCATGATTGGAAATGTGTTGCAGCATGCTTACACCTACTGTATGTTTACTTATTGTCTTTTGGGTCATCCACAATAATAACAAAAAAAGAATGATTGGCTTTAAATGCTGCTGAGTAAGGAAGCATGATAACATCTGCCTTGGTTTGGTTCATTCTAGAAGTGATCAGTTTCTCATCTGAAGAGGTCATGACTGAGTTACACTCAGCACTGTAGATCTCGTATCTGAGATCTCTGCTTCCTTCTTAGTTCACTTGAGCATCACAGCATTGTTTTAAGTTTTTCCTTTGAAAAACTTCAAAATGCTGATTGTGTAAAAACATGGTGGGTTTACACCCATGAGCACATTTTTTTTTTAATCTGTAATGGCTTCTCCCTTACTCTAGTAGATGTGTATAAACCAAGTGAAGAAAATTGATTGGGCCAATATGTATTTAATATATGAGATGGGAAAAGTTCTGGGTGTTGGTAAAGAATAAGTAAAGTGACCTTTGGCTTTTGTTGACTTTCTGGTTTTAAATTCCTAGTTTTATAATGAGATTACTTTCTTATGTGTTATATATTTTGTTCATTTTAACCTTTTGCTTGTAAGAAAGACATGTATTCTTCCATCCATTTTTAGCTCACTTGTGACATTGGTGATGACAGTGGCAACTGCAGGTACACAGAAGCGTTTGGCTGTCAGAAGTGGCTGGACTGTGCTTGCTTTCTCAGCTGACACTTCTCACAGGCAGCTGCTCTTGTCTCACTAGACACCTACACGCTTTACTGAGACTAGAATACTGGGATTCATTTCCCTACTTCCTTTGAAGAACCTGGAGAGAAAATAACCATCCTTATTTCCTTTCTTATTGGATTTATAATCATATTACTCTGATTTGTTCAATGTAGTGTAATAGAAATAAGGGCTAGAAATCAGGATTCTGCAGCTCTGTTAACTAAGTTCCTATGTAAGAACATGAAGAAGTCCCTTAGGCTCTCTGTGTCTGCTTCCTCATCTTAGAAAAGATGATCAGTATAGTTGTGCTTTCTCATAGAGACTGGTGTACTGAATAGAGTGTCGGACTTGGAGCTGGAAAGACCTGGGTTCAGCTCACTGGCTTCAGTGACCAAGGGTAAATCATCAAACATTTCAGCCTCAATTTCTTCATATATAAAACTGGGATAATAATATCCATAGTATCTACCTTACATGAGGTATTATTTTGGTTGTTTTTTTTTAACAATATCAATAAAGTATAAGATGAAATAATAGCTTAAACTTATTTTCTTCTTATGCATACAAAATACTTCCATGTTCATTTTCTCATTTGATTTATAGTAACCATATGAATGGGGTAATGTAAGTATTGTTATCACCACCATTTTACAGACAAGGAAGTTATGACTCAGAGGTTAACTGATTTGGCCAAGGTCAAATACCTCATAAGTTTTGGGAGTGGGACACAACTCCAAATATTCTGGTTCAGAAAACCAGAGCTTTTTCATCTTTCACCACAATGACTTCATTCAACAAATGCTGAGCTCCTCAAATCTACAAGGCCTGAACTGTGGTGGTTGGAATAAAAAGAATAGGGTGGAAGCCTCAAAGAAGTAGAAATAGTGGGGCTTAGCAATTGATTGGCTATGAGGGGAGAAGAAAAGTTCAAGATTTGAGACTGGGAGGCTTTATACTTTAAAAGTTTAAAGCCTTAAATGATGTGGTAGTCTAGCAGCATGAACCACACATTTTCTTTTCCTTGTCAGAATTTTTTGACTAATCAGAAAATTATATTCCTTTTTATGAGAGTACAATTTTCTGACAATAATGTCATTTTACTAGATTTTGTATCTTTATGGCTATCCCTTTTGTGACTTACAAAGGAGGATATTGTGGTACTTACAGCAATGTACTTGGATAAGATGAATATGATATTTTGCAATGATTTTTTCCTCTAAAATTCCTTAGGGAAATAGACATTTTGGAGAATTGCTTAACCTATAATAGAACAGAATTTTATATCGAGAAAGGGCCTTAGATACCATGTAGTCTAACTCCATCTTTTTACAAAAGAAAGAAAGAATGAAAATATGTTCATTAAGCATTTACTATCTGCCAGATCCAAATGAAGAAACTGATGCTTTTTGAAATTGTGACATGCTGAATAACACAGTATCTGGCCCCCACTAGGTGCTTAATAAATGTTTATTGAGTGAATGAATGAACATAGTGACAAAACTGAGACTAGAATTCACTCTTCCTGAAGCAGGGTCCATGTAAGTATACACCTTGCCACTCTGCCACACTGCTATTCCAAAGATGGAGTTTGTAAGATATGTTTGTGATAGGATAGCCCAGTTGGTTTCAGGTAATCTTTCCAGATTTTATTCTACCTTAAGTTGTTTTTTGCCTTAAATTTTAAAGTGCTTAATCCTTTAGTAAGTGGAGCAAGATACTGAAATAGATTAACTGGATATGGAAGCAGACAATTGAAATAGTTAATGAAATATAACTCTCCAGATACATACAACCACAAGGCATTTTACATTTCTCAATTGTCAGAAGTAGAATAATGCTTTCAGTGAGAGTTTTTTCAGCTGTAAATAGCATAATTCTAATAATGATTTTACTAGTTAGAGGTTATAGATTGGGTATCCCATTAAATTTTGAATTTATATATTGATTCCCTTAATAAGTACATTTAGCAATTGATTAGAACTTCTGAATGGCAACTTTCTCTCTATCACCTTAGCTTGAAATAAATAGAAATGTTACTGTAATTCACGGTTTCAAAGTTAACCTTCAATAAGGTAGAATTTATTATTTTAAGATAGAATTCTTCAAAGATTTTCTTATATATTTAATTCAACTTGCAACTCTAAGCCTCTTTTTCCTCTCTTAGGGGTCATACTGTTGTCAGTAGGGAATGGAAACTCTTTATTTTTTAGATTCTGAAGTGATTAATAGAGTTCTAGAAGGAGGGGGCTGAGGAGAAGTTAGGTAAGAAGGTGTCAATCTATAGCTATCGAATATCAATTTCTTACCTCCTCAAAAGATAGATTAGGATAAGATAATATGCTTTGACACCTGGAAAGTAGAATGTCAGCATCAGGGCATTTCCGAGGTAATTGACTTAAGTAAACTTCTCATTGATGTTAATAAGTGGTGTCTTTTAGAAATGTGGAAGAAGCTAAAATTTTAAACCCGAGTATTAATCCAACACCCATTTTCATGTTTTTTTTTCTTTCACCTTTACAGTTTTGAGCATAGTATAGGATTTTCTCACTGTACTAACAAATGCTTTGTGCAGTATCAGTACACTGTAATGAAATCCTCCATGCAGCAATGCTGAGCAGTGAATCTTGGTCTATTAGTGCTGAGAGAAGGGAAACAGAATGAATGTTTCATAATGCTGAGTGCTGGGATTTAGAATGATGATAAATAAGAAAATGCACAGTGCATCACAACTCAAAAGCAAACTTTACTACCTTTGACTTACCCTTCAATTCTCAGTGTATAGAAAAGAAAGGGGTCTAAAGTACTCAGTCTCAATTTACCTTATTTGTAACTGGACAGTATTACAGAAGGAAAGTTCTATGTGGTTTTTGAAAGTGTTACTTTAAACTATCAGATTCTTGATATGGTGTGAAATAAATATTTCAATAACTACCTTTTCTTAAAGTCAAACTGCTTTTGACTTTCATGAATGTGTGTGCATGTGTGTTCACACATGTACATTGGCAGAAATGAGATAGACTATTTTAGTGATATTAGCTAGCAAAGCAAAATATTATAATGTAGAAGAATTCCATGGGTGGCATAAAATCATTATCTTATCAGAAACATCTTTGTCTATTTATCCTTTTGTAGGTAGTGAACCTTTCTATTACTGAATAAGAGAGAAGTTCATTTGATGACTGTGGAATTTAGCCATCACTTTCTGGGCACTGGAACAAAATGATCATTTGTGGATTAAATGAAACAACATCTTGACTCTAATTCTTCCCACCTCAGCTTTTTCTCAATTTGCCTTCCCGCTTCTGCTCTTAACCAGGTACAATCTCTTCTCACCCACCTGATCCCTCTCTTCTTCAGCCTTACCTGACCCCTCCTGCCAACTTCAAATTCCTGCTTTGTGTCCAAAGTTTGCTTTGTGGTTGTTGAGTGGGGCTCTAAGGACCTGGTCTCTCAACACTGATACCCTTCTCCTGTTTTCCCCAAATTAGTGCAATCCTTTTTCTCCCTGATCCATATTTTCCTCCTTTTTCCATTTCTGATCTGTTTACTTCTTCCTGCAGTCCATTGTTACCTGGCACCTTATACTTCTGGTTCTTCAACCTTTTTTTCTCTTTCCTGTACTTGGTCTCTGCCACAAAGCAAGGCACTATTTACACAAAAATCATATAGGATGACATCTAAAGCCTCTTTGTACCAGTGGTACTCCTTAAAAAAAGATTAATAATTAATTAATAATAATCATTAAGATGATTAATGGGTTAATTCAGGCTAGATATGTGTGCATATATGTACATATATGTACATATGTACTATATATGTAACATCAGGATCCAACATTTGACCCATGCGTAATGCTTCTGTAGTCTTCAGTTATTATGCCAGGGTCTAGGATCTGGCACTTTCTCCCAGTAGCCATTTAATTTTTTCATTCTTAGATACCTCGCCCTGACCAGTTGGCTTCAAGCCTGGGAAAATGCCTCTTGACCTCAAAATTCCTAGTGAGAAAATGTTTAGTAGTTTAACTAAAGCAGTTTGCATGTAAGTTAGTATGTTTTCATAGTTGTGTTCCTTGGAATAATCCTGAGTCATTTTTCTTTTTTTTTCTGTCAACTTACAAAGAAAGAGGTTTTATATAAACTACTTATGCTAATTTGATTTTTTAGTTCATTTTAAAATTCATTATTGAAGTAAATCTGACTCAGACAATTGAATCCAGGCTTTGCTGGCAATGATTTCTTAACTACCTCCATGTGGAACTTACTTAGTTCAACAAATATTAAGCATCACTACTCGATTCAACAAACATTTAGCACTTAACTCACAGCAGAGCACTGGTGCTAAAAGTACGACCAAGACATAGATCCTGCCCTAAAAATCAAAGTGAAATAAAACTAAGCCACTGTCTTTAAAATACACTCTAGATGGGTTAGTGGTCATACACCTAATAACTGACCTTAGGTTTTAAATATAGGTTTATAAACCTTTCCATTGGCATCCAAAGGCCATCCATTGGCCTTTTCAATTTTCACCTGCTCCTAGGTTTCCTTTTAGCACATCTGTGGAAAAAAGCCTGAGAAGCTCTTCTTTGCCTCTGTTCTTTAGCTCCCTGCACTATCTCCTTTGGACATTTGAAACCTGTAGCTTGATATCAAGCCCCTGGTGGAAAAGTATTTATTTTTAAGTGATCTGTGCCAATGTGGACAATACTGTTATATGTTAAAGTTTCATTTCTTAGACAGAAGTTTAAAACAGAACCAGGGTGCTATGGTTTGAAACATTCCTGAGAAGGATTTGGGACTGTTAGTATAGAATTTACCAGAGTCAAACTTGGGGTTGGCAATTTCTCCAAGCCTATCAGCAAATAACTAACTTTTGGTTTGGCCAAGCTTGACTGCTTATTCCTAAACACTTGGAAAACAGGGGTTTTTTTTTGCTTATCCCATTAGTTTGTGAATCTCTTGGGGAGGGAAAGTTTGTGTGTGTGTGTGTGTGTGTGTGTGTGTGTGTGTGTGTGTACATTTCTCTTGAGGTCAATATAATTGAAACAGATCACTGTATTTCTAGAATACCTTTCTCTGAGGTAGTACTGAAAAATAGAAATAGATTTAAGATGGTTTTAGATAAATTCATGAATGATAGATCTGTAAGAAGTTATTTTGGAAATTCTGTTGGAATTGATAACATAGAAAACATGTTATGAGAAAAAACTGTCCTTCCACCTCCTTCCTGGGTACCTTGCTGCTGAATTGAATGAATCATGAGTCTTAAACCAGAACAGTATTCCTTATATTCCTATCAGAAACTTCAAAACATAAAGGATTATAGACAATTCTCAATTTATAGTAATTCAGACTCTAGGACTTGAGATGACAGTGATGCCTACTTGATCAGTGTGAATGCAGAGAAGTGAAAGGTTATGAGAGATACTATTGAGGAAGAATTGATAGTACTTGGCAACTGATTGGATATGGGTGAGTGAGAGCAAAGAGATCAGAATGATTCTAAGACAAGAAGGTTGAGGATTCCTTTGTCAGAAATGGGGAAGGTGAAGAAAAGGGTAAGTTTTGTGGAA
Source organism: Bettongia penicillata ogilbyi (assembly GCA_023548195.1). NCBI lineage: Eukaryota > Metazoa > Chordata > Mammalia > Diprotodontia > Potoroidae > Bettongia > Bettongia penicillata. The sequence goes on from JAJHZJ010000227.1 coordinate 544,033, forward strand.
GAGATTAGTTTACTTTTGGACATGTTGAATTTGGGATGTCTAGAAGCCAGAGTCATATAAAATTGCATGTAACAGCATCTCTTTGCTTTTCCTCTGCAAACAATCCAGGCAGTTTGTGCACTGTATAAAGTAAACAGAAGAAAGAGCGCCTTCTGTTGGATATGTTTATGTAGAGGGAAATTTTCATCTTTATTACTGAAGTCCTGAAGACTGACCATTTGCCACCGCAGCCTGAACATTTCTGACTAGGTTATCTATGACCAGTGATACATACTAATCTAATCCTTGGCTGTGAAGCTAATGTGACTGTTAAATAGTTTCCTAGAGATGAAGGTAGTAAACGTGTTTATACTTCTTTTTAAGACATTGGTGAGTGTAGAAGGATTTATCCTATAATCTTTCTCTTTTTCTGATCTTAATAATTGACCCCATTTTTGCACCCTTAGTCTGGGTTAGAGGTTGTGGGTAATGAAGAGTAGAGGCTTCCTCTCCTGACCAGAAAGGAAGGAATGCAGGGTATGTGGGATGGAGGTGGAACATTGTGGGCATCATAGATTTTGACTATTAGACTTTTCCTTTTAGCAAATCTTCCTGAGATATGAAGTCTGTTGCTTTATTTGTGTCCCTCTGTGTCCAAATGTAAGATCATGTCATCTTTGCTGATAATGAGCTAAGTGGAGGGAAGTAGAGGAACTTTTGGCTATGATATACTGCCAGGTAGTTGATTGGTAGGTCTTGAATCCTTTAGGCAGGGCAGCTGGCTGCTTCCACTGTCATTAGATGCGGTTTCTGTTTCAGTGTTTACTTCAGCAGTGTCACTCAAGCTCCTTAGAAGACAATTAAATAGTCAGTTACTGACATACCTCATTCCTGTCACTGGTATACATTTGCAAAATGTCTCTCAAACATATTCTTTCACAGTGCTCTCTTCCCTTTACCCTAAACATTTTTTTTCCTTTTCTTTTGAGTTCATGATTTCATCTGTATAGGAAAGTTCCAGGGAGAAGAATTCCTCTACCAATTTAGATTAGCAATAGTTGAATAATATAAACTCTTTAGAGAGTTGTATGAGACACCTAGAGGTTAGGTAATTTGCCCCAGGTCATAAAGAGAGTTTATGGCTCAGGCTGGACTTGAACTGTCTGATTCCCAGAGAGTTTTCTCTCCATTAAGCCAGGCTGCCTCTCTGGTCCCCTTTCGTGCTCATTACAGTTGTAGACTCTTGCCTTACCTCACCTGACTTCAGTCTTCCATTTTCTGTAAATCTCTTATTTATCTGTATGCTTATTGCTTTCTATTTCCTTTGATTGACTCAAAGAAAACTCTTCATTCCCCTTGTGCTATATGTGCTCAGCAGGCAATTTTCAGCATTGACAAAGATTGACTTCCCAAGAGAAATTGAAGGAAAACCTGTGGTTGGCTGCTTTGCCAAAACAAGGTGTGCCTTACGCCTCTTGTTATTGTCCTTTTTGCTGAACAGAAGTCAGCAGCATTAGACTTCTATTGATTTCCTCATCTTTACCGTAAAAGGAAGAAAACTAGATATCATAGCAACTTAATGAAAAGCTGCTTAGAATGACAAGATCTAATTTCTTATTCAGATTCAAGTAGCTACTTGCAGACTTTATAGTAGAGGTATATTTCCATATGTTCTTTTTTTAGTCCTCTTTCACTTTTTAAAAATTTATTTATTTTTAGATTACGACATTCATGTCCACAAAATTTTGAGTTCCAATTTTTCTCCCCATCTCTCCCCTTCCCCCACCCCATAACACCTTGCATTCTGATTACTCCTTCCCTCAATGTGCCCTCCCTTCTATAACACCCCATAGATTTCTATACCCCATTACCTGTATTTCTTATTTCCCAGTTATATGCAATAACAGTTCTCAACATTCATTTCTAATACTTTAAATTCCAACTTTACTCCCTTTCTTCCTCCCCACCCATCTCCACTGAAAATTCAATACAGGCTATATATGTGTCATTTTGCAAAAGACTTCCATAATAGTCAAGTTCTTTAAGACTAACTATATTTCCCTCCATCCTTCCGTGTCATTTTGCAAAAGACTTCCATAGTAGTCATGTTGTTTAAGACTAACTCCATCCTTCCCTGTCCCCCCTTTATTCTGTTCTCTCATTTGACCTTGTCCCTTCCCAAAAATGTTTATTTCTAGTTACTCCCTTCCCTTATTTGCCCTCCCTTCTATCATTTCCCCATCCCACTTCTCCCCTACTTTCCGGTAAGATAGATTTTCATACCAAATTTAGTGAGCATGTTATTCCCTTATTAAGCCATATGTGAAGAGAGTAAGCTTCACTTTTCCCTTCTCATCTTCTACCTTTTCTCCTCCATTGAACAGGATTTTTCTTATCTCTTTTATGAGCGATAATTTGCCTCATTCCATTTCTCCCTTTCTCCTCCCAATATATTCCTCTCTCACTGCTTAATTTTATTTTTTCATAGATATCATCCCTTCTGATTCAACTCAACCTGTGCTGTGTGTGTGTGTGTGTGTATAATCCCTCCTCCTATCCAAATACTAAGAAAAGTCTCAAGAATTACAAATATTATCCTTCTATGTAGGAATGTAACCAGTTCAGCTTAAGAAAGTCCTTTATGATTTCTCTTTCTTGTTTACTTTTTCATGCTTCTCTTGATTCTTGTGCTTGAAAATAAAATTTTCTCTTCAGTTCTGATCTTTTCATCAAGAATGTTTGAAACTCCTATATCATTGAATGACCATTTTTTCTCTTGAGGTATTATACTCAGTTTTGCTGGGTAGGTGATTCTTGGTTTTAATCCCAGTTCTTTTGTCTTCTGGAATATCCTATTCCAAGCCCTTTAATCACTTAATGTAGAAGCTGCCAGATTCTGTGTTATCCAGATTGTATTTCCACAATACTTGAATTGCCTTTTTCTAGCTGCTTGCAATATTTTCTCCTTGACCTGGGAACTCTGAAATTTGGTCACAATATTCCTAGGAGTTTCTCTTTTCAGGTCTCTTTTAGGAGGTGATCAGTGGATTCTTTCAATATTAATTTTGCCCTCTGGTTCTAGAATATCAGGGCAGTTTTCCTTGATAATTTCATGAAAGGTAATATCTAGGTTCTTGTTTTGATCATGGCTTTCAAGTAGTCCCATAATTTTTAAATTGCCTTTCTTGGATCTATTTTCCAGGTCAGTTGTTTTTCTAATGAAATATTTCACATTGTCTTCTATTTTTCATTCTTTTGGTTTGGTTTTGTAATTTCTTGGTTTATCATTAGCTTCCCTCAGCTCCACTCTCATTTTTAAAGAACTGTTTTCTTCAGTGAGCTTTTGAACTTCCTTTTCCATTTGGCTGATTCTGCTTTTTAAAGCCTTCTTCTCCTCATTGGCTTTTCAGACCTCTTTTTCCAATTGAGTTAGCCTATTTTTAAAGGTGTTATTTTCTTCAGCATTTTTTGGGGTCTCCTTTAGCAAGCTGTTGACTTGCTTTTCAAGCTCTTCCATAGCCTGAGCCCATTGCATATTCATTTTGGATGCAAAAGCCTTCACTTCCTCTGACAGTATGCATTGTTCTTTCTCATCTGAAAGGATGGAAGGAAATACCTGTTCCCCAAGAAAGTAACCTTCTATGGTCTTATTTTTTTCCTCTTTTTTGGGCATTTTCCCACCCAGTTACTTGACTTCTGACTCCTTTGTCAAGAGGAGGGTCCTAATGCTCCTCCTTACCGCAGGACCCTGCTCAGGGCTGAGATTTAGACCAGCTGCTCAATTCCCTCAGGGGCTTTAGGCGGGGCAAGGCCACCACCATTGCTGCTGCCACCTGGGGCCAATGCTGTAGGGCACCCTGCTCCCTTCTCTCCCAGTTGGGAAAGCCCTCTTACTGACCCTTCTTTCTTTGGCACTTGTCGGTGAGGGATCTGAGACCCTCCCTGCTGGAGATTCTGCCCTGGAGACCTGTTCCAGTCCGGTTCCTCCCAGTGCTGTGTAGCCAGGGCTGAGCTCTGCTCTGCTTAGCATCCCATGGGATAGACCTTTCCTGTCGGCCTTCTAGGTTACCTTTGGCTGGAAATCTCATTCGTTCTGTCATTCTGTGGCTTCTGCTGCTCTAGAATTTGTTGAGAATCATTTTTTACAGGTATTTTGTGGGCTGTGGGGGTGGAGCTATAGTATGTGCATCTTTCTACTTGGGCATCTTGGCTCTATCCCTCCTCCCCATATGTTCTTGATCATGTTGTCATGGGAATACTTTAGAATGAAATGCATAGAAATTTAGCTAAGTTTTCTTAATGAAAATTTACACAATTAATGTTCAAAGCATGAGTTACTTACTAATTGTGTTAAAATTATCATTAGCCAAGTTATGACCAGATGCTGAATTTCAAAATCATTCTAACTTTTTTCCTAAGTAAGTTTTAGCATATTAAATATGCAAAGGATTTTCTTTTTGGTAGACTTTAAGAGAATAAAACACTTTTTCCCCTGGAGAAAATTGTTTATCTCATGTCAGAAAATCTTGCTTTGACTCCTGGCCCTGACATTTATTGACTATGCAACCTTGGGCAATTAGGTTAATGAGTTAATGTTTCTGGAGCTTTAATTTCCTTATCTGTAAAACTGGGTTAATACTAGCATTATCTACCCCTACAGCATTATTAAGTGGATCATTTTAGATAATGTGCATATAAAGCCCTTTGTAAATCATAAAGCACTACATAAATACAAGCTATTACTGGGCTTCTCCCTAAGGTTGTGACATAAAGCCGAGACCCCCCAGACAGACAGTACTATGTCCTTGCAGTATAATAACCTCTAAATAAAAAAAGATTAGCAGTATAGAATAATGTACTGCCAGTGTGCGATGACTCTCTAGTGTCACATCAAGCCTTTTTTAGGTATGCTAAATCATAAAATAGCTAGAAGTTTTAGGTTAGCAATTTTAATATATTTGCTTTGAACCTGGTGGTCTGCTTTTTGGTTTTGCTGAGTCTGGAAGATAACTACCCCTTTCTCTCATGCCTTAGAACCTAAAGGATGTGTGTCAGTGGATGTGGATGTGGATGTGTGCACACATACATAAACTAAATTGCATTTTGAATATTTTCTTTTGTAAAAGGCAATATATTTACATTTATACATATATGCATATATTCATGTGTAGATATGTGTATATATTGCCTATATAGATATAGGCATATCTATATAGATATACAGATATTTACATATATCTCTATAGATGTACATAAGAATACTCATACCAGCACTCTTTGTGTTAGCAAGAAACTGGAAACAATTGGAATAACCAAACATTGTGTTTTATGAATGTAATGGAATATTATTGTGCTGTAAGGAACAAAGAATATCAGAAATTCAGAGAAACTTATGAGAACTTATATGAAGTCATACAGAGTGAAGAAAGCAGAATCAAGAAAACAATATATCTAGTACTTATAAAAGATCATAACACTAAAAAGTACTCTAACCATAATGAATTGAAATGAACAATATTAGTTCTGGGTAACTAATTACTAAGCAAAACTTCTTTACTTAAGAGACATTGGAGCACTGTATATGGAATGGAGTATGTACCATCAGAAAAATAACATTTTGCATCTTTTTGGTGTTAATTCAGTTTAATTTCAAAAGCCTTTCTTAATTACCTGATATCTGCTGGACAGATACTGTGCTAGGCACCAGGTACTCCAGGATACATTCCTTTAATGGGACTTGGGATAAAATTTGAAAGGCAGTTCTGTGGGGTGATGGTAAGAAAGAAGAACATCCCAGGGGGACAACTTTCACAAAAGCCTGGAGACAGAAAATTAAATATTGTCTTTGGGAAGAGCAAACAGGTCAATTTGACTACAGGAACAATGTGAACAAGAACAACCTGCTGAATCTTCTTGAGCATGGGTGTAACAGGGTGTCAGTAGGCAATCACAGCATCCTGAGAATTATGTGAAAACCAGAGAAATGAATGTGCATGTGGAACTCAAGGAGTTCGCAATCCTTATAGAAGTTTTCATATTTATGACAGTACAGCAAAAGGAAGAGGAGAAAAAGGAAGGTGAGTGGCATAGGAGGGTAAAGGTGCAGTAAAGGTGGGCAAAAGGACAAAGCACCTGAAGGGGAACAGCAAGGTAATGTCCAAAGCTGCATTCTTTTCCCTTTGGAATGACTAGACTATGAAGATAGGAGGGTCCACTTATCTACAAAGGACCCCAGTTGTACAAGCATTTTCCCAGCCTGTCACAGATGGGCTGGCACCTGTCTTTCCTCCCAAGGGCCCATAGGGGATCTATCTTGGGATACAAATAGCAAATTATGTCAGTTGATGGGAGAAGGCCTTAGTCCTTGACACATTCAGGGCCTCCTGCACGCTCTGGGTCCAATGTATCTAGAAAATATGGCAACTCAAAAAGACACATTCAGAGAACCTCTTAAGTAACCCTTAACAAGGGTCAGATGTGTCTTGGGAATATCACTTTGACAGTTTGGAGGATGAACTGGAGAAGGAAAAGACTAAAAGTAGAGAGACTCATTAGGAGGCTATTTGAATAATTCAGGTGAAAAGTGAGGAGGGCTTAAACTAAGGTGGTGGCTGGGTTGATGTGATGTACTGTAGGTACAAGACTTGGCAATTGGCTGAGGGAAAGTGAGAAGTCAAGGGTTCTTGAGTTGATGAACCTGAGTGCCTGGAAAGAAGGTGGTGCCTTCAACAAAATCAGGAAGGTTAGAAACATGGGGTAGTTTCAGATGAGAGTATGCCAGTAATGAGTTGTATTTTAGAGAGATAGTGGAGAAGCATATGAAGGTCAGGCAGTTGTCTGGATAGTAACAATAGATGAACTCATGGAAGCTGACCTCCAAGATTGAAGTTAGTAAGAAAACAACATAGACCAGGACAGGTAATATTCATGTACAGGAGTGGGGCAAAGAAGTCGTCTGAGAAAAAAATAGGTAGAACCATGAAAATTAGCATCATGGAAACCTAGGGACGAAGAGGATGTTTAGGAGGAGTGACTTGAAAACCTGGTCAAATGCTGCAGAAGGATCAAGAAGAATAAAGACTGAGAAAAAGCCCAGATTGTTTGTAACCTTGGAGAATGCTGCCTGATAGGAGCCACGGGATCATAGCTTTAGAGCCGAAAAGTACCTCAGAAGACCATCTAGTCCAAACAATATTACAGATATGTTAACTGAGGCCCAAGGAGGTTGAGTCATTTCTTAGTTTTCCTGTCTTCTTAACACTTTACTCCTCCCTTCTACATGCATACTTTATGATCCAGTGACACTGTCCACCTTACCTCCAGATTCTGGGTGTTTTCACTGACTGTCCTCTATTCCTTCAATGTTTTCCTTCCTCATCTCTGACTCCTGTTTTCACTGACCTCCTTTAATTCTCAGTTAAAATACCTTCTCCTCTCCAAAGGAAGGTAAATTTCAATGACTACAAGCTGCCCAGTTAACTTGTGCTTTACTGACTAGATTTTCCTTCCTTCCTTCCTTCCTTCCTTCCTTCCTTCCTTCCTTCCTTCCTTCCTTCCTTCCTTCCTTCCTTCCTTCCTTCCTTCCTTCCTTCCTTCCTTCCTTCCTTCCTTCCTCTTCCTTCCTCCCTCCCTCCCTCCCTCCCTTCCTTCCTTCCTTCCTTCCTTCCTCCCTCCCCCCCTCCCTCCCTCTCTCCTTCCCTCCCTCCTTCACAAAACCTTAAACCGAGTTTGCCCTGAAGCTCATAGGTAGGACCACAATCACTTAATGGCTTGCACTCTTGTATCTTACAGTGAATGTCAATACTATTTTTCTTTGCATGTGTGTTCGTCCTTTGCTGCTAAAGAAGACCATGCCATCAAAGAAATAATGACATGACTTGCACTTGACTTTGTTTTGAGTGAGGAAGGGCTGTGCAGGTCACCAGCCTCACTTCTCCTCCAGAGTCATCCGAATCCAGTGACCAGATATTCATCAGGATGACTGGAGATGACCCAGGATGAGGCAATAAGTGACTTGCCTAAGGTCACCCAGGTAGTGATGAATATCAAGTGTCTGAGGTGAAATTTGAACTCAGGTCCTCCTGACTCCTGCACTGGTGCTCTATCCACTGCACTACCTAGCTACCCCTTCTCTTTGTAACAGCAACCCTGATGGTCTTTCCCTCCCAGTTTGATTTTTTTTTCTTTTTTTATTTCTAATTAAAGGGGCCATCCCTTGATTCATTTCTTAAAGAGGCCTATTCACTTAATGGGCATTACCTCACTCCAAGTGAGTACCTGAAAAGGCCTTAGACTTTGCATCCTGGGCCATCTCCAGTCATCCTGAGAAAGTAAGGCTGGTGACCTTGCACAGCCCTCCCTCACTCAAATCAAAGCCAACTGCAAGTCATGTCATCATTTTTTTCCTGATGCCATGGTCTTCTTTGAAAAACGAAGGACAAACACAACAACAAAATTCCACTTTTTCCAAGAAGCCTTTCTTTATCCTGCTTAAAATGCTGATGCTTTCCCTTAGTGATTATCTCTAGTTTATTTTGTGTATATCTCATCTGTATTTACATGTTTGCATGTTGTTTCCCGCATTAGATTGTGACATACTAAAGGGTAGGGGCTGTTTTTGTTCCTTCCCCCTTTTTTGTATCCCCAGCTCTTAGCACAGTGCCTGAAACATGCTAGGCACTCAGTAATGCTTATTAATTTGATTTGTCAAGGTCACACAGGTAGTAAGCATCACAGGTGTGATTTGAATTAGATCCTCTGACTCTAAGAAATGGTGCTCATTCTACTGTACCAATCTGCCTCATCAATCAAGTGATGAGATCTGAAGATAGATTATTGGGGGTAGAGGGGTGTGTGTGTGTGATGAGAAAAGGAAGGCATTTAACTGAAGAAGGGAGGAGACATAGAGGACAGTAGCTTGACTGAATCTTAGCATCAAGTAAAGAATTTTTAAGGATGAATAATATTCTGGCATGTTTTAAGCAGTAGAGAAGATGCTAATGGATAAGAAGAGATTGATTAAGGTAAGTCCATGATTGAAGAGACAAGCTTCTAAAGTTATTTTAGGAATAGGGATCTAGGGCACAAGGAAGCATTCAGTTAGGAGTAGATGTGGGGAAAGGGAAATAACTAGGGCCAGGCTTTAGCTTATATTTACTCAGAGGCTGGAACTTTTTTTTTTTTAGATAAAACTCAAAACAATCAAGCATAATTGTATATTAAGCACCTGCAGTATGTCAGGCACTGTAGTAGGCCCAGGGATACAAATACAAAATACAAATACAAAAGTGAGACAGCCCCTGCCCTCAGACTTCACTGGAGAGAGATCTTATAGCCTAGTCTAATCCTCTACCTTCACCTTTGTAATTGCACTTAATAAGTGATGATGAAATCTATCCTTCTGGCTATGTTAGTATATAAGTAAGGAGTGATGTGTAGTCCTACTGCTTTCTCACTAGCCTCACCCATTCCCATTCATTACTTCATCTACATAAAGCTCTACATTGAGAATATAACAATAGTCATTCTCCAGATGTCCTAGCATTGTTTTAATAGTTCGTGAACAATATTGCATCATGAATTTTGTTTCTTACTATTAAAGTGACAAGGTACTTTTTGTTACATGTAGATCATTCTATATGTGTATAAAAATTGAGTGACCAAAAAAAATGAAGCCATAAATTCATATTTAATCATGTTAAATTGTAGATGCATTCTGACCTATACTTATTTGAAATGCTAGATTACATTCTATCATACAAAAGCCTAATAAAATCTGTAGGTGAAACAAATGGAGGTTTTCATTTGAGGCAACTGTAGAAAGTCAATTTGGGTCAAGGTCATCATACCTTCGATTGTCCTAAAAGCTGGCAGGGACTAGGAAAAATTAAAAAAACTAATAAAACATCCCTCCACTCCCTCGGATTTTAATATAGCTATTGAGAAGCAGGTGCCAAATTACTTTTGGTAAATGGAGAAAGCAATTCTCTAAGATTATAAATTATTTAGCAGGTGCTAATCTGCCCTGAGAGAGGGAGTTTCCTTTGGGAGTTCCCCATATTAATGTACTCATATGTCTGATAGAAAAATGAACAAGGCATAGGCTTGGGCATTCCTTCTCCCATTGTTAGATCTTTCCAGTATTGCAGGGGTGATTTTTTTGTAATTTTAGAAAAGTTGGTGATGTATCAATAAGCACCCCAGCATACACAGGGGGGCCTACTACAATAGGTTCTTAGATCTGCATTCACAAAAGGAAAGACAACTTTTGAGGGGTTAACAATCACATTAATCAAGTACTGGTATTAGAGAAAATCAAAATCAAAATTTCAGAGAAATGAAAAATAAGTCAACAGACAGCACTTCCAAACTGCCTGACCATTACATACATACACAGTTACCAGAAAGGGAAGCATCAACTTCTGGGTTTTAGCCTGGGGTGGGGGGGAGGGTCCTTAATGACTTTCCAGAGTCTCTCTGGCCAAGAAACACTTCCAGTCAGTAAGCCCCAAAATAAAACTTCACCCTCAGAGTATTTATACACTTTTTAGAGCCAGAGGGCAAAACCCTCTGACCCAGTGCACTCTTAGTAACACAAAAACAGCAAAAGATCCTAATTGGATTGCCATCACAGGGTGCAGCATGCCATAGCACCAAAATATTATATCCTATCCTGAAAGTGTGAGAGGATCATTTGTTTTACATTTATACATAGATTTTTAAAAAGTTGTAGAATACTTTTACATGCCGAACTTTACTAGTTTTTTTCTCCTGAAAGTTTTTACTGTTTAATAAAAAAAAAATAAGAGATCACATGGTATATGTTCCCCAAGGAGGTCAAAGGTCTCACATATGCCAAAACACTTGTATCTACATTTTTTTTTTTTTTTTGTGATTGCAAAACAAAACAAACAAAACAAAGTGATGACCCATTGAATTGACTGGAGACTGACTGAAAAAATGCGTGGTATATGAATTTAATGGAATGTTGCTTCAACATAAGAAATGACAAATAGTAAGAAGTTAGTGAAATGTGAAACACTTGTATGAACTGTTACACAATGAAATAAGTTGAAACAGCAAAAAATTATAAATGACTGTCTTCCCCTCCACCCGTGACTTCCAGAAGTACTGCCTAATTCCTCCTCCCTTCCCTTTCCACTTCTCGATCTGAGAGCGGTAATCAAATCAACACTGCCATTCCTGGAAAAGACAAGTCAAACATTGCCCTGTGGTATCATCCATCATTCCCTCTGATTTCTTATCCAAAACACACCACCCTGGCTAACAAGTTTGCATTGTCTTCCCTTTTAAAAATATAAGCTCCTTGAGGACCAGAACTCTCTTTTTTGCTTGTATTTTCATCACTGTCACAAAGCACAGTTCCTGGAACATAGTAAGCATTTAATAAATGCTTCCCCCACCACCACCATCCATTCATGAACACAATACTAAAAGTCAGTTGAATTCAAATTAATTGCAATAACCAGTCTTGGTTTTAAAGAACTGACAATGGAACATATTTCCTCTTAATAGACAAGAAGGTGACTATGGGAGCAGAGTGTTGCAGATGCCTTCAGGTGTAGTTGGTTTTAATTAATTTTTTTTTCTTATGATGGAAGAGAGTTCAATCAGTGGGTAAATGTATATCAAGATATTATTCTGTTAAAAATGAAAAGACTTAAGCAAAACTTTTTTTAAGAGTCAAGGGAATTAGATGGAAATTGCAGGTTTTATTTATAGCTGTTAAGTTCATCAGTATTTAGACCTGCACATACTTATTGACCCTTAAAATAAGCATCCCTTTGACCCTTAAAATGACTGAAATGAGCATCAGAGAATGCAACATAATTTCCTCTTCCCTGAAACAAAAGAGCCAGTGAGACCTAATGATATGGGAACTGACAAAGAAGCTACTATACCAGTTAAGCCATCATGAACCTGCCAACAACTATATCATAGTATTTCTTCACCCTCTTTATCCATTTTATCAGTCTATTGGCTGGAATCCTATCTCTTTTCAAATTATGTTTTCCTAAACAGAATAGCCCTCAACTTTTTGTCCTATCCTCATGAGGAATTCTTATATCATCTTCATTATTTGAGTTTTATTTCTGTAGACCTCTCTAGAATTTAAAATGCTAACAGAAGTTTCTTGCTTCTCTGCATCCACTTTTATACTTCTTTATATTCTTTTCTGTGTATTTTAAAAATGTTTTGTTGATGATGATCTTTCCTTTTTCTTTTTCTTATCACTAATACTACTCACCAACTCTCACCCTTCTCTGAATAGAGTAACATAGTCAAACAAAACAAATCAATACATTGGCTATATCTGTAAATTTTTGACTCTTTCTGAACCTTTAGTCATTCATTTCTCTCGCAGGAGATGGGCTGCTTGCTTTATTGTTAGACATCTGAAGTCATTATTGATCACTACTTTGATCTGAAAACTTTCAAAATTGTTTTCATTTTAATTATTGTGGTCATCATGCAAATGGTTTTTCTGTTTCCGCTTACTTTACATCAGTGCATATAATTCTTCCCAAGTTTCTCCAAATCCATCATTTTTTGTGTCTTTTAACACAGTACTATCCTTTTATGTTTATACACACTAATTTGCATAACCTTTCTCCATTTGATGTCTACCCATTTTGTTTACAATTCTTTGCTATAACAAAAAGTGCTGCTGGAAAAAGCTGTGTACAACTGGGATATATCTCCCTTTCATTGACAAAACTGCACACAGGATTTTTTGGGTGCAAATATCCTGTAGTTTGGTATAAGTTTCTTGTTTTCTATCCTAAGAGTGATGAGTATTAATTTGTTTGGCAATAGAAATGTCTAGCTGGCTATGTGGTCAGAGCTGCAACTAGAGGATGGGGTATTCGGTGCACTGATTCAGTGCCATCATGCTCTCCATTCCTATTCATCCCTTTGTGGTCCTCTGGTAGTGCTATAACATAACAAAACTGCCCTTGATCCTTCTTCTGACTCTAGACCATCACTTCCAGGGTTTGTATGCTTTGGTTCCCCCTCCTCTAGGACCTCAGTTGCTTGACCACCATTACCTTTTTGGTAGTATAGATTTGATATTCAAATAGTATGAGAAACTTTTAGGCCAGACAACAGTTAATAAAAGGAGATTTACTTAACTATAGTAGGAAGATACTCAAGGAGTATGGACTTTGAGGACAACTCAAGTGGATTCATTTGAGCAAAGCCCACCTTTTTCCACTAGCGAAGCATCAGTCACTGGAACTCTTGGTGATTACCTGGTACTCAGGACACCAGGGGATTGATGTCACTAGCCTGAGTCTTTAGTCAACTGATCCAGCCAACTCTTGAAGATGGCATTAGTACCTTTTAAGGAAAGAAAAAAAAAAAAGCAACCTAACTTGCATGGAGGCAAGGTGAAGATTCTACTCCTACCACATAACACCTCTTTGACTACCTTTCCTCCCTCCCCCCCAATCCAGGGGCTTTGAGAATTAGGGATTCTGTTTGGACCTTTCGGGGAAGCTGCTTCTACTCTGTAGCTCACTAGACTTCATATGAAAAACAGCAGAACCATATAGTGATAGTAGTTAACAGGATTTTATTACTACTCACTAAAGTAAGAGGAGAACAGGTACTATCAGGGAACGGTCTAGATGTTTGACCCTCATTGCTCCTGGCAAAGGAGAGTATACAATAGGGTAGCTTCCAGATATGGAATCATGTGTAATTGTACAGTCTGATCAAAGGCCCATAGCCTTTCAGGGCAACATTTATATAGGATTTTAGATGAAGAGCCAGCATGGTACCAATAGAAGACTTCCTTTTCATCCATAAGGGAAAATAATTGTATAGCTGGGACCAAGTGTGAGTAGGGTATTATCTAAATTGCTTAATAAGGTGTAAGGAATGAGGGGCAAGGATCTAGGAAAGTTAGTTCTAAGTGTGCTGTCCAGCAAGAAGCTGGGAAGAAGAGCAATGTCCAGTTACTGGTTATTACCCTCCCTCACGCAAAACAAAGTCAAATGCAAGTCATATCATCATTTCTCTGATGTCATGGTCCTCTTTGAAAATGAAGGACGAACACAACAACCACCACCACCAATTAATCTTACCATATATGCATCCTGATGGGCTAGAACCACATCAGCCAAACCAGTTTTCACTGGTTCACTGGTCTTGGCAGACTGTCCTCTGTGGCGTACCCCCAAAGGATATAATATGTCTCAGGATCAAGAGCTGTTAGATATGGTGCTGAGGATGGAAAAAGCATTCCAGCGCAATGCAAGAATCCTGGCTTCTAGTCCCTGTACTATTCCTTCCTACTGATGTGACAGAGCAGTTCTTAAAATTTATATAACTTAGTTATCACGTCTGAAAAATAAAGATAGTAATGCTTAGCTCCCTAAATGCATGCTCTCTTCATCAAGCTTGAAGATCTATAGTGTTATAATACTGTCCTATATTTAATTTTATTTCATTATTTATTTTTTATTTCAATATTTACTAACATTATTACTTATTTAAAGTAATTAATTTCTTGGGCCCTGGATTTATGACCCAATGCTAGTTTGTATGTTTGTCAGCTATAATTTTCCAAGTTCTATACTTTTGATAGAATTTTTGAATACATGTATTTGGGCACAAGCAGGAGAAGAAAGCAATTTAAATAGTATATAAAGCTCAACTGGTAAGTTCTATTTTGTCCTATCACATTTCTTATTTCTCAACCTTTTTTTTTAGTGGCCTTTAAAACTCCCATTCATTTGTATATGTAAAATAACCACCACTTATAAGACACCACTATATAACCTATAAGGTATCTTTTGCAATGTTGTCTAAATGCAGTTAGAAATGTGTATTTGAACAAAGAAGCAAACGATTTGACTGTGAAAGGAAATATATAGAGCTAACCAAAAATAGAAGGGGTCTCTCTGGTAACTGTTCACCCAAATAGAGGTCTTTAAGCAAAGCACATAAGACCATTTCTTGGACTTCTTTTCACATATTGGTTGAGTGATGTAGCTTCTGAGAACGCTTTCAATTCTGAAATTCTATGATTCAGTGAAACCATGCAGAATGTCCTCATGACTATTGTTAGTTCACCCATTTGCCTATTTGGGGGTCTTCTATTTTTAAAAAATTTCCATAGTGGCTATAATACTACTCCAGAGACTTCATTAGTAAAGGCAGATTTATAATTAGCATTTGTTGTTTCTCCCCGAGAATGAGTTTTTAATATACCCTCTTCTGTTAATTCAAAATACTTCCATTAAATGTTCCTAAAATTTCCCTTGGTACTCCTTAGCCTTGTTTGGCAGTAATCAGCTTGTGGGATTTAAAAGTAATCTTTTGGCTTTATAATGTGGATATATCATTAATATTTTAATAACATAGTAGTTATGGTTTGTTTTAGGGGTTTTTGGAGGGAAGGTGGTAGTAAGGAGATTTGGCTAGAAACATTCTGCCTCCTTTGCAAAATATGAAGTTTCTTCCCTTTGTTTATCTAACAACTTTATAATTGTTTTATTCCTTTCCCTTGTCAAAATCCCATACTGCAACCCCAAATGCTAAAGATGCCAAAAAATTCTCTTTTTAGACTTCCACTTTAAAGTGCTTGATTCATTGTAGCTATGAGAATCTTCCAAAAGATAGTAAACAAGTCAGTTCAGTTTTATTTTGTTCCTAGAAGTTAGTATTTTTAAAATAGTTTGAAAACTTCTATCCCTTTTGCTTTAGTGGAGACAGTTTTAAATTTCAGTGTTATTCTTCAATTCATTTCAGTTCAAAAGGCATTTATTGCATACAGGGCACTGTGTTAGGTGCTGGAGATACAAAAAACAAATTGAAAAACTGTCTCCAAGGTTCTTGTGTTCTAGTGAAAGGACACCAATAGGTGCGTTCGTCCATTGCTGAAGAAGACCATGCCATCAGAGAAATAATGACATGACTTGCACTTGACTTTATTTTGAGTGAGGGAGGACTGTGCAGGTCACCAGCCTCACTTCTCCTCCAGAGACATCTGAATCAGTGACCAGATATTCATCAGGATGACTGGAGATGACCCAGGAGGAGGTAGTTGAGGTTAAGTGACTTGCCTATGGTCACACAGCTAGTGAATGTCAAATGTCTGAGGTGAGATTTGAACTCAGGTCCTCCTGACTTCTTCACTAGTGCTCTATCCATTGCACCGTCTAGCTGCCCCACACCAATAGGTACATATCAGCAGAATAATTTGAGGAAGAAATGAGTGATAGCAACTAGGGCTGGAGTCAGGAAAGCATACCTGTAGGAGGAGAAATTGGCTAACAAATATGCCCTAAGAGGTATGCTATTATTAACTATGTTAGTTTATATCTTCTAGATAATTTAAAATGAAGTCTCTAAAGTACAAATTTAAAGGAGTTTGGGGTGTATGACTTGTATGACTGTAAAACACTGACACTATTCACTGTACTTCATCTAAAGTTTATGGGATTTTTAATTACTTGAAATATACAATATTATAACTAAATATAAAGGCATATTAAAGGAATGGTCTAAATAAGCAGAATTCATTGGGAGTAATAATTCTATTGCAGACTATGCTATGTAGTTATAAAAGACTCTGGATATGCCAGAAGAGAAATTAAACACTCAGAACTGAAATTTTCAAATGAGCCCTCAAAATACTAGGTATAACAGAAAGTCTTAGTGCAATTTTAATTTATTAAAACTCGCCATTTAAGTTATTAAAACTTAACACTGTACTAAGACTTTTTGGGACACTCCGCATAGTCCTAATGGACCAGGAGGGCAGCATATTCTCTTCTGCTAAGGGGTCCCAGTTCTCTACTCACTACAGTTTGGTTCATATCCTGAGGGAGCCTGGCTCCATAGAGAAGAGTTGGGGTCTTCTTCTGTTCTCTGACTTATGTCTTCATCCTGGGAATTCTGGGGAAAATCTCTTCAACAGTGCTCAATAATAGCTTATATCTAGGTCATTCCTCCAAAAGATACTTGTAGAATACCTTCTAAAAAGTACTCAAAGTTTATCCCACAGCTCTTTATTTCTTCAAACAATATTTTCTTAAAGCACAAACATTTCATAAGCATACATTGACAAATATTTAAATCATGAAACAGTAACCAGTATACCTATTTTACTCACACAGGAAGCTTATAGATAAAACATTAAAACATGAAATACATTGTGGCACAACAGTCATTTGATCTTTACCACAGCCCTATACTCCAAACAACTCAATCAAGTTTCTGCCCTTTGGTATGCAGGTACCCAAGTCTCATCGTACTAGTGGTGGTCATCTCGTAATTAATGGTTCCTTCTGGGCAACCAGACTGTATCTGGGAGTTCTGGCCTCTAGAGCTCAAAAGATGCTCAGCCAGGATAGAAACATGCATCTCAAGATCCTGATTTAGTGCTTTGTGATTGGGGAATGAATACAATGCTTAAGAAGCAGGTAGGGCCTTGAGATCCAGTCTTAAACTCGCAGAGTAAGTTCTTGCTGCAACTAGTAGTTTAGCAGTGAGTTTCAGAAGTGAGTAACTACTAAAGCTGCCAGGCCAGAAGGGAGAAATACCATCTTTCTGACCCTAGATGGAAGTGTAAAGATGACTTCCAGTGTGCTCAGCATACGGGAAGACAGATATGGATTGAAAGTAGTAATTAGGGAAGACATTGTAGGATAGAAGAAGCCAAGTATTTATGTATAGTTGTATGTTTCAATACTGTTTGGCACATAGTAATTGCTCAGTAAATCCTAACTAAAATAATTCAGTTGGTCCTACCCAGCACTGGTGACATTACAACTTATGTGTCTAGTCTTAGGCAACATGCTAAAAGAAGCATTTGCTTACCTAAGAATGATAGCGGAAAAATGAGAAGAGCACTAGGAAAGAGAGATTTAGAAGTAGAACACATTTAGTTTAGTTTAAGAGAATTTGGAAAGCGAAACAACCTTAGACATTTAAAAAAATAGTTAATAGTGGGAAAATTTATGGTGGTACCAAAACTGAAGAAAAGTTAGTAGTGGTGGTGGTAGTAGTAGTTAGTAGTAGTAGTAGTAGTAGTAGTAGTAGTAGTAGTAGTAGTAGTACTTCTACATGAATTGTTTCATTTGATTTCCCCAGCAATCCTGTGAGGTAGATAGTGAGAATATTTTTATCCCCAGATAAGGAAACTGAACCTCAAACTTAGTCTTTCTGTCTTATAGTCATGGGTTCTGCCAACGATGACATGTTGCCTCATTAGTTCAGGCAACAAAAAAGAATATACCCTAGTGCAAAAATAGATTTTTGGCAGATCAATTATATCAGAGATCCCTACTGCAAATTCCCTCCCCCGCCAGTTTTCTGCTTCCCTTCTAATTTTGGTTGCATTGGTTGTGTATGTGTGTGCAAAACCTTTTTAATTTCATAGAATCAAAGTCATCTGGTTTACATTTCATAATACTCTCTATATATTGTTTGTCTTAAACTCTTCCCTCATTCTTAAACTGACAGGTAAACTCTTAATCTAAAATCTCCATGATTTCCCACTGAAGTTTGCGAGAATGAATTAGATGGTATGCCCTTGCTGTTTAAGAGACTTCAACCAGATGATAGCTGTCCCTTGCACTAACATAGCGCTTTTGCTTGTTTCAATTGCTTAATATATGTTGAATTGAATTTAGCCCATGTAATTCTCACTGCATATGGTCATTTCTTTAAAAAAAAATACAAAGTGAATTTTTTCCTTAGTTCTGTTTGTGTAATTCCCATTGCCTTTTTTGGGGTAGCAAAAAAACTGTGTGGCATTATATACTAAACTCTAATTTACTCATTTAATTTCTGCTCAGTAGTTTATTTGGAAAAGACATACTATTTGAAAGGCAAATGCTTTTCAAATAGGTGTGCCTCACTTTAAAAGAAAATCAATTTTTTAAAAAAGGAATTTATTTAAGGGGATTGGTTATTTACTGTACACAAAGGCTCACCACAAGTTTCCTTTATTTGGTTGGCTTTCCTAGTATGTTGAAAGTATGATCATTACATGCAGTCCTCCTGGAATACAATGAAATCAACGAAAGTATACGTCAGGGTTCCTGACATGTAAGCCACTTTCATTTCTGTCACTGGATTTTAAAAATAGACTAAATGAATTTACCACAGGGATTATTTTGCGAGATGGAGTTTGTAATGTTTTGGAAGGGTTCTAAGTAAATAGAACTTGCCCTCCAGAACTATTGTTTCCATATAGGACGTATTCTCCATTGCTGTGCTCTTTTGTATTTTGCCTTGTTTTTCCTCTGATGTGGGCATCAGTCAAAGAAAACACATCATCCAAAACTAGTGCTGCTATTAAGAATTTACCTGGCTCTTTGTATTTGGACAATGTGATTACATTCATTTATTATTTAATCTCACAACTTCCCTGTGAGGCAAACTTACATTATCTCATTTTCAAAGGGATCCAATGACTTGCTAAAAGACACAGAGGAAATTACTAATGAATAAAGAATTAGAATTTACAGAATCACAGAATTTTAAATGTTGGAAGGGACTTCTGGTTCAACCCACAGCTTAAAAAAAACATATCTGACAAGTGTTTTCTACTTTCTGCTTAAAGTTGTTTTCAGTTTTATACTTAATTTGTTGGACTCCTATGGTAATCAGATTTATTCACTACATTTTATAAAAGGTAAATCCAGCTGAGTAAAAGAACTTCCATCATATACCGAGATCCAACTTTTTATGCTGGTAAGGAATTTCCAAGTGTACTACCACATAGTACCTCATTCTTATGTTTAAGTTAATGTTTTAATTTAGGGTTTTTTGTCATGTCTTCACAGTAGGAGTTGAAGACAGCTCACCAGATTTAAATTCTGCAACTGCTGTTTATATTTGGTATTAACCAAGTACTGGACTTGGAGTAAGAGGATCTAGGCCTGAATTTTGGTGCTCCAGCTTAAGACCTGGGTAACCTTGGTTGTTACCCACCGTGGGCCTCAGATTCCTCATCTACAAAATGAGATAATTGGACTAGATGATGTTAGAAGTCTTTTATCTCTTAGCCTGTGAAATAATTTGGGAAAAAAAAAAAACATGATATAATGGTGAAATCCCTCTTCTAAGAGTCAGGGACCTTGGGTTTTAGCTTCTCTATTACCTGCTAGCTTCATGACCTTCAGAAAGCCATTTAACTTCCACACCTCACTTACCCACCTCATCATTAAAACAGGAATCATATTTTATCTTTATAAAGTTAGGGGGTCTGGATCAGACACTTTCACATAGTCTCTTTCACCCCTAAGATGACAGTATAAGAGACCAAGTGGGAGAGAAACATGGCCAATCACTCAACATCACTCTACTGGTGAGGGTGGGTGTCTTTTCACATTCCATCCAACCATGCACTAAGGCCCTCTCACCATCTACCTGCCCTACCCTCTCCCCTTTTTATACCTCCCCATGACAAAACAACGTTCCCCTGTTCCACCTGTCACTTATTTATGTTGTCTTCCCCATTAGGATATAAGCTCCTTAAGGTAGGGACTGTCTCTTAAAAACAAAAATTATATTCCTAGCATTTAGCTGACTGCTACATGCTAAAGTTTTCATAATTTAGTCTTATTCATTCACTCTTTCATTCGTTCATAGCAATGCCAATCTCTAAATTCTATCCTTTATCCTATGTCATTCTGTCCTTCCTTCCCTGCTGTATAGGAGTTGCCTTCATCTTAAAAAAAAAAAATCCTATCTTGATCCAGCCAGGTCCAGTAGCTACCTTCCTGTAGTTCTCCTCTCCTTTGTGGCTAAACTTGAGAAAGTCATCTAAATTAGGGCCTTCCTGTATCCTTTCCTCTCACTCTCTTCTAAACTCTTTGCTCTCTCACTTCTGGACTCATAATTCAACTGAAACTTCCCTCTCCATGGTTACCAATTATCTCTTAACTTCCAAATCTAATGGCCTTTTTCTGATTCTCATTTTTCTTGCCCCCATGCAATTGGGGAGAAAATAGAGAAACTTTTAACTGACTAAATAACAGGAAATGTTCTGATTTATTTCAGTGGCTGATAGACCACATTTGAATTTGTTGAATATAAATGATCTGTTAATGACAATATATCTTGAGTTGATCTGAATAGGGGCCATGCTTTTCTCCTCCAAATATGTTTTATATTTAAAAAGAATGATAGCAAAAATGACAAAAAGCAATAATATAAAAAAAGATTTAAAATTTTTTTTAAATTAAAAGAAATGAGGGGAAAACTTTTTTCAATAGATTTTTCTTTAACATATTGTCTTTTTGGTAATTATCTTTCTCTGTGTGTGCATGTTATATCTATGTATTAGTATATATATACTTGTATGTTTGCATATACATATATGATTTGGAAGAAGTCAGGGATCAGGTAGCCTATATGAAAACTTACATGAATTAATTTTAAGAGGAACTTGCCCAGTTCCTTGATAATACTAGGAAAGCAATTTGAGAGCACATTTGACATTTATTTCTACTGAGCAGTCTCTAAAATTTGCTGTTTGCTGCTTGTTATAATATTGTGACGATAAGCTTCACAACTCTTCTCAGAATACCTACCCATCCACCCTTTGGTTAGTCTTTCTTTTTTTTGTTGTTCAGTTGTTTCAGTCATATCCAATTCTTTGTGACCCCACTTGGGCTTTTCTTGGGAAAGATACTGGAGTGGTTTGCCATTTCCTTCTCCCACTCATTTTACAGATGAGGAAACTAAAGCAAACAGGGTTAAATGATTTGCCCAGGGTCACTTAGCTAAAATAAGTGTCTGAGACCAGATTTGAATTCAGGTCTTCCTGACTCAAGGCCTGGGGCTTTAGCTACTGTGCCCTCTATTCTTTCTACTCTTGGAAAATATTTACAAAGGCCATCTTCAATACAGTACTGTAGTTCTTTTACTCTCATTTTCGTCTTAATTCTTTACAGTCTGGCTTCTGACCTCATCATTTAGCCATAAGTACTCCCTCCAAAGTTATCAGTAGTCTCTTGTCATACCTGTATCCTCATTATTCTTGACCTCTCTGTATCTTTTGCCCCTGTTATCATCTGATTCTCCTCGATAGTGTTTACCATATAGTAGGTGCTTAATAAAAAAAAAAATATTTCTTTCACTCTTGCTCCCCTTCTTTCCAAGTTTCCATGACACTACTCTTGGTCTTTCTCCTACGATTTGACCCCTCTTCCTCAGGCTCTTTGTTCAGGTCATGCCTGCTAACTGTAATTATCCCTTAGGGCTTTATCTTGGGTCCTTTTTGAATATTTTGTTTGGTGATCTCATCAACTTCCATGTGTTCAGTTAACATCTTTATGCTGATTATTCTCAAATCTAATTGGACAGCATTAATCTCTCTCCATTATTCATAATTTCCTATTAGATATCTCAAACTGGATGTCCCAAATACATCTTAAACTCAACATGCTCAAAATTAAACTCATATTTTCCCCCCAAATCTCTCTTTCTAACTTCCCTACTACTGTTGAGTGTACTGTCTTCCCAGTCACCCAGGCTTACACCCAAGGTGTCATCCTCAACTCCAGATTCCCTTTAACTTCCATTTCTTCTGTTGATAACCCCTTCCTAATATCTTGTCTATGTGCCCCCTTCTCTTCTGTGACACTACCACCATCTTGGTGTAGGCCTTTATCACCTCACACTTGGATTACTGCAGTAGCCTTTGATGGGTCTCCCTACTCCAAATCTTTCCCCATTCTAATCCATCTTCAATTCAGCTGTGAGATTTATTTTCCTAAAGTGTAAATCTGACCATGTCACTCCCCTTCCCATTTGGTAAACTCCAGTGGCTCCCTATCATCTCCAGGAATAAATATAAATTTTCTGTCATTTGAGATCTTCATTACCTGGTGCTCTTCTACCTTTTCAGTCTTTTTACAGACTCAGTTGCTTCCAGTGACATTGGCTTCCTTCCTGCTTCTCCCATAAGACAATCCATCTCCTGACTTCATGTATTTTTACTGGCTGTCTCCCATACCTTTAATTCTTTCCCTCATTCTGCCTCCTGGCTTTCACAGCTCCCTTCAGTCTCACCCCCTTATCCAAGAAGCCTTTCCCAATCCCTTTTAATTCAAATACCTTCTGTTTATTGCTTATCTCCAATTTGTCCTGCTTATGGCAGACATACATAATGGTTTTCATATTTCCCCAATAGACTGTTAGCTCCTTGAGAACAGGGAATGTCTTTTACTTTTACTTTTTTTGTATGTCCAGTGCTTTTCACAGTGCCTGGCATATAGTAGGTATTTAAGAAATGCTTATTGACTGACAAAATAAATATATTTATATTATATTATGTATAATTTATATATTATATAAATATATTCAAGAGTCATCCTTTTACCTTTGAGTTCATTCAGTTTTATGGAGAACAGTATTTTAAGCTTAGGACAAAATGGTGTTGCATACTCCAAGCTTAACTGTATATTTCTGTATCTCTTTCATATTCATTGCTGCTAGTGTCAGTTTCCTTTACTAGACCTCCATCTGTCAGCAGGACTTTGAACAGAGTTGTTTGCTGTGTTGACACATTGCTGTCTGTAGCACCAATGAAATATCCACAGCAGCCACTATGGACATGCATACATATTTCCAGGGTAAATTCACAAAATATAAACTGTCTTCCTCAAAAATGAAACCAAAATATTTATTCAGGTACCACAAAGGCAGTTCTACCTTGGTAACAATGAGGTTTGTACACATTACCAATAAAGGGAGCACAGCCATCCCCAAGCCTTCCTTCTGTGAGACCTCCCTACAAACAAGCTCCCTTAGGCAAAATAACTCCCTTTCTCACGCTAACTGTTCTGCTCTGCTCTGCCTCAGCTCTCTCCCAGCTCCACCTCACTCTCTCTCAGCTCTGCCCTTGTTGCTCCAACCATTTGGCAAACTCCTCCCACCATTGACTCCATGTGACTCAGCTTGTAGCCTATTAAGGGGCAGGGAAGATCTTCAGATTTCCTTAACATTACACCATATGACCCAAATACCAGCTAGGTTAAGATTGGACTTTAGACTAGGCTTAATCTACTGGTACTCTGTACCTTCTGTAACAGTAACCAGTTGTTAAATTAGGCCAACTGACTTATTCAGTGTTTTCTAGATGTTATATCCTTCCTTGACAAATTTAAGTATTGGATTTCAATAGTCCAGATGGTGTAGAAAGATTATAGAACCTTGACTTGTAAATGTGAAATCTGTTTTTC
This sequence comes from Bettongia penicillata ogilbyi, assembly GCA_023548195.1. NCBI lineage: Eukaryota > Metazoa > Chordata > Mammalia > Diprotodontia > Potoroidae > Bettongia > Bettongia penicillata. The sequence goes on from JAJHZJ010000227.1 coordinate 568,245, forward strand.
TTAAATGGCTCTGTTCTCACTAATGTTAAATTTTTGTAATTGCCTAAAACATCTATTCAAAACAAATGACATTGTCAAAAGCACAGAGGCAAAAAAGTTCATGTATCTTTTGTTTACCACATGTGATACATAACACTCATGTTACAGCTTAGCTGATATTTAGCATCAAAACATTTCGGGCTGCTTTATATATGTCAAGTTTAAACATTAACATGCGACTGATACTTTTCTGGGAAGAGGAAAGGATTAAGAGCTGAAAGACCTGACCTAATCTGAGTTCTGGAATATATTAAATAAATTCCCTCTCAAAAATTACTTTATTGATCTTCACTTTCCATGTCTGTAAAACAGATACATTCCATTGCCTCACAAGATTGTTATCATATCAGATGACATGATACATATTGGAAAGCACATTAGTAAGTATAAAGTGACTTACAAACTTGAGGGTGTTTTCATGAACATTATAAGTAGGCATTCATTCTCTCCAGGTACCTAAAACTTTCGGATTATAAGTTTTAGAAAATTAATATGCATTACTTAAGTTTTTTATTACTAATATTAATTAGTAGCTGATAATTTAATAAGTCCCTATTGATTGAATTAAGTAGTGCTTTAAAGTTCAAAAAATGTTTCATACACACTATCTCATTTGATCATTAAAATAACCTTTCAAAATAGGTATTTCAGATATTTTTGTCCTCATTTTACAAATTCAAGAACTGAACCTTTCATGGACCTTTCTTTTTCTTCTCTCCGCTTTCAATTCCCAGCTGATAGTACACCTTGTTCCTAAATTACCATGTGTTAATTTTGTATAAGCTTATATTGCTTATGTGAGTGATTTTTTTTCTCTTCCATTAAAACATAAGCTCCTTGAGGGCAGGGTCCCTTCTACTTTCAACTTTGTATTCCTATTGTGTAGAACACAGTGCCTGGTATATAGTAATCACTTAATAAATTGATTAATAGTTTAATCGATTTGCCCAAGTGGCAGAGATAATATCTGGACTCTGGCCTCTACTGACCCTTATCACTAGGCCTCAGTACTTTCAGACATTAGAGAAATAGATCAATATGGTTACAATTGTACGTTGTGAGGCTCTATTCAGGGTCAAGTTAGCAAACTATATTATGCCAGGTAAGAGAGGAGAAAGAGAGAGACAGAGGTAGACACACAGAGAGACAGAGATAGAGATAGAGAGACAAAGGAGAGACAGAAATAGACCACATTTATTAAGCATTAATATGTGCCAGCTGGGAATAAAAATGGAAGCAGAAAAAAAGACAGCCACATGCCTGTGGGAGTTAACATTCTAATGAGGGAGGATAACACATAGTTACCTCCGGCAAGGGGACAGAGAAGAAAAATTCCTGTAGAGATGGGTCGGGTCAGTAGTGCAGCCTGAAAGGAAAGAAAACATGGTTGTCCTGGGTACTTCCGTAAATGGAGTCTTCTGGAAGGAACTCACCAATTGGGGTAGGGGGCTACAAAGAGAGGAGACAGGCAAGAACACAGATAGGACATCTACTTCTTGTTGCCAAATTCTGAAAGCTGCTCTTTGCTTTCTGTTAACTCACCTGATCAGTCATTTGGGGTGGTTCTCCCGCTGATCTGTGAAGGTCTATAATGTTTTATCCTTTAGGAAATCCCAAGGCAAAAGACCCTCTTCTGTAGGTAACCTGGGCCTTTTCTCATTAAAACCAACTTCAGAAACTTTTATCCAGAACAGCCTATTTGATTGTGCTTTCCTTAAGCTGAGACAAAGAGGAAGTAATTCTTTAAGGAAGGCTGCCTAACATCTTTATTAAACTTAGAGACTTTTAATTATCCTCCTGCTGTTAAGCTGCTAGAGGGTAGTCACTATGCCTTTTAACTGACTTTATTGAGAAAAGGCTGAGGCCACCTCAGCTTCATATAATGATCTGTGTAGATGGGCCTTTTTAATGCTTTTAATCATTTATTTAATAATAAATAGATGACCAGTAGCCATGTCAACATTATTATGTTAAGACTTATTGACTGGCTCCTGTTTTCTGGAAGGTATTTCGAATGGTAGAAATTTTGAAGGACTTTCTGTTTTAATTCAGTTTCATTCAGTATCCCTGTATTTTGCATATGTTCTGTGCATTGTGTTATAGCCCTGTTGTTCCCCTGTCTTGCAGGGTGTGTGAATCTCTCATGTCATAGTGAAAATGACCATAAATGCAATATGCATCTCCCTTTGTGTTGTTCTGAATAGACAGCTAATACCCAAACCAGAAGACCTGTATGAGTTTAGCGCGGACATGTGCTGATTTTGTGACCCTGAGCAAGTTAATCAATCTCTCAGGGGCCTGGGACAACTCTTTAAAATTAGGAGTTCCATAGCTGAGACTGATTGACATGGTAGAGGGAATTTTCTCTTTGGAAGTTCCCTCTGGTAAAAAAATCACATGTCCAAGGGAAAAAGAAAGATTTCTTTTTAGCATGGAGATGCTCACGTATCATGCATTCCATTGATAGCACACAATTAGCAGAGGGGAAGAAAGGGTGAGACAGAATGAGCATAGATCCATATTTTGAAGTGATAAAATTTCAGTCAGTCTGAAGCTAATAGCAAAACAGTTTCAGGGCTGCATTAAATAACTGAAATAGTTTGTTAGAACCTTTGTCTACATACTGTACTTTCTCTACCCTGGCCACATATCTCTGATGCCCTAGAGTTTGTTAATGGAGTGGAAGGTCAAAATCATTGAAGAGTGAGGGAAGAGGGAGAGGTGGTAGAATTATCTTTAAAAGATAGTGAATAAAATTTTTAAAAGTCCTACAGTGTGTCACATTCAGAGAGTCCAAGGTTTGTATTTGTGGCATTGGTTTGTGTTTTTGATTATGAGTTTTATTTATCCTGAATTTTCAGTTTTTCTCAAGTCATAGCATAACTGTAGAGCAAATTCCATTTGATCAATCTTTGACAATAGACATTAAGCCCTAAAGGTAGATTTTTTTCCTAGTTGTCCAGCAGGAAAGACTTTTTTTTCTATTATTTTATTCCCCCTTTTTTTATTTTGTCATCAACTCTCTGGAGAATGCTACTTTTAGTGAATGACATGAAACTGTAGTCAACGAGTCAATATTTCTTGTTGTAGAGTAATCCTGAAGAGATTACTTTACATCTTTGAAAGTCATATTCTTCACAGTCATTAAAACAGATTAGGGCCAGAAAGAGAATCAACTCCTTTGTCCTCAGTACATTTTGCCATTTAAATTGGGAGTGCCTATTTCTAGTTCATTCAGAAAGCTTTTAAAATATCAAATTATATTGATAATATAGTAATTATGAATAGGGATTATCAAGATTATGTCTAATTTTCCATATTCTTAATTATACAGATAACATGACAAATCTATATTGGATCTGATCATCATTTCTCTTTCCAGCTCCCTTTTCTGTCTCTGGTGGTGCCAGTATTATATAGTTGCTTTCCAAACTCAAACTCAGATTAAGGTTGTACCTCTGACTTCTTTGATTCTTTGAGTATTCTGTTGTGAATCTATGATTGTGATTTTTTTCAAAGTATTTATTCCTTAAAATTATTCATCATTTTTAGTTTGAATCTCCTGTTGAAGGGAATGAATTCTACAAATATATATGCCAAGCAAAATAATGCTTCATGTCATTTATTCTTCCTTCAAATTTGAAGAGATTCTCTATATTTCCACTATTTCCAGATTCAGAGAACAAGTCCTTAAAATCTTGGATGTCATAGGTTTTGAACCTATTTCACTGGTGCAGAAGAAACTTCTTTTATCCAAGCTTGTTACGTTTCTGTAATTCAGTTTTAAAGAGCAACCTGGGCCAATGAAAGATTTAGTCATTTGTGTAAAGTCATATAGCTTGCTTGTGTGAGAGGCAAGACTGAATTCAGGTGTTCCTGCTTTAAGGTCAGCCCTCTATCCAGCATGTCACACTACCTGTTTACCTTTGCTGTTCTCTTCATGAGTTTATAAACTCTATCCTCAGCCTTTGTTTTTCCAGACCAAAGAATGTCAAATTTTTATTCAGTTACTTTAAGTTTTCTCTTATAGTGGGATCATATCATCTGCACAATCATTTAAGTTCTTTTCTTGGGCTCCTCCAATTAGTTCCTTTATGTCTTTCTTCAGATGTGGTGTTGACAAGTACACACAACATTCCAAGTATGCTATTCAGTGTGCTTTTTATGCAAGCATAAGTTAACGTTCTCCCTTTGGACAATACCCAACAATTAGGGGTTCTTTTGAGTCACAGTGGCATGGTAGGCTGATATTTTCAGGAAACTGTCTCCAGTGATTGCTGGATAACTTTTCTAAGTTTTAAATTTAGGTTAACGTAAGTATTATGAGAATTCGTTTTCTCAAGATAAATTGCCTTATACTTGTCCAGATAAATCAAATATAGCTAAGATTAGAAAGGAAAGAGTTAACTGAGAAAAAATCTTTGTAGCAGGTTTTGCTGATAAAGGTACCATTTCAAACTAATTTAAATTTATGAGAATGAGATCTATTCCCCAAGCTGATAAATGACCTGAGGATATGAACAGACAGTCCTCAAACCATTGCTAGCCATATGAAAAATTGCTCCTCATCACTAACTACTACTGTGTAATAGTAAAAGTTACTATGTAACTTTTCATCAGGAATGATTAAATGTCCTATATTTCATTAAAAGTCAGTTTTTTTTCCTTGTAGGATTACGCTTAGTTTTCCTAGGCAAGTTATTCGTGACCGTAAGCCTATATCATTTGCTTACTGGAATATCATTTTCTAAACTCTGCTCCTTCACATAGTGTGTGATCCTATGGTTCCTCAGTACTTGAATCCCTTATTTCTGGTTGTTTAAAATATATTCTTCTTTGATCTGGAAGTTCTAGATTTTGGCTATGCTATTCATAAGAATTTTCATTTTCTTTTGTTTCTTTTTAAGGTGAGTAGTGGACTTTTTTTTTTTTTTTGCCACATTTCCCTTTGATTCTGAAAGATCTGGGTAGTTTCCTTTTCTAATTTCTTGAAATATGTAGTCTCCTCTCTTTCTCTCAGTTTTAAGTTTCAAATAGTTAAATGATCTTACATTTTTTTCTCCTCAATATGTTTTCTATGTCAGTTGTTTTGCAAACTAAGTTCTTGTTGATATTTCTGTGGATTTATCTCACCATTTTGGAAAGTAATTTGGATTATGCTAAGAGAGTGAAAAAAATGAATGTAGCAAGCCTCCACAATAAAGACTTTTGAGGTAAGTGTTAAGAAACTCTACTGATTTTCTGGCTAACTAAAGAAGTCAGCTATTGGAAATTGTTTAACAATAAAAAAAAACTCCAACAGATATAAATAAACCTTCATTTTAAAGATGAAATACAAGAAGGAGCATTTTGATATATTTAATTAATGAAAAAGGAGAATTAATTGTATTTTAAGTGTCATTTTAAAATGCATATATTAAATGTAATATGGAAGCAATATAATTGTCCTATTTATCCTCATTAAGGACTTCTTTTTATTTTCTTCTGTTTTTCAAATGCATTATTGACCATCTTTTATTTTTGCTTTTTGTTTTCATCTCCTACCTTTCCAACTTCCCATTTTCCCCTGATTGTTTTTCTTTAGGTATGTATTGTGCTTTTATCTTTCACCCTAAATCCTTATGTGGCAGTTGACAAGTAGACAGTTACAACGAGGGAATAAATTTGGGAGTACTCCACTAAAAGAAACAAGCTTTCATTGAATTCGAGGAAATAAGTATTTATTTGCCATCTAGTATTATGTGCCAGTATGCTTTTCAAAGAGAAAGAGGATATATTTGATGGATTTATGATTTTCTTCCTACATTAAAAAAAAAAAAAAGCCCATTTACTGAGTCTTTGTAGTTCCCAAGTCTGGTTATGGCCTTTGTTGTAGGGTAAGGTCTTCTAGCCTTAGTATACAACAAATCATCACCCTTGTTTTCCTTTTTTTATGTCTTTTTTTTTTTTATAACAGATTGTACTGAAGTGGAGCATTTTGTTTTGTTTAAGAATAAAGGAAAAAAATCCCTTTTAGTGTTTGGAATTCAGCCAAATCCTTTCCCTTCTCATTTCCATTTCCAATCTATGCCTCAAGTCTACGGAAGTTGTAAGCATGAAGAAAGGAATTAAGTTTGAGTTAGAAGAGCATAAGCTTAGATACCAAGTTAGAGGATTATTATCATAATTACTTTTCTCCTGTAGGGATCCCCTGGTGAATTGTTATAATATGATAATTTTGTGGGGTGAGCATGGGGGCATTCATCAGGACTGATGCCAGCTTGCCACTTAAAATTGAGGATGGCTGGTTTTCCATAAATCTAGCTGTATCATTGCCTTCTTTAATCTTATAGCAAGTCTTATATCTATTTTATGAAAAAAGTGATAGTTTACATGAGTAAAATCAAAATCAACACATAACATACTTACTTGAATTGAGTACCATTCATGCTTTAACCTCCCTAGGAGATGTATGAGTGTGGATTAGTTAGCTTCTTTTCTTTCTCCCTATGCTAACTAGTCTTCACCCACTAAATGGATTCTATAAGGAAGAACTGTGTCCGGCAAGAAAAAAGTTCTTCACCTCAGAGGACAATGAATTAGTTTATTAGCTAATAGTGTGTTTCTTTAATCTGTTATAACTCTGAACGTAGTTACATAAACTTGCTTACTTAATCACTTAGCCAAAAAAATTTTACCTTCTTTTGTTTTTTTTGTTTTTTTACTAAATCACTATTAGCAGCAGCTTCTACATAGTATTTCTCTTATAATAGGTGGATATTGCTTAGATGGTGTGCTTGTACAGAATCAAGTAACTACTACAGTACTTTAAAAATTTTTTCATGAAAATGAACGTCATTTTTTTTACATAACATATTTCTCTACTTTGCAGAATAAGCTGCCCTTCTATTATTACATACTTAAAAACCAAACAACACAATCATCAAAAAACTGCAAATTTTTTAAAAATATAGTGTATGTGGAAAGTATGCAGGATCCGAATTTCAGAAAATATGTGTTTACTTCCCCTTTTGTGTTAGATTGGTATGTTCTTTTAAGTTTGTCCAATAGAGTGACCAAAATAGAAGGGAGTTCTCCACAGCTTATGACTATAGGTGTTTTATAGATGTCTTTTTTCTCTAAGTTCTATTATTGATTACAACCAGTTTTCAGATGATCTGGCCTTATTATTATCCTTACAGGTTCCCAGGTAGCTCTGCTTTATTTAGTCAGGTAAATGACAACACAGAGTCCTTTTGAATTTTCTATTTCAGTTAATGGACACGCCATTTTGTTTTATGTTAACATAGAATTTGACTCTAGATCAGCAGTTCTTAATCTGAGTTCACTGGATGTTTTATTAAAAGAAAACATTTCAGTAACCTTATTTCAATATAGTTGTTTTCCTTTGTGTTCCTACGTTTTATTTTATTCACTGAAAAACATTTTAAGGAGGGGCTCACGGTAGTCACCAGGCTGTGAGCAAGATCCATGATTCAAAAAGGTTAAGAATCTCTGCCCTAGATTATTCTTCTTCCACATTATATCTGGTACTTGTATTTACGTACATAACCATGTTCTATGTTCTACAAGGCTAGCTATATATACTGTGTTATTCTGTGTTTTCAAGAGTACCTTGTATATAACTGGTGATCAATAGTCATTTGATAGACAGAGAAACAACGTAGTTGAATGCTCACTGTTCAGGTATCTCTGACTCTCATGACTAATACCTGTTTGGGGCTTTTTGATTTCATTGTTTGGTTTATGGTTCTCTTTAGAAAGAAGAACCAGGCAAATTGTCATACACTCTCTCTTTTCTACTTTCACTGTCTATTTAATAGTTTCACAGTTTTAAAAAATAGAGTATTGTATTTATATTTTTATTAACATATGGACACATTTTCTGGATCCATAATTTCATCAGATCCTACCTCAGACACCAGCTCTGTGTCCCTAGCAAGTCACTTCTTGGTATCTTAGTTTTTTCATCTGTAAAATTAGTATGTTGGACCTGGTGGCATCTTAAGGTCTCTTCTGTCTCTAACCCTATAATTTCACCCCAGCTAGATCTTGAGACTCCTGTATCTAGTTGTATAGATTGCAACCTACTGTTACTTCACAATTAAAGTGTAACACCTCACTTTAGGGAAGTCCACCATGTGACTGTGATATTCCTGAAAGTTGCTGAGGCAAAAGATAAAGGAATATTCAGGAAGAGAAACAGGAATGACCTAAAATGGCAGAATAAGTTAGTACTACATAAACAGCTGAAGTCTAAGAGCTAAGATGGAGAAGCTACTTGCTTGGTTAGATGAAATTTTAAAGCCATCCAGAGAACTGACTATATGACTCAACCTGATTCCTCTAGACATCAGTCTTTTTCATTTAACTCATTTCATTTCTGATGCCTGACCACCACTAACATACTGTTGTGATTATAAATGGGATTCACCAAACCTCTTTATGATTCTTCCATGGAACATATTTTATGCATAATACCTTCATGTAAGGACTCTACTTTTTCTATTCTCATCCTTTAAATCCATGAATGTTAAATATAGAACATGTCCCTTTTATGTCTCTTTAAGAAAAAAATTGGTTGTAGTCAACAGAAATTTCCTTTAAAAAAAAAACTTTAAGTTCAGTTAATCATCTCTGCTATGTTCTCTGATTTTGAACAAACAAAACTCTCCCAAATCATCCATGTTGTTGAGCATCCATAATAAAAACCCTGGACCAAAAAGGAATAAACATATTTTGAATTGTAGCAAATCAATAAGTAAAATATCTGTAAGTGGGAAAATCAACAGAAGAAAATACCAAGAACAGGATATCTTAGCAAGAAATCTGTTTTCTCTAAAACCAAAATAATTCAATTCATTTCCAAGTAAGAGTGTCATTGTTCAAGAGGATGCCAGAGACCATGAGTGTGCAAGTTGGAAAATCACAGAAAATACTTTCATGTAAACCAAAGCATTTTTCAAAAACTTCAAAAGATAGTCCAGTTTCTGAGCAATTGATGGAGACTGACTCCAAGCTAACAAGCAGCTAAGTAAGCTGTAAATGTTTGTTCAGTTTTCAAGAAAGGAAAGAAGTTGAATGACTTAAAAAGACAGAAGCACAGTCAACCTTAAATTTGGGAGACTGTGATAATAGGCCAGGTCGGAGTTGGCTGTTTTTGAGAATTAAAAGACCAAACTGAAGAAAACGATAGTATTTTTAATATAAAATTGATTAACAAAAATCTTTTAACTGGAAGGAAGCGTTGTCCCACAGTGATAACAAACACATATAGAATGGGGGCTTTATTATCCCAACTGAATCTATAACTGAGGGATATTGTAGCAAGATTTTTTAGATAGAAAGATAAAGATAAAAATGGGAAAAGAAGTAAGTTTTGAGTACCAAACTAAGCATGCTCCTCCATTCAAGGTATTAACACAGGAAATACTAAGCAAAAGAGAGGAATTGAAAGAAATAACAGTCCTGATGTCTACAGAAGTTAAATACCCTTGGGACTTTAGCTTTCTACCATGTTTTCTGCAAAAGGAGGAATGCAGTCGGTAGAGAATTGTACAGAGGAATGTGAAATGCAAAAAAAAAAAAGAGTACTCTCAAGAAACTTGCTGTGGCAGGAAGAAAAAAATGGAGAAGGGAAAAAAGGAAGGAAAAAAATATAGCCTATAAAATAAGGGCAAGAGACTTGCCACTATGTTTGTGCTGTGGTCTTATAAAACACCACTTGGTTTTTCTGACTCCTAGGTATTTCAAAAGTAACTCAAGTAAAGAATTTGTTTCAGAGATTCCACACTTCTTTCACTGTTAGAAGTTTATACATGTGTTTGTTGATTTGAGTCAAATGTTTATGTGTGTACTTTGTAGGGCATCAAAATTTTGCTGCCACAGTTTATATGGCAAAAGGAGTAGAGTTGTATTTTCTTTTTTTTTTCCTAAAAATTGGGAGTTTGATTTTACTTACTGATTAAATATAGAGCTCTCACTTAAGATTTTTGTTCTATAAATGGCATTGCATTCAAAAGTTTGCCTAAGTATCTTATTCTAAGAATGATTTGATACCACCATCATTGTTACTACATAGAAGACTTTTTCAGGTAGTTCACAAATATCCAGCATGCTGGACCTTCATATCCTTTACATCAATGGTGTCAAACTCAGAAGGGGGAGAGAAGGGGTACACTAAGCCATGCATAATAAATCCTATGGGCAACCTACTGGCATAAAACCTCAAATAAACATTACCTATGCTTTACTGCATTTTTTTTTATTTTGCTAAATATTTCCCAATTACATTTTAATCTGGTTCTGATACTAGGGAGCGTTGCAGGCTCCCTATGGCCCAAGGGCAGTGCAGTATGTTTGATATCTTTGCTTTACATTATTATCAGTGTGTCAAATTTCATGGATTCCACTAGTTTGGTATTTCAGAAAGCAACAGAATATAGTCTGCATGGGAGATGAAATTCTCTTTTGCCCTCATTGATTTGGCATAAGTGTGATTTGCATGAAAAACTTAGAGAGTTGTAAAAGGGGACTTAGTGTGCCTAGATTGGGAGGATTTTCAGTTTTGAAAGAATGGTTTTCAATGTTTTCTTTGCTTGAGGAATCTCACTCCCACCCCATGAGTGCTTCATAAATTCTTTCATTTCTTAGATTTTTGTCTTTGTGGACTTCATAGAGGCTTATCCTTAGTTCACATAATCACAGAATATAAACACTGGAAAGGATCTAAGAGTTCATGTACTCCAAATCCCTCATTTTATCGCCAAGGTACCTGAGGCCCAGAGAGGGTAAGTGACTTGGCACAAAGTTTTGGCACAGCCTTCTGTACTCTTCCTTCCCATCCTTTCCTTTTGCTTTCATCTTGGTTATGCTTTTCTTTGTTTTATGGCTTCTCTGTTTTACTTTTCTCATAATGTTAAAATTATTTGATTTGATTTGCTGATAGCTAAGATTTGCTTTTAATAAAATGTTTTCATCATTTCCTTTGACTTTTTTTTCATTCTTGAATTGGATATCTTGTGATTCTGGTGTTAGCTATTGTCTGTATAGAATGGGCTTTTTTTTAATAGGGTCCTTCATTCTTCTCTTAAACATTGTTATGTCAAAGACTATAATCACTCCAAGAAGTCAGGGTTTGGATCTCCTGATGCTGGTTCTCTGACAGTAGTGTTATCAGAGAAAGATCATATGACATATTGGTTAACTCTATAAATGTCATGACTGGTAAAATTTAGATAACATTAGGAGCAATATAAACATTTTAATTTTAAAATATATACTTTGAGAGCTACCTAAATTAATATACTATTAAAATATTAAAAATGTTTGACATAGTAAAATGGTAAAAATATGATGTTACTATAAAATGGCATTTAGAGGAATTTCACATTTTAGACAACAGTAAGAAAATTCAGATTTTAGTCCCAGTTCTACCCCTTACAAACTATGTGAGTTTGGGTAGGTTTCTTCAGTAGAAAATCTTCTTTATCATATAATCTTTGAGTAAATATCTGTTAAGGAAATGAAGTTCTTCAAAATAGAGAAAGCACTGAAATGGAAGAGCCAGGTAATAATGTCAGAGATTGATAGCTGACAAGCTAAGTTAATTACATGCATATGTCATATATGTGTATCAGTTAGGTTTAATCACTCAGAAAACATGTATTGAGTACTTGATCTTTGCCAATTGAGAGGTAAATTAGAGAAGTTATTAAGCAGCATATCAAGAATCACAAAGGTAAACTTTATTCACTTGGAATCTATCCTTAAGAACCTTGTTCAAGTCAACAACATCTATTAAGTAGTTATTGTATGCAAGGCATTGACAAAATAAACACTAGTTCCCATCCTCAAGGAGCTTACATACTTTTTGGAGTTGGGAAACATATGCACATATAAGTAGATGGCATGAAGAGGAAAGACTTTTAGGAGGACTAGGAAATGATGATTCAAAAAAGTGGAGGTGAAGAAGTATATAGCAAGCTTATAGCATATCTTGTGAAAAGGCATGGAAGAGGGGGGTAGAGCCAAGATGGCATAGTGAAAGCAGGGACTCACTTGAGCTCTTCCACAAATTCCCCCAGATACCTCTAAAAAGTGAATCTGAACAAATTTTAGAGTGGGAGAATCTACTAGGAGATAGAATGTGACAGATTTCCAGCCCAAGATATCCCAAAAGGTCAACATGAAGGCTCTATCACACAAGGCTGGGGCCCCTCCACAGACTCAGCCATAGCAGAGAAGGAACGTCCCAGGGAATGGCCTGGGCAGTCTGAGTTGCCAGCAACAGTGCCCAGCAACAATTCCCAAACCTTTCAGCACTGAACAGGAGTCAGGGAGAGCTGGGTAAGAGAAAAGCCTGGGGCCCATGGCAGTAACAGCACCTGCTCCTGGGGCTATCAACCCACAGACTGAATGTTTGAAAGTCACCTACTTGAACTTTCCAAGATGGCAGAGTAACCTGTAAGTGTTCTCACTCACCTTGTTGACCCTGGAAAAACACAGAGAATATTGACCCAGGAAAAATCCTGGAATAGTGGAGCCAGCAGAAGGGATACGGCAGTCTTTTAGCTTGGGACGCTGGGAAGATCGACGAGAAGGTCTCTCTTGCTGTGTCTGAAGGGGAGCAGTGCAGGACTGGAGGCTCCCAGCAAGGCTGACCTCACCAGACCAGGAGGGCTCAATCCTGAGCCCCAGGAGAGTGGAGCTGGTAACCACTAACACCAGGACTTTAGGAGTGCCTTAGTACAGCCAGGGGAATTGGGCAGACACCAGCACAGACCAGACACCAGCACAGGGTTCACCAGCAGGCACACAGCAACCAGCTCAGCACCAGGTAAGCTACAGCATTATATAGCTTCTAGTTGAAAAAATCAGAGGCCTCAGAATACAAAGCCAGTAACTAGGCCCCTAGTTCTCAGCTCAAGAAATGTGGGACAGAGCCCCCTGTGCTCCAAAAGCAGAGATCCACTTTAAAAGCCAGGAAAAAATGGTAATCACCATGAGCAAGAAGCAAATTAGAAAAAGCAAAGACCATAAAATCTTATTACAGGGACAGGGAAAATCAAAATATGAATTCAGAAGAGAACAGCATTGATACTATACCCACATCTGAAACCTTAAAAGAGAATATGAATTAGTCTCATACCAAAAGAGCATTCTTAGAAGAGCTCAAGAAAGATTTTAAAAGCAAAATTTGAGAGGTAGAAGAAAAATTTTACAATGATTTAAAAAATACAATCAGCAATAAAAATTTTAAAAATCCAAAGATTAATTGGAAACTGAATAATCCAATCCTAAAAATGAGTGGATTAAACAACAAATTATAAAAATGATCAGTAATTTCATGCAAGAGAATGACAATAAACAACATACCAAAATTTTGGGGATGCAGTGAAAGCAGTTCCTAGGGGAAGTTTTATATCTCTGAATGCTTACATAAATAAAATAGAGAAAAGAGGAGATCAGTGAATTGGGATGCAACTGAAAAAGCTAGAAAAAGAACAAATTGAAAATCCCCAGTTAAATACCAAATTGGAAATACTGAAAACCAAAGGAGAGATTAATAAAATTGAAATTAAGAAAACTGTTGAACTAATAAATAAAACTAAGAGCTGGTTTTATGAAAAAAAAAAAAATTGATAAACTTTTGGTCAACTTGATTTAAAAAAAGAAAGAAGAAAACCAAATTGCCAGTATCAAAATGAAAAAGGTGAATTCATGTCCAATGTAGAGTAAATTAAAACAATAATTAGAAATTATTTTGCTCAACTGTATGCCCATAAATTTTACAGTCTAGTGAAATGGATGAATATTTATAAAAACATGAATTGCCCATATTAACAGAAAAGGAAGTAAAATAAATAACCCCATCTCAGAAAAAGAAATTGAACAAAGCATCTATGAACTCCCTAGGAAAAAGTCTCCAGGACAAGATGGATTTACAAATGAATTCTATCAAACATTTAAAGAACAGTTAATTCCAATACTATATAGAGACTCTTTGGGAAAATTGACAAAATCCTACTAAATTATTTTTATGATACAAATATGGCTCTGATACCTAAATTGGGAAGAGCCAAAACAGAGAAAAAAAATTGTAGACCAATTTCCCTAATGAATATAGATACAAAAAATTTTAAATAAGATATCAGCAAAAGGATTACAGCAACTTATCACAAGAATAATACATTATGATCAGGTAGGATTTATACCAGGAATGCAGGGCTAGTTCAATATTAGGAAAAGTATCAGCATAATTAACCATATCAACAACAAAACTAACAGAAAACATATGATTATCTCAATAGATGCAGAAAAAACTTTTGACAAAATCCAATACCCATTCCTAGTGAAAATCCTGGAGAGCATAGGAATAAATCGAGATTACTTTAAAGTAATAAGTAGTATCTACCTAAAATTATCAGCAAGCATTATATATAATGGGGATAAACTAGATGTATTTCCTATAAGATCGAGGATGAAACAAGTATGTCCATTATTCTGTTATTCAATGAATAATTGCTATTTATTTATTGAACTGTTATTCAATATGGTACTAGAAATGTTATTTTTAGCAATAAGAGAAAAAGAAATCGAAGAAAGAAGAAACTTTAGTTATCACTCTTTGAAGATATGGTAATATACTTAGAGAATCCTAGGGAATCAAATATAAAAGTACTTTAAAAAATAAATAACTTTAGCAAAGTTGCAGGATGCAAAATAAACCCACATAAATCATCTCCATTTCTATATCTTACTAACAAAGCCCAATAGCAAGTGATAGAAAGAGAAATTCCATTTAAAGTTAATACAGACACTATGAAATATCTGGAAGTCTACCTACCAAAACAAATGCAGGGAACTATATGAATACAATCATAAAACACTTCTCATACAAATAGTCAGATTTAAATAATTGGAAAAACATCAGTTGCTCATGGGTAGGCTGAGCAATAATAATGTGAAAACAAAAATGGCAGTTCTACCTAAATTAATTTACTTATTCAGTGCCATACCAATCAAACTAGCAAAAAATTATTCTATAGAACTAGAAGGAGTGAAATCAAAATTCATCTGAAAGAATAAAATGTCCAGAATATCAAGAAAATTAAAGAAAAACAATGCTAGGAAAGGTGGCCTAGTAATACCAGATCTTAAATTGTATTATAAAGCAGCAATCATCAGATCCACTTGGTACTGGCTAAGAAATAGAGGGGATAGATCAGTTGAACAAGTTAGGTACACAAGACATGGTAGTCAATGATTAAAAGAGCCTACAATTTGATAAACCCAAGGACCCCAGCTTCTGGGATAAAAACTCAGTGTTTGATAAAAACTGCTGGAAAAACTGGAGAATAGTGTGATGGAAAATGGGCATAGACCAATGTCTGATACCATATACCAGAACAAAGTCCAAATGGGTACATGATCTAGGTAGAAAAGCTGATACTATAAACAAACTAGGGGAGCAAGGAATAGTTTATTTGTCAGATTTTTGGAGAATGGAGGAATTTATGACCAACACTATCCAAGAGATAGAGAATATTATGAAATGAAGAATGGATAACTTTGACCACATTAAATTGAAAAGTTTTGCACAAACAAAGCCAATGCAATCAAGATTAGGAGGAAAGCAGAAAACTGCGAAAGAATTTTTATAACTAGTGTCTGTGATAAAGGCCTCATTTCTAAAATATTTAGAGAAATGAGTCAAATTTACAAGAATACAAACCATTCTCCAATTGATAAATGATCGAAGGATATAAACAGGCAATTTTCAGAGGAAGAAATAAAAGCTGTCTCTAGTCATATAAAAATGCCCTAAATTACTATTGATTAAATAGATGCAAATCAAAACAGCTTTGAGGTACAACATCACACCTATCAAATTGTGTAACATAACACAACAGGAAAATGATAAATATTGGAGAAGATGTGGGAGAGCTGGAACACTAATTCATTGTTGGTGGAGCTGTGAGCTGATTTAACTATTCTTGAGAGTGATTTGGAACTATACCCAAAGGGCTATAAAAATGAGCATACCCTTTGTCGCAGCAATACTGCTTCTAGGACTATGTCCCAAAGAGATAAGAAAAATGGCAAAGGACCTACATGTACAAAAATACTTATAGCAGCTCTTTTTGTGGTGGCCAAGAACTGGAAATTGAGGGAATGCCCATCAGTTGAGGAGTGGTTGCACAAGTTATGGTATAGGAATATAATGAAATACTATTGTGCTATAAGAAGTGACGAACAGGCGTACTTCAGAAAAACCTGGAAAGACTTTTATGAACTGATGCTGAGTGAAGTGAGAAGGACCAGGAGAACATTACACACAGTAACAGCCACAGTATGTGATGACTGTTTCTGATACGCTTAGCCCCTCACAGCAATGCAAGAACCTAAGACATTCCCAAATGACTCGAGGCAAAATGCCATCCACATCCAGAGAAAGAACTTTGGAATCAGAATACAGCATGAAGCAGACTATTTTCTCTTGTGTTATATTTTAGTTTGGTTTGGTTTCTCATGATTTCTCCCATTTGTTTTAATTCTTCTGTGCAACATAACTAATGTGAAAGTATCTTTAATAAGAATGTAAATGTAGAACCCATATAACATCGCATGCTGTCTTAGGGACAGAGGGGGAGGAAATTTGGAACTTATGGAAGTGATGGCTGAAAACTAAAAACAAATAATTTAATAAATTTTTGGGGAAAGGCATGGGAATTTAGAGAATCCTGTGAATTAAAGAAACAATAAAGAGGACAGTTTGGCAAAAATATAGAATGCATGAAGAGGAGGAATGTGAAATAAATCTGAAAAGGTAGCATTTTTATTTTACTCTAAATACAACAGGGAGCCTCTAAAAATTCTTGAGCTAGTGGCTTGGCATAGTCAGACTGGTGCTTTTAAGGAGATGCTACTGACAACCATGTGGAGGATAGATTCTAGAAAGGAGTGTCTAGAGGTCTGAAAAGTGATTCAAGAGGTTATTGCAATAGTGGGATGAATGATGAGGTGATGAGGGCCTAAACTGGGGTAGCAGTCTTGTGAATGAAGCAAATGTTGTAAAGATAAAAATGATAAGATTTAGCAATGATTGGATATGAAAGTTGAAGCACAGTGAACACTTGAAGATGACGTTAAAGGTGAAAGGGTGATAATTGGCTAATTACTCTTTAATAATGGAATATTGTTTTTATCTAGTAGTAGATGATAATAACTATAATAAATGGACTATTGGAATAATTATAAGAAAAGTACAAACAGAAAATTTCAGTTTTTTATTTACTTTTATTTTGAAATTAACAAATGTCAAAAAAATCGGGCACTTCCACATACAGAAAACAAAAAAAAAAGAATGTGCATGAATCTGTAGATGTATATCACATACAGCTTGCTTTTCTTTTTTATCTATATAATAGGTTAAATCTATAGCTTTCAAAGCCACCTTGCTTGTTTGTGCTTCTTCCTGGACTTCTCTCTGTTTTCTTCTCTGCATTAAAAAAAGTATTTGCTTTCCCTCCACTCCCCTCCATTCCTCTCCTTCTCCCTTCTTTCTTTTCCATTCCCTTTTCTCTTCCCTCCTTTCTCCTCCTCTCCCTTCCCATTTCCACCCCATTTCTATCTCTTCCTTTCCCTACCATTCTCTTCCCTTCCCTCCACTTCTTTGGTCTTTCTTTCTTGCTACCCTACCTTTTATCTTCTTCAGCACCCCAAATCCCCCTCCCACCCCCATCTGGGGAGAGAAGAAGAAAAAGAAAGACCTTATGACAAACATGCATAATTAAAACAAATTCCCACATTGGTTTTATCTGAAAATATTTTCTTCCTATTGAATTTATTACCTCTTTCTTGGAAAGTGGCTATTATACTTCATTTATCAGTCCTCAAGAAGCATAGTGGGTCATTGCATTAATCAGAGTTCTCAAGACTTTCAAAGTTATATTTCTTTATAATGTTGTTAATGTATAAATTATTATTCCGCTTCTACTCAGGGTTTAATATGCATAATTTTATCAAATTTTTATGAAACCATCCTTTTTTCCTTTCTTCTGGTACTATTACATTCTGTTATATTCATATACAGTAATTTGTTTAGCCATTCACCAGTAGATAGACATTGACTTAGTTTCTGTCCACAGATTTTTGCTACTTCAAGAAGAGCAGTTATGAATACTTTTGTTGTATGGTTCCTTTTCCTCTTTAATAACCTGAAGGAAATTAACATTTTTCCACTTCCCACCCATTGTTATTCTCCATTACTGTTCATTCTGATAAAATATTTATTTCCTTTTGCATGTGGATGACCTGGGAGATTCAGGTTGGCATCTAATTCATCTCTGACAATTTTGGCAAACCAATCACTATTTTTTAGTTAAAATGTGTCGTCAGTCGTTACATTTTCCAGTGGTGCCAAATTCAAATAGGAACAGGGTCTATTAAACTATATAAGAATTCCTGAAGGCTGCATATTGACTTAGAAAACTATATATTATAATTTTCTGCGTTCTAGTTAATTTTTATATATTTTGTTAAATATTTCCCAAGGACATTTTAATCTGGTTCCACACTCAGAAAGTGTTTCCAGGCATTTGACACCTCTGTTGTAGACTATTCTAGCCTGTATTCACTCATCAGAAAAATGTCTTTTTTTTTCTGAACCTTGTACTTGGAAACTTGATCTTGTACCACCTTGTATGGTTATTTAAATACTTCGCTGTGTAGAATTTATTTTCCCAAAGCCAGATGTTAAGATCCTTCAGGACAAGGACTGTTTTGTACTATTGCATCTTCCCCAGCTCCTGGGTTCAGAAGGATCTATGATTTCTTCTGCTTGGGGAATTTAGATGAAGTCTAAAGTTGTTGCTTGAGGCATTCTAAGATTAAGTGACTTCCTAAGGTTGAGAAAGTTAATAAGTGTAAGAGACTAGATTTAAACTCTGGGCTTCCTAAGTACGTCTAGCACTTGGTCTCAACATGCCATGCTGCTTTGTGCAAACCAAGAGCATGGAATATATGCCACGTGTGTAGACATTCATATATAATTAAATAATTAAATTTTGTTTGGGAGCTCCTACTCATGAAATCCCCTGTACTAATGCAGATCTATAAATGTTCTACAACTTAGGGTCTTAGAGATTGCCCAGGGCATTAAGAAGCTAAGTGACTTGTCCAGTAGTTTTCCTTTTTCATGTTAGGTTGTCCTGTTGGTCACTTCAGGAAGAATTTAACACCTGACATTGATGATTGCATCCACTGGGATCATGGATTTAAAATTAAAGGGGATTAAGGCTTGTCTATTCCAAACTTCTTCATTTTATAGGTGAGAAAATTGAGGCCCACAGGCTGTGTCTTATCACCCAAAGAGTCAGTAGCAGAACCTGGATTAAAATGCAGCGCTTTCATTTCTTTTCCTACCATATTGCATCGCAAGTTTTGAGTCAACCCTGAAAACAAGCACTAAAATTTTTCCAATGATAAATGTGGTTTGGAAGATGGTTCACCCAACAGGTGCTAAGTGAATCTTAGAACAGTTCAATATTCTTTCTTTCTCTGTCCATTTCTTTTGAAGATTTAATTAACCTGCCATTTTTCCTATACACTGGATGGTGTGAGTCACTAATTTTTTTTTTTTAATTCAACTCTCCTAGATGGGAAATTAGCCAACTAGCTTATACATTAAGTAGATAATGGCACATCTTAATGACTCCCTTGGAGACTGTTACAAGTATGTTGTAAGTAAGTAATTTTGTCTTACTAGAAGAGGCATGTTTTTAACAAAACTAACTTGGAGAGCATGCCTTTCAGTGATTTAAACAATAGCATTTGGATTGTATATGACACAAATTTAAAATGTTCCTAAATTTGTGATTTAATTGGTTTTTTTTCAGGCACATGCATAGAAGATTGAGTGTTAACCAAAAAGGGTTTGGATATTTAGAAGAAGTTTAATAGGTTAAGACCAAGAAATTCTAAGTATCTGAGGGTTTTTTTTCAATTTGCTCCTTTCACATATAGAACTTGCACTTAAGTTTTTCTAGCAAATAAGATTCATGAACTATGTTTATAAATAGACTCCATTATAATGTATGGTTTGTTTTTGAATCTTACGGGAAATTAGCCTGAATTATGCAAAGAATTTTTTTAATTCTCTGATTTTATTTCAAATGATATGCTTCATTTTGATGAACCTGATTATATTGAACATTATTTTGAGAATATAAAGAGAAAATCATTTTATTTCTAAAGTTTTGTCATAAGCAAGAATAATTTTCTTTATACAAAGTAAAATAGAACACTAAGTACTCATTTTAAAGTAATGTACAGTCTCGTGGGGGGAAAATAAAAAGTTGCTTAAGGATTAGAGTTAGTCTCCCTGGACTGAGATTTTTGCAATAATATTAGAAAAAACATACATAATTAACTCTAAAATACAAATGGATTATCTATATTGGTTTTAGCTAGTGTGGCTTCATCCAAACTAAAGCTGATCTAGATAAAACATTCAATCTATACGGTAACCTATGGTAAGTAATGGAAACATACTTTGAGACCTTAGTTCATTGGTTTCATTGATGTGGGTACCACTTTTATCAGCACACATTGTAATTCCTAAAGGTCTCTGTATTCTGTTCAATTCTTGTCTACATCTTTACCCACAAAAAATGCATGCCAGAATTTCTAAAGGGTCACTTTCTGGTTCCTGGACCATTTTAGGGTTTAGAATGAGGCACTCAAGCTTTCTGTTTGTTGTCTCACTCAGTAAATGACTGACCCACTTCTTTTCTGCCCATATATGCCATTGATGATGTCTTGTATACCAGTTCTTATATTCAATTCATATTTGTTAATATGTTTTACCATGCTTTTACTCACGGTAAGTCTCTGTTGATTTTTATTTTTCTGAAATTGTATCCACAATTTGCCATTTATGATTATATCACACTTCTGAATATATTCCTTATTCCTCTCCCTCCACCTTACTTTAAGCAATCCATCCTTTCCAATAAAGATTTTAAAAAGAAAGAAGAAAAGCAGTCTCACAAAACCAACTAACATCAATTACAATTAAAAGTATAGAGATAGTCCATATCTGTGATGTCCTGTATTGGCAGTAAAGGGAGGGAAGTATATTTTCTCAACTTTCTCTAAGCTCAGGTTCAGTCATTATAACACACTTGGATTCATTTCATTGTACTTGTTGTTTACAGTGCTGCCATTATCTGTATTGATTTCTTTGTTCTGACTCTGTATCAGTTCATGCAAATCTCATGCTTTTCTGAACAATTTAACTTTCATCAGTTCTTATGGTATAGTCATGTTTCATTAAATTCATTTATTTCGGGAGTATGCTGACTTAAATACATGAGCTTTTGCAGCAATGAACAGATTAGGACTAACTGTTGAAAGCATTGTGCAATTCTATCCCAGTCTATCCTAATTCCTATTCAGTTCCACATAGCTTATTGACCATTGTCTTCTATTGTGCCTATCTTTGGTGTACATATCAGCACTTTAATAGAATAAACAGTTTATCGACCAGCACATCTTAATCTGAGTAGTGTGTGTTTTTCATCTACATTATTTTTTCCATTGTAGATTACTGTAACAGTCTCTTTTGCATTGCTATGAATTCTACTTAATATGCTTTTTAATGTTCCTAGGTTTCTTGAGGGTAGAAACCATGTTTATTCCTTTTCTCTAATTCCTTAGTCCTTAAGAACAGTTTCTGGCACATAGAAAGAAATTAACAAAGCTTGTTGATTGCTTATTTAATTATTGGTGTATGTATTGGATATCCATCATAGAATGGATTTGGCATGATTTCAGGGCCCCTTCCCTATTCAAGCAACCCTCTTTTGCATACTTTCCAGCTTATCATTGTATTTCCTAAAATATGTTACCCAGAACTGAATACAGTTATCATATGTGATCTGACTAGGGCAGGGTACAGCCGGTCTTTTACTTCCCTGGTTCTGGACACTGTCTCTCAAATTGCCCAGTCTTTGTTTGGTTGTCATTATTACACTGTGGATTCCTTAAGTTTCAAGTTCCCTCATATCCCCCAACATTTTCAGACAAATATCTGTCTAACCAAATCTCCATAAGGGGTATGTCTTTGCATTTATATTTTCTCATATAAAACTTCGTTTCATTACCTTTATTCCAACCTTCTAACCAGTCAAGATATTTTTGGATTCTGAATCTGTCATGCAACATGCCTGCAGTTCCTACAAATTTTATATCATCAGCAAATTTGATCAGCATGCCATATATCCACCCACCCACACACACACACGGATGCATGTATCTTTGCGTGTGTATATATATATTTTTTTTTTCCAGGCATTTATTAACATTTTAAACAGCACAGAATTCTACTAGATACCTTTTTCCAAATTGCCATCAAGTGATTAATCTTGACTCTCTTGCCATTTAACTAGTTCTGAATCGATTGAACTACACTGTCATATAGCTTACATCTATCAGTTTTGTCCAGAATAGCATAAGAGGTTTTGTCAGATGCTCTGCTAAAATTTAGGCAATATATAATCTGCAGAATTCTCTTGAGCTGCCAATCTGATATTTCACTTAAAAAAGGAAATGGTATTAGTTTCAAAGACCTAGTTTTGTTAAAGCAAAGTAGGCTTTTGCGTTCACAAGTAGGCTTCTTTCCTATATGTTCACTAGCCATCCCTTTAATATTACATGATAGAATTATGCCAGGAATTAAGTAAAGTTCAGTGGTTCTAGTTTGAAAATCAGAATATCATTAGCTCTTCTTTGGGCTGCAATACTTTTGTTCTTTTCATTCCTTTGTAAGATCATAGATTTAAAATTGGAAGGAATTAGAGGATATTAAATCTACTCCCCTCATTTTATGTGAGATAACTGGGACAAAAGAAGGTTAAGTGACTTGTCTAGGGTCAAATACCTAGTTAATTTCTGTGGCAAAAGTCAAATCCAGATCTTCCTGACATCAAGTCCAGTGCCTTTATCCACTGTGTTCTGATGCCTCATCCTGGATTTCAAAGATAATGGAGGCTCATCAATAATAACTACTAGTCCTTTTGGTAATGTGTGATAATATTCTTCCGTAACTGGTGACTTGGACTTATTAAGAGGATCCAGATGCTTACCTTTGGCTTCAGCTCCTTGAATTATAGCTTTATACTTACTTTGGTTTCTGCACCCCCTTTGACTATTTCTTAGCTGTTTATATGCTTTCCTTCTGTCCAAAGATTATTCTTCTTGCCAGTGGAAACAAAACATTTTCATTAAGGAGCTCTGCCTTCTCCTTTTATTATGCTCTTATCCATCCTGAGCAATAGTATTTCCCTCCCTTCATTGGTATTTTCCTTTTCTCCATTTTAGTATTAAAAAGCTCATTTTTATCATCTTTAGTATTCCTCATTAGCCTTACCTTATTTTGAACTTTATCAACCTTGACAGCATTCTAATAAGATTATATCATTCCTTGTTATTCATGCTTTGTTTCATTTTGTTCCTGCTTCCATCTTTGGTTCATGCCTTTTTAACACCTAAGTTGGTGTATCCCTTTGTGTCCACAATGATCTCTTTAAACAATTTTTATTTTCCCTTCTTATCAGAATTGCTTCCTTTTCTTCTTTCAGAATTTCATACTTAAGAACTTCCCATCTCTTCTGGGCTCGCATCTCTTGTAGAATTTTAAGCCATCAGACTTTAACTATATTTTTTCTGCACCTTTTGAAATAGACTCTTCAAAACCTCGATATGGTTTATTTTTTGCAAATGTATACACCTATATGTGTGTGTATATATGTAAGAATTTGTATCTAAATTCATTTTAAATGAAGAAACCTTTACTCCTTTCCAGTAGGCTTTCACCTTCCCCCAAAGGACAGTCATGTTATGACATCACCCAGCAAGGAAGAGAACTCAAGATTTGTTTTAAAATGTTAAGCCACTCTTCTTCAAGTCCACATTATTTTACCATACTACCTTTATTGAGTTTCATCAAGAACAAAGATCACAGATGCTTCCTTCATGCTGATAACCACTCAGTTTCCAGTTAACTGCCCACAGTGATTTAACCTCAAAGTAACTTGCCACTTCTCTCTGTCTCTCGTCTTCAACCTCCAATCACTGCTTTCTAACTGGTCCCTTTCTTTTCAGTGATCCAGTCAATTACTAGCATTTATTAAGGTGCTAGCATGTGCCAAGAATTATTGTAAGAGCTCCATTCTTCTACAATGGATCTCACTAGTTTATCTTTTTAAAAGGTTTTTATTGTGAATTCAGCAGTCATCAATGATTACAAACAAGTCAAGATTTGAAGAATAGGGAAGAGGACTATATATGACAATAAAATCTTCTGCAACATTGAGTTGTTGTTTTCGTAAAGAATTTATAAACTTAACAAAAAATTGCTCTATTTGTTGCCCATTCTGTACCTCTTCTGCCATATCTCTGTTCATCTTTTAAAATGACATGTTCACTTTTTTCATGTCTATTATTACCCAGCAACTCAACTCCCTCTACCTGAGTAAAAGCTCTTTTATGTATGATCAAGCAAAACAACAAATTGGCCATTTCTGAAAACGCATATTTGTTTCTATATCCCTAGTTTAGCTCATCTCTGGCAAAAGAGATCAACCTTTTGAAGTCATCACTGATTGATGCTTTGATCAGAGACTAGAGTGTATTTTAGATTGTGTCCTAGCTTTAACCTCCTGTATCATAAATTCTACACTGGAATTGTCACTTCCCATCTAGGTTTCTTCATTTCTACTTTGGCAAGTAGTTCCTCCTTTGGCAGGATTTTGTTCTAGAATATAAGTTGCCTTTATTTGGTTTTTCACCTTTTGGAGTAGAAAACCATGATTCACAAGTTATTCAATATTCAACTTTTGTCAGAGAGAGAGCCCCTGCAAATATCTGGATAATGGAAGTCCCTAATCATTGCTACACTATGCCTTTGCGTTAGGCTAGTGGTCTGTTTCTTGAATTATTCTTCAATTCCCTGTGAATTTAGGGGCATCCCTCCACCCTTGCTCTTCTTCCCACATTGTAGCTGTCCTTTATTGTATGAGGCAATCAACAAGCATTTATGAAGCACTTGCCAGACACTGTATTATGTTCTGTGAATAAAAGACAAAATTTTTAAAAGTCTCTGCAGTAAAGAAGCCTGTACTCTATAGGGAAGGGAAAAGAAGCATGTTTACATATATTTAAATACAAAATACATTAAAAAAAATCATTTCAGGGAGAGGGGTCTCACCACCAACTTAGACGATTAGAAAAAGCCTTATGTAAGAGGTGGTACTAGCAATGAATGTTGAAGGAGACTGTTGGCTCTAAGACATAGGTGAGGTAGGAGTGGATTTCATGCATTGAGAAGAAAGATGGAATGTCATGTGTAAGAATAAGTCAGTAGGTAAGTTTGACTGGAATGCAAAGTATGTGTAATATGTGTTGTAAATATGTTTAAGCAGTTCACTCCCTCTTACTTTTCAATTTAAAACTATTTTGATTTGATTTTCAAAACTAGGTAAATATATTTTTTAATCAGTATTTGTAAGATGCTCTCATTCCCTGTCCTGATTCCTGTAATGTATGTAATCTGTGGTCTGGAAATCAAAATTTCATTCTTGAAAAACATCATTTTAATTAACTTCTCAATCCTCAAATGTGCCTCTCTCATTTGAAGCCCTGGATTTCAACTGGCAATAGTGATAAAAGGATCATTTCATTGACATACCATAAAATAATTACAAAGGACATTAAGAATTTCTTAATGTGTGTCAAAACATTTCTCACAGAATTGCTTAGGCATAAGAAATCTCTGAAAAAAGTTAGTAAAGATTGAACTGGGGTATTAGTTTGAACTGAAGAAATGTGGAGAGTAAGAAATCTTTATCATGATGTCATAGCTAAGTCTCAACATATGATTATGAAGCTATAGTTAGCTAATTCTGATCAGAAAGGTTTCAGCATAATATTCTTCATGCTAAATTTGTATCTGTAACTATATTATTGGTCTAAGTTGTGTCAAGAAACATGTACTCCTAAGTAAAATATTGTATTAAATAGTAGTAAGTGCAGAAAAGAATATTCCCTTAAAGTTTAAAGAGGTTTTAATGTTTATACTTTATCCATTAGAGTTTTAAAATTCATTTGAAAATAGAATATTTTATTTGGCATTTAATGGCTATGTTGAAAAATCTCTTTGATTTTGGATGCTGTTTATTTAACAGATGTATTTGTGGGAAGTTGTTCTTACATAGGTATTTAAAATTGTTCAAAAGTAAATGAAGGAAAAAAGCCTAAAATTGATACGGAATAATGAATATAATTGAAAATAGATTTATGAGTTCATTATTCAGGTGTTTTCTCACAGAAATTAATTTTCATACTCTTAGCATTTTTGACTTCTTCACCAGTGTTTTAAGCTGCCTTTTATTCTAATTCCAAATTATTCTTATGTGCTTCAATATTTTGACTTCACTTTGATGACAATGGGAATTAGAACTTTTTGTTGACAATACAGAGACATGGCTTGGTGTGGGAAGGTTAGTGTTTATCACTCCCTTGTCAGTAACATAGAGCAGGTAACTGTTTGGTGCCTACAGAAGATTTTCTTTGCTTTCTGTTTGAATTTTACCCACCCTTCTTATTTTCGCACTACTGTAATGGCATCTTCCTGGAGTTAAAATGGACTATATATATTTTTTAATTGTTACAAAAAGATCTAAGTAATAACCTTTCTAGTGATCCTAGTAGTTGTTGTCAGTATAAGACTAAAAACAGGTGATGTTTGTTTTAGTATCAGATTATGTTTCAAAAGTTCACGTTTAAGTTTGTGGTTTAGAAAGCGTCACATTTTATTGTATTTGTAGTGTTATATGCAATTTGGGGCTTTGGGACAGCCTAAAAGCTTTCTTAATTTTAAATGTGCCTAAAAGTGTTGGGCTGTATTAACACCCTATTAGTTGTTATTGAAACAAAATACAATGTGCAATAATATTTCTATGGGTGAAGTCTAACAGATGCCAAGAACTCATATGCTTCTCTCCCCCCATGCTTCCCTAGGTACCCCTGGCACATATTTCCTTGTGCAGGATTCCATCACTTGAGTCCAAGCCCCCAAGGCAAAGCATTCATTTACCCTAGGCAAGGTTTGAAATTCATTCCCTCCCACTCCATCCTTTTTGCTAATGGTCACTGTAGGCTTTAGTATTATCAAAAAATTAATACTTAATTATTACAGAAAATATAATTTTTTTGCTCAAAATATTTTGTGATTACTTCTTCCTTTTGTAAATCTTCATTAACTGTCCTTTTATTAATATGTTCAAGACTAGAGTTTTGCCAGGAATCAAAATTGACTCACTGTGGCAAACTCCCAAATGAACCACCTCCTTGCTACTCAGTAAAAATAGGAAGAAGCATTTCTTTCCCTTCAAGCTGTTGTAGGTTTTCTGCACTTTTGTAAAAAATGCTCCATTTTTACCTTTTGAAATTTTAAACAAATCCTCAGCTTAGTATTGTGATATAAAACCATCTGTGTATTTGCAAAATTCTGAAGCATATTCACTCTACCTTCCCTTAAGAATTATTATGGGTGTCAAGTTATTTGTACATACTGTGTTTTCTCAGAGATTGTAATGATGATTTGTTTGTCTTGTTTAAGGTTTTTGGCTTAGCTGAGAGGTTTGTGAGTTGAAAGTTATGATAGTGAATATGGCTTAAATTTGAATTTCTTACAAGATAGTTTGAAAATATCAAATGGCTATTAATTATCATGAAACTCAGGGGCTTTATCTATACTCTAAGAGTCTTGATAGATGAAATAATCTTTTATTTTAACCAGCGTTTCAGCTGTGTTACATAAGAAAACACCATGTAAACCATTTTTTTTTAATCTGTCTTTTGCCTAGGTTCAGCTTGGCCAAGCAGAAATCAAATGCCCCATCACAGAATGCAATGAATACCTAGAGGAAACAACTGTTCTATATAACCTGCCACATGATGAGGTCATCAAGTACAAGTACTTCTTGGAACTCAGCCGTATTGACTCCAGCACCAAGCCATGCCCTCAGTGCAAGCACTTTACAACCTATAAGAAGAGAGGACATGGTCCAACCCCTACCAAATTGGAAAACAAATACAAAGTGAGCATGCTCACCAGAGCTATGGATTAGATGTCACATGATAGGAGCAGCCAAAGTAGGGACAGCATGTGGTGGGCATTAAGTGGGCTTTCTTCTCTTACTGGAGGCTAACGTAAGCTATGTTTTAGAATATGGTTCTATGGTGCTATGTCCCTGCATAAATATTCAAGTCCTGGAACAATTTCATATATTCATGGATATAATCATAGTTATATTTTACGTACACATGACTCAGATACTGTATTTGTCCAGTTTACCTTAAGAAGATCAACAATGCATCATCTACAAAGTCTAATATTCAGATGAATAACAATTTATAATGTTCAAGTCCTTTTGCACCCCTATATGCCAGGCTGTTTTTACTGGCCTGTCTATAACTCAGTTATTTTGACTATGACCTCATCTGAATTCACCTAAAGTAGTATAAGACTTTTATCAACTTTGTGATGTTTAAACAAAATGGCAAAATGAAGGTCTCTTTGTATTTTAAGGTAATTGTTAGAACATCCTGTGTCTTGGGAGGAATTTTGACATTCACCAAGTAGTTTAAATGGAATTGTGGTTTGGCCGATAGTTTCCTGCAATGTTTTAAGTGTATGCTGTGAGTTTGTAAGCACCATTAAGGTCTCATCAGTCTTTGAAACTGTCTAATAAATAAGCTGATTTAGATAGTTTTAGCCCTTTTACATTCAGTCATGTTTCTGTTATTATTGCTTAATGCATGGTACCAGTGGGTGATTTTATTAATTTGTTCAATTATCCCCAGTAATTGTGTTTTTTTCTCAAATTAACAAGTTGTCCAGCTAAGAATAATGCTGTGATGGTGATTTTAAACAACTGAACTAATGTTACAAAAATAGTTTTTCTTCATCTCTGACTTAGAATTCTTTTATTCTACAACTTTATTAAAATTCATTTTATTAACTAATTTCCTTTATAAATATCTGCATTCAGCAGGTTGCAGCATTTAAATGATTTCCTAAATTTTAGAACCTATAATGGAAGAGTAAAAGTTCTGATCCAATTAATTTTTGATGTATACTTTTTCAACCACTTGATAAATGATTCTTATTGAAGGAAAAATTTGAAATTTTAATTTTTACATAAAGAGATGATAAGGAGGGGTTATTAACAGTTATAGCAATAGAATTTTGCAGATATCACTTCAGTTAAGATCATTCAAGCCATTTTCTGGTACAAATTTTCTCCAGTTTAGTTACTGAAAGGAAAATATGGAGATGTCTAGGTTCCATTCACATTGCTAGAGCAAAAAAATTTTACTGATTTTTCTATTGAATTTTATTGAATTTTTTTGTTTTTGAATTAAGGGCTTTTGGTCTATGTGTTATTTAGCTGCTGACCTTCTGCCTCCTTTTAAAATCTAATAAGTAGTTTGTGGGTTGGTTGAATGAAAATGAGGTTTAAATGAAGCCAGACTTGGGTTTTTTTAGACTTAGAAATTTTCCTTCTCAGTAAAAGAAAGGAAATACGCTTTCAGGTCAGAAGAGAACAAGTGCCATTTAACGTATTTTCAAAATTAAACGGTTTCAATCCTTGTGTGAAAAATTGAAGATCTCAGTACATTGTGCAAGGACAATGCATCCTTCACTGAATTGAAATTGCCAGAATATTTTAAGAAACATCGTGTGGTTATTCTTCTTTCATCGTTATGAGAGACAGAAGATCAGATTCGTAACTAGAAGTAGCCAACTTCTGTTCTCTAAAATACACACAGTATAGGGAAGTTTGTGGATGACTTCGACTATTCCTAAAGAAAATAGCAGTCTTACTATTATCGTTTCTGCTATTATTAATATACTTAATTTTACACTATACTGTTCTCCAACCAGGGAAGTCAGTATAATTTCTAAATCTATAATTCATTCATTGTATAGCTAAATTATGTAGGTTGAGTAGATGGCAGTAACTATATTATCCAAACAAAATAATTCCCTAAGACTGTTAATAAATGGAAAAACTGGGCACAAAAGATCCTCCTCCTCGTTTCCATTTCTAAACCCTATCCAGGTACTCTATTGATTGCCTTTGGTAGGAAGAGAGAAATTGGTATGGAGACGGACTCAGTCTGTTTAATCAATTTCAAGGTCACACATATAACAGAAGGGTATAATAAACTTTCTTGAATTTTATTGCACTAGTGTTTCATTCCTTTTGAATGGATAGATGGAACTGGAGAGTTTTAAACCATTGATTAAATTTAAATACAGTTTCATCAATTGTACAACTTATTTCCAAATTCTGTAGAGTCCAGTATAACTTCTTTTTTTTTTTGGAGACTGAGTCTCCCTATCTTGCCCAGGCTGGCAGTACAGCAGGCAAATGGATCTAATCCCAATACTGATTATCACAGGGGCTTTGACTTTCTTTCTATCCTGTGACTCACTTTTTAAAGAGGCCTATTCACTGAATAGGTATTACCCCATTCAAAGTGAGAACCTGAAAAGACTTTAGCTTAAAAGGGCCAGGGTCTCCCATTGCATCCTGGGCCATCTCCAGTTGTCTTGATGTACATCTGACCACTGGACTCAGGTGGCTCAGGAGGAGAAAGTGAAGCTGGTGACCTTGTACAGCCTTCTCTCATTCAAATAAGTCAACTGCAACTCATGTCATCATCTCCCTGATGTCATGGTCCTCTTCGAGAACAAAGGGCAAAAATAATGTTTTCTAACCCCTTTTTAAGCAGCCTGAAGATCCATCCCATCAACTTCCACACACTCATTATATTGGTGCCAGATTTAATGTGGAGACTCAGTTGACTTAACCTGTTGCCCATCAGAAATCCAAGTGGATCTACCTGCCTCAGCCTCCTCAGTAGTAGGGATTACAGGCATACACCAAGACTCTCAGCCCAGTATCACTATTAATCAGTAGTAAATTACCTTTGAGAGTGTGAGATTTCAGCAGTATTAATTTGTAGTATAAAATAGTAAAAACAGTATTTAAGTTGCTATGGACAGTGTACCCTGCATCTCATGGATGCTCTGAAAGCATTTTAAATCCTGTTAAAATATTTCCACTAACAACATAGGCTGTTGGGTTTTTTTTTATCATCTATAAAAATCAAGGTATAGAAGGCATACTCTACATAATAACAATTTATAACCATACTGTTAATACTAAATCCTACTATAGCATCAGAAAACCCTATTGTTTCTCATAATTTTCCTGGTCATCCAAAGCACAAACTAGATAGTAGCTGTCTCTCCTTATTATCCTTCGAAAATTCTTCTTGTCTCAGGTGGAGAATGGCAAGTATTTCACACAGAGATTTTAAGGTTTTGAAAATGGTTCCAATGTGTCACTCACCTGAATAGGGAGGCGCTTTCTATCCCTTATGGCCATCATTCCCTTTAAGGACTTTCAAGAACAATAGATGCTATTGGTGCCCAAATGTCAGATAGATAGATAGAGTGAATAGTTGGGAACTGAGAATCATAGCCTTCTTCTTCAAAGGTTTGGCTGGCACACTAAGTCCTTTTCAGGATGAGACTTTTGCAACATGTGAATTGTAAAATTCAAGGGACGATTCA